>JAZHRO010000062.1:12585000-13322500 GCA_037157565.1 Thalassia testudinum | reverse complement strand
TAGTTCTTCTTCTCAACCTTCTTCTCGATTAGTTGAAATGGCTAATCTTGGTCTTGATCACAAGAATCAAGATTCGATGGCCCGTCTGGAGGCCAGACTCGTTGCATCTGAGCAATGACATCAGCAAAACATTGATAGGATTCTCAATACATTGGACCAAATGCAACATCCACCACATGGAGAATAGTTGCGGGATTTCTATGATTCGGCGACCATGATTGTGGCACCTCAAGTCCAAATTCTTGTAGGCGGAGATGCATTTGAGCTTAAGCTGAATATAATAAGTCTGATCTAGACTTATTTCTATGGAAACTCGAATGAGGACCCCATCCAACACATGAGGATTTAAGTCAAATCACAGAAATGATTTGACCCAGAAATGGAAACCTGGAGATTGTTCTCATGAAGCTTTTCTCATTCTCTCTCAGGGATAAAGCTTCATACTGGTTCAAGACCATAGAGAGGCTGATTGGAACCTAGGGGGAATTACGTCATGAATTCTTCCAAAAGTTCTTCCTGATTGGTCGAACGAATGCAATGAGGTGTGCGATTATGAATTTTTCTTAAGGACCCAGGGAAAAGTTGCATGACACTTGGGACAAATTTCATGATCTTCTCAGGAAATGCCCGCACCATGGTGTGCCTAGATGACACTTAGTTCATATTTTCTACCATGGGCTAGATGACACACATCGGTACTTGGCTGATGCATCTAGTGGCGGGAATTTCCTTGCAAAGGACAAGAACAATGCATTTGAGTTGTTCGAGTCCTTAGTGGAGAATTCTATGAATACCGTGTCAATGAACTAGTTCTAGCGACCTGGATAGTAGCAAGTTAATGTCCATGAAGCTCATGCCAAATCTGCCCGAGCTGACATTGATATTATTACTAAGAAGTTGGACAAGGTGGATCAGCTAGATAAGAAGCTTGACGAACTAATTTGAGCTCAACCTGGATATTCTAGCAATGTTACTACACCCTACCCTTCTTCCGCATCCCGAGTCCCTCCTACTCAAGTCCATTTGCGTACTTGGGATGTATCTTCTCCATCTTTGCAGGATCCTACGTATTTGGAACCCATGAATAATCTCGATCTGGTATTGTATGATCAGGGTTATGCACCCTATGATGATTTTAATGCATACTCCCTTGAGAAGTATATGTCTCAGATGTCTTTAGCCTACAAAGATGTCAATGTGATCCAAGGTTATGGGTGTGATAACCCATACTCAGAGACGTATAATCCTGGTTGGTGTTAGCATCCGAATTTTTCTTAGTCTGGTAATTCATAGAGACTGAACCAAAGATCCACACCACCCGACCAGACAATATGGGAATGCACAAAACACATACCTTAGGCAGCAACCATTCCTATCTCAACAGCAATCATGCTTGATTTATTAGCCGCTACACCAAGCTGCCAAACACCCTCCAAAGTGGGCCAACCCTTTGGAGAAGATTAAAAAGGAACTGCAAGAATTCACACGGAAATCAATTCATGATAGCCTGTAGATCATGAAAGCCATGGCTAATCAGATTCATAGTATACAGAACACGTAGAATCAGCTGTTGAAGGAACATAGATCGTAGGGAGCCTTGCCCTCCCAACCTATCCCAAATTGGAGGTATGTGCAAAACTAGGGTGCCCTGCCTAGGTTCCAGGCACCACAGGGACAAGAACATGTTGTATTATTGGCACCTCCTGCACCACCTGGTTATGCATAAGGTCAACTGGCTTTGCTGCCAAACCCAGCCTATTCTGGTCCTTCTGCTACATTGCCACCTCATGGATAGTATGCTAATACGAAAGCTGTCACATTGAGGAGTGGGAAGACCATACAGGACCCACCATTTAGGCAAGCGGGTCATGATTCTTCTCATCCCCTACTGCAGGATGTCTCGTCTTCTTCTTCTCAGGAGCCACCTATAGTAGATAAGGGTAAAATACATTTTAACCCTAAGATTCCCATCCCTTTTCCTGTAGCCCTGACGTGGGATTTAGTGAGGAAAAAGGGTATGCAGAATTTTGAGGACCTGAAGGCCATGTTTAAGGAGGTTCATATTTAGGTCCCACTCCTTGACACTATTGATTACATCCCTGCTGTCGCTAAGTTCTTTAAGGATTACTATACCCAGAAGCGACAGCAGAAAATCGAACGATAGGTAGTACCATCGAAGGAGGCTAGCGTTGTTATTCTAGCTGACTTACTACCATAAATGAAAGACCCTGGTACCCCACTCATTTCCTACTTTTTGCAGGATTCTCCATTTGATTGGGCCCTTCTTGATTTGAGTTCGTCCATCAACCTGACTCCCACTATAGCATTTGATCGATTTCACTTTGGGGAGTTAAAACCCACCTTGGTTACCATTCAGTTGGCCGATCCATCGATAAAAACACTGAGGGGGTGGTTGAGAATGTGATTGTAAAAGTCTAGGGATTTTGCTTTTCGGCGGACTTTTTTGTTCTTGATATGGAGGTTCCTCCTAATCTTCGTGATGCATCAATTATTTTGTGTCTCCTATTTTCAGCGATAGCCCACGCAAACATCAATTGTGCATCTGAGCGTATGGAGATAGCCCTAGGGAATGAACGACTTAGACTGGACATATTCACGGCATCATGGGACTTCGATTGTGATCTGATCGAGGACAGAGAAGATGAGGACTCGACATTTTGTGGGAACATTAGGCTCCTCTGTAATGACCCAATGTCACATTCATCTTCATTGTCAGGGCTTTTAGATCTTGATCCACATGGGATTGAGACTACAAATTTGCACATTTCATCCCACAGATTCGATTGTCTAGGGTGCGCATTTGATCACGACACCTCAAAATTCCAATTCTCCTAATCCATCATATCTTGATTCGCCCCTGTTAGTGCAGGATGGTGTGATTGCAACACATGGTTTTCCCGTTAATGAAGTCGTGACTAAGCTCTTCGCAGGTGGGGAGTCAGCGGGAAATCACACGTATCAGGATTATCAGATCTCCACTGCTGATTCTTCTCCTCCCATCCACGACTCTGTTTCCCACCCACTCATGATCGAATTGAAGCCCTTACTTGATTCACTAAAATATGCATTTTTGGGTGATAGTGAAACATATCCAGTGATTATTAGTGCTCACTTAACCCAAGAACAAGAGCAGCAATTGATTTCTATACTCTAAGCACATAGGGCTGCTATGGAGTGGAGTATTTCTGATCTCCATGGTATTCGTCCCTCGTATTGTACTCATCATATTTACATGGATGAGGGGGTGAAACCTTTTCGACAACCTCAAAGACGATTAAATCAAAATATGCTGGGGATTGTAAAAAAGGAGATCATTAAATGGCTGGATGCAGATATTGTATATCCCATTTTCGACAACCAATGGGTGAGTCCTACCAAATTGTACCCAAGAAAGCAGGACTGATATTTTCATATTTATTTATGTTAATTAATGCCTAATTAATTCTAGTCTAAGGGTAATTTGGGGTAGATTACATTTAGTTAGGTTAGATTAGTCATTTTAGATCATTATGTAAATAATGCATACTTGTGAGCTTTTATGCAATTTTTTCCTGCAATTGTATTAGGTATCTTGATGTATTTATTTTTATATGAATAGATACAAAATTTCAAGTTAATCAGATCCAGGCTGATTAGATTTTCTGGATTGAGCTTAGTTGGAAATGAACTAGTCTAGTAAATGGACCTATTTGGAAACCAAATTGACCTTAGAGCCTAATTATCCTAGACCCACATCCCATTTCACCGAACTTTGCAATCCCATGTCAACTTTCCCACCAAATAATCCCCATGCATTATCCCCTCACATACCAAAACCAATCCTACGTACCTACGTAAAGCTTAACCAATTCCCATGCAAAATCCAAAATTAAACAAATAAAAAAACCCACCTACGCGACCTCTCACCGAACAACCAACAAAATCCCAAACAAATCCCACTCACCACGGAAATTTCTTATCACATGCATTATCCTCCCAATCCATACGTAACACACATCCAAATCCATGCAAATCCCACTTCCACCGGACTCCATCCCAATCATAAACATACGCACCAAAAACCCATGCAAATCCACGTGAACCTTCACCAAATCCCATCCACCGAAACCCAAAAACCCATTCCTCATGTTATCTCCTCATGTTATCACCCAAACAACCTTAACTCCACGTCCATCCCAATCACCATGCAACAAACCAGCGCACGCTCTTCCCTTTTTTTCTCAATTAATTATCTCTCCCCTTCCGTATTTAAACCCTCCACTTATATCTAAGGGACCATATCCTACCTACCCAAGCCATCCCTTAAGATTTAATCTAGACCACCCAATTTAGTGATCCTAGGCACTCTAGATCAACCAATAGGAAGCCTCCTTGTTTCCTATAAATACAACCAGCCACCCCCTTTAGGATCATCTCCTACTTAGAATTCCCTACCTCCATATAGTCTCTACTACCTAGTGCTAGTCCACAACCTCTTTGGTGATTTTAGTGGGTGCACCTTTACATCTGTATCTACGTTGACGCTCCAGAAGTGCTCTACATGTGGAATAGGTACGCAAAACAAAAGTGTGTTCGTTGTAGTAAATGTGCATAGAAACTCTTGAATTTGTAAGTGAAATCAAACTCGTAAGTATTTTCAAATAAAAATATGGGAGTCCGAGTTATTCGTAGGGAGACAAATAGATTACAATTGCTTTCCTAATTAGAACTAGAATTACGTATCAACTAGGATGATTATTAGAACTAATACTAAATCTAATATAATGCAACTACTAGAACTATAATATGCTACTACTAGAAAGCATACAACTAGGACTCATCGTCATTAAGAATGACAAGGGCAAATCTATCTTGACCCACACCGTGACTTCGTGGCGGGCCAGCATCAATTGTAGGAAGTTAAGCACGACTACCAAGAAGGATCATTTCCTTTACCTTTCATCGATTAAATCTTAGAAAGGTTAGCTGGGCGTAGCTTCTTTTGCTTTCTGGATGAATACTCCGAGTACAATCAAGTAGCGATTAACCCAGAATATCAGGACAAGACTACTTTCACATGTCCCTTGAACATTCGCTTTTAAGCGATTGCCCTTTGGCCTCTGCAATGCACCAGTGACTTTTTAGCATTTTATGATGGTCATCTTCTCTGATATGATTGGGGACTTCGCAGAAGTATTTATGGACAACATCTTCGTTTTTAGAGATTATTTCTTCTCTTGTCTTGATAGCCTCACAAAGATCTTGAGGAGGTTCATTGAAGTAAAGCTAGCACTTTCATGCGAGAAAAACCATTTTATGGTGAGGGATGGCATTGTACTAGGTCACAGGATCTCTTCTAATGGACTCGAGGTTGACTAAGCTAAATCTAAAGTCATTTCTCGATTACCTCCACCTAGCTCGGTTAAACAGATCAGATCATTCTTGGGTCATGTGGGATTTTACCAAAGGTTCATTTGCAATTTCTCAAAAATCACCCCTCCTTTGACGAATCTTCTGGTAGTCGACACCTCATTTAATTTTAATTCCTCATGTCTCAACTCTTTTGAGACCTTAGGAAGTGCTATATCTGATTCCCTGATTCAACAACCACCCAACTGGTCTCTCAATTTTGAGATGATGTGTGACGCTTCCGATTTCACCGTCGAAGCTGTTTTAGGCCAATGTCGGGAGTGCCACCCGTTTGTAATCTACTATGCTAGTAAGACGATGAATGAGGCTCAGTGTAGTTATACGGTTACTGAAAAAGAACTAGCCATAGTATTTGGGTTGGAGAAGTTTTGATCTTATTTGCTTGGGTCAAAAGTAATTATTTTCACCGATCATTCCACCCTCCGACATTTGTTGGCAAAGAAGGATGCCAAACCCCATCTTATCAGATGGATCCTTCTATTGCAGGAGTTCAATGTCAAGATTCATGACAAAGTCGGAGCTCATAATGTAGTGGCGGATCACTTATCTCGGCTAGACCCAACCCACATTCCTTACTCCACGCCAATATTAGATCAATTTCTGGATGAATCTCTTTTGGCTATAAATTCCTTAAAGTTTCCCTGGCATGCGGATATTGTGAATTATCTTGTCGTAGGCAAGATTCCCATGGAATTATCCAAGGACTAGAAACTTAAATTTATATCAGAAGCCAAATTTTATTTTTGGGACAACCCCTTGCTCTTCTGCATTGGGGCTAATTAGATAATCAAGAGGTGCATCCTTGACTCTGAGATTGCTAGTGTGAAATCCTTTTGCCATAACGATGCCTGTGGTGATCATTTTTCTGGCCAAAAAATCATTGCAATGATTTTGCAGTTAGGTTTTTTCTGGCTGACCATTTTTTGAGATATGCACGAGTTTGCCAAATGCTGCAAACGATGCCAGTTGGTCGGTTCTATAACCTGGAGGACATGATGTCTCTCCAACCCATTCTGGTTGTAAAAGTGTTCGACATCTGGGGCATTGATTTTATGGACCCTTTTCCAAACTCACATGGCTTCAAGGACATACTTCTCGCAATTGAATATGTCTCGAAATGGGTTGAGGCCATCCCGACGAGGCAGGCTGATTATAAGACATTATATCCTTTGTTCTAGAATTTATATTCATGAGGTTTGGTGTCCCCTGCACTCCGGTTAGCAACAGGAGAAGTTACTTTATCCACCCCTATTTTAGGTCATTATTAAAGAAATACGGAGTACATTGATGAGTCTAATTTATTGAACTTCTATTACGCCTAAGAACACTTAAGTTGGAAATTGAACAATATTTGGAGCACGCATTATACTAGGATATTAATTAAACTTGAGTTTCGACATTGTTGTTTTTAACTTGATATATATGCTCAATGGATCATTTATTGATATATCACTTATATATATTTATTTTATGCAATTTGATTTTATCTTGAAATTTGGAGTACTAAGTTGAAACAACCTCCTTAACCTCCTCCCCTTTTCTCTCAACATCATGATGTTTTTTTTCTAAAAAAGAGTATCTTCTCCCAGGCATCATCATCCTCTCGTGGGGGGAAGCAAAACCTCTACCATGCACCCAACGAACACTGTGTGCATACATGGAGGGACGTTTAAAGATAGGTTCCCCCTTGCTTATGCTGCGGTAGCAATTAAAAATGCAGTGGTAGCTGATTATTGGGATGCGGATTCGGAGCAGTGGCTGTTAAATAATGGTGGGAGGAATAATCATGAAACAAGAACCCGAGTAGAGAATGAACATCTCATGCAAGAGCTTGCTGCTTTCAAACCCATGCCTCTTGAATATGACACATACAAATGGGAAGGTAATTTTTCTACTGCGGCTGCCTATGACAAATTGATAACGTCCTCCAAGATGGCGGAAGATGAAGAAACGAGGAAAAAGCTATGGAAGTTAAAAATACCACTAAAGTTACAAATTTTCTTATGGCTGTGCAGGAGGGATGGTTTGATTACTGGAGATCTCAGGCACAGAAGGATGGGGACCCCAACCCAGTTTTGTTATTTATGTGGACTGCATAATGATTCTAGAGATCATATCTTCTCTTCATGTGCAATCACTGATTATGTTTGGAGGAGAGTCTGCAATGAGTCCTTACCCACCTGGGGAAATTTGTGGAGCTGTCTGGTGGATGGGAATAAGCCTTATATACATATGGTGGTTGTGTTGTGGGTGGTATGGAGGGCTAGAAATGAGTGTGTTTTTCAGGAGACCCCAGCTCATGTGGAAAATATTGTAAATTTATGCTGGAGGCTCATACAGTATTGGGAGTCGAACTTGTAAATTTATTTTTTTATTATCAATAATAGCTCTCCTGGTTTGCTATCGATGATTCGATAGCATTCCTTTCTTCTTCAAAAAAAAAACTATGATGGATGGTTATGATTTTCCTTCATAGAGTCCTCGGCTGAAGGAGGGTAATAGTGTCAAAGGTCAGAAATATGCTTGTCCTATCCATTCCTTCCTAGTACCGAGAATAGGCACTTCCACCAAATAAGCCACACAATATCCTCTTGACCATCATCATCCATAATAATGCCTCATGAATAATAGTATGCGTCATTTTGTGTTAGTAATAAAAAAAAAGAAGAAATATTTATATTTAGAAAAATATGAAAAAAAAGAGAGAAAAATAAGAAAAAGAAAAGAGTTCAAGTTTGGGGTTTTATCTTCATGTCATTTTTTTATTATGTGACGATGCATCTAAGGCGACAAAAACACCCATCGCGATCCACCAAATATGACTCATACCTACCTTTTAGTATTTCTGATCACCCGAATACTGGTTGAGGACTCTAACTTAGTTGTAGAGTTATTAGTACTTTAGTTGAAGTGTGAATGCCATGTGAGGCCACCAAACAGTGACTACATTTACTAAATCTGGTGAGATTTGTAATCTCTGAAAGAAAAGAAGGAAAAGAGTAAGCACAAATAAATATCAAGAGAGCACAGTTGTTTAGCCTCTCTCCGAGTTGACTTGTTTAATAGTCTAGAGATCTAGAGTCTGTAGTACTAAATTACATGTAGCACCAGATGAGTGTGTACCACCAAATACGAATCCATTCAACTCAATATCTCCTACCTAAGCCAAAAAGCTGAGGTCAAATTTTAGATTATTTTTTGGTTTATCCCTTAGTGAAGTAGTTGCCTATCCCAATGGAAATATTTACCAAAGGATAAGTATGAACTGCAAATGTAAGTTGGTTATTTTCACTTGGATCCGTTCTTAACTTACTATCACTTTACATTTGTCTGGATATCTAAATTTCTGGAATAAGGACAGAAGAAATCTTCTGATTACTTCTATTGTTTTTCATTTTTGCTTGGGACTAGCAAAACTTAGGCATGGGGGCATTTGATGAGTCTAATTTATTGGACTTCTATTACACCTAAGAACACTTAAGTTGGGAATTGAACTATATTTCGAGCACGCATTATACTAGGATATTAATTAAACTTGAGTTTCGACATTGTTGTGTTTAACTTGATATATATGCTCGATGGATCATTTATTGATATATCACTTATATATATTTATTTTATGCAATTTGATTTTATCTTGAAATTTGCAGTACTAAGTTGAAACAACCTCCTTAACCTCCTCCCCTTTTCTCTCAACATCATGATGTTTTTTTTCTAAAAAAGTGTATCTTCTCCCAGGCATCATCATCCTCTCGTGGGGGGAAGCAAAACCTCTACCATGCACCCAATGAACACTGTGTAAGCTGCTTACACCGTGGGCCGACACTTTCCTCACCTATCCTCCACTCGCCTTGAGGTGGTGGTGCTCAGTGACAGAGAGCACCACCACCGCCAGCCGTGCACCCAACCTCCTCTTCCTCACTACCTTGGTCCTTGTTCATCCCCTCCATGCAGCAGAATAACCCAAACACACCATCCTCGCCTTCACCCGTTCTCACCACACCCCATCGTTCATCACAGCCACCACCATCACCACCCCTACCTACGCCCCACGTCTTCTTCTTCTTGTTCACACCTTGCAACTCACAAAAGAAACCAAAGTAGCCGCCGATCGTCCTCGCATGCCACCAGCCACTTCCGGCTGCTCCGCTCACCGCCAACACCTCCAAGAGGATAGCCAGCCTCAAGCACACCTCATCGACATTCACGAGGCAGCGGTAGAGACTATATCGTTGCATGCCACCCACACACCAGCTGACTCAAGGTCATGCTGCCTAGCTGCCATAGACCATCTCAGCCCGCGTCGAAATCGCCACATCGAAGCTCCACCTTCGATCCACCACCGCCAGCAGCCACACCCCTAGCCATTGCCTCCATGATGTAGCTGGCCACGCCAACACCCCTCCCCTGTTGATCAACAGTGGATGTGTGATAAATGCCAGTTTATCATCATTCTTATCCATTAAAACAAACCTAACTCTTAGGATTGTACTCTGCAAACAGGTTTTTGGGATGCATTTAGGCATTAACTAGGTTAGGCATGCATTGCATTTTCTTTTGTTGTTTTAATGTGTTTTTATGAGCGTTAGGGATGAACAGATATACAGATCCCTAAAACCCTAGCACTCAAGAAGGCAAATGGTGAAGGAGGGGCTCAGACTAGCTGGAACTCAGCATGATCCAGCTCACCACAGCTGAAACATAGCTCACTTGAACTATGGTTAGTTCATCCTAGCTCCATTCAGCTAATCTCAGCTGAATGGCAGTTCAACAGAGTTCATCTTAGCTCACCCTAGCTCAAGTCAGCTCAGATCCAGCTCAACCTAGTTGAGTCTAGCTCATTTTAGCTCCCACTAGTCCACAAGGAGCTCCAGCTAGCTCAGCTGAGTTGATTGGAGGTCACCCCAGCTCTGATCCAGCTACATCCAGCGCCCGGGGACCCAGCTTAGCTCAAGCAAATTGAGCTAAGCTACCTTAGCTGTCTCAACCAGCTCAATCCTCCCCGGGAGCACCAGACCCAGCTCACATTAGCTCCATTAAACAGAACCTAGTTCACTTTAGTTTGGCTTGGTAACTAGCAAAGAACTAGAAAGCTAAGCCAGTTGGAGTTGCCCCATGTTGACCTCTTCAGTAGCTGCCAGCTCCACTTCTGCTCCGGACTCTTCAGAAGCAGCTCCTCCCTCCAAACCCTAGCTCCAACACCTCCTCCTCTACTCCACCATTAGCTAAGCTAGCTTAGCTTAGCTTAGCTTAGCTATGCTCCAGCTTCCTTGGATTGTACCACCCAAAAACCCTACCTAACAACTCCACCAACTAGCTCCACCTAAGCTCCACATAAGCTAACCCCACTTGGCACCAACCTAGCCTACCCACCACCTCCAAAAGACACCTAAAAGTGGTGCCAAAATCACCCTAACTACCCCCTTGTTGGTGCCACTTTTCCCTCCAAAAATCCCTTTCACCTCCACCAGACATCTCCCCTTAAACCCATCTCCACCCTCCACATCATCCCACCTTCTAGAAGCCTCAAAGTTGGCGCCAACCCATGGCACCTCTCCATGGTTGGTGCAACTTTTAGGTGCCCCTTGACCAACCCTACCTACCCCCCTTACACCCCTTAGGTGGCGCCAACCATCCTTAACCCTAGGATCATCTAACCACCTCCATCCTCCCATCTTAGCCCTCCATTTCAAGAGGCACCTTAAACCCTCATCCTACCCTATAAAAAGACCACTACCCACCACCATTCAAACCATCCTTGGCTAACAAATTCACTCTCATATTCTACCTAGAGCCCATGCCCAAGAGAGAAGAAGAAGAAGAAGATTAAGGGGATATTCTGTCCCTTTGGTGCCTTCCCCCTCTTCCCTTCTCTCTTGAGTCATGCCAACCAAAGGAGAAGCCAGGCAAGGAAGATCTTTGGAGGAGATCTTGAAGGTGGTTCACGCCACCTTGGAGGAGCTTTTGAGGGTGGTGCACGCCCACCCCTTGGAGGAGAGCATTGAAGGTGGTAGCATCCACCTTGGAGGAGCTCTCACAGAAGGAGAAGGAGGCCCTCTTTTCAAGCTAAGGAGCAGCTAGGATTGGAGCAAGAAGACTCCCTTCTTCACCAAATTTTGCAAGAGGATTTGTGTTTCTTTTATTGCTTTTAGATTTTTTCATTTCTAGTAGAAGCATTCTTCTACTTGTCTTGGAAAAGAACACAAATTCTAGTTAATCAAATTGCCTTCTTTTTACTTTCTATTGCAATTGTTGTTTTTGTTCTAGCACTTATTTCACCTCTTCTTCCTAATTACTCTTGGCCTCCACTTACCTAGAGTGAGCTTAGGAAGAGGATATATCTATCTCTTAAGTTTTGGTTAAGTAATTATAGGTTTTAGTACTTTCCACCACAATTCGCATTTTGCCCTCGTCTTTTCAAAACAAAAAATTACATATTTAAAATGTCAAAAAGAAAGTTGAGATCTATTTTGTAAGCAAGAGAATTAATTTTGCAAACATTTGGCCTCCTTGGATGACCCTAGATACTCCCCTATCTAGGATATAAATTTAAAAGCGTATGCGAATTCGCAGGTTACAACGACATTAAAAACCCGCTTTTATAAATCACCTGACTTTTCGCATCACTTTTTGGCGCGGTTGCTGGGGAAGCACGACTTTGCATTAGTCATTTTTCTCTTGCTTGAAATATATCTCATCCCCTTCTCTTTCTTTTCTTTTGTGTGTGTAGGAACTATTGTAGGAAGAAAGTGGAAATCTGGAAGCGAGAGCTCAAAGTTCTTTTCTTCCTGTGAAATTCAGGTTGGTTCTCCTTTCTTGTCACATTTAGGCTAAAAGACTACCAAAAAAATATTAAACATGGCTTTCAGGACCCTAAACACTTTAATTAAGTGGAGTGGTGCCCATAAAAATTCATTGTTTGCTTGAATGTTTCATTAACACCACTCCATTGCAAGTATTGGTGTTCTATTTTTCGGGTCTAGATTTCTATCCGAACTTGAAAAATCAATTCCTAACACTACAGGCCTCTTAAAATCATAAAATTGTATACAGTGATTCCAAATTGAGTTAAGAACATTTTTTCCAAATTTCAGATCAATTGGATTTGAATTTAATTTTTAAAAATCCGTGTACTGCCAAGGGGTCACACCCTCTAATCTTCCTATTTTGATACTATCTGTGAATTTTTTGAATTTTTATACTCATCCAATTTTTGTAAAATTTAGCTTTATGTAATCCCTGTGAAATCTTACATATCATATAAAATCACCAAAATTTTCTAAGGCCAGTGGTAATAATAAAAAGTCCAAAATACCCACGGGTATCATTTCTAGACTTTGACACCAATACACATAAAAATTTTAAACAATTATCAAACAAATTCCTAAAATCTTACAAAAATCTTTTCTGGAATTCTTGTTCGATTTTACATAAGGTAGTGGTGTTGGTTGCATTGTTTGGACCACTACCTATTTGGAAAGCCTAAAAAGAATTCATTGGTAATAATTTTTTATATTAGGGTTCAAATCCAATTAGGGTTTCTTTTTTGGTTTTTAGTCCCACAATATAAAGGAAATATACCATCACCCATACAACTTGTTTTCCTTTTATTGTGGAGTTTCAAACTTGTTTGAACATTTAAAAAAGAATAACCCTAAAACACATTCAATTAAATTGAATCCTAAAAAACATAAATACAAAAAAATTGTGTGACAACTTGCTTTTCATTGGAACCACTTTCCAATTCTTGCACATACACAATTTTTTTTGAAATAACAGGGTAACAACCCAATTAACGTACTCCACATTCCGTGTGCACTATAGTATCCTAGACCTAACTAAAATTCGTAGCAATTTGACACCTAAGGCTTCATCAACTTAGGCTTGCTATATAGGTCTTAAGTTTTCTTTAGTTAATACCAATTCTGTCATCTATATCTGGTGTTCAGGTTGAGGGGTTGTGTCAAACGATCAGGCGTGGGTTTGTACAAGCACTTGGGATTTTCCCTGGGAAACGTTTGGGCCCAAACCTCCCCTTAAGCAACGTGTCTAGATTTGTTGACAGAACGGGTATTCACTATTGAATACTTATTTCCTACGTAGACCAAGTCTTAGGTTCATTATTCGGGAGTCACACTTAAGTTAGGTCTAGCTTTGTTTGTTTGAATTGCACACTTTCTCTCATCTCTTTCTCTTCTCCTCCCCTCCAATTCTTCCCTAACAGTGCATGCACGGGCGACGATCCCAAAAACCACACCTTGAGGGACCATCTGATTTCGCCCCTTGTAGCAGAAAATCATTGTTTTCTTCCCCTTCCTCTTCTAAAATGGAAAACCTAGGAAGCCGACAAAAAAATTCTGCTTCCACTTCTAACCTGTCAACCGACCCACAAGCTGACTTCACCCTCCCTCACCTCCCTAACTTGGAGCAACCAGAAATACCAGCAGGGCTAGGTGGCCCTCCAATTATAACTCAAAATCCAAATCCCTTTTAATTAATGGTCGACCATTTGGTTCGACTACAACAAAATCAAGAAGATTTAGCTAGGACTGTCATGGACCTAGCTAACCAAGGACAAAATCCACCACCCCGCCAACAGCCTATCATTCCTCTTAAGGATTTCTATGATCCTTCCAATTACGAGGAAAGACCAGGGGTGGTCATACCACAAGGGGATTTTGAGATTAAACTAGCCATTCTAAACCTTATTAGACATTTTCATGGTCTTCCAAGAGAGGACCCTTTTTGTCATCTTGAGGAATTAACTGTCCTCGCTCAAACCACTCGTTCCTGCAATGTGCAGGAAGACATGTGGTTAATGAGACTTTTTCCTCTCTCTCTTAAAGACAAAGCATCTCATTGGTTTAGAACGGTTGGGTGCCCTATTACCACCTGGCCCCAATTAAAAAGCGCTTTTCTAAAAAAATTTTTTCCGATCGGTCGAACAAATGCATTAAGAAGATCCATAATGACCTTTCAATAGAAAATTGGTGAACCCCTCCATGAAGCCTAGGAAAGATTTCAGGAACTTCTAAGAAGTTGCCCCCACCATGAAATTCCACAATGGCAATTAGTGCAGATCTTCTATCATGGATTAAAAGATCAATTGAAACGATTTGTGGATGCCTCATGTAGGGGCAATTTTCTTAACAAAGATGTCAAAAGTTCCTATCTCCTCTTTGAAGAAATGAGTGAAAACTCAATTAACATGACTTCAATGGACACTTTTGGCATATCACAAAACCCTAGACACGGAGTCCATGAAATTGACTCCAATCCACCTCTGTTCCAGTCACTCAAGATGATCTATATATGTTAGCTCAACGGTTGGACCAGATGCAAATTCACCAAAAGAAAATGGAAGAAAAGCTCATAAATAAACAAGCTCCACACGCTTACTCTCCACACACTAACCCCCCACACATTCTCCGAAGAGAAAATCTACACAACATTGATGCCACATCTGCTGGCCAGCAATTTTCGGCTGATTTCCTACAATATTTGACTGGGAATTTTGATCAAAATATTTTTGATCCCACCTCGGAAAATATTTATGCTCTCCAGGAGCAATTTAGAAACCCCTCCAACACTTCCAATCAAAACTGGAGGACTAACCCGAATCACTCCTAGAAAAATCCAAACCCAATTCCTTTACCCAAACAAAACTATTTTGGGAATTATGGGCAACCTATGTATCAACCTGGACCATCCTAGGTTGACATTAATAATCAGGTCATGAAAACTTTGCAAGGAATGCAGACTCAAATGACAGAAGTAACCCGCATGATTACCAACTTGCAACACCAAGTTAAGGTTACTCCTGATCATCGACCTATTGGGAATTTACCTTCCCAACCCATGCCCTGTTGGTGCTAGAGCACCACGATCATTTGTTTTGATGATAACAAAACACGTGTTATTTAACATTTGCACTTGGAGTCTTAGATTTCAGGTCAATTGCAAATGTAGACGTGTTTAGACGGAATTCGAGCTCGCATCCAGGACAGATTGGAGGAGCTTGATGGAGAACAGAGGAGATTTGCGAGGAGCGCTAGATTGAAGATGGAAGGACAAGAAGAATAGGATAGAATTTTGTTTAATCCTTTCATGTACTTTTATCTTTATTTTGCTTGCTCTTTTTATTTCCTTAGATTCATGTTAAAGAGCCTCAAAGTACCCTAACAGTAGTCCTAGGAACACCAGCACAACCCTAGGATACTTAGGTTTTCTGTAGAGAACTTAGAAAACCAATATAGGGTTCAAAGAGAGTTTCCAGACGTCTAATTCCCAAATCAGACGTCTGATAAAGTGTTTTAAGATGTCTGACTGTTGATTCAGACGTCTGATAACACTTAGGCTGGACATAGTTAGTTCTGTCTGATGAAATCAGACGTCTAGACCTTAAACCAGACGTCTTAGGAGATGTCTGATTTCTTTGCCAGACGTCCAATTAGTGGACCGTTGGCTGGCTTAGCGAACAGTCAAGAATGTGACCGTTAGAGCCTTATCAGACGTCCATAGGACTTTCCAGACGTCTGATAATTGACCGTTTTGCCTCGGTTGACCCAAAATCTCTTCTCAGAGATTTTCTAGCCGTTGCAACGTTTGGAAATCCATTCTCACAGAAAAAGTAAGTTTCCAGACGTCCAGACATAGTGCCAGACGTCCTATATGTCGTCTGATGGACTTGCACAAGAACCCTATTTGGATCTGATTCAAGTCAGGAAGGAACCCGCCCAAAATCAGACGTCTGACCTTGAAATCAAACGTCTTAAAGTGAACTTCCAGACGTCTGATGCTAGAATTAGACGTCTGATAAGCCTGTCAGTGCAATGATTGTTCCTGATTTCGGGCTGATTCTCTTGGGCTTTGCACCCAACGGCTATAGAACCTTTCCTAAGCCTTCCAAAGCCTTCCTAAGGCCTCTATAAATAGAGGGGAACCTTTGCAACACAAAAACACACCTAGAAACACAAGACACACCTAAGCAACTTAGTTCCACTCTTTTGTCCAAGAGAAGCCCTTGCTCTCCAAGCTCTAGTTCCATTCTCTAGAGAGCATCAAGCTTTGCGCACCCGCTCTCCCGCCGTTGTTCACGAGAGCGACGTTGCGCCGTCGCGTGGCTCACGCATCCGCGTTGTCGACGCACTCCTTTCAAAGGGAAGCATCATAATTCCTATAGAAGCTTAGGTTCAAAATTATTTTGTTGGCTCTATAGGATTTTTGTTTTATCTTTGTTATTTGGTTGGGCATTCGCTTTGCAAATTCCCGTCTCCTTCGTGGGACAAAATCCTTCTCGTGGAGAGAAGGGGTTGAGGAATGCTACCCTCGCACTTGTAGCGTGGTTGTATTGAGGTCGAATCACCCTCGTTTAAAGTGATTCGGTTTAGTGGATTTTGATCAACTTGGTTGATCGGAAAATCCTAACTCGAGAGGGTTAGGTGGTGGTTTTCACCCGGTTTGGGTTTCCACCTAAAAATACTTTGTGTACTTTGTGTGATTGCATCTTGTGAGATTGTTTATATTTATTTCCGCAATTATTATGTCACCCCCTCCTAGTGGGAAACTTCATGCCCAACCCAAATAATCAAAGGAATCAGTTCCAAGGTGGATATCCTAGTCAACCCATTCAACCAGCACCTCAGCATCCACCGGGTTTCAATAACAGTCAGGCTTCCCATCCTCATCCTAGAAACAACTAGACTGGAAATGCAGTTACTTTGAGGAATGGGAAAACCATTCACAATCCCCTGCTTGTTAAAGAAACCCGCTTTAATGAAACATAGATTAACTCTTCCCCATCTCCCCCTCCTATTATTCAGGAAACAATTAATGCAAAACAGGGAAACCCTGCTCCATTTCCACATGCCCTCCACTCTTTAAATAAGAAAAAGAAGAAATTCGAGCCCACTGAGAAGGAATTAATGGATTTATTTGGGCAAGTAGAAATTAATATCCCTCTTCTAGATGTCATTAAATACATCCCTACCTATGCAAAATTCTTAAAAGATTTATGTACTCCGAAAAGGCAGCCCAAAAATTTAGGAAAGGTGGTCCTTCCAGAGACAGTTAGCTTAGTTGTGCAGAGCCGACTGCCTCTTAAGAGAAAAGATCCTGGCACCCCCCTAATTCAAGTTATCATTAATGATACCTCATTTGATCGTGTTTTGCTGGATCTTGGTACCTCAATTAATCTTATCCCCATAGTTGTTTTTGAGGAATTTAAGATCGGTGAATTAAAGCCTGCTGAGGTTACTCTCCAATTAGCCGACCGATCTACAATTAAACCAAGGGGAATTGTTGAGTATGTTCTTATCCAGGTCAAAAATTATCTATTCGCAGTAGACTTTTTAGTCCTGGACATAGAGGTACCAGAAGCACTAAAATTTGCCCCCATTATTCTTGCAAGACCATTCTTAGCAACTGCCCGCGCAAATATTGATTGTGATTCTAGAAAGATGAAGATCATGTGTGGCAGTGAATATGTAACCCTAGACAATTTTCAAGCTTCTAGGTGGTTCCAAGAACCAGATTTCTTTGATGATTCGGATTTAGAAATAGAAAACATTATGGAGGAAACTTTGTAGATTTCCCATTTAGGTTCCTGTTTTGCCATCAATATGGTTCCTGAACAATCCACTTCTTCTCACCCTTCCACCCTAACCACATGTCCAGCTAACCTTCCAGCTGATCCTTTCACTCTCACCTCACCACTAACCCACAAAGCATAAACTCTTTTGGAGCCGGGCCCACAATTGGAATTAAAACCTTTGCCCGACTCCCTTAAATATGTCTTCCTAGGTCCTAATCAGACCCTATCCCTGATTATAAATTATGGACTTACCGAGGCACAAGAGCACAAACTTCTCCAGGTTTTGAGTAAATATCGAAAAGCTATTGGCTGGACCCTTTCTGATCTTAAGGGTATTCATCCATCCTATTGTACGCATCGTATATATTTAGAGGACAATTCTCGCCCCTCCCACCAACCACAAAGGCGCTTCAACCCTATTATGCAGGAGGTGGTAAGAAAGGAGATTATTAAGTGGTTGGATGCTGATATCATCTACCCCATTTCTGACAACTCCTGGGTTAGTCCAGCATAAGTTGTGCCCAAAAAGGCTAGACTAACAATTGTCACTAATGATAATGGGGAGAATGTAGCCACTCGAACCACTTCTTCTTGGCACGTGTGTATTGATTACCGAAAATTAAACACCACCACTAAGAAGGACCGTTTCTTGCTCCCCTTTATTGATCAAATCTTGGAGCGGTTAGCCAGACAGGATTTTTACTATTTTCTGGATGGTTATTCCAGCTATAATTAGGTAGCAGTTCATCCTGAGGACCAGGACAAAACAACTTTCACCTGCCCCTTTGGAACCTTTGCTTTCTGAAGGATGCCCTTCAGTCTTTGTAATGCACCTGCGACTTTTCAAAGGTGCATGCTGGTAGGTCGACTTTTTGCTTAGCATTATAGTATTTAAGTGGTGGAAAAATCGACTAATCAAAAATAATGAAAATAACCACTCGCAGAAGAGCGGGTCGTGTCCACAGGGAGGCAATGATGCATTCAATACTTAATTATTTAATGTTATTTCGGATAGTGCGAAATTCCTTTTCAAATTGGACTTAAAATGTGAAGGAAAGTAGATTTGCAATAACCTACAAAGTTAAGGGTGTAAGTGCAGTTTTCCCTCACAGAAATCCTCAATAAATTTAGGATGAATTAGTGCAATTTTCATGTGATGTGTACTAAAGACAATTAGTACTTAAATCAAGTCCAAAATCAATCTTTAAACTAGCCGATATTAATACCATGCAATTACAAAGAACTGTGAGTGCTTGAATGCAATTCTGCCACAATATAATAATAAAAAATAAAATAAAATCGGTGGAAATGGCATTGAATGTAATTTTTAATTCTGACAAAAACAGAGCATTTGCTCTCTCTCTTCCTCGCGAGAGAGAGAGAGCACCGGCGGGGCAGTTGCGAGGCTTAGGAGGATGGCGAGGACGGGGGCTCTCCGACGGTGGCAGCGGCGGCGGTGGAGGTGGCCGGAGGTGCCCAGAAACTGCTGCCGTGCACGGCTGGTGGGTGCGTCGCTGCGCCTGCTGCAGCGTGGGAGGCTGCGCCTGAGGTGGCTACAGGCTGCTGTGGATGGCCGGGCGCGCTGGAGATGGGAGGAAGGCGCGTGGCGTGCTTGCAGAGGATGGAGCAGGCACTGCACGGCGGTAGGACGCCTGCTGTCAGCTTGCAAGAAGGTGGAACGGCGGGGTGCGCTAGTGCGCGCGTGGGGAGATGGCGTGAGGGTGCCTTCAATAGCGAGCGGGCGGAGAGGAAGGCAGGGACGTGCAAGGAGAGGATGCTGGGGCACGCGGTGCCGCGCCTGCTAATGGGCGTGCGGGCTGCAAGGAGGAGGAGGCGCTGGTTCTGGAGAGGGCGGAGTGGGCAGAGGCGCTGCAGGGCATGAGTGCCTATAGCATTGGAGATGGGAGGAAGGTGCGCGGCATGCTTGCAGCAGATGCGGGTCTATCTCCTGCAGGTCTGGTGCAGAGAGGCGCTGGTGGTGGGGTGTTGCGGTGCGTGAGCGGGTAGGTGCAGGCACAGTGCACACGAGTTACACAGTGTACACCCTCTTCCACCATGAAGCAGTTCCTCGCAGGGGGGATTCCTCCTTGTGCACGCCGCCTCTTCGCTTTTAAAGTCCTCTCTCTCCCTCAGTGCGCCAATCCAGGGATTTGCAAATCCCTTTCTATTTTTTTGTCCAGCAAGCGTTGGAGAAGATTGCCCCAATGTTCAGCGGAGGTGGGGGGGAAGAATCGCGGCTGGATGTGTTGGGGAAATTATCCCCCCACCCTTGTTCTTTCTGGGGTTTATTACCTGCAAATAAAAAGAACATAATCATTACACATTAAGTCATAGAATGTTATAGAATTAAATCATGATGCATACAATTATTCTATAACTTAGTGTAGTTATTAACAAACCTAAATTGTTAAAAGAGAATTACTTAGGCTTACTATTAGTCAATTAAAATGGACTCATCACATGCGTGTAATTTTTTCAGACCTGGTAGGTGAATGTTTAGAAGTCTTTGTGGATGACTTCTCTATTTTTGGAGATTCTTTTGACCATTGTCTCAAAAACCTTGAAAGAACTCTCCAAAAATGCATAGAAGTTAATCTGGTCCTCAGTTGGGAAAAAAGTCATTTCATGGTCCAAGAGGGTATTGTCTTGGGCCATGTTATTTCAAAACAAGGAATCACAGTAGATAAAGCAAAAATAGATGCTATATCTAAGCTCCCACCGCCCACTATTGTCAAACAGATCAGATCCTTTTTGGGTCATGTGGGTTTCTACCGTCGATTTATACAAAATTTTTCCCAAATCTCCAAGCCCTTAAGTCAGCTTCTCACTAAAGGCCAGCCATTTGATTTTAATGATAAGTGCCTGGAGAGTTTTTTGAGGTTGAAGGGGGTTACTAAGGCACCAATATTGTAAGGACCTGATTGGAATAGTCTCTTTGAATTAATGACAGATGCCTCAGATTTTGCTGTAGGGGCCGTTCTAGGGCAAAAATTGGCAAGAAGCCCGTTGTGATCTATTATGCTAGCAAAACTCTTGATGATGCACAATGGAATTACACGATTACTGAACAGGAACTTCTTGCCATTGTATTTTCCTTAGAAAAATTTAGATCTTATCTGTTGGGGTCACATGTCACTGTATATACCGACCACTCAGCAATTAAATATTTGCTGACAAAGAAAGATGCAAAACCCTGCCTTATCCGTTGGATTCTACTGCTACAGGAATTTGACCTGGAAATCAAGGATATGGTAGGATCGCACAATGTAGTGGCCGACCATCTCTCTCATCTTATAATGAATGACATAATGACCCTGCCAGATCAGTTCCCCGATGAAAGCATTTTAGCTGCTACAACCCTCCCTTGGTTTGCGCCCATCGCAAACTACTTAGCAACAGAATGAATCCCCGCTGATTGGCCAAAAACAAAATGGGATAAGTTCTTTGTTGATATTAAATATTATTTTTGGGAGGAGCCTGACCTTTTATGCATTTGTGCTGATCAGGTCATTAGACGATGTGTACCTGATTCTGAAATCCATGATATTTTGACACATTGTCACTCAATGGCCTGTGGCGGACACTTTTCGGGCAAGAAAGCTGCAGCTAAAATCCTTAATGCGGGATTTTATTGGCCCAACTTGCACAAAGATGCTCATGACTTTGTTCGGTCCTGTGTGCGTTGCCAGAGCATCGGCAACATGACTCGGAAGGATATGATGCCCCTTAATCCTATTTTAGAGGTTGAAATTTTTGATGTTTGGGGCATCGACTTCATGGGACCGTTCATCAACTCTGGTGGGTATTTATATATATTAGTTGCAGTTGACTATGTTTCAAAATGGATAGAAGCAATACCCACCCGCACTAGTGATCACCGTGTGCTTGTCGAATTTCTTAAGAAAAATATTTTCTCAAGATTCGACATACCAAAAGCCATTATCAGTGACGGAGGCTCACATTTCACCCACTCACAATTCCGTCACCTTCTTTCTAAATATGGTGTTAATCATAAAATTTCCACACCATATCACCCCCAAACAAATGGCCAGGCTGAAGTTTCTAACCAGAAAATTAAAAATATTTTACAAAAGACGGTCAGGCCCGACCGTAAAGATTGGTCCACCAAATTGGACGACGCTTTATGGGCCTACCGTACCGCTTTTAAAACCCCGCTCGGCATGTCTCCCTTCCATTTGGTTTTTGGGAAGGCATGCCATCTCCCGGTACAGCTAGAACATAGGGATTTTTGGGCAATAAAACAATTCAACATGGATTTATCTGACGTCGGTATCCATAGAAAATTACAATTAATTGAATTGGAAGAATTATGTAATTTTACCTACGAAAATGCGAGGATTTATAGAGACCGAACAAAGAAATTTCACGATAAATATATTGTTCAGAAACACTTTGACGTTAATCAACGCATTTGGCTTTTTGATGCGAGATTACATCTTTTTCCTGGAAAATTAAAATCTAAATGGACCGGTCCATTTATTGTCCATAAAATATATCCATACGGTGCTGTTGATCTTTTTGATCCAAAAACTAATTCGACCTTTCAAGTCAACGGCCAACGTTTGAAGCCCTATTTTGATCATACGCCAATCTTCTGTCTGAATCTTTTAATTTTACTGAGCCAGCCATCCTTGATCACTAATGCACACTATGCCCAGCTGAATGACATAAAAGATAGCACTAGATGGGAGGTAACCCATCATTTTTTCCTGCTTTCCATTTTTCTTCTTTTTCCAGGTTTTGATCATCCTAAACCCGATCGTTCTTCACTAAGGTAATCCTTTTTCCCTCCTAATGCATGAGGACATGGCATATCTTAAGCATGGGGGGGTGTTTTTAAAATTTGACGATCGATTTAGGATTTTCAAAACCTAAAAACATGCATTTTTCTTTAGTTATTTTATTTTCCTGCTTACATACCCAAAAAAAATAAAAATGTTGAAAACTTTTTGAGGAAACATTTTTGAAATCGGGAGTAAGGTTGAAAAAATTCACTTTTGGGTACAATGGGATTTAATCTTTAACAAACTAGGGATGAGGATGCGAATCTAATCATTAGAATTTCAGGGTCTATTTTTAGACTAGATCAGATATCCTTCTCTAAAATTCCACCTGAGCTCATGATAGTTCAAGTGACTTGATCCTATTTCGTAATATGGAAAGTATTTGGCTTAATCTCTGATTCAAAAACTTGCATTTCTTGAGAAACTTCTTGTGTTAATTTTCACACACAAGCCAACACTTAAAAAATGACTAAAAATTAGAAAAACTCCCTTATTTGGACTTAGTAAAAGTCTGAAGCAGATCATTGGTTTGAGTTCCCACCACCGAGGAGGAAAATGCCTCCTTTGAGGATGCGATGTCAACATGTTATCGCCTCGGCGTTGCTCCATATTTCATATCTTTAGATGGAGCATTAAAGCGCATTTTAGCAGCTCAAGTGTCTTGGACGGTGCTCTACCTATAGTGTCGGAGCAAGAGCTTGAGTTTGCTTGGAGTGCCCCTTTACACCGCATTGTGTTTCGGGGTTGTGAGCTCCTGGGTGGTGTCATGGACAGTGCTATCCCGAAGTACTGGCGCCAGAGCCCCATTGAGGATTGGTAATGGGAATGATGATCCCGACACATCTGTTGTAAGACTAAGCTAAAAATAAGCATGGAGGAGAAAAAAAAGTAATAATAAATAAATTAACACGCCCTTATAAATGTTGGCTTTTCATAGGCACGGACACAAGGTTTTAAAGGATTTTGCAAGTTGTGAATCAGATTCATGAGCTAGAAAAATCCTAAAAATAAAAATTTCAAGTCATCTGAATTAACAAAGGGTTAATTTGTGAATTTTCTGGAGGATATATTGATCTCGTTTTGTCTAATAGTTGTATCCGAAACAAATCCCGATGTCTATCTTTAACAAATCCTGTACCTCCTATGTTTAGTTCAACCAAGGTCCCTTAATCTCTTTCTCCTCAAAAGTAGAAAAAAATTAGATTTCCCAAAAATTTCGTTTTCCAAAAAATTTGAAGTTTTGTTAAGAGACTAGAAAATGATAAGCATGGGGGTGTGATAAATGGCAGTTTATCATCATTCTTATGCATTAAAACAAACCTAGCTCTTAGGATTTTACTCCGTAAATGGGTTTTTGGGCTGCATTTAGGCATTAACTAGGTTAGGCATGCATTGCATTTTCTTGTGTTGTTTTAATGTGTTTTTGTGAGTGTTAGGGATGAACAGATATACAGATCCCTAAAACCCTAGCACTCAAGAAGGTAAATGGTGGAGGAGCTCAGACTAGCTGGAACTCAGCTTGATCCAGCTCACCACAGCTGAAACATAGCTCACATGAACTAGGGTTAGCTCATCCCAGCTCCATTCAGCTAACCTTAGTTGAATGGCAGCTCAAGAGAGTTCATCTTAGCTCACCTTAGCTCAAGTCAACTCAGATATAGCTCAACCTAGTTGAGTCTAGCTCATTTTAGCTCCCATTAGTCCACAGGGAGCTCTAGCTAGCTCAGCTGAGTTGACTGGAGGTCACCTCAACTCAGATCCAGCTACATCCAGCTCCACTCAACTCCAGTCAGCTGAAGAAGAACTCATCCTAGTTCAGGAAGCTCAAGTCCAGCTCCCGGGGAGCCAGCTTAGCTCAAGCTAATTGGGCTAAGCTACCTTAGCAGCCTCAACCAGCTCAATCCTCCCCGAGAGCACCAGACCCATCTCACCTCAGCTCCATTCAATAGAAGCTAGCTCACTTTAGTTTGGCTTAGTAGCTAGCAAAGAACTAGCAAGCTAAGCCAGCTGGAGTAGCCCCATGTTGACCTCTTCAGCAGCTGCCAGCTCCACTTCAGCTCCGGACTCTTCAGAACTAGCTCCTCCCTCCAAACCCTAGCTCCAACACCTCCTCCTCCACTCCACCATTCGCTAAGCTAGCTTAGCTTAGCTATGCTCCAGCTTCCTTGGCTTGTACCACCCAAAAACCCTACCTAACAACTCCACCAACTAGCTCCACCTAAGCTCCACATAAGCTAACCCCACTTGGCACCAACCTAGCCTACCCACCACCTCCAAAGGACACCTAAAAGTGGCACCAAAATCACCCTAACTACCCCCTTGTTGGCGCCACTTTTCCCTCCAAAAATCCCTTTCACCTCCACCACACATCTCCCCTTAAACCCATCTCCACCCTCCACATCATCCCACCTTCTAGAAGTCTCAAAGTTGGCGCCAACCCATGGCACCTCTCCATGGTTGGCACAACTTTTAGGTGCCTCTTGACCAACCCTAACTACCCCCCTTACACCCCTTAGGTGGCGCCAACCATCCTTAACCCCTAAGATCATCTAACCACCTCCATCCTCCCATCTTAGCCCTCCATTTCAAGAGGCACCTTAACCCCTCATCCTACCCTATAAAAAGACCACTACCCACCACCATTCAAACCATCGTTGGCTAGAAAATTCACTCTCATATTCTACCTAGAGCCCACGCTCAAGAGAGAAGAAGAAGAAGAAGATTAAGGGGATATTCTGTCCCTTTGGTGCCTTCCCCTCTTCCCTTCTCTCTAGAGTCACACCAGCCAAAGGAGAAGCCGGGCAAGGAAGATCTTTGGAGGAGATCTTGAAGGTGATCCATGCCACCTTGGAGGAGCTTTTGAGGGTGGTGCACGCCCACCCCTTGGAGGAGAGCATTGAAGGTGGTAGCATCCACCTTGGAGGAGCTCTCAAGGAAGGAGAAGGAGGCCCTCTTTTCAAGCTAAGGAGCAGTTAGGCTTGGAGCAAGAGGACTCCCTTCTTCATCAAATTTTGCAAGAGGATTTGTGTTTCTTTATTTCTTTTAGATTTTTTCATTTCTAGTAGAAGCATTCCTCTACTTGTCTTGGAAAAGAACACAAATTCTAGTTAATCAAATTGCCTTCTTTTTACTTTCTATTGCAATTGTTGTTTTTGTTCTAGCACTTGTTTCACCTCTTCTTCCTAATTACTCTTGGCCTCCACTTGCCTAGAGTGAGCTTAGGAAGAGGATATATCTATCTCTTAAGTTTTGGTTAAGTAATTATAGGTTTTAGTACTTTCCGCCACAATTCGCATTTTGCCCTCGTCTTTTCAAAACAAAAAAATTACATATTTAAAATACCAAAAAGAAAGTTGAGATCTATTTTGTAAGCAATAGAATTAATTTTGCAAACATTTGGCCTCCTTGGACGACCCTAGATACTCCCCTATCTAGGATATAAATTTAAAAGCATATGCGAATTCGCGGGTTACAATGACATTAAAAACCCGCTATTATAAAACACGCAACTTTTCACATTAATGTGTTATTAGATGCAATGAAATGTTGAGAAGGTTATTAAGGCTGTGGATTTTTATTTGTATATATTTATGTTGCTGAATTTGCTCTCTAGCCCCTCTCGTTCCCTCTATTCTAAGATAAGCTCTCTCCACCTCTCATGACTAATATGCTTATGAAGCAAGGGAATATTTATTAGGTGAAAAGAATAGGGTGTTTACCTTAATTTTTGAAGTGGCAATTGCATGCAATATCCTTTAACTCTCTCATCCTCTATTATTTCATCTAACGAAAAGTGTTGATGGGAACAAGAGACATTTAAAGAATAATCTTGCTAAGCATTTTTATATGAAATCAAGACTAATGTGGAAACATTTGTGAGTTTATTTGGTTCATACCTCCCTGTGGATGCAACATCTTTATTGTGGTTTAATTTGATATCTATTTTAATTTTTGATTGAGAGATTTTCCAGCACATAAATTACAATGATAAATCATTCTATTGCCATTTTAATTAAGCAAAATTCTCTCTTTCATACATCACTACATTGTCACCCCAAATCATCTGCAAACCAATGAGTAGGCTGAAGTATCTAATTGTCAGATCAGGCTTATTCTTCAGAAGACGATTAGACCAGATAGGAAGAATTGGTCTAATTGTCTGATCCATGTTTTTTTGTTCGCAAGTGAAATTGAGGTTTTAAAAACTACGTTGTAGTTTAGCAGAAATAGCTTTGAAAATAAATAATATTTATTACTCGAATTTTAAGTCTGAGGTCGAACACAGGGAGCAATATGGAATTCAATCTCAAGATCACAATTTGAATAAAAAATATAAGAGATTACAACAATATTAATGTCAAGTGTCCATGTGCAAAAATAATGGAGTAAAATGGTGATTTAAATGACCAATTACTCCTCACAAATAGCAACTAAATCAACAGTATCAATAAAGCCTCAAATATATGCAATCAGATGATCTAGGCTTGTATCAGATAGCTTAAACAGCCTGCTGCTACAGTGTTTACTAGAGACTCAAGGGTCTCTTTTCTCTACTATTCTCTTTCTCGTCTTCCTTCCTTCTTTTTTTGCTTTCTTCTAAGGCCTTCTTTCTTATCCTTTCTTTCTTCTAGCTAAGGTCTTCTCCTCTTCTTCTTCAACTCTTCTTCATGTAGAGGGGGAAGGTTCTTCAAATGGATAAATCTTAGCCGTTATTCTCTGTAGCAAAACCCCTACCTCCGCACACGATCCTCTCTTTCTCTCCTAAGGTTACGCTCTCCCAGAGCCTTCAACAGCACCGAGTTATCAGGTTTCAGACCTATAGCGCACTCGGGTCCAGGGCTGCGGGCATGATCGCAGTTGAGGAGTGGAGACGTGTTAGGCAGGTTGGGTCTGTGCCAGGCCCGCGAGGGACAGGTCACGAGCGAGGCACAGGTGAGCGGGTGAGCGGGGGACCTCACCCCCCAAGTGTTTGAGGCGATAAGCCCCAAACACTTTTTCAATTTATGTGCTGCCACCTCTTCAATCATTTTCAAGGTGGCACTAAAGATAGTGCCTCTTCTTTGCATGCGTCTGCAGCTGGATTGCCTTCCAATCAAGGCAACTGCTGAGGGTATGGCTTCCAATTGAGGCCTTGGGATGAGACCTGAAGCCAATCCGTGTCACCTGGAGGTGGCGCCTAGAGCTACAGGTGCCAAACAAAGCTTCAAGAAAGCTTGAAGTTCATCGCTAATGGCATGCTTGA
The DNA here is from genome assembly GCA_037157565.1 of Thalassia testudinum. Classification (NCBI taxonomy): domain Eukaryota; kingdom Viridiplantae; phylum Streptophyta; class Magnoliopsida; order Alismatales; family Hydrocharitaceae; genus Thalassia; species Thalassia testudinum. The sequence goes on along the minus strand of JAZHRO010000062.1, from coordinate 13,294,431 downwards.
CCTGGTACCTGAAACATCAAGAAAAGACCTTACGGCCACATCAAATGGTTCAGTAGGATCGCCGAAGCACGGCGAACGTAGTGGTGGGTGCAGCATGGCGTGAGAGTGCAAGAGGTGGCTGGATGATGACATAGACGGCCGTGAGAAGGTGGGTTGTTCGGGGGCACATTTGGGTGAGCGATGGAGCGAAATAGGAGAGGGGTTTGGTTGGTGGAGTTGTGGCAAAGCTGATGGGGTGGTTGTCAAGGTAGATGGAGTGTAGTGGCAGATATGCCTTGTCGGAGGAGTAGCTGGAGACGAAGAAGGTGAGGGCGAACGATTGCAGTTGATGGTTGTGTGTGTCTGAGAGGGTAGGAAAACAAAATAGAAAGAGAGAGGGAGCTAAAGAAGGGCTTAGCGAGAGAATAGGGAGGCAGAGGGCTCTAGTGTTGGTCGACTGGAGCCAGAGAAGGGGGTTGGTGTGGCAAGGCAGCGACGTTGACTGAGGTAGAGGCATGACCTCTCATTGGCAGGAGAGGTTCGCTAGGATGAGGGGAAGCTAGTTGGCCGTCCAATCTGATGGTTAGATAGCCTGAGGAGGAGAGTGGAGAGGAGTCGTTGGAGCTAAGTTTGAAGGTGGCCGGAGATGGAATATAGGAGGGTTCTTAGGCCAAAACTTGCTAAAATGCACGGTCGTGTGATGGTGTCTCTTTTATAGGCCATAGGAAGCCCTTCCAAGCTTGGAAAGAAGCTTTCAAGCTTGGAAGGTAGTTGCAACATAGGATACCGAGAGGTTCGCATGGCCTTTTGGGAAGGACTTAGAGCCCAAGGAATGGCTCAAATGGAAGGAAACTTCCCAAGGAATCCCCGTATCAATTTTGGGAGGGATTGATTGAGAATCGAGCAAGAAATCCTCGCTCGAAACTCGATGGTGAAGGTTTCACCTTCCAAAAATGGCGCGAGGACCTGCTTCTGAAGAAGACAAAGAAGTTGGGGGGCTATTTGTAAGAGAATTTAAAAGTTAAGGGTCTGAATGAGATAGAAAGAGTCTGACTAGACCAAAATGCATACTTGGTCAAGGTGATCTCAGATTTGGCCCAAATTTTGGTACATACCTAATTTAGGCCCAAGGAATCCAATGGTGAAGTTATATTTAGGTTTTGACCAAGTTTGACTAGGTAATTTATGCAAAAACCCAAATTAGGGAAAATGTCTGTTTGAGACTCTATTTTGGGTCAGAATGGGTTCTGATGGTCAAATTGAAGATTCCAAATCCTAGAGAATATTTTTCTATAAATTTTAGAGGGTTTAGGTAAATTTTATTCTAACTAGAACCTCAGTTAGTTAAGCGGGTCTGTTTTTAGGGTTTCAAAAGTCATTTAATTCTCAAAACACGTGCAAACCCTTTTCTGTTTGTTCTAACCCACTTTTAGACTTTTAGGACTATTTGACCCTCAATTACACCTAGGAAAACCTGTGATTGTACTACATTCATGATATGATGGTAAAATTGTAGTTTTAACCATGTTTTCTTGACTTTCTCTCAGAATGACTTTGCAATGGAATATGGCTCTTTGGCAGTTATGTAAGAGCATTTATTTACTTAATTGGTTCAAAATAGGCTAGTTATGGCTCATGATGGTGTTCCCATCATATCTCCATGCCTAGCTTTTACTAGTCCCTTAGCAAAATCTCATGGAATTACCTTTAATGCTAGACCATGTGCCTTTCTATGCTCAAAACTATGATGTGTGCTTTCTTTTGTAGATTAGGTCAGAATGCCGATAGTAGGCCTAGAGATACTCAAGTATCAACCAAGATCCGGACCTGACCAGCTCTAGCCTCAGTCCACCACAAAGGTTTCTAAGGCCCACAGGAACTAACCTAAGGTTCATTGAACTCTGTGGTTAAAGCACCCATGTTTGTAACATGTTTTAGCCTAGGTTCAGTTTGTAGTGCATTTTTGTAGGAGAGAGATAGAAGAATTTTTATTTATTTTTTGAGAGTTTTCTTTCTCTTTTCTTTTTATTTCTAGCCTTGGATTAGCTTTACAACACGGTTTGTATCGGATTCCTAGTTCCCACCATCAATCCTTGCAGGGACCCTGGCAATCGATGCTTCGAGATAGCACCACCCATGGAAACCCCCAGAACCTTAGCTTTTGAGATTTTGAGATAATCCTACCCATGTCATTTTGTAGCTAAATCCAGACCCTAGCAATCAACATTTCTTAATAATGCTGCCCATGGCATCTGAACCAGCATAAGGTACTTACATGCCCTCGGTAGGATATTTAGATATCCTAGGAGACAAGCACCGAGGAGACAATATGTTATTGTGCATTTTCAAGGGGAATTTCCCACCTCTCCCTGCCGGGAACTCATCCAAAACAACTTGTGTTGATCAGTCGCTCCTAATCTAGGTAACTTTTTTAGAATATATTTAATGCACTTGCGTGATTTTGATACTTAAGTGCACTGAACCAGACTGTGTGTGGATTGGGGTGCTTAGGTTACCGAGTCCTACAAACTAGAGGTCAGTTAACGAGGTCGAATAATCCTTAAGCCTTAGACCTAATACTTAAGCTTCGCATTTTCCCTAACCTCTTGAGGACTATCCAGATCATAGCAGATACTTGAATTTTTAATCCTAGGATCGTAGCCCAAGAGGCCTAAGATCAGCATTCCTACTAATCTCTTTTGTCTCTTAGCATTCTTTGTCTTCCATTTTCTTTTTTGATTTGGTCTAGAATTGAGTCAATTCCTTAATCTTTTACTAATGACTATCTCTTTTTCTCTTTTCTTTTCAAATTGTGCTCCTTTTTGTCATTTTTATCTCCTCCCCTTTTCTCCTCAAGAATGATATGCAATCAATTCACTAAAAATGTCCTCCCTTCTATTTTTGTTCTTTTTCAATTCTTTTATTATTTTTTTGGTTTTTTGGAATATGTGATTTTTTTGATGAAACCCTTTCTTGTGAAGTGATTTTCACAGCGTTTTGCACTTTAATACCCTCCCATGCCTATGATTTGCAATGTCCCCATTATGGATTAAGCAGGGTCGAGTTCAACTTATATCATTCATTAGAACAGGTGTTGGGTGGGTGGATGGGTCGGGGTGACTGTTGTAGACGATTTCAAGCTCGGGTACAGGTACCAAAGGTGGAGTCGGTTGTTCTAATGGATGAACCCTAAAGTGCAATATGAGTTCAGCATAAGATGTGTTAAGAAGGGTTTCAGGTTTTTCAAAAAGATGACGGGTTGTCTCCTGTTAAGCGCTGAGTTTAACACCATCAGCCGGGTGCAATAAGCTCAGGGAGAATGGAGATCAAAAGATACCTCAGCCTGGTTCGTATTGGTGAGTTTAATGAACAGCTTGAGTTGCCGACCGTTCACAACAAAGGGTTCTGAATAAAGGATAGCTTGGCTGATTTCAATAGCTCCATTTCCAAAGATTAGTCTTACCAAGAATGGTCCAATCCATTTTTATCTGAGTTTTCCTAGGAAAAGTTTGAGTTTGGCATCAACGAGTAGAACTTTCTGATCAGGGTGGAAAGATTTTTGCACAATGTGCCTATCATGGAAGGCATTAACCCACTCTTTGTAGATATGTGAGTTCTCATACACATCATTACATAGTTCCTCAATCTCACTCAATTGCAACCGGCGGTGTATTCTAGCCTTCACTAAATCCAGATTGCACTTCAGTACTGCCCAATAAGCCTTGTGCTCCATCTCGATGGGAAGGTGACATGCCTTACCATACACTAGTCTGAAGGGAGACATGCCTAATTGGGTTTTATGGGCGGCCCTATAGGACCACAAGGCTTTTGGAAGGTGAGAAGACCAATCTTTTCTATCAGGCCGCATAGTGACCTGAAGGATCTTTTTGATCTCTCGATTCGACAGTTTTGTCAGTCCATTAGTCTGGGGGTGGTAAGGAGTCGAGATACGATGTGACACCCCATAGTTTTTCATAAGGGATTGGAAGTGCACATTGGTGAAATGCAACCTGCCATCGCTGATGATGGCCTTAGGAATCCAAAATCTGGTAAAGATGTTCTCCTGGATAAATCGAAGGACAACTTTATGATCACTAGTTCTCATGGGGACGGCTTCGACCCATGTAGAGACATAATCAACAGCGAGTAGTGACGTGCCTTCGTGCATGTGTGTTAAGAGGTGTCGTTATAGTTGCACTTGATAGTCGATTTTAAAAGAAGTAAACGGAGGTGAGTCCGAGTGTCGATCTCAGGGAGGCGTGGAAATCGGATTTTGTTTTCCACTTGTTGTCACGAAAAAGGCGGAGTTTTGCTTGCGAAAGAGATGGTTTTGAAAAGCGAGAGATAGAGAGAGTTTAGGGTTAGAAAGCTCTTGGTTTTGATCATGCACTTTAAGCAGAAATTAAAATGGCAACTAAATGGAAAATAATTTCATTAAACATGCATTCATAGTTCATGGTTTACAATATTAAATACATGCTTCAACAAAAGTAAATGAAAGCTTAAAAGAGAGAGAGAGATAGAGAGAGAGTGGAGAGCGACGAGGCAGCCACGGCGGTGGAGGAGGCTCCGTCGGCGGCTCGTCGTCTCCGGCGATTACAAGAGTGCCTAAGACTAGCTAGGAGAGGAGTGGGGTAGTTGCAAGTGGGAGAGGATCCTTGAATGGTGGTAGAAGGGGGTTTAAATAGAGTTAAGGGCTTCCTAAAAGAAGAATGTGCTTTAGCGACATCCAGAACGTCGCTAAAACCGCTTCCATATACGTCGGTGAAGGCCTTCTGCCGCCGGTCAGCCGCCCGCCCCTCTCTCTCTTCAGGCGCGATCCGTGGCTGTCGAACGAGAGCCGTCCGATTGATGATCGGACGGCTGAGATCCTCCCGCGCCTGCGCTAGGATCGCGCTTCGGGCGCGCGTGCGCGCGCGCATTTCCGCCCGGCGTGCGCGCGCGCATTTCCGCCCGGCGTGCGCGCGCGCATTTCCGCCCGGCGTGCGCGCGCGCGTGGGAGGTGGGGTGCTGTCGTCGCGCCGCGTGGCGCAATCCTGGCCGCTCGCTTCTGATCGCGCGGCTCAATTTTGCCGCGCCCTTCGCCCGCAAATGATTTTCGCTCCGCGCGAATCGAACGCGCGTCGCCGCGACGCGGGCGTGCGCGCTAACCGTTGCGCCACGCCTGCGCTTTGTCACGGCGACCGCGGGCGAGCGCGCGGATCTCGGCCGTTCGATCGAAGATCAACGGCCGAGATGCGTCCTTGGCTGGCTTGGGGGCGTGCGGGCGGCGGGGGCGGGGCGACGTGGCGCGTTCTAGGCCGTTGATCTCCAGATCAACGGTCAGGATTTCTTGGGCCCATTGTGGGAGCTCCGGATGTCGGATTTGGCCGATTTTGAGTCCGTTAGACTCCGTTCGTCGTCCTGAATCCATCTGTGCAGTCCGATTGCTCATCTGAGGCCTGCTTTGACAAATGCTTTACACAAATGGCCATTAATACAGTTTATAAGCAATCTTGGTACTTGATGCATGCAATGCTCCTATTCTACTTTATGTTGTGCCTTTTATTCTAAAGATGGGCCATATTCAACCTAATTACTACCCCCTTGCGTGGTGTTATCATACCCCCATGCTTACTCCTTGCTAGTCCCTAGCAAGGTTTATTCTAGCCTTTATTTCTTTGGCGAATTCAAGAAGTAATTGCTTAGGCACTTCGTTACTTGTCAATAAGAGGAACTATACGAAGATCTTAATCTACAAAGACTAAGCAGCGCCCGGGTGTCTGCCAAAATACGAATCGCCCGAATCCTTGCTTTGTATATATAACTATACTTATGTATACGTATATATCTATATATGTCTTTTTAGAATTTTTAGAATTCAGTGTGGGTTGGTAACTTTTTACGGCTACCCAACCCACCCAAAACTCGGTCAAAACCCTAAGTGCTAAGCATCTTGGTGTGAATGTTGTGATAGACTTACTTAACGGTAATTGAGACAGACTTCGAGTTTCTACGCCTCTAGGTGACCGGAAAAGAAAATAAATTTTTGCCTGAAGGTGTATTTGTTCGATTGGTAGCTTTCTCCCTGCGTTCATTTTACTTGGGGTCAACACAAGGATTTTCCAGTGTATATCTCCTCGGCTTGTACTACTTCCCCGCTTCTTCCTTAGGTGTTTTTGGTCTTCTTTTTTTGTGCAATTATTGAGCTGGGCTCTGGACAACCGACCAATGGGCTATTACCCACGATCACTTGCCAGCCATACTTGTGCGGTGAAGTGTGGTTTATTTTCTTTTCTTCTTTTCCCTTTTTTTTTTTTTTTTAATTATTATTTTTTTTACGTAGGTGGCTTCCCTAATCTCAAATGTACCTAGAGGCAGTGAAAAAGAAATGGCCTGTGGCTGGGTTCTGGACAACCTGCCAATGGGCTGTTACCCACGACAACTTGCCAGCCATACCACCCTAGAGAGTTCATTAGCTACCCAATTTCTGTCAAAATCTCCGAGAAGTGAGTCTGTGCAAAAATGTGTGTAGATGCTTAGACTCAAAGTTTTCCTGAGTTAGAGGGTGAGTTGATAAGTCGTATACTTATTACCTTATTTATTAGGTGGATTAGAATAACTTAAAGTTGCAAGGGTTCGCCGCTAAATCCATATTTTAATGGACACCAGGGCTAATTAAGCCTGAAGGCCTGAAAAGTCTAAGTGTTTAAGTTCTTTTTGTATTATTTCCCACTATTGACAAGTTTCTAATGCCTAAGTTTTTCTTCCTAGATTCATTTTTTTTTTTTTTTTAATCAATTAATTTATTCATTCAGACTGATTAATTAAGCTCAGGATTATGCAGTTTACCATCCCCCCCATGCTTAAGTTGAACAATGTCCTCATTGGCAGATGCATGGATGCAAAAGGGTTCAAAAAGATAGTACCTGAGTGACGTAAACTACCAGATCAGTCTGAATCCGCTGGGTTGCCTCCCAGGAAGCGCTGAGTTTAACGCCTCCAGCTGGGCGGTGCCTGGTGTCAGCCCTCAATAAGGGTGACACTTTCCTTGGGGGGTACCTGGGCCAGGAAATGCTTCAATCTTTGACCATTGACTGTAAAGGTGTGCCCGGTATTAAGATCGGCGATTTCGACTGCCCCATTGGAAAAGGGCTTGACCACCCGAAATGGTCCTGTCCATTTGGACCTAAGTTTCCCTGGAAAGAGTTTCAGGCGTGCATCAAATAGCCAGACTTGTTGGTTTGGCTCAAAGGTTTTCCTATGAATGAGTCGGTCGTGGACGGCTTTCATTTTCTCCTTATATAGCCGACTATTGTCAAAGGCGTCCCGACGAATTTCTTCAAGCTCAGATAATTGAAGAGTCCTTTGCGCACCAGCTAACTGGGGATCCATGTTACATTGCTTAACAGCCCAGTAAGCCCGGTGTTCCAATTCGACAGGGAGATGGCAAGCTTTGCCAAAGACCAAGCGGTAAGGTGACATGCCTATCGGGGTCTTAAAAGCGGTCCTGTATGCCCACAGGGCATCATCAAGTCGTGTGGACCAGTCTTTCCTGTCAGGTCTCACAGTCTTCTGTAAAATGTTCTTGATTTGTCTGTTTGAGACCTCAGTCTGCCCATTTGTTTGTGGATGATACGGGGTGGCAATGCGGTGGTTTACCCCGTATTTTCTAAGTAGGGCACGGAACTGGGAATGGATAAAATGGCTTCCACCATCACTGATCATGGCCTTGGGTATTCCAAAATGGGAAAAGATGTTCTTCTTTACAAAGTCCATGACCGTCTTGTGATCGCATCGTCGGGTGGCGACGGCTTCAATCCATTTGGAAACATAGTCTACCGAGACCAAGATATACTCGAAGCCGTTGGATGGTGGAAAGGGGCCCATAAAATCGATACCCCAAACGTCGAAAATTTCGACAATCAAAATGGGCTGAAGGGGCATCATATCTTTTTTGGTCATTGTCCCTAGTGTTTGGCATCGTGAGCAAGTCTTGGCAAAGATGTGTGCATCCTTGAATAGGGACGGCCAATAAAATCCAGACTGCAAAACTTTTGCAGCTGTTTTCTTGCCAGAGAAATGGCCGCCACATGCTTGGTCATGACAAAAGGAAAGCACACTCTGAACCTCGTCTTCGGGGAGGCACCTCCTGATGATCTGATCAGCACAGAGGCGAAACAGCATGGGATCATCCCAGAAATAGTGCTTGGCCTCAGCCAAGAACCTGTCCCGTTGCTGTCTGGACCAGCTGTGCGGGGTTTGTCCTATAACCAGGTAGTTGACATAGTCAGCATACCATGGCATTTTCTTGTCTTGCACGGCTAGGATGTGTTCATCAGGGAAGGTATCAGATAGAGGTAGGGAGGGTCCAATGTGGTCTGGATGAAGTCTTGACAGGTGGTCAGCCACCACATTTTTCGATCCGGCCTTGTCTTGGATTTCCAGGTCAAATTCCTGCAAAAGCAGGATCCATCTGATGAGCCTGGGTTTTGCATCCTTTTTGGCCAACAGGTGCCGGATGGCTGAATGGTCGGTGTAGATAGTCACGTGGGATCCCAGCAAGTATGATCGGAATTTTTCCAGTCCAAAGACTACAGCAAGCAACTCTTTTTCTGTGACCGTATAATTACGCTGGGCCTCGTCCAACGTTTTGCTCGCGTAGTAGATCACCACGGGCTTCTTGTCTTGCCTTTGTCCCAGGACAGCGCCTATGGCAAAATCTGATGCGTCACACATAATCTCAAAATCCTGGGACCAGTCTGGGGGTTGAAGTACAGGTGCGGTGGAGACTAAGTCCCGGAGGGTCTGATAAGCCTGGGTGCAATCAGGAGACATGTGGAAAGTTGCGTCGTTGGCTAGAAGGTCGGTCAAGGGTTTGGAAAGTTTGGAAAAGTCTTTGATGAACCTTCGGTAGAAGCCAACATGTCCTAGGAAAGAACGAATCTGTCGGACCGAACTAGGTGGAGGAAGTTTGGAAATTAAATCAACCTTAGCTCGATCTACCTCGATGCCCTTATGCGAAATGATGTGTCCGAGGATAATTCCTTCTTGAACCATAAAATGGCTCTTTTCCCAACTTAACACCAAGTTAACCTCGATACATCATTTCAGGATTTTCTCCAAGTTGCTCAAACAATGGTCGAATGAATTCCCGAATACAGAGAAATCATCCATAAAGACCTCCAAGTATTCACCCACCATTTCTGAAAAAATGGCTAGCATGCAACGCTGGAAGGTTGCGGGTGCGTTGCATAACCCGAACGGCATTCGACGGAATGCAAATGTGCCATACGGGCAAGTGAATGTGGTCTTTTCCTGATCTTCCGGAGCAATTGCGACTTGGTTATATCCTGAATATCCATCCAGGAAGCAAAAATACTTCTGCCCTGCCAATCTTTCAAGGATTTGGTCAATGAATGGCAAGGGGAAGTGGTCCTTCTTAGTGGCTTCGTTAAGCTTCCTATAATCAATACACACCCGCCATGCGGTGGTGGTGCGGGTGGGAATGGATTCGCCATGATCATTAGTGACAACGGTGAGCCCAGCCTTCTTTGGAACCACTTGAGTGGGGCTCACCCAGGGGCTATCAGAGATAGGGTAGATGATGTCGGCGTCGAGCCACTTGATAATTTCTTTTTTAACGACCTCCCGCATGTTAGGGTTTAACCGTCTCTGCATCTGGCGGGAAGGTCGGGCCCCGTCTTCCAGGTAAATCTTGTGGGTGCAATAGGTGGGGCTAATTCCTCTTAGATCTGAGATGGTCCAACCAATGGCGGCCCGATGTTCTGAAAGAGTTGCAGTCAACCTTAGTTCCTGATCCTTGGTTAGATGGGAATTAATAATCACTGGGAAGGTCTGGCCAGGTCCCAAGAAGACGTACTTGAGATTCTCGGGCAATGGTTTAAGTTCAGGTGCGGGTGGGACCACAGTCGATGGGAATGGAAAGGGCGGTAGTTGATCAACATTGATTTCTTCAAATGGTGTCATGTGATGATACTCAGCCTTACAGAGGTCCACAGGTAATGATGGTGGCGAGTCAGAACTACGGGTTTGGTGGTCTGAGACAGAATTGAGGGTAAGGCATTCCTCGATTAAAGTTTCCACGGGATCATGTTCCTCAATGTAATCACAATCAAAAGACTTTGTTGCCCGGAAGATATCTAATTGCATTTTCCTGTCTCCGAAGACGATTTCCATACATCCCGTGTCGCAATCGATGTTTGCTTTAGCCGTGGCTAAGAAAGGTCTGCCTAAGATTATGGGTGCGTTCTGTAATTTTTCAGGGACTTCCATGTCGAGCACCAAAAAGTCGACTGGGAAATAGAAGTCCTTGACCCGTACAATCACGTCCTCGACAACCCCCTTCGGGGTTTTCACTGATCTATCCGCCAGCTGGATGGTGACAGGGGTTGGTGCCAGCTCCCCAAAACCAAATTGGTGGTACAAGGTTGTGGGAATTAGGTTGATAGAAGCACCTAGGTCCAGGAGCGCTCTATCAAATGTCATGTCCCCGATGTTGCAGGAAATCAGGGGTGCTCCTGGGTCAGTTCGTTTGAGTGGAAGGTTGCTTGATATCACGGAACTGGCTTGCTCAGAGAGTACAACCTTCCTAGGTGCTTGAGGTCTCGGCTTACGCTTGGGTGTACAAGCATCCTTTAAGAACTTGGCGTAAGCGGGGATGTGTTTGACAGCTTCTAGAAGCGGAATATTAATCTGTACTTGTTTAAAAATTTCCATCAGCTCCTCAGTTTCCACAGTATTCTTTTTTCTCTTGATTGTTTCCAAGGCCTCAGGATAGGGTGTCTGGATTGGTTCCATGTTTGGGTCCTTGGTTGGTGCTTCTTCTAAGTCGGGTAAAGTCTCGGGGAGAGTCGGCCATTTGGGATCCTGGGTTTTGGTGCCGCTTCTCAAGGTCACCGCATTCACAGAGGCATTGGGGCCATGGGGTGATCCTTGAGAAGATGAGGATGAAGAGGCGCCAAACCCAGGAGGTGTTTATGGAGCCGGTTGGACCATATGAGCCTGCCCGGGGTTGCCTTGGAACCCTTGCGAATTGGGGCCTCTGTTAATTATGTTTCGCGGGTTTGGTTGTGGTTGGGAAGGTAGAGATCCTTGCTGTTTACAGTCCAAGAGTTGGCTTAACTGTCCCTTTACCAAGGCCATTTCTTCCTGATGTTTTTGGTTCATGTCAGCCATCATCTTTATTAGGGTGTCCATTTGGTTTTGTGGGGGAGGGGCCGCCCTATTTTGGTTATATTGGGGTCTAACTGGTGGTCCTTGCTGATAGGGGGGCAAGTGTGGCTGTTGGTTTGGCCTGGGCTGGTTTTGGAATTGCGGTAGTTTCTGGTTTGTCCAACCAAAGTTGGGATGATTACGCCAGCCGGTGTTGTAAGTGTTGGAGAAAGGGTCAGGTTTTGCATATCCTTGGACGGCTTGCACATCTTCTAGAATAGCCGATGTTGATGAAGAAGGAAGGGAGTAATCAAGGGTCGAGGGAGCAAAGGTCCCTCCTTGGAACATGGTTGGGGGTTGTTCCAGGTTTAGTTGGGTGAAGGGTTGGACCAGGTCAACATTATGTGCTCCTTTTGCTAGGGTGAAAGTCTGCAAGGGGTTCCTGGTCTGGTTTAGAAGCTCATCAATCTTCTTGTCCACCAATTCCACTCGATCCAACTTTTTGGCAATAATGTCCATGTCAACCATTCCAGAATTTGCTTGTACCTCATAAATCCCACCACGGGGTTGACTGGATCTGTTAAACTGGTTCATGGAGGCATTGTTGAGCGAATTCTCGCTCATAGACTCAAAGAGCTCAAACGCGCTCTCCTCGTCTTTGTTTAGGAAGTTTCCCCCGCATGAGGCATCGACGAAGTTCCGTAGGTTGCTATCCAGACCGTGGTAGAAGATCTGGGCCAATTGCCACCTTGGAACTTCGTGGTGTGGGCATTTCCTCAAAAGTTCATTGAATCTTTCCCACGCCTCATGAAATTGTTCCCCACCCTGGAGTGTGAAGGTAGTGATAGCTCTTCTGAGGGCATTGGTCTTTCCTATGGGGAAGAATTTCTTTAAAAATGCATGCCTCAGTTCCTCCCAGGTGGTGATGGGTCTACCTAGGGTTCTAAGCCAATGAGAAGCCTTGTCTCTTAATGAGAAAGGGAACATCTTGATTAGAACAATATCAAGGCTAATGTTCCTAGGTTTTACTGTTCTTGCTATGCGGTCGAGATCTTCTAGGTGCTGAAAGGGGTCTTCATTTGAGCTTCCATGAAAGTGGCTCTGGATTAGACTTAATACATTAGGTTTTAGCTCAAAATCGTCTCCCCCTTCTGGGATCCTAAGGTGTGGCTCGACTCTAATGGCAGAAGGGTTATAGAAATCACGGAGGGGTCTTGGCTGGTTCTGAAATGGTGGTAAATCAAGTGGTGGTTGTCCTGGTATGTCATTGAAAGGTGGTGGTTGTTCTTGCGGGTTCTGTAACCGTTGTATGGCTTGCATGATGGTGTGGATTTGTCGTTGCTGAAGCCGATGGTTAGCATTGATTTGAGCCTGGACGACAGCCATAGCATCTGGTGGGGGTTGATCTTCAGCCTCATCTACCCTAGGTTCAGCCATGTTTTCAACAGAATTACGTCGCCTAGATTCCTGCCCTAAAACACACAATTCGGGATGCAGTGAGCGCCTCCCGTGCATACACTAGAGAAGAACTGGAGGGGATGCGGGGGGCGACAGATGCGAGAAATGTGTTTCAATCAAGCACGCAAGCCTAATCCTTATGGTGTATTCCTTAGGAGACCTAGAAATCTCACAAAGGGTGATTAAGTCCGTAAGCACTGGACTTCCCTTCTCAAGGCTAATCTGGCCAGGTTGATTACGAGGGGATTGCAGGGAAGGTTCTTCCTTTGGCTTACGCCTCCGGTTCCATAGACCCCACAACCACGGTCGTTTGACACTGCCCCGCAGCCTAGTCACCAGATTCTACCAAGGGAATGAAAGCCAAGTGCCTAGCAGACAAAACCTCACCTTTTGAGACTTAACTCAGTCCTGCCTAGGGCACGTCTACTCAGTTTTAAAGGGCTAGGATAGTGCTTGTGCTTAGGGTGATGTGATGAGGCGTTGATTGGGGTGGTGCCTCTTAATGTTCTACCTTCAAAGTGTGTGCTTCTAGCAAAACATGATTTTCAAGCAAGGATTTGTTAAGATATAGTGTCTTTTTAGTGTTTCATCCTTACTTAAGTACTTTTTAGGGTTGACGTGTCTTAATTTTTTCAAACAAGTTTCAGTGGGCACGTCAAGTTCTGCACACAACTTAGTGAAAGTAGATTTCCTTTTATTTTGTAGAGGCTCTAAAACCCTAGTGTACTCATCCTGATAATCATGCAGCTTCTATTAGATGAGTCAGTTTTAGGGTTGAGTGGTGCGGCCCAGGTCAACTCACGGTGGCTTCGCAAACACCACTCAAGAGAGAAAGAAAAGAACACTCCAAGAATTTGTCCAGTATATTAGAGTGTACATTTTTTTGTAGGGTGGTGTATTAAGAATGTGGGTCAAGCAATCATTCGCCACGCCAATTTTTTTCAGTTTTTATGATTTTTTTTAGCTTTTTCACGCAAGCAAACAATGAGAGAGAGAGAGTACTCACTATCGGTCCTCGAGGCGTCTACTTCCTTGCTACCATAGTGGAATGCGTCGCTTCGCCGTCCATGCGCCGAATTCCTGCATCCGTCAAGTAAAAAGGAAAGTAGGGCATTAGACGATATGAGAATGAAGGTGGAATGGAGGTGATAAAACAAATCCATTGCCTCCCCGGCAACGGCGCCAAAAACTGACGTGCCTTCGTGCATGTGTGTTAAGAGGTGTCGTTATAGTTGCACTTGATACGTCGGTTTTAAAAGAAGTAAACGGAGGTGAGTCCGAGTGTCGATCTCAGGGAGGCGTGGAAATCGGATTTTGTTTACCACTTGTTGTCACGAAAAAGGCGGAGTTTTGCTTGCGAAAGAGATGGTTTTGAAAAGCGAGAGATAGAGAGAGTTTAGGGTTAGAAAGCTCTTGGTTTTGATCATGCACTTTAAGCAGAAATTAAAATGGCAACTAAATGGAAAATAATTTCATTAAACATGCATTCATAGTTCATGGTTTACAATATTAAATACATGCTTCAACAAAAGTAAATGAAAGCTTAAAAGAGAGAGAGAGATAGAGAGAGAGTGGAGAGCGACGAGGCAGCCACGGCGGTGGAGGAGGCTCCGTCGGCGGCTCGTCGTCTCCGGCGATTACAAGAGTGCCTAAGACTAGCTAGGAGAGGAGTGGGGTAGTTGCAAGTGGGAGAGGATCCTTGAATGGTGGTAGAAGGGGGTTTAAATAGAGTTAAGGGCTTCCTAAAAGAAGAATGTGCTTTAGCGACATCCAGAACGTCGCTAAAACTGCTTCCATATACGTTGGTGAAGGCCTTCTACCGTCGGTCAGCCGCCCGCCCCTCTCTCTCTTCAGGCGCGATCCGTGGCTGTCGAACGAGAGCCGTCCGATTGATGATCGGACGGCTGAGATCCTCCCGCGCCTGCGCTAGGATCGCGCTTCGGGCGCGCGTGCGCGCGCGCGTTTCCGCCCGACGTGCGCGCGCGCGTGGCGCAATCCTGGCCGCTCGCTTCTGATCGTGCGGCTCAATTTTGTCGCGCCCTTCGCCCGCAAATGATTTTCGCTCCGCGCGAATCGAACGCGCGTCGCCGCGACGCGGGCGTGCGCGCTAACCGTTGTGCCACGCCCGCGCTTTGTCGCGGCGACCACGGGCGAGCGCGCGGATCTCGGCCGTTCGATCGAAGATCAACGGCCGAGATGCGTCCTTGGCTGGCTTGGGGGCGTGCGGGCGGCGGGGGCGGGGCGACGTGGCGCGTTCTAGGCCGTTGATCTCCAGATCAACGGTTAGGATTTCTTGGGCCCATTGTGGGAGCTCCGGATGTCGGATTTGGCCGATTTTGAGTCCGTTAGACTCCGTTCATCGTCCTGAATCCATCCATGCGGTCCGATTGCTCATCTGAGGCCTGCTTTGACAAATGCTTTACACAAATGGCCATTAATACAGTTTATAAGCAATCTTGGTACTTGATGCATGCAATGCTCCTATTCTACTTTATGTTGTGCCTTTTATTCTAAAGATGGGCCATATTCAACCTAATTACTACCCCCTTGCGTGGTGTTATCAAGTAGAATGTATTCGAAGCCATTAGATTCGAGAAAGGGTGCCATGAAATCAATTCCCCATATGTCAAAGATTTCGTACACAATATTTGGGTTCAAGAGCATCACATCCCGCAGGCCCATGTTGCCGAGGGTCTGACAACGAGCGCATGCCCTACAATACGACTGTGCGTGTTTAAACAATGTGGGCCAAAAGAACACACACTGGAGAATTTTTGCTGTGGTTTTACGCCCAGAGAAATGGCCATTGCAAACCTAGTCATGACAGAATGACATTATGTCATTGACCTCGTCGTCAGGAATGCATATCCGGATCACCTAAGCATTGCTGATGTGGAAAGGGTACTGTTCCTCCTAAATATAGTACTTGGCCTCAGCAATCAATTTGTCCTACTTGGAAGTCGGCCAATCTAGCGGAACTTTCCCCATAACCAAGTAGTTTACAATATTAGCAAACCACGGGAGATTGTGAATAGTTAGCAGGTGCTCGTCCAGAAAAAGCTCGGTGATTGGATTCGATGGGTTGATGATGGAAGGAAGACGGGACAAGTGGTTAGCTACCACATTCTATTTTCTCACTTTATCATGAATCTCGAGATCGAATTCTTGCAACAACAAGATCCAGCGGATTAGTCGAGGTTTCGCGTTCTTCTTTGCAAGGAGGTTCCTCACTGCAGTGTGATCTGAGTATATGATAACATGGGAACCCAAAAGATATGATCTGAATTTTTCCAGGGCAAATACTACAATTAGCAGCTCTTTCTCAGTAACTGTATAGTTACGCTGAGCCTTGTCAAGTGTCTTGCAAGCATAGTAGATGACCACGAGTTTTCCGTCTATTTTCTACCCAAGTACTGCCCCTACATTGTAATCTGATGCATCGTACATGATCTCAAAGGGTTGAGACCAATCAGGGGACTACAAGATAGGTGCTTGGGTAACTCGATCATGCAGGATCTCGAACGCTTGAGTGCACTCCTTAGAGATTTCAAAGGGGACATCCTTATATAGAAGATTAGTCAGGGGGCACACAATTTTTGAGAAATCGGGAATGAATTGACGGTAAAAATCGACGTGCCCCAGAAAGGATCAGATGTCTTTGACTGAGCTAGGCATAGGGAGTTTGGAAATCATATTCACCTTGGCTTGATCAACCTGGATTCCTTTTTCAGAGATGAGATGCCCCAGGACAATTCCCTCAGGTACAATGACGTGGCTCTTTTCCCAAGAAAGAACCAAGTTCACGTCGATGCATCACCTGAGGATTTGGACCAAGTGCAAGAGGTAATCATCAAATGATTCACCAAATACCGAGAAGTCATCCATGAAGACTTCAAGGTATTCACCTACCATATCTGAGAATATGGCAAGCATGCACCATTGGAAAGTGGTGAGTGCATTGTAAAGACTAAACGGCATCCTTCGAAATGTGTATGTTCCGAAGGGGAAGGTGAAGGTGGTCTTCTCCTGGTCCTCAGGATGGATTGCGACCTGATTGTAACTAGAGTACCCATCCAAAAAGCAGAAGAATCGATTTCCTGCTAGTTTCTTAAGAATCTAATCAATGAACAATTGTGGGAAATGATCCTTCTTCGTGGAGGAATTGATTCTTCTGTAATCAATGCAGACTCTCCATGAGTATGCTATACGGGTCGGTATGGTTTCTCCGATTTTAGTCATGATGACGGTGAGCCCTGCCTTCTTAGGCACAACTTGGATTGGACTCACCTACTGACTGTCGAAGATCAGGTAGATGATTCCTGCATCCAACCAGTTGTTGATCTCTTTTTTCTTGACATCCTGCAGATTTGGATTTAGGCGTCTCTGCATTTCACAGGATGGTCATGAGCCCTCTTTAATGTAGATGTGATGTGTGCAGTATGAAGGACTGATACTAGTCAGATCATCAAGAGTCCATTCAATGGCTCTCCGATGCTGCTGAAGAGCAAAAATCAGGTGTGTTTCCTGATCAGGTGTGAATCAGAAGTTGATAATCATAGGAAACATCTGATTGGAACCCAAAAGGACGTACTTGAGATGATCGGGAATAGGCTTTAATTCCATAGCTGGGTTGTTAGCAGCAGCAGGTGGTTCATGGTGGGTGTCGGGAACAAAGGAAGGAGCTATGGGTGTGTCTAGGTTGAGTTCGAGCTCCTCTAATTGTGGGTTTTGATCCTCTTGTGGTTATTAGAAATAGTCAGGTTTTCCTCGATAAAGTTGTCAACCACAGCTTCGATATCGTAAATCTATTCTATGACTCTGTAATTAATTCCTTATTGGGCCTTAAAGATGTCGATCTTTAGTGTCTTGCTCCCAAATTTTAATTCAATTTGGTCCTCCTCACAATTGATATTGGCCTAGCAGTGGCCAAAATGGGTCTCCCTAGTATGATCGGTGTATTCTTCACATTCTCAGGAGTATCCATGTCTAAGACAATGAAATCCACTAGAAAATAGAAGTCATGTACCCTAACTATGACATGTTCAAGAATTCCTTTTGGTGACTTAATAGATCGGTCGGCCAGCTGTAAAGTCATTTCTGTCGATTTAAGCTTGGATTCTTTGAAGTAGTCTAGTAGGGATGTAGGTATCAAATTTATGGAGGCTCCTAAGTTTAATAAAGCTCGGTCGAATTGTATATCACCGATTTCATAGGTGATCAGAGGGGTGCCTGGGTCTTTTGCCTTAGGCGAGAGTTTGCTCAAAATGACAGTGCTGGCTTGCTCTGACAATACGATCGGGTTCCCGCCTTTGGTTCGTGGCTTACGCTTAGGTGTACACATGTCTTTCAGAAATCATGCATAAGCCGGTATATGGCGTATCGCATCCATCAAGGGGATGTTTATATGGACCTGCTCAAAGAGCTTAATCACATCCTCCTTAGGTGCCACAGTTTTGGTTGTCCTTTTTCCCTTGGTCAAGGCCTCGGGAAATGGAACCTCATATGGTTCCTCTAGAATGGATCTTGGTTCTTGATCTGGGATAGAGATATCCTGGATGACTATCCTAGAGTAAGGGTTTGTATTACCAAGCTAGGGGTGGCTTGGATAAGGTGGGTCCTACATTGTTTTGCCACTGCTGGTAGTAACAGAATTCAATCCCGCCTGGTTCTGGTTTGCTGTGGGTAAAAGAGGTGCTTACTGTTGGTAACCCACATATGATGTCGAAGCCTCCATCCCATCGGGTGATGGAGTAGAAGGGGCCTGATAAACAAAGTGAGCTTGGACCTGATTTGGGTTCATTATGCTCCTTTGGTTCGGCACGCTATTCAGATTAGGCAGAGGTTGTAAAGGAAGTGAACCAAGTTAGCGAAGATTTGCCATCTGGGCCAGTTAATTGTGAACCTTTGTGATCTCGTCTCTGTGTTGTTTTTGCATAGCCACATTCATCTTCTGAATGTCAGCCAAAGTCTAAAGGATAAGAGTCATTTGATCTATATGAGTTGGCCCAGATTGATAAGTTGGGTTAGGCCGAGGCTGAGGCGGCTGATATGGATGAGGAGCTTGTGGTTGGGGCTGATCTGATTCTGATTATTTCCTAACCATGTGAAATTAGGATGATTACGCCATCCAAGGTTGTAAGTGTTTGAGAATGGATCATTCTGAATGGCATTGAGGTCCTCACAAGTTAGAGGAACCTCGGAAAAGCCAGAATATGATGGTTCAGAGTTCCCTCAACTAGAGTACGTGGGTCCAGAGTTTCCTCTGCAACTAGAATCAGACGGAGGTGGATATGGGTCCATCCCCTAAGAAGATCGGTCATAGATGTTGTGCACAGTCTCCCTGCCAGAGGGTGGTTGCACAAATGGGTTTTGTGTAGAGGTGGCTCACTGCAAGTGTCGAGTTAGCTCATCCACCTTCTTCTCAATAATAGAGACCTTGTTCAAATGACTGGCCATCAGTTCTAAGTCAATGGAAGAGGACAGGCCCTGCGTCTCATGTGGTCCCTTTGGATTCATTAATGCAAGGGCATTTGTCCGGTCGAACATGCCCATGGATTCATTATTGATGGAGTTCTCGCACATATTCTTGAGAATCTCCCACACGGTGTCTTCGTGTTGACCCATGATGTTTACTCCGCAAGTCGCATTGACGAATAATTGAATATCCTCATGGAGTCCTTGGTAAAAAGACTAGACTTGTTCCCATTTAGGAACTTCATGGTGGGGGCACTTTTGCATGAGATCCAAAAAACAATCCCATGCCTCGTGAAGCGATTCTCCTGCTTGCTATGTGAAATGCATGATTTGGTGTCGTAAAGCATTTGTTCGACCAACAGGGAAGAACTTTCTCAAAAACTTGGATTGAAGTTCCCCCAGGTGTTGATTGGACGTGTTTGTGTTTGATACCAGTGAGCATCTTTATCCATGAGAGAGAAGGAGAATATTTTCATGAGTAGAACATCCCAATTTTGAGCTTCTGACCTGAAGGCCTGGGCCAGATGCTTGAGTTGCTTGATATGTTGGAAAGGATCTTCGAAATTACACCCATGGAATTTGGGAATGCATGAATCATGCTGGGCTTGAGTTCAGTGTTTAGGGCTTGACCATCCGCCAGAGAACTACCTGGGCAGCTAGAGAGGGAGAGTCCTGCAAAGACCCCTACATAGTAGAGCGGCCCCATGGATTACAGGGTTTCCCCCACCCAATCTCTCTTGTCACTGATGTTCTAGGTAGCCCAAAATGGGGACTTGACCTCTTAAGTCTGCCAGTTTTAATTAAGAGCAAGGGTGCTTATGATTTCACTTGAACTTTTAAGATGCTTTTGTGACAAAGTGACCTAATTTGAAGATTGGTTAACCCAACAAGGTGGGTCAACTTCTCCTGTATTATCCTTTTGAGAAATTTAGGTCCATCTTTTTTAATGTTCAAATGAATTTAAGAGCCTGATTTTAGGGTTTTGCTTGAATAGATCAATTCAATCAAGGTCTAGGCACACATTGTTTTGGAAAGATAAATTCTTGATTAAGCAAGTGTGTCTCTAAAACCCTAAACTGGAATCCCTAATTCCAAATGCGGTAGCTAAGGCTTTAAACAAGAAGGTGATAGCTCTAGATACCTTAAGATCTTAAGTAGTTGCACTAATTAGGGCTTGGATGTTCTCTAGAAAGTATCAAATTAGGAAAATATTATTTATTACTCAAATTTTAAGTCTGATTTTGAACATAGGGAGCAATATGGAATTTAAACTCAAGATCACAATTTGAATAAAAAATATAAGAGATTGCAACAATAATAATGTCAAGTATCAATGTGCAAAAAGAATGGAGTAAAATGGTGATTTAAATCACCAATTACTCCTCAAAAATAGCAACAAAATCAACAGTATCGATAAAGCCTCAAAGATATGCAATCAAATGATCTAGGCATGTATCAGATAGCTTAAACAGCCTACTACTACAGTGTTTACTAGAGACTCAAGGGTCTCTTTTCTCTGTTGTTCTCTTTCTCATCTTCCTTCCTTCTTTCTTTTCTTTCTTCTGAGGCCTTCTTTCTTCTCCTTTCTTTCTTCTAGCTTAGGTCTTCTCCTCTTCTTCTTCTTTAACTCTTATTCTTCACGTAGACGGGGAAGGTTCTTCAAATGGCTAAGTGTCAGCCGTTATTCTCTGTAGCAAAACCCCCTACCCCCACACACAATCCTCTCTTTCTCTCCTAAGGTCGCTCTCTCCCAAAGCCTCCAACAGTACCAGGTTATCGGGTTTCGGACCTATAGCGCACCCAGGTCTAGAGCTGCGGGCGTGATCGCAGCCGAGGAGTGGAGTTGGGTTAGGCGGGTTGGGTTTGCATCAGGCTTGCAAGGGATAGGTCATGAGCAAGGCATAGGTGAGCAGATGAGCGGGGGACCTCACCCCCCAAGTGTCTAAGGTGATAAGCCCCAGACACTTTTTCAATTTATTTGTTGCTGCCTCTTCACTCGTTTTCGAGGTGGAACTAAAGATAGTGCCTCTTCTTCGCGTGCTCCTGTGGCTGGATGGCCTTCCAATCAATGAAACTGCTGAGGGTATGGCTTCTAATTGAGGCCTTGGGATGAGGCCTGAAGCCAATCCGCGTCACTTGGAGGTGGCGCCTAGAGCTACAGGTGCCAAACAAAGCTTCGAGCAAGCTTAAAGTTCGTCGCTAATGGCAGGATTGACCTAGTACCTGAAACATCAAGAAAAAGGCCTTACGGCCATGTCAAATGGTTCAGCAGGATCGCCGTATCACGGCGAACGTGGTGGTGGGTGTAGCGTGGCATGAGAGTGTGAGAGGTGGCTAGACGGTGACGGAGATGGCCGTGAGAAGGTGGGTTGTTTGGGGGCTCATTTGGGTGAGCGGTGGAGTGAAATAGGAGAGGGGTTTGATTGGTGGAGTTGCGGTGAAGCTGATGGGGTGGTTGTCGAGGCGGATGAAGTAGTGTAGTGGCTGATATGCCTTGCCAGAGGAGCAGCTGGACACGGAGAAGGTGAGGGTGAACGACGACGGTTGACTGTTGTGTGTGTCTGAGAGGGTAGGAAAATGAAATAGAAAGAGAGAGGGAGCTAAAGAAGGGCTTAGTGAGAGAATAGGGAGGTGGAGGGCTCCAGTGTTGGTTGACCGGAGTCAAAGAAGGAGGTTGGTGCGGTGAGGCGGCGACATCGACTAAGGTAGAGGCACGACCTCTCATTTACAGGAGAGGTTTGCGAGGATGAGGGGAAGCTAGTCGATCGTCCAATTTGATGGTTGGACAGCCTGAGGAGGAGAGCGGAGAGGAGTTGCCGGAGCTAAGTTTGAAGGTGGCCGGAGATGGAGTAGAGGAGGGTTCTTGGGCCAAAACTTGCTAAAATGCACGTTCGTGAGATGGTGCCTCTATTATAGGCCATAGGAAGCCCTTCCAAGCTTGGAAAGAAGCTTTCAATCTTGGAAGGTAGTTGCAACATAGGATACCTGAACCTTTGAATGGTTCACATGGCCTTTTGGGAAGGACTTAGAGCCCAGGGAATGGCTCAAATGTAAGGAAACTTCCCAAGGAATCCCCGTATCAATTTTAGGAGGGATTGATTGAGAATCGAGTGAGAAATCCTCACTAGAAACTCGATGATGAAGGTTTCACCTTCCAAAAATGGCACGGGGACCTACTTGTGAAGAAGGCAAAGAAGTTGGGGGGCTATTTGTAAGAGAATTTAAAAGTTAAGGGTCTAAATGAGATAGAAAGAGTCTGACTGGACCAAAAGACAAACTTCGTCAAAGTAAGCTTAGATTGGGCCCAAATTTTGGTACAAACCTAATTTGGACCCAAGGAATCCAATGGTGAAGTTATATTTAGGTTTTGGCCAAGTTTGACTAGGTAATTTATGCAAAACCCTAAATTAGGGTAAATGTTTGTCTGAGACTCTGTTTTGGGTCAAGACGGGTTCTGATGGTCAAATTGAAGGTTCCAAATCCTAGAGAATATTTTTCTATGAATTTTAGAGGGTTTTGGTGGATTTTATCCTGATCAAAACCTCAGTAAATTAAGCAGGACTATTTTTAGGGTTTTAAAAGTCATTTAATTCTCAAAACATGTGCAAACCCTTTTCTGTTTGTTCTAACCCACTTGTTAGACTTTTAGGACCATTTGACCCTCAATTACCCCCTGGGAAAACCCGTGATTGTACTGCATTCATGATATGATGGTAAAGCTGCAGTTTGAACCCCGTTTTCTTATCTTTCCCTCAAAATGACTTTGCAATGGAGTATGGCACTCTGGCAGTTATGTAGGAGCATGTACTAACTTAATTGGATCAAAATGAGCTTGTTATGACTCATGATGATGTTCCCATCACCTTTGGGCATATCAGACCATGTACAAGGCCCCACTCGGAATGTTGCCGTACTGCATGGTGTCTGGAAAGGCCTGTCACCTTCCTGTCGAGCAGGAGCACAATGCCTTCTTGGTGGTGCAAAAGTGTAATTTTAACCTCGATGCAGGAGGTTATGAAAGAAGAGATTCAGCTCAACGAATTAGAAGAGATTCAGTGGGAAGCCTACTAATTACGCAATAATCCTATGACCTAATTTACCTGAATTATGTTAAATCCTAGCTTAACTTAAGAATAATGCATGCATAAGCAGCATATTTTGCATAATAGTCGATTTATTAGCTTTGCAAATAATAATGCTATATTATGTTCTAATTGAGAGGCAATAATAATTGCAGGTAATTCGAGGCCGCGGATGATAAATCCGACCGTAAGAATCTATTTAGGGAGACAATGGGAATCCAATGCTCTCATGATCATCTTGTTCAGACTTCCGTAGTGTCTTATGAAGTCTGTAGAACAACAAATGCCAAGAAAGAAGTTGGTGCAAATTTGAACCTCAGATGCCAAATCTGACCGCATGGATGGATTTGGATCAACGATCGTAGTCCAACGGCGTAAGAATCACCCCAATCAGAGCCCTGTAGCACAATCTACAAAGCAAAGAAGATGGTCGGCTACAATGGTGCCATATGGTGCCATTGTAGTTGCCCAAGATCGATTCCCCATCCACTAAAGCACTCACTATACATTTTGTGGGTCGTTGGATCATCATCCAATGACCACAAGAGTGCCACGTCGACTCCTACCTCATGCCTTCATCAGTAGGGATCCATCCAAGCCGTTAGATCCTCATCGAACGGCTGAAGTAGCACGCACGAAAAAAGCAAACATGTGATCATCTACGCATGTAGTGCATTGGTTGGCATGTGTGAAATCGAGTGGGCAACTAGTGTTTGAGGTACAATCATAGCAAATTCGAGGCGGTGGCGAGCGCACTCGAAATCGTGAGTACGATTGCGATCTAGCGATGAAGCGCGAGCCGTGTGGTGCACGGAGAGACATCAGATGCGGCGGTGCGATGCACCCACGAGGCAATGCGTGGTTAATCACGCCGATACACGTCACTCGGTGAGGTGGTGTTAATGGGTGAAAACAATGTTTAAAATACTTCATCATAGTATAATCGAAATCACACGAAAATAAATAAAATTTATACTCGAATTTGAAGTTTGAGTTCGAATACAAGGAGCAAATAGGAATTCATACACTAATCTTGATTAATATATAAATGAGCATAAGGAATCAAGACAAGAATGATTATCAATGAATAATATCTACTCAAAATTTATCTTCAATGCAAAACATGAGTATATCAAGAGTTTTAATGAGGCAAAAGGATGTCTTCAACAAAATAATGGTGATTTGAATCACCAATTATTATTCTATGTCTACATATATATCAATTACTCAATATCTAAAATAAATGAACAGTGGCTTGAACCACTTAAGCTAATTTCCATGCCAGCCAATGTTTCTACAGTATTGCTCCCAAAGCAGATCAAACGTCGCCTTCCTTGGATCAGACGACTTAAATGTCGCCTTCACAGCATAACAAAGGCTTTTAAAGCCTTTCTCTTCTTTCCTTCTTTTTTCTCTTTAGGTCCTCCTTTTCTACTGAGTCCTTTCCTTCACAACACATGGGGAGCCAAGGCTTTTAGCGACTAAGTGTCGAGAGTGCACGCACCCTGAGGCACATGTACAGAGAGAAAAACCCCCCTTTGCTCTCTCACACAATTTCCTTCCTCTTCCTCTCCCTACTTTCTCACATAATCTGGTTAACAGATCTAGGTACATGGACTAGGCCTACCAGCAGTGAAAGGTAGCCAAGGAGTGCGTATGGGTGGAGAGGGACCACAACCCCATGGTCTTGAGGCGACAAGGCAATATCACATATTCCATTTATTCAGCCACAGCTACTCCTTGTTTAATGATGTGGGACTATGTCCCACTCTTCTCTTCGTGAAGGCAGCAACAGCAAATCGCTCCAATTGAAGGTGCTGCAGCTGACGGTTCTTCCAATTGCTGGAGCGACTTCGTTCCTGGATGAATCCACAACTCTTGAGCATAAAATCAAGGCTGAAGCAAGTTGAACAGAGGTGGATGGAGTTAAAGATGATGGGGGCAGTGGAGGAGGGCAGTGATGACCTGAAAAATTAGATATGGCCTCTCGGCCACATTATAACACTTTAGGAGGGTCGCACGGATATGGTAGATGTGAGGGTGGTGGTTTCGTGAGGTGAGGAGGCCTATGGAGGTTGGCGAACTCGGAGGAGGTGTGCGGAAGTGGGTGAGTTTGGTGGGGAGGTAGAGTGGGTAATAGGCCCAAAAAGATTAGGGCTTTTATTCTAGAGGCCAATGCGAAGGTTCTAGGAGTGGTGGCGGACCAGATGGTGGTTTGTGTTGAGCTCACGACCTCGCTAGAGTTTGATCAAAGTAGGAGAAAATGGTGAGGCATAGGTGTGGTCGATGGTCGATCTGAAGAATAAAGGAGTTGAGGATGGTCTACAGAGGGAGAGGAAGCTAATAGGACCTGAATTAGTAGATGAAAGGGGCAAAAAGGCACCAGCTTTGATTGGCTGGCACGGTGGAAGACGAGGGCTCTAGGGATGGAAGACGATGATGATGAAAGGGGAAGATGACCCTTGCTGTGGCTGGAGAGGCACGGAGGAAAGTGATGAAGAAGATGGACAGGCCAATTTGACCGTTGGCTGTCCCCAGGAAGACAAGGAAGGAGGCCGCCAGAGCTAAGGTGGAGCTTGGCTGGAGATGGAGGAAGAAGGGGTATTTGGCCTCAAAACCTTGCTAAGGAGGTGAGGAATGCAATATGGGTCCTTTTATAGGTCTTAGAGAGGGGTTCCAGGCATGGAAGGAAGCTTTCAAGCTCCATCCAATTTGCCCATGTGGGATACCCACATCTCCCATGTGTATTGGTCTTAGAGAGGGGTTCCAGTCATGGAAGGAAGCTTTCAAGCTCCATCCAATTTGCGTATGTAGGATACCCACATCTCCCATGCATTCGCATGGGAAATTGGGAAAGAATTAGAGCCTAAGATTAGGGATAGATTGTAGGGAAATCTCTCAGGAGTCTCCCTTCCAAATTTGGAAGAGATTGGGAGAGAAATCGGGGAGAACTCCTTGGTTGAAGGTCGTCGGAGTTGGATTTAGGAGTATGAAGGTAGAAGGGATCTATTTGTGAAGAAGATGATGAAGTTAGGAGGGTATTTGCAAATAATTTTGAAGGCTAGGGGTTTAAGTGAGAGAAAAAGAATTAGATAGGACCAAAATGCAAACTAGGTCAACATGATCTTTGATTGACGCCAAATTTATGTACAAGCCTAATTTGCACCCAAGGAATCTGATGGTAAAATCGGATTTAGGTTTTGACTAAGTTTACTGGGTAATTTGTGTAGAAACCTAAATTAGGGTAATTGTCAATTTGAGAATCTATTTTAGGTCATAATGGCGTCCAATGGTCAAAGAAAGCATACCAAACCTTAAAGAATATTATTATATGATTTTTAGAAGGTTTAGATGAATTTTATTCTGACCAAAACCTCAGTTAATTAAGAAGATCTATTTTTAGGGTTTTAGATGTCCATTAATTCTTAAACTGTGTGAAAAATCCATTTTGTTCTACATTGACCCACTTGTCAGACATTAAGGGCCATTTGACCTTTATTTAACCCCTGGGAAACCCCATGATTGCTCTACATTTAGGTTATTCTGTTAAAACTGTAGATTTACCCCTGTTTTCATGTTTATCTCTCAGAAAGGATGTGTAGTGAATTATGGCTCTTTTGGTGGTTATGCAGGAGCATTTATCAGTGGATTATGACTAGTTAAAACTAGATATGGCTAATGATGACATTACCATCATACCCCCATACCTAACTATTGCTAGTCCCTTAGCAAAATCTTATGGAATGAACTCAAATTCTAGACCATGCCTGTGATGCTCAAAGTCCTGATTCTTTCTTCTTTTGAGAAATTAGGTCAGAATACTAATAATAGGCCTAGAGGTACTCAAGTACCAACCAAGATTTAGACCTGACCAGCTTTAGCCTCAATCTGCCGCGAAGGTTTCTAAGGCCTACAAAAAACTATCCTAAGGTTTGTTAAACCCAGTGGTTAAAGCACCCATGCTTGTAGCATGATTAGTCGAGGTTCAGTTTGCTGTGCTTTTTTATAAGAGAGAGAGATAGAAGAACTTTTGCATTTTTGTAGAGTTTTCTCTCTCTTTTTCTTGATTATTTCTAGCTTTGGATTGGCTCAAAAACACGCTCTATATCGGATTCCTAGTTCCCACCATCATTCCTCGTAGGATTCTTAGCAATCGATGTTTTGTGATAGCACCGCCCATGGCAACCCACAAAACCCAAGCTTTCGACACTTCGAGATAGTGCTGCCCATTGCGTTCTGTAGCTAGATTCAGGCCCTAGCAATCAACATTTCAGGATAATCCTGCCCATGGCACCTGAACCAGCACAAGGTGCATACATGCCCCCAGTAGGATATTTACATATCCTAGGAGACAAGCATCGAGGAGATAGTATGTTATTGCGCATCTTCGAGAGGAATTTCCTACCTCTCCACAATGGGAACTCGTCCAAATCAACTTGTGTTGATAAGCCGTTCCTAATCTAGGTAGCTTTTCATAATAGAGTAAATGCTTTCATGTGATTTTGATTATTAAGCGCACTGAACCAAACTTGTGTGTGGATTAGAGTGCTTAGGTTACCGAGTACCGCAAACCATAGGTTAGTTAACGAGGCCGAATAATCCCTAAGCCTTAGACCTAATACATAAGCTTTGCATTTTCCTCAACCTCTTGAGGACTGTCTAGATCTTAATGGATACTTGAATGTTTAAGCCCTAAAGCAAGCCCAAGAGGCTTAAGATCAGCACTCATATTAATCTCTTTGTCTCTCTGTCATTCTAGGACTTAATTTCTTTTCTTTAGATTTAGTCTAGAACTAAAGTAGATTTCATAATCATTTACTAATGACTCACTTTTTGTTTCAAATTATAGCTCCTTTTTGACATTTAAAACACCTCCTCTCTTCCTCATCAAGAATAATATGCAATTATCTCTCAAAATTTCCTCCTCTTACCATTTTTTTTTGTTCTTTTTCAATTTTTATTTTTTTGACATTTTGAATGTGGGTAATTTTTTTGTGAGACCCTGTAGAAACTTGAATTTTTATGTGTTTGGACTATAACAACCCCCCATGCCTAAGTTTTACAATGTCCTCATTGTAAAACGAAGGGTATGGAATCAACTTGGTTCATGGGTTAGAATAGGATCAATGGGTAGGTGAACGAATCAGGATGACTATTGTGGATGATTTCAATCTCTGGTATGAATACCAAAGGTGGAGTCAGTTGTTCTAAAACTGAACTCAGAAGTATAATAGACGTGAAGCTCAAAAGGACAATAAGAAGGATCTTGATTTTTGGAATGACTGGTTGCCTCCTGTTAAGTGCTAAATTCAATGCTTTCGGCGAGCAGAAAATGGTCATGGAGAAGGAGTGGTCAAATTAGCAGAGTTTTGTAGAACAAGCACCTTGATCAAAAGCTTGGTTGGTCTAACCAGGTGCTTGTTCAAATATACAGGCTGATGATGTAGCCCAAACCCAATCAGTTTGGTGAGTTGGTGGATGTGAATCAATAGATGTGGTGCCCACCAGATGTTTTGAGGCTCAAAAAGATGTGGAAATGAAGATCCAAGGTTTGGCTGAGTCCAATCAGCCCAGTCAGAGTAGGGATCCTCAAATGAAAAGAGTCTGTGGAGGATGTAGGAACCCTATGAAAGTGATTAAAGAAAGATGGGACGTGATTATCGATCTGATCAGAGTTCAAAACCTGATCAAAAGATGGAGGAGAACCATATGCAACCGGATCATCGAGAGGGGAATTAGAGCAGAAATCGATTCCGGTGGCGCATCGGGGTTGGGATTGAATTTGAGAAGGTTCTGAATGTGGTGCAGAAGAGGTGGCTTCAAGGAGAATTATATGTGTTGAGGGCTCCTCGAGAAAAGGTTCAATGGTCGGTTCATCTAGAGAGTCCTTGTAGTGTTCATTAAAATCAAATGTAAATGCCTGGAGAGTGCTTATAGGATCATGGAAATCTAAGTAAATAAAAGATTCGAACTCTGGATTGCAGACACTCTTGGCACTTACTACTTTTGAATCCTGTAGATCATAAAGGATTGATTCCATCTCAATGGAACCTAATTTTGAATCAGTGATCTCAGGATCAGGGACCTCAGAGTTAGAGTCGAAGAATGGATCGTGGATGCTGAGGTCTTAAACTGGTTCATAGTTGTTAGGAAACAAAGGTTCTCTGAAATCAAAGTAGGATTTGAAATCATCGGAGAACTTGTGAAGATCGTGTTCTGAATTCGATTCCAGATCAGATTTTCCACCATAGAAATGATCAAGAGATGTAGAATCAGCAACCTGATTTGGATTTATCCTAATTTCATATTTCGAGCTTAAAAAGGTGTCCTTAGTGGGTATAGGCTTAGGTTCTTAGCTCTTAGGGTAGACCCAATCAATTCCCAACTCATCCAACTCCTCAATTTTTGTACCATAGATTACCGTGACTTCTGAGAAATCAATTTGTGTCTTTGAGGAGGTTGGATAGGTGTATTCATCAAATATAGGCCCAGAATCGTAATTCAAATTCAAAAGCTGACTTTCATCATTTTGGGCCTCATGATTATCATAAATAGGCTCGAATCCAGATTCTAGGTTAAGGGTATGGATTGGATTACTAGAATCTAGGCTGGGCTCTATAGAGATGTCAGAAACATTCTTGAGAATCACCTTAACATGATAAGGCTCGGAATTTACATTCTCGAGAAGTTCTATTTTATGTTCATCATTACAAGTGTTTGGGAATTCAAAGCTTGGTGAACTAGGCTCTCGATTTTCTAAGGTTAGCTCAAAATCGGGAACACCTATAATTGGATCCTCCCAACCCATCGCAAGATCAGGCGCATCAATCTGCACATAATTTGAATCAGATTCTATTTAGGTTGGGGGTCCACAACAACCTCGATTCTCCTCCCAAGGCTCTGGGAAATTTTATTGATCCTCAATGTTGTTCTAAGGTGTCTCATCAATTTTTGAAGGGATGTACGAGTAATTTTGATCAATGGCTTGTTGTAATGTATTCAACATACACCCATGTTTTTCCATGAGACCTTGGTACATCCCCCAAAGGTGTGGATTGGACAAACAATGTATATACTCGATATTGTGTAGTCTCCACAATTCACTGTATTCAATTAAAAGATCATCCCGGGTTGAACCATGTATCATTTGTGTGAATAGCAGTCCAGCACGGTTCATAATGTGGGTTGTCGTTTCTGGTATGGTAACTTGAATCCTGTTAGCTAGATTTAAGGTCCTAAAATAGTCATCATGGTGTTTGAGAGCAACCTCAATCATTTTCTCTTTGATGCTCATTTA
The DNA here is from genome assembly GCA_037157565.1 of Thalassia testudinum. Lineage (NCBI taxonomy): Eukaryota > Viridiplantae > Streptophyta > Magnoliopsida > Alismatales > Hydrocharitaceae > Thalassia > Thalassia testudinum. The sequence goes on along the minus strand of JAZHRO010000062.1, from coordinate 13,263,987 downwards.
GGATTCAGGTTTCCTATGCAGATTTCCTAAAATGTCATTGCATTTTTGAATTAGATGGTGGAATCATGATGTAGAATCAAACTCAAGGTCAAATTGGAACTTGATTAGATCTGAAAGAAATTCTCAAGAAGATATAGTGATGTCTCATAGGTTAAAAACCTAATGACCTTCCTGTGTATGTGCTCTATAGAAAAGATAAGGGACTGGATGTTATTTGGACCCAATCAAGGCACCCAAAGATTTGTGGATGACTAAGGCAATTTCGAGGCAGATGATACCTCTAAATTAGAACATACACCCGAGAAATACCTGGGCAGCCAGGAAGGGAGAGCCCTGCAAAGACCCCTACATGGTAGGGCATCCTCACGGGTTACAGGGTTTCCCCCACCTGACCTTCCTTGTCACTGCGGTTCCAAGTACACCGGAATGTACGGACTTAAGACCTTAAGTCTACCAATTTTAGCTTAATTAGTGCCTTGAATTTCACTTGATTTAGAAGTTGATTTGACTTGTGACCTAATTTGGAGTTTGGTTGGCCCACAATGTAGACCAACTTTACCTGACCTGCCCTAAAGATGGCAAAATGAAATCTAGGTTACGACCCAAAAATCACCTTGAATGACTCTCAGTTTATTAGGTCCAAGATTTTAGGGTTCAAGTGAATTTAGAGCCTGATTTTTAAGGTTTTTCTTGATTAGATCTTTTCAAACAGGGGCTCGGGTAGCACACAAATGCGAGAGGGTTTACTCTCTTTATGTAGGCAAATGTGTACTAGCACTGCAATCCCCAATGTTATAACCCTAATTTTCTCTATTCCAAGTCCAATTTGATCTTCAAGATGTACACCTTGGACTTCAAACAAGAAAGTGAGTAATCCAAGATGCTTAGAACTTAAGCGTAATCCCTAATAGGTACATGAAATAGGGTATGGAATTCTAAATAGAATCACCTCAAGCTTTCAATCAGATATGAAAACTTTTTCGCAAATCAGGAAACTTGCCTTTTAAATAATGATTTACTAAGAAATTAAGGTAGGTGAATCCTAATTTGATTGTTTCCTTTTCATCTTCCCAAGATTAGGAGATTGTTTTAGGGAAGAAAACAGACTTTACCTGCCCTGGGAGTAGTCGTTTTGCGCAGATCACCTCATGATGTACCTCACAAAATCAAAAGAAATCAAATAGGGAAAGTTAGTGCTTAAATAGTCAAATAAAATAGAGAATAGCGGTGAATTGAGCATTGCACCCCGGCAACGGTGCCAAAATGTTAACAGGAGAAATCGATGTTTTAAAATACATCATTGTACTATAGTTGAAATCACATGAAAACGGATAAAATTTATACTCGAATTTTAAGTCCGAGGTCGAACACAGGGAGCAAATAGGAATTCACACACTAATCTTGATTAATATATAAATGAGCATAAGGAATCAAGCCAAGAATGATTATCAATGAATAATACTACTCAAAATTTATCTTCAATGCAAAACATGAGTATATCAAGTGTTTTAATGAGGCAAAAAGATGTCTAAGACAAAATAATGGTGATTTGAATCACCAATTATTAGTCATGTATACATATATATCAATTACTCAATATCTGAAATAAATGAAGAGTGGCCTAAACCACTTAAGCTAATTTCCCCACCAGCCAATGTTTCTACAGTACTGTTCCCAAAGCAGATCAGTTGTCACCTTCCTTGGATTAGAAGACTTAAATGTCTCCTTCACAGAACAACACAAGGCTTTCAAAGCCTTTCTCTTCTTTCCTTCTCTTTTCTCTTTAGCTCCTCTTTTTCTTCTGAGTCCTTTCCTTCACAACACACGGGAAGCCAAGGCTTTTAGTGACTAAGTGTCGAGAGTGCACGCACCCCGAGGCACATGTACATAGAGCAAAACCCTCCCCCACTCTCTCTCACAATTTCCTTCCTCTTCCTCTCCCTACTTTCTCACATAATCGAGTTAACGGATCTGGGAACATGGACCAAGGCTATCGGCAGTTAAAGGTAGCCGAGGAGTGTGTATGGGTGGAGAGGGGACCTCACTCCTGTGGTCTTGAGGTGACAAGGCAATATCACATATTCCATTTATTCAGCCACAGCTACTCATTTAACGATGTGAGACTATGTCCCACTCTTCTCTTCGTGAAGGCAGCAATAGCAGATCGCTCCAATTGAAGGCACTGTAGCTGATGGTTCTTCCAATTGCTGGAGTGGCTTCATTCCTATGATGAATCCGGAACTCTTGGGTGTAAAATCAATGTCGAATCAAGTCAAACAGAGTTGGACGAAGTCAGAGATGATGGCGGCAGCGACGGAGGGCAGTGATGACCTGAAACATTAGATACGGCCTCCCGGCCACATTAGAACACTGCAGGAGGGTTGTATGGATATGGTGATGTGATGGTGGTGGTTTTGTGAGGTAAGGAGGTCTATGGAGGTTGGGAGAACTCGGAGGAGGTGTGCGGAAGTGGGTGAGTTTAGTGGGGAGATGGAGTGGGTAATAGGCCCAAAAAGATTGGGGCTTTTGTTCTAGAGGCCATGGCAAAGGTTCTAGGAGTGGTGGCAGACTGGATGGTGGTGTGTTTTGAGCTCGCGACCTTGCTAGAGTTCGGTCGGAACAGGAGAAGACAATGAGGTGGAGGCGTGGTTGGTGGTCGATTTGAAGAATAAAGGAGTCGAGGATGGTCTAGAGAGGGAGAGGAAGCTAATAGGACCTAAATTAATGGATGAAAGGGGCAGGAAGGTGTCCGCTTTGATTGGCCGACGCCGTGGAAGAGGAGGGTTCTAGGGAAGGAAGATGACGGCGAGGAAAGGGGAAGATGACCCTCGCTGTTGCTGGTGAGGTGCGGACGAAGGTGATGAAGAAGATGGACAGGCCAATTTGACCATTGGCCTTCCCTAGGAAGACAGGGAAGGAGACCGCTGGAGCTAAGGTGGAGCTTGGCCGGAGATGGAGGAAGAAGGGGTATTTGGCCTCAAAACCTTGCTAAGGAGGTGAGGAATGTAATATGGGTCCTTTTATAGGTCTTAGAGAGGGGTTCCAGGCATGGAAGGAAGCTTTCAAGCTCCATCGAATTTGCACATGTGGGATACCCACATCTCCCATGCATTTGCATGGGAGATTGGGAAAGAATTAGAGCCCAAGATTAGGTTTAGATCATAGGGAAATCTCTCAGGAGTCTCCCTTCCAAATTTGGAAGAAATTGGGCGAGAAATTAGGGAGAACTCCTTGACTGAAGGTCACCGGAGTTGGGTTTAGGAGTCTAAAGGAGGTGGGGACCTATTTGTGAAGAAGATGATGAAGTTAGGGGGGTATTTGCAAATAATTTTGAAAGCTAGGGGTTTAAGTGAGAGAAGAATCAGACATGACCAAAGTGTAAACTAGGTCAAGATGATCTCTAATTGGACCCAAATGTTGGTAAAAACCTAATTTCGACCCAAGAAATCTGATGGTGAAGTCAGATTTAGGTTTTTTCCAAATTTGACTGGGTAATTTGCATAGAAATCCAAATTAGGGCAACTATTTATCTAAGACTCTATTTTAGGTCAAAATGGGTTCCAATGGTTAAAGCAAGCATACCAAACCTTAAAGAATATTTTTATACAATTTTTATAAGGTTTAGATGAATTTTATCCTGACCAGAACCTCAATTAATTAAGTTAGCTTTTAGCGTTTCGGATGTCCATTAATTCTTAAAATGCATGAAAAAGCCATTTTGTTCTACATGGACCCACTTGTTAGACATTAATGACCATTTGACCTTTATTTAATCCTTAGGAAACCCTATGATTGCTATGCATTTAGGTTATTCTATTAAAACTGCAGATTTACCCCTATTTTCATGTTTATCTCTCAGAAAGGATGTGTAGTGAATTACAACTCTTTTGGTGGTTATGTAGGAGCAGTTATCAGTCGATTATGACTAATTAAGCTAGATATGGCTGATGGTGACGTTATCATCAGGAGGTAGTGCATGCATCCTCAGCTGTTGATCATTGCGATTGAACGACCGAGATCAAACGTGTGCACACGTACACAAGAAACACAAAAGCTGTGGAGTGCGCAGGCTCTCAGCCGCGCGATCGAGATCAGATGATCCAGATCCCTAGATGTGGTGGCATCTGAGGCGATGTGCACGTATAAGGCATGTGGGAGGCTATTTTGAGGTACTATCTGATCCGTTGATCTCCTGATCGATGGATCTGATCAATCCAAGGTCATTGCATGAGTTTGGGAGCCAAATACCAACTTTGCCCCTCATTTTAACTATAAAAAGGACCCCCAAAGCTCCTATTTGAAGGCATCTCTTACTCCATCTCTCCCTCCAAATATCTCCAGACATCTCCAAATTCCCTCATTCTCTGAGGCATCCATCAAGACCACCTTGGTGCACTACTGCTACTCCCCCCAACCTTTTCGACGGCCACCAAGGGCCACCCTTGGTGCCCTTATGCTAGTAGACTAGATCACTATTTTATTTTTAGTAGTTCTAATAGTTTCTTCTAGTTCTTGTTCTAGTTATCTGAACAACCTGATTGTCATCTGAATAAATTTTATTCATATGTATATATATCTTATTATTTTAGTTCTAGCTAGTTCTAAATTAGTATTACAATCAAGTCGTTCTATTGCCTCATTGAGTTCGACCGAGACTCACCATCTCGTTACATTTTATTTGTTTTGACGTATTTTCACGTTATACTACAACGTAATTATCATAAAATGTGATTTTATGCTTGAGCAAATTAGCTGTGTTGCTAGGGAGGCATGGTGATTTTTGAATTAATATCTGATTTAGTGTATGTTTTACTTTAATGTGCTGGTATGAAACATGGATTTGCGCATGCATCAAGTGTAGGTGAAGAAAATCAGGTGCAAATCAGTAAGAATTTAAATTAGGATTTGATTTATGATAGGAGTTATTTTGAAAAAAAATTAGGATTTTATCTTTTAGGTAGTTAGGATTTGCTTTGGGTTGAAAAAAAAATAGGACTGAAAAAAAATTGCTTGCTACTTTTAGATATTTGGCCAGAAATCTGATACAAATTTGAAAATTCATATGCCATTTTTCTAGTGGTCCAAAAATTTTGAAATTTGAGCACATGGTAGATTTTCAAATTATCTTTCTAACACCACCATTCCCTTAAAAAAAATCAAATTTTGGAATTTTGAAAAATTCACGGAGTACATGGGAGTCAAATAAACTGAAATTCAGATTTTTCCAAACTTCAAAAAGTAATTCTGAACGGTACACGAATCTAATTGACTAAAAAATGGTGGGGTTTGATAGATAATAAAATTAGCTTTCATTAACATATTTTTTCTGAATTTTTTGATCACATTTGATACTATTTCAAGAAGAAAAACCAACACAGGGTCAAAATCTTAGATCTGATCCCTTGTTATTTAAAATTTCAGGTTTATTTATTCAAAAGAGTAAAAATTCTGAAAAATATTTTCTAAAAAGCTTATTGAAAAAGGAATTTTTTTGCCAATTTTCATATCATTTAGATTCCAATTATATCTTAGAGAGTATTGTGATTCTGACAGTGCTTTGCTTAGCTAGTTAACTTACATGAACCCTAGATTTAACCTTCAGGGTCACATTTAGAGACCGCATTAGACTTGCCTGGACTCAATCAAGTTTAGTGATTAGTCAGTGAGTTGAGTCACCTTGTGGACCACTCACCACGAACTCAAACTGAAGAAAGTTTAAGAAAAAAAATTGTAAATTATATCAATTAACTTGCATTCGTTTTTTAACTACTGGGTGGTCTCAATCTCTCTAGCCAAACTTGGTCACCAAGCTTGCGGGGTAGTGTCAAATGACCATGTCTAAGGGGTACAAAGGAACCAGAGGCGAAAGCTAAAGGAAGAACCTTTCTCTTAGTACCCTTGTAAATAGATTGGTCGGGTTAGCTTAAGAGGCGGGGATCATTTTTAGTCGATTTCTCGACAAATTCTCTTCAACAATTTAAACTTGAATGAAATGTCAGGTCATTTGATTCTAAAGGACCAATTTGATTAATAAGTCCTTAGAATTGTTTGTCTTGGCTACACCAACCCTTGTTGTTGGTGTAAGCAAGGAAGAAGGTCTTTAAGACCTAAATTAGTTGGACCTTGGGAACCAAACCTGAGGCGGTGAAGGAAACTTGTCATTTCACCTGAATCTTCTTCCCAACCCTCATCTTCCTCCCGATTAGCTGAGATGGCTAATCTTGTTCCTGGACCTTGTCAAGGGCCTGAAAATCTAGACCCAATGGCTCGTCTTGAAGTTAGGGTTGAGGAATCAGAACAGAGATATGGGCAGAATATTGATGAATTCTCACCACACTGGACAAGATGCAGCATCCACCACGCGGAGAACAACTGTGAGACTTCTATGATCTGGCGGCTACAATTGTGCCACCTCAAATCCAGATTCCTGCAGGCAGACACGCATTCGAGCTAAAGTCGAACATAATAAGTCTTATTCAGACTCATTTTCTTGGAAACCCAAATGAGGATCCCTTCCAGCACATTGAGGATCTGAGTCGAATCACAAAATTAGTTTGACCCAGGAATGTTGATATAGTGATTGTTCTCATGAAGCTTGTTCCATTCTTTCTTAAGGATAAAGCTTCTTATTGGTTCAAGACCATCAAGAGGCCGATTGGAACCTGGACGGAATTACGTTGTGAGTTCCTCCAAAAGTTCTTCCCAATTGGTCAAATAAACACGATGAGGCATGTAATTATGACTTTCTCCCAAGGACCAGGGGAGAAATTGCATGACGCCTGGATAGATTTCATGACCTTCTCAGGAAATGCCCTCACCATGGTGTACCTAGATGGCACCTAGCATAAGTCTTTTACCCTGGCCTGGATGACACACATTGGTACCTGGTCGATGCATCTAGTGGCAGGAATTTCCTCGCAAAGGACGAGAATAGTGCATTCGAACTGTTCGAATCCTTAGCAGAGAACTCAATGAATGCCACATCTATGAACCAATTCTAGCGACCTGGACAGTAATGAGTTAGTGTCCATGAAGCTCACGCTGAATCTGCTCGAGGTGATATGGACATTATCACCAAGAAGCTGGATAAGGTCGATCTGCTCGATAAGAGGCTGGACGAATTGATTCGATCTCAACCTAGATTTCCTAGCAATTCAGCTACATCCCACTCTTCTTTGCATCCCAAGTCCCTCCTGCTCGAGTACATCTACTCACTCGGGATGTATCTTCTCCATCTTCACAGGATCATGCATATCAAGAACCCGGGAATAATCTGTATCTGGCACCATACAATCAAGGTTACGCATGCCATGACGAATCTAGTGCGTATTCCTTTGATGAATATGCATCTCCGACATCTTCGGCCTACGAAGATGTCAATGCTATCCAAGGTTATGGGTGTAATAACCTGTATTCGGAGACGTATAATCCTGGTTGGCACAAGCATCCTAACTTTTCCTGGTCTAGTAACTCATAAAGACCAAATCAAGATCCACACTACCAAATCAGACAATACGGGAATGTGCAAAACACATACCCGAGGCAACAACCATTCCCATCTTAGCAGCAATCACACTCTATTTATCAGTCGCTGCACCAAGTTGCCAATTACCCTCCAAAGTGGGCTGACCCTTTGGAGGCATTAAAAGAGGAATTGCAAGAGTCAATGTGGAAATCGACTCATGATAGTTTGCAGATTATGAAGGCTATGGCCAATCAAATACAGAGCATACAAAATACACAGAATCAGCTGTTGTAGGAGCATAGATCATAGGGAGCCTTGCACTCCCAACCTGTCCCTAACCTAAGAGATATGTAGAACCAAGGCGCCTCGCCTAAGTTCCAGGCACCACAAGGACAAGCACATGCTGTTTTACAAGCACCTCCTGCACCACCTGGTTATGGACAGAGTTAGTTGCCCTTACTGCAAAATCCCACCTATTCTACCCCTTCCACTCCTTTGCCACCTCGTGGATAGTACGCCGATGCAAAGGGTGTCACTTTCAGGAGTGGGAAGACTACATAGGACCCACCACTTAGGCAGGCGGGTCATGATTTTGCATGCCCTCTATCGCAGGAGGGCTCGCTACCTTCTTCCTCTCAGTTGCCACCTACTATAGACAAGGGCTAAAGACCAATTTGCCTTGAAATTTCTATCCCCTTTCCCGATTCTCTGACCCGTGATTTAGCCTGGAAAAAGGATACATAGAATTTTGAGGACCTGAAAACTATGTTTAAAGAGGTTCACATTCAGGTCCCTCTCCTCGATGCAATAGATCACATCCCTACTGTCGCTAGCTTCTTCAAGGACTACTGTACCATGAAGCGACAACAGAAAATCAGATGGTAGGCAGTATTCTCCAAAGAGGCTAGTGCCGTGATTCTAGCTAACTTACTACCTAAAAACAAAGACCATGGCACCCTACTTATTTCCTACTTCCAGGATTCTCCATTTGATTGGGCCCTTGTTGATTTGAGTTCGTCCATCAACCAAACTCCCGCTGTAGTATTTGATCGATTTTGATTTGGAGAGTTGAAGCCCACCTCAGTTAACATATAGTTGGCTGATCGATAGTTAAAAACACCAAAGGGGGTGGTTGAAAATGTGATTGTAAAGGTCCATGGATTTTTCTTTCCAGCATACTTTTTCATTCTTGATATGGAGGTTCCTCCTAATCTCTGTGATGCACCTATTATTTTGGGTCACCCATATTTGGTGACAACTCGCATGAACATCGACTATGCATCCAATTGTTTGGAGATAGCCCTAGGAAACGAAAAACTTAAACTAGACATATTTAGGACATCACGAAACTTTGACTGTGATCTGATAGAGGATGGTGAAGATGAAGACTCGACTTTCTGTGGGAACATTGGGCTCCTTTACAATGACCCAATGTCACATTCATCTTCACTGTCACGATTTTTGGATCTTGATCCACACAGGATGAGGTTAATGACATGCACATTTTATCCCATGGATTTGATTGTCTAGGGTGCTCTTCTGATCACAACACCCCAGATTCTGATTATCCTATCCCACCAAGTACTGATTTGCCCCTACTGAGGAAGGATGGCGTGACCATGGCAAACGAATTCCCTATCAATACCAACCTCTTCACAGGTGGGGAATCAGTGAGAATTTATGAAAACCAGGATTATCATATTTTTGCTATTGATTCCTCTCCTCCCATGCATGAATCTGCTTCCCACCCACCCATAATTGAGTTGAAGCCCTTACCTGATTCACTCAAGTATGTGTTTTTGGGTGATAGTGAGACATACCTAGTGATTATTAATGCTCACTTCATCCTAGAACATGAGCACCAATTAATCCCTATTTTACAAGCACATAGGGTTGCTATTAGGTGGAACATTGCTGATCACCATGGGATTTACCCCTTGTATTACACTCATCATATATACACGGATGAGGGGGTGAAACCTTCTAGACAACCTCAGAGGTGGCTGAATCGAAATATGTTGGAGGTTGTCAAGAAAGAGAACATTAATGGTTGGATGTGGGCATTGTTTATCCTATTTTCGATAGCCAGTGGGTGAGTCATATTCAAATTGTGCTCAAGAAAGTAGGACTCACTATAATCAAGAATGATAAGGGTGAATCCATCCCGATCCATGGTGGCCTTCTAGAAAGGTTGGGAAGAGCAGTAACGATCCATCAGGGTGGCCTAACGGACGCTTCAGATGGAGATGTAGAGACGAAGGCAGAGAAGATGAGAAGAAGAAGGGAGAGGAGTTGTAGAAAGAGGAAGAAGAAGAAAAACTAAGGAATACCTACCAAAGGGGGCCCATAGGTCTCTTTTTATAGCTTTTGTGAAGGGAATTTAGTGTATTTGAGCCCTTAATTCCGTGCAAAGGCTTCAGATTAATCAGATCCGTTGATCGGGAGATCAACGATCCTGATTAAGCCTTCCAATCCTTCTTCCATCCACAGTTTGATCTGGTGCTGACACGTTGATTGCACCGCAAAAATACACCTGCAATAGTGCCTTCTTGTGTTATTTCCTAGCATTACCTATGCATATTAGGATTCCATAGTTGCATTGTAAAAATACATGCATGCATGCATTTAATTGAGAGGAGAGGAGAATGAAATAAAATGGCCTCGCGATTACATTTTTCCTCAAGTACTTCCTCACAAATTTCCATCTCCATTTTTATTTCTTTTTGTTTTTTAAATCTTTCTCCCTGCGGCTACATGGAACACCTTTCTTCCTCGCGCACCATTCCCTGCTCTAAATCTTCCCTGCAGCTGCTCTCCCTGCCAGGCCATACCAGCCTCTCCCTGCAGCCGCACGTGAGCCATGCACAGCCAGGGCATGGCTGTGCATGCTCTTCCTCTCCTTTATATAAGACCACGGCTCCATCCTTTGCAAGCTAGCCTGGTCCCAGCCGAAAAAACCACACCAGCAATTCTTCTCCAGGCCACCGTCCTCTCCTCCCTCTCCCTCCATACGCCGGCTCTCCTCGGAGACACCCGGCGGGCAGGAGCCCTCACTGTGGTGCACACCACCACAGTGAGACCACCACCACCCAGCTCTTCAAAGAGCCAGTGGGCGTGGTGGCTCTCTTCTAGTTTTTTTTCGCGTTCCAGCACCTTCAGCCATTGGAGCGCAGGCTTCAAGCTTGAAGCTCAAAGCTCCAGCAGCAGCAGCTGCTGCCCAGCCTCTTTCCGAGCAAGCCTGCAGGCTGCCTTTGCCCTCTGTGCGCGCTTGCAGGCCTCTTCGCCTCCTGCTTTCTCCACCCTATCGCTCTCTCTTCCGCCCGCAATCGGCCACCGCACGTCACTGCAGTGGCCGGCCAAGCACTTCCCCACACCTCTGCCAGCACCTGCAAGCCTCCGCGTAAGCTGCAGGCGCCCTCGCCTCCCTCTCCTCATGCTCTGTCGAGAGCTTCTCCGTGCTCGCAACCGGCCGGCGCAGACCCTCTTCCTCGCGCACCAGCCCGCCCACGCCAGCCGCGAGCCGGCCACACTCACACCACCTGCAGCTCCCGGTTGCGCGGTGTGGACGACCACTGTAGCCATTATTCACGCGAGTCTGCGCGACACTATGGCTACAGTGGGGTGACCGGTGAGCTTCTCACTTTACCGGTCACCCGATGCATCGCAACCAGCCCTCGCCTGTGCGCACACCCACCTGCGTGTCTACCAGCCCTCTCCCAGTGCCTGCCTTCTCCCGCTCCCTTTGCCTGCACCTGCGAGCGCTCGTTCCAACCATTCAGTGCAGCACGGTGCGCTACCTTTCCTCTCCGCGCCCAATCCTCCCACGCGCCCCTCTCTGCGTGAATGCATGCCTGCACGTGCACGCGTGGATCAGACGTTGACCCTGAAGCCCAAATGCCCTAACAGCGCCCTTGCCTCAAGCAATGCGACTGCTCTCTCTCCCGCTCTCTTTCTCTCACTCTCTCTCACTCTCTCTCACAACACTCTCTTCACCGACATTTACACACACATACACTCACACTTCCACACACCCACACACACCTATACACTATTATATACATATATATATTGATACATATATTTATATACATATATATATATACATATATATATATATATATACACTTATATTTATACCTATAGTAGTACCTATATACTTATGTATTAATATACATACATATATATATATAGATATATATATACTTATATATATACATATACATATACATATATATACATATATCTATACATATATTAGTACCTATATAACAATGTATTAGTCTATATACATACATATACATATATCTATATACATATATATATATATATATATACACATATATACACACCTACTTATATATACATACATATATACATATATATATCTATATAGCTATACATATATACATATACATACATATCTAGCTACATATACCTATATATACATATATTATATATATATATATATATACGTATATATATATAGACATCTATATAGTATTATATACATACATACATATATATATATATATATATATATATATATATATATATATATATATATATATATATATATATATACATCATACATATATCTATCTATACATATAGCTACATATATACATATATATATACATATATATACCTATTTATAACCATATATACATATAGATATATTTACATATATATATATTTTTTCACATTATTTACCATACTTGGTATCGTGGGAATATCTGCACCAGTTGCCGATATTCCCCGATACACGCATACAAAAAGTGTGTTCACATTCATCCTCCACCATCCATCCTACAACTTACACACGACACCTCGTCCTGTTGGTTGCGTCTTTCTAGACGATGACTGACTCGACACCATGCTACACTCCATCTCTGCCTCCACCCCCACCCCTTTATATACATATTATATACCTATATATATATATATTATATTTACTTTATTTCTGTTTTGCTTTCCTGTTAGTAAAAAGATAAAAAAACTATATAAAAGAGAAAAGATAATCCTTGACTTGCAGGTACTCCATATTGCGAATAGCAAGACCTATTTTGGAAACCTATTTTGGCTCAAAGCCAAGAACTGAATTTTGAGGGTGTGCCTCAAGGACAAAGATTACCAGAAAAAAATCTAAATAAGAAAACACCAAAAATACAATAAACAAACGGAAGAGACTCGTTGTAGGAAAGGCGTAGAAACTCAACTTGTAACCCCACTTCCCTGAGTTCGACCCTGGATCTAAAAGTGACAAGATAAAATCAAGTAGGCTAGGTAAAAAAATTTTATAAAGAGATGGTTAGGTATGATTTAAGTTAACCACTATACACACTTCAACGATAAAATCACCATATTAACAACCTATTCGGGTCCGACACCACACGTAGCCCACTGTGTGACCTTGGATCCACATTCGACGGCCTTCACTCGCCTGTCTCTCGCCACTTCATCTGCACACCCACTGCTTACCCTCAAGCAGTGCCTCAAATCCTAACCCATTTCAGTCGTCTAATCTCTCAATCGGACAGCTTAAAAGTCGTGTGCTGCATCCAGCCGATTCCTAAGGCAAGCGTCATCATGCGTGCCTTCATCCGACTCTCCTACGCTTGCTACGCATCTGCAGCTCCATCGCCCAATGAAGATCCGACGATCAATTGTGCCTGTGCTTGCTGCTCTTCCTGATTTTATGTCGGGTGTTCCTCGAACCCACGTTGGTTGCTTAGCCGCGAAGGCACTAACCAATGCACTACGGGTGACTTTGCATTGAGTTTCCAAATCTTGTGCAGCCACCCTTGGCTATTGGATGGAAATCCAATAGTCGAGATCTCGCCCTTGCTTGATGAGGTGGCTGGAAGCGGGTGACATGGATGAATCGTGGCAGTTGGATAATGATCCAATGGCCCATGGCTTTCCTTCCCAGATTGAGGTGCGGTGAGGGGCGGCTGCAATGGTGCCACGTGGCGCCATCGTGGCCGTCCATCTTCTTCTTCTATCTGATGATGTAGGCCTCTGATTGAGTTGATTTCTGCACCGTTGCACTACGAACATCGATCCGGATCCATCCGTTTGGTTGGATTTATCATCTAAGGTCTAGATATTCTCCAATTTGCTCCTTGGCTCTTGCTTCTTCTGCAAACTCCCTAGGGTGCTATAGGAGTCTGATTAATGCACTCTTGGAAGCATTGGACTCTCGTCGTCATTCCAATCAAATCCATAAGGTTGGGTTGGTCATCTGCAGCCCTAGATTACCTGCAATTATTAATACCTCTCAAATAGCACATTATTCTGTATAAAACATATAAATCATCTAGGATGCAAAGTACGAGTGTATGCATGCAGAATGCCCATGTTAAGCTAGGTTCTACCTTAATTCAGGCTAATTAGGGCCTATGATTGTTGTGCAATCATCACCCTCTAGCATTTGTTGGCAAAGAAGGATGCCAAACTACGTCATATCAGTTGGATTCTTCTTTTGTAGGAATTTGATGTCAAGATCTGCAACAAAGCCGGAGCTCATAATGTCGGGGTGGATCACCTGTCTTGGCTAGACCCAGAACACATCTCCTATTCCTCGCTTATCTCATATCAATTCCCAGATGAGTCTCTTTTGGTTGTGAATTCTGTTGAGTTTCCTTGGTATGCTAATATTGCAAACTATCTTGTCGTAGGCAAGATTCTCGTAGGGTTATCCAACGACCAGAAACTCAGATTCATTTCAGAAGCCAAATTTTATTTTTGGGATGACCCCTTGCTCTTTCACATTGGGATGGATCAGATCATCAGAGGGTGCATCCCATACTTAGAAATCTTGAGTGTACTATCTTTTTGCCATAGCGATGATTGTGGTGGTCATTTTTCAGGTCGAAAAACCACTGCAAAGATTTTGCAGACGGGTTTTTTTTTGGCCAACCATTTTCAAAGATACACATGAGTTTGCCAAATGCTTCAAGCGATGTTAACCGGCCAGTTCTATGACCCGGAGAGACATGTGTCTCTCCAACCCATTCTGGTTGTAGAAGTGTTCGACGTATGGGGCATCGACTTTATGGGCCCTTTTTTGAACTTGCATGGCTTGAGTACATACTTCTTGCAGTTGACTATGTCTCGAAGTGGGTGAAGCCATCTCAGCAAGACGGGTTGATCATAAGACCATTATATCCTTTGTTCAAGAATTTATTTTTGCGAGATTTGGAGTTCCCCATGCTCTGATTAGCGATGGGGGCAGTCACTTTATCCATGCTCATTTTAGATTGCATTGAACAAATACGGGGTACATCACTGCATTGCCACCCCATATCATCCATAGACCAATGGGCAGGTTGAAGTTTCTAATCGTCAAATCAAGCTTATTCTTCAGAAGACAGTTAGACCAAAAAGGAAGGATTGGTCAAATCGATTGATTGATGCACTTTGGGCAGATCAGACCGCGTATAAGGCCTCGCTAGGAATGTCACTATATCGCATGGTGTATGGAAAGGCCTGTCACCTTCTTGTCGAGCTGGAGCACCATACCTTTTAGGCGATGCAGAAGTGTAATTTTAACCTCGATACAGGAGGCTATGAGAGGAAGCTCCACCTTAGTGAATTAGAAGAAATTCGGCGAGAAGCCTATGAGAATGCAAAGATATACAAAGATAAGACTAGGGCTTTTCATGATCGCCACATTCGGATGAAGGAATTCAATCTTAACTAGTAGGTTTGGTTATTTGACTCTCAACTCAAATTCTTTGCGGGAAAGCTCAAGTCCAAGTCGACTGGCACGTATCTGGTGATCCACCCATATTCTAATGGGGTAGTCCAAATTATGGACCCAAAATCTAGGCATGTTTCTACGGTAAATGGCCAGTGCCTCAAGACATTTATGGCCCAGGAACCTCCTCCCACTGATGAAATTATTAATCTTATCGAGGACATGTAATTGAATTTTCGCACAGTTGGAGGCATTAAACTCAACACTTATACATATGTAGATATCTTTTATACATAGAATATTTCATTCTCACATATTGTTTTGCATATTGTGAATATCATGATTATGTTGGCATAGGCTGAATGATGAATCAGGAGAAACTCCAGTTGATTTTTATACGCTTATGCCATGTCTTACTTTATTTTTCTCTTTTTCATACATAAGGACATGCAAGAACTTAGGCATGGGGGGGTAGTACACATAAACTGAAAAATTTTTCTACCAACACCTTAAGGAACATATTTTTATTGAGAGGTTTTATTAGGGATTTATTCTTTAGTTGATTCGTGAATTTAGAATCCAGTACAATTTCACATTTGCACATAGAATTTGCAATGGATCCACTGTGAAGACCGATAGACATCTTTAGTTTGTCGAGAAGAAGCACTACTTTTCCTGAATCCTTGGATAGTAATTAGGGAGTCAGGCAAATCATCTTCTAGTAAATCCACCAAACAATTCAAGGTGAGTGTAGATAGTGTACTGGTGCTCTCGGTCTAGTACAAGGAATCTTAATGTCTGGATAATTGGATAATGATACTCGGAGTTAGGCATAGTTTTGCTCTTGGTTCCTGCGTATATATTCTTTGTGGGAATTTTCGAGAGCCACCAAATAAGGTAAATACACAGAGAGTGGGTTCTAATAAAATTAGGACTAAGGTGGATGGTTACGACTGTCCTTCACGGAATCCTCGGCTGAAGGAGAGTATTAATGTCAAGGTTAGAGATACACTATCCCATCCATTCCTTTTCCAGTGTCAAGAATAGGCACTTCCACTAAATAAGCCACCTGATATCCTTTTGAACAACACCAATCCTGAATAATGCCTTGTGAATAAAAGTGCATATGTCATAGTATGATATGTTGTGTTGGTAGATATACATATATGAAAAAAAGAGAAGAAAAAAAGGGGGAAAGAAAAAGAAAAAAAAAGGAAAAAAGTTTGAAAAAAAAAGCGTTGAGTTGTAGTCATTTTATTTTATGTCAAGCACATTGAGGCAACAACATCTACTACCATTATGATCTACCAAATATAGCCTTGACCTACTTTTCCTATATTTTTGACCACCCGAATATTAGTTGAGGATTTCTGACTTAGTTATAGGATTATCAAAACTTAATTGAAGTGTTAATGACATGAGAGACCACCAAATATATTTACAAATATGGTGAGATTGTGAGCTCAAAAAGAAAAAAAAGAAAAAAGTGAAGAAAAGAGAGAGAGAATGAGTATAAGGAACTAAAGAGAGCACAGCTTTTTCGCCTCTCTCTAAGCTGACTTATTTGAAAGTCTAGAGATCTAGATTCAGCAGTACTAATCTATATGTATCATCAAAGGAGTGTGAGACACCAAATACAAATCCATTTGACTTCAACATCTTCCACCTAAGCCAAAAGCCGGGGCTAACATTAAAGATTATTTTATATCCCTGAGAGAAGTTTGCCTATCGTAATAGAGTTTTTCTAAGGGTTAAGTACGAGCTTTAGATGTGGATTGACTTTTCGCTTTTATCCGTTGCATAGGCTACAATACTACACCTTCACGATTATCTGGATTTCTATATTTTTAGATAAAAAAAGAAGTAGATCTTTAAATCAAACTCTTGATAGAATACATTTAGTCTTGCATTTACTAGGGACTAGCAAGATTTAGGCATGGGGGTATGGTTACGTAGCAATCATACGACCTAATTTACCTGAATTAAGTTAGATCCTAGCTTAACTTAGGAATAATGCATGCATGAGCAACATATTTTGTATCATAGTCAATTTGTTAGCTTTGTAAATAATAATGCTATATTATGTTCTAATTGACAGACAATAATAATTGCAGGTAATTCAGGGCTACATATGATAAATTCGGCTGGACGGATCTATTTAGGATGGTAGTCTAGTACTACATACTCTAGATTTCTAAAGTATCAAACAAGTCAACCTAGAGAGAGACTCAAAATTGTACTCCCTTGTGTTCCTTTGTGCTTACTCACTCTCTCACTTTTCTCTTTTTTCTCTTTTTTTTCTTTTCTTTTTGAGCTTTTCTTTAGAGAGCTCAGGATCTCACCAAATTTTGTAAATGTACTAAATATTTGGTGTACTCACTAGTATTAACTTTTCAATTAAAGTTTTGATAATCCTATAACTAAGTCAGAAATACTTAAAAAGTAGGTAAGGGTCATATTTGGTGGATTGCAATGGGTATTTTTACCTCAATGAAAATGACACATAATGAACATAAATATGAACTTAGACACCTTTCTTTTTTTGGATTTTTTTTTGAAAAATAGCTATCAATATAGCACACACAGCACAAACTTTTACTTATGAGGAATTATTGGAGATTCGTGATATTCAAAAGGATATCGAGTGGCTTATTTAGCAGAATTGCCTACTTTTGGCATCAAAAAGAGATGGATAGGACAAGCGTACTTCTAACCTGTGACACTAACAACCTCCTTCAGCCAAGAATTCCATAAAGGATGGTCGTAACCATTCACCTTAGTGCAAAACAATCATGCAACCTAAACCACCTGAATTAAGTTAGATTCCAACATAACTTAGGAACAATGCATGCATAAGTATTGTAATTTGCATAATAGTTAGTTTGTTAGCTGTATAAACAGTAATGTAATTTTATGCACTAAAAGAGAGGTGAAATTAATTGCAGATGATTTGAGTTTGCAAATGATATACCAAACCATATAGATCTGACCAAGACGATGACAGGAGTCCAACGCTTCTGAAATCATCTTGATTAGACATCCATTGCATCATGTGCAGCCCATAGAAGATCAAAAGCCAAGGAGGAAAAAGATAGAAATTCAGACCTCGAATGTCAAATCTGATCACATGGATGGATCCGGATTAACGATCGTAGTCCAACAGTGCAAACATCATCTCGATCGGAGGTCTACATCACTAGTTACAAAGAAGATAAGATGGACGGCCATGATGGTGCCACATGGTGCCATCATAGCCACCCCTCACTGTGCCCCCAATCTCTAAAGAACTCTTCTCACGTATTGTGGGCCATTGGATCATCATCCAACGGCCACCATGCACCCACGTCGACCGCTACCCCATGTCTCATCTAAAGAGGATCATCCTCAGCCGTTGGATCTCCATCTAACAGCTGAGGGCAGCCGTGCATGGATTTGGAAATGCAACACAGTGTGCCCTTAGTGCATTGGCTCACGTGCTCAACCGTAAAGCCAGGATGCCAGTTCAAAACGCAATCCGGACAAAATCAAAGAAGACGCAAGCATGGACGAATTCAGAGCATTGGATGGTGATCAGAGGGTGCTGGAGCAAACGCGTGGAAGAGAATGTATGGCATGACCAAAGGCTTCTGCAGCTACCCGCGAAATTGAACATGTGCACTATGTGCGATCTCATGCACGCTCCTCAACAAAGGCGATGCAGGCAAGATTTTAAGCCGTTCGATTGAGAGATCAGACGGATGAAATCAAGCACGGGTGTTTTGAATTGAGCATGCAAGAGGAAAAGCGGGTGAGCGGCAGATCACAATCGAGTGGCTCACAAGCTGCCACGTGACACCACCTGAGTGAATCCTAGCATATAAGGAACGTTGAAGGCTATTTTTAGGTGCAATCAGAGTCGTTGATCTCCCAATCGATGAATCTGATCAACCTAAGGTTGTTGCACGAGTTGGAGGGCTAAAATGCCCTCTTTGCCTCTCATTAAATCTATAAAAGAAGACCAAAGGCCCCTTGTTGATCATCTCTTCCACCAGACTCCCAATAGATACAACTCCAGCCTCTCTCCCTCTTAGCAACTCCTCTCTAGCACACATCCCGACACTCTAGATCTGAAGTGCTACCACACTTCCCACAAGAATCCCACAAGCGGCATCGTCGTCTATTATCTCTCTATCTTTCTATCTCTCTCTCTCTTTTTAGCATAGTTATTTCTATTCATAAGTTTGAAAATTGTTTTAATATAGCAATAAAACTCTGCTTCTCTGGATATCTGATGTCTATACATATATAAATATATAAATAGTTCTAGAATGACTTTCTGAAAAGCTTTCAAATAAAATCATATTTTCCTCCCTACAAATGACTCGGTATTCACCGAAATCCTTATAAATATTATTTGTTTTGTCGTGATTCAAACTACAACAATACAACTTAATCTTTTACGCGTCTCGTGAATGAAGTTGAAATAGGACATTTGACTCCATGGATTATTCAATCACTAACCGAGGGTCAAAACAGACTACAAAACTCCCAGTACACTTTAAATTTTAAAAAAATAGAAAACATGAATTGAAATTCTTGAAAAAAATATTTTTTTAGTGCCTAGTTTGTGGTGTAATAGGACCAATTTATTGTATTTCTTGGGTCACACCACTTCCCTGAATTGAACTTAAAAGAATCATCTTAGCACTATTTGCGATTAGGGTTTCACATTAAGAGTAGAGCACACCTGCATTTCCATTCATAAAGGAAATCTATCAAACAATTGGGATTTGCAAAACTCTTGTGTGCCTCATCAAAACCCTTGATTGAAGATATTAACTTAAGTAAATCCTAACACTGATTAATACAAGCATTTGAACTTTAAAATCCACTTCATCGTAAAAAAAATTTGCTTGTGAATCCCTTGCATGCACACTTCACATTTTGAAAATCAATCTTAAGGGCAACACCCCCTTAACGCCCTTCATATTCCAAAAGCACATCAAACCTAAGCCTAAAACTAACTAGACGTGCCTTAGGTAGGACTAATATTCTTGGGGACTTGAAATTAGACTAGGCTAAGGCCAAGGCCTTGTCTTCTTGGACCCACTGGTGACAGGAAAGGTCGGTGCAGCAACCACGTTAACCCTTAATGGTGTCTCACCGTGCGGGGTGTCCTAGGGGTCCCACCCTTCTAGCCAGCCAAGTAATTCAAGGGTTGACCTAACCTAGCAGTGTTTTGGGTAACCAGGATTAGGTCTATTTAGGGTTTACCCTCTAAGGAATAGCTTGATTTCTTGCATTGAAAGGGTGGGGTATTCTTTCATATGTCTTCTCTCTCTCATCTACAGACATTCTTCTGGTGCATGTAAGGTAGAAGATCTCTACATCCTGATTTGCTACCACCTTTAGAAAGAATTCCTAAGAGAAGACCTGTTTGCCCAAAATCTAAATCTGAACCCTCTGCAATGGCTAGTCACCACGAGGAAGATGAGATCGAAGAGGAAGAACAAAATCTGGATCTAATGACTCTTCTACAAAGGCAGATCACTAAGCAAGGCTGGCATCAGGACAGACAAATAGAGGTTATAGTGTAGGCCATTACTCGACTACAAAATGGAAGGGTAGATCAGCCTCTCTATGACTTTTACAATCCTCCTAAAGCCCAGCCTAAACCTTTTGTCAAGGTACCTCAGGATGGGGTTGATTTTGAACTCAAACAACAGATCATCAATCTAATTCCCCACTTCCATGGCCGTGAGTCTAATGAGCCCTTCCACCACCTTGAAGAACTTCTACACATAGGTAGGACCATTGGCCCTATGAACCTAAATGAAGGTACTTTAATGATGAAAATGTTCCCATTCTCCTTAAAAGATAAAGCTGCTCATTGGTTGAGGACTATTGGTAGACCAATCCTAACATGGGAAGATTTAAGAAGCACATTCCTAAAAAAATTCTTTCCTGTAGGAAAAACCAATGCCCTTAGATGTGCCATTACAACCTTTAAGCAGAACCCTAGGGAACAACTACATGAGGCTTGGGAGTGATTTAAAGATTTGGCTAGGAAATGCCCTCATCATGGGATTTTGAAGTGGCACTTGGCCCATATTTTCTATTATGGGTTAAGTGACAATATGAAGAATTTTGTTGATGCAGTAGGTGGGGGCAATTTCCTAAGCAGAGATGCTAAGGGAGCCTTTCAATTATTTGAGAATATGAGTGAAAATTCCCTCAACAATGCCTCAATGTACGCCTTTAATAGAGCAAATCAACCAAGGAGTGGAATTTATGAAGTTAAGGACAATTCAAACTCAGCTGATTTAGAGCTAATTGCACAACAATTGGACAAGGTGGAACTCGTGGGAAAGAACGTAGAGAGTTTGGATAAGAAACTGGACAACCTTCTGAAGGCTGGAGTTCCTTAGGTACACATTCCAGAGTAAATCCTATTCCTACCCAAGGAGTTCCTATGTTAACCCACACCCAACTCCCCAACCCTCTAGGTCAGGAAATGGTGCACAATATTAATGACCTGACCATGGCTCCACCTACGAGCCAACTCTACCTGGACCCATCTCTTTCTGGGTACCAAGGAGGGACCTTGATGCCCTTGAATGCTGAACTAGGCATCCCGATGCCTAGTTATCCTGAGGATGTGAATGCACCCTACAATTACACTAGAAAGGATCCCTATTCAAACAATTACAACTCAGGATGTCGCAATCATCCTAACTTTGCTTGGTCAAGTTAGAAACTCACCCAGGGTCCTAACTTGACTAAGCCCAACACTTATGGGCAACCCAGTAGATACACACAACCACGCACATATCAGCCATGACCTACCTAGGAAAACCAGCCCCCTAATCTGAGCCTAGTCCTCAAGGAAATGCGAGAAATGAATTTAAGGCATAAGGAAGAAATGAATCAATTGAGGACAGAATTGACGGGATGACTAGACTAGCTAGTTGATGCTGGACAACACAGAATGCCGCCATCGCAACCCGTCCCCAACCCAAGGAACTTCAATAGGGTTAACCAGCACAACACACGGGAGCAATAGGGACATATAGTTCAACCTGTTCCCCAGCACCCACCTATCTTTGTTAACCCTAACCAAGCTCCACCTATTTTGCAGAACCCACCTCAACCTTCTAACCATAACACCTTTGCTGGTGTTGTAACCTTGAGAAGTGGGTGACAGATCCAAGATCCTTACCCCTCCAAATCTAAATCTAGACAAGATCTTGAGGAGCCCGAATTTAACCTAGGAGATCAAGAAGACAAGGATCAAGACCCAAACACCCATGATTTCTCTCAAACACCCTTTCTTGAAGCCTTGAACAAACTTGGGAAAAAGAAAATCAATCCATTTGAGGAGTGGCTTGATATTTTTAAACAAGATCAGGTGAACATACCACAATTTGAGGCAATTGAGAATATCCCATCCTATGCAAAATTTTTGAAGGAAATGTACACAACTAAATGCCAAGCCAAATCATCTAAAAGAGTAGTGTTATATGAACACACTAGTGCAATTATCCTTAGATACCTACCCTGAAAACAAAAAGATCTAGGAGCCCCTCTGATATCGTGCGTTATTGGAGATACTACTTTTGATATGGCTCTGTTAGATTTAGGTGCATCCATAAATTTGATCCCCACAATGTTATATGAAAAATTTAACTTTGGAGAGCTAAAACCTACTGAGGTCACATTACAACTGGCTGATCGATCTGTGACCACACGATGGGGGATTATTGAGGATATAATCATCATGGTTCATGATTTTTATTTTCCTGTAGATTTCTTGTTCCTTGACATGGAGGTACCAGAGAATTTGAAGAAGACCTCGATAATTCTAGGAAGACCATTCTTAGCTACTGCCAAGGCTAATATTGACTGTGAATCTAGCAATATGGAAATCAAATTCGGGGACAAGAAGACAAAGATTAACATCTTTAAGGCCATTAAACAATTTGAGGATTGTGGAATGATAGAAGATTCTGAGGATCATACTATTGAATATTGTATGGAGTTAGGAGTATCCCACTCCGATCCTACAGGCCTTGACCCCCAAACCAATCAAGAGGTCAGTCACCCAATCACTGGCTTGATTCCAAGACCTCTTGAGGTTAACTGTGATCCACCGTTGTACCCTTTATCCCAAGGACCCAAACCCGAGCTAAAACCTCGTCCTGATTATCTTAAATATGTTTTCTTCGGATCTGAATAGACTTACCTAGTGATCATTAGCTTCTATCTAACCCAAACTCAGGAAATAAATTAATTCAAGTTCTGGGAAGAAACAGTAGAGCAATTGGTTGGATATTGGATGATCTGAAGGGAATCAATCCTACATATTGCACCCATAGAATCTATACTGAGGATGGATCTAGACCCTCCCGGGAATTGCAAAGACGATTGAATCCTAACATGCGGAACGTAGTGAAAAAGGAAGTAATTAAGTGGTTAGATTACAGAATAATCTACCCAATCTATGATAGCCTATGGATCAGTCCTATACAAGTGGTTCCTAAGAAAGCTGGGCTGACCATGATTACTAATGACAATGGAGAATTGATTCCAACCCACACAGCTTCCTCTTGGAGAGTCTGTATCGACTACAGGAAGCTAAACAATGCAACTAAGAATGACCACTTTCCATTTCCCTTCATTGATCAAATCCTGGAAAGACTAGCCAGCCAAAAATTCTTCTGTTTCTTGGATGGCTCTTCCGGCTACAATGAAATAACTATCCACCTCGATCATCAAGAGGAAACCACCTTCACATGTCCCTACGGAACATTTTCCTTCTGTAGGATGCCTTTTGGATTATGCAATGCACCAGTGACTTTTCAAAGGTGCATGCTTGCGATCTTTTCAGACATGATAGGTGATTTCATGGAAATCCTTATGGATGACTTTTCAGTGTTTGGGGACTCTTTCGATTCTTTTCTAATCAATCTAGAGAAGACTTTACAAAAATGCATAGAGGTGAATCTTGTTCTATCTTGGGAAAAGAGCCACTTCATGGTCAAGGAGGGCATAGTCCTTGGCCATGTTATGTCTGAAAGAGGAATTGAGGTAGATAAAGCCAAGGCGAACACTATCATTAAACTCCCGCCACCTTCGATGGTCAAACAAGTAAGATCATTCCATGGACATGTAGGATTTTACCTTCGATTCATTAAGGAATTTTATAAAGTGGCGAGGCCCTTAAGTAATCTACTGGTGAAAGATCAAACCATTGATTTTGATTCATGTTTCTTAAGGGCTTTCAATCTACTAAAGGGGGCCATTACACAATCACCCATTCTACAACCTCCTGATTGGGATCATCCTTTTAAAATCATGATTGACGCCTCTGATTTTTCTATTGGGGCAGTCTTAGGACAAAAAGTGGATAAGAAACCTTCCGTGATTTACTATGCTAGTAAAACTCTTGATGAGGCTCAAAGGAATTACACCACTACAGAAAAAGAGTTGCTAGTAGTAGTTTTTGCTCTGGAGAAGTTTAAACCTTACCAACTGGGATCTCATGTCACGATTTTCACAGATCACATTGCATTAAGGCACCTGATGTCTAAAAGGGATGCAAAACCTAGATTTATCAGATGGATCCTTCTACTACAAGAATTTGACTTAGAAATCAAAGACAAATCTAGTGCCCAAAATGTAGAAGCCGATCATCTCTCTGAAATCCTTGTAGACTCTACAACTCCTCAACTTTTTGAATTATTCCCTGATGAGACTCTCCTGACTGTTTGCAAACTACCTTAGTTTGCAGACATTGTCAACTATTTGGCCATCGAAAGACTACCCATGGATTGGCCTAAGCATAAGCGGGATATGCTGATTTCCGATGCCAAATACTACTTTTGGGAAGATCCAAAGCTATTCAAAATATGCACGGATCAGGTTATCCACCGTTGTATTCCAAATGAGGAGATCACAAGTGT
Organism: Thalassia testudinum; assembly: GCA_037157565.1. Lineage (NCBI taxonomy): Eukaryota > Viridiplantae > Streptophyta > Magnoliopsida > Alismatales > Hydrocharitaceae > Thalassia > Thalassia testudinum. Next base: position 13,238,882 of record JAZHRO010000062.1, on the reverse strand, counting down.
ATTAGAATGTTGCCATACTTTTGCTTGTGGAGGTCGCTTCTCAGGAAAAAAGACGGCAGCCAAGTTACTGCAAAGTGGACTGTATTGGTCGTCTTTATTCCACGACTCGTACAACTTCTGTAGGTCTTGTATTAATTGCCAAATTCTAGGAAACATGACCAGGAAGGATATGATGCCCCTAAATCCAATCCTTGAAGCCGAGATCTTTGATGTCTGGGGCATTGATTTTCTAGGACCTTTTACCAATTCATTTGGGTACCTATACATTCTAGTTGCAGTCAACTATGTATCCAAATGGATTGAGGCCATCCTAACTAGAACCAATGACCATAAAGTGGTCATGGACTTTGTAAAGAAAAACATCTTTAGCTGGTTCGGTGCACCCAAAGCTCTGATTAGTGATGGCGGGTCCCATTTCACCCACAATCAATTCAGGACCTTACTGACCAAGTATGGAGTCACTCACAGAATCTCTACTCCATACCATCTACAGACCAACGAACAAGTTGAAATTTCCAATCAGGAAATTAAGAAAATCCTTCAAAAGACAGACTGCCCAGATCGGAAGGATTAGTTTGCTAAATTGGATGACTCTTTGGGCCTACCAGACTACGTATAAAACTCTGATTGGGATGTCTCCATTCCATTTGGTCTAGGAAAAATCTTGCCATCAGCCTATTGAACATGAACATAAAGCTTACTAGGCAATCAGAACTTTTAACCTAAATCTTGATCAATCTGGATGATAAAGAAAACTCCAATTGACTGAATTGGATGAAATCTGGAATAACGCTTATGATAGTGCGGGAATCTATAAGAATAGGACAAAAGCTTTACATGATAAGTATATCTCTAAAAAAAAAATTTTCCCTAATCAAAAGGTTTGGCTATTTGATGCACGCTTGAAGCTCTTTCTGGGAAAATTATGATCAAAACGGGTTGGTCCTTTCATTGTAAGAGAAATCTACACTCATTGAGCTATTCTCATCCTAGATCCCAAGACTGGCCATAAGACAAAGTAAATGGTCAAAGGTTGAAGCCTTACATTACTCAGAATTGTGATCCCATTCCTAATAGTCACATCAACCTTCTAGAATCATTTTAGAGTTGTACTGAGTTTGGTAAATGATGTTAAACTTAGTGGTGGGTGGGAGGAAACCCAGTATTCTTTACAGGTAGTTTTTCATTTTCTCCATCCAAGCTGACCAAGAATAACAAGCTCAATCAGGTGATATCCCCTCCTCTTGGTTGTTACTCTTTGATTTTCCTACATACATTTCAATAAGGACATTGTAATGAATAAGCATGGGGGGGTGGACACTGAATGTCTTATTTTTATGTCAAAGAATAAATAAATAAATAAAAATATTAAAATATTACATTTAGGAATAAAAAATTTTTATCAAGAAGGTTTTATTAGGGATTGATTCTTAAGTTGATTCCTAAACTTAGAATCCAGAACAATTTCACACTTACACATAGAATTTGCAATGGATCCTTTGTGAAGACCGATAAACATCTTTAGTTTGTTGAGAAGAAGCAATGCTTCTTCTTCTGAGCCCTTGGATAGTAATTAGGGAGTTAGGCATACTATCTTCTAGCAGATCCACCAAACAAGTGTGAGGTGAGAGTAGAAAGTCTACTGGTGCTCTAAGGCTACTATGAAGAATCTTAAATTCTGGATAATTAGATAATGATACTCAGAGTTAGGCATAGTTTTTCGCTTTCAATTTCTGTGTATAAATTCTTAAGTGCGAATCTTTTGAGAGCGACCAAATAAGGCAAAAACATAGAGAGCGAGTTCTGATAAAGCAAGTGCTAAGGTGGATAGTCACGGCCAACCTTTAAGGAATCCTCGGTTGAAGGAGGGTATTAGTGACAAGGTCAAAAATACATTGTCCTATCCATTCCTTTCTCAGTGCTGAGAGTAGGCACTTCTACCAAATAAGCAACCCAATATCCTCTTGAACATCCCTAATCCAGTGTAATGGCTCGTAAATAAAAGTTTGTATGCTTTACTGCATTACGTTAGTAGATATATGGATGTGGAAAAGAAAAAGAAAAAAAGAAACAAAAAGAGAGGAAGAAAAAGAAAAAGAAAAAAAATATATATATACATAGAAAAAAAAAGAAAAGAGCAGAAAAAAAGGAATGAGTTTATGAGTTTAGAATGTGTTTTAAGTATATTGAGGAAACAAAACCTATCACCCTTATGATCCACAAAATACAGCCTTGACCTACTTTTCTACATTTCTGGCCGCTTGAGAGCACAGTTTCTCCTCCTCTCTTTGAGTTGATTTATTTAATAGTCTAGAAATCTAGGTTCTAAAGTACTAGTCTATATGTAGCACCAGATGAGTATGAGCCACCAAATACAAATCCACTAGACCCAAAGTATCTTCGACCAAAGCCAAAAGCTGGGGCTGAATTTACAAGATTACTTTATAACCTCAAGGGAAAAAGTCTGCCTATCCCAATAGAATTTTACTAAGGGTCAAGTATGAGCTTTAGATGTGGATTGCTTTTTACTTGGATCCATTGCATAGACTACTATAATACACTTTCACGATTTCCTAGATTTCTAAAGTCTTGTAATTAACAAAAGAAATAAATAACTAATTGAACTCTTGATAAGAAATCTATCATATAGGACCACTTTGCATTGAGTCAAGCATTTACCAGGGACTAGCAAGATTTAGGCATGGGGTGTGATTGCATAGCAATCATGCAACCTAAACCACCTGAATTAAGTTAGATTCCAGCATAGCTTAGGAACAATGCATGCATAAGTGTCGTAATTTGCATAATAGTTAGTTTGTTAGCTGCATAAATAATAATGTCATTTTATGCACTAAAAGAAAGATGAAATTAATTGTAGATGATTTGAGGCCACAAATGATAGATTAAACCATACAGATTTGATTAGGGTGACTACGGCAGTCCAACGTTGTCGGAATCGTCTTGATCAAACATCCGAAGCATCACGTGCAACCCATAGAAGATCAGAAGCTAAGGAGCAAAAAGATAGAAATTCAAACCTCAGATGCCAAATCTGATCACATGGATGGATCCAGATCAATGATCACAGTCCAACGATGCAAACATCATCTCGATCGGAGGCCTACATCACTAGTTACAAAGAAGAGAAGATGGACAGCCACAATAGTGCCACATGGCGCCATCACAGCCGCCCCTTGGCATGCCCCCAATCTCTAAAAAACCCTTCTCACACATTGTGGGCCATTGGATCGTAATCCAACAGCCACCATGTGCCCACGTCGACCGCTCCCTCGTGCCTCATCTAAAAAGGATCATCCTTAGTTATTGGATCTCCATCCAATGGCTGAGGACAACCACGCATGGATTTGGAAATGCAACAAAGCACGCCCTTAGTGCATTGGCTTATGCGCTCAATCGCAAAGCAAGGATGCTAGTTTGAAATGCAATCCACGCAAAATCAAATAAGATGCACATGCGAATGAATTCAGAGTGTTGGATGGTGATCAGAGGGCACTGGAGTGAACGTGTGGTGCAACCAAAGACTTCCACGGCTGCATGCGGAATTGAACACACGCGATATGTGTGATCTCACGTGCCCTCCTCAACAAAGGAGGTGCAGGTGAGATTTTAAGCTGTCCGATCGAGAGATCAGACAGCTGAAATCAAGTGCACGTGTTTTGAATTGAGCACACATGAGGAGAAGCAGGCGAGCGGTGAATCACAATCGGGTGGCTCACAAGCTACCATGTGGTGCCACTAAAGTGAATCCGAGCTTATAAGGCATGTTGGAGGCTATTTTTAGGTGCGATCAGAGCCGTTGATCTCCCGATAGATAGATCTGATGAACCTAAGGTTGTTGCATGAGTTGGAGGGCTAAAATGCCCTCTTTGCCCCTCATCAAAGCTATAAAAGAAGACCAGGGCCCCTTGTTGATCATGTCTTCCACCAGACTCCCAATAGATACAACTCCAGCCTCTCTCCCTCTTTGCAACTCCTCTCTAGCACTCATCTCGATGCTCTAGATTTGAAGTGCTACCGCACTTCCCACAAGAATTCCACAAGTGGCAACGTCATCTGCTATCTCTCTATCCTTCTATCTCTCTCTCTTTTTAGCATAGTTATTTCTATTCATAAGTTTGAAAACTGTTTCAATATAGCAATAAAGATGTACTTCTCTGGATATCTGTTGTCTATACATATATAAATATATAAATATTTTTAGAATGACTTTCTGAAAAGTTTTCGCATAAAATCATGTTTGCCTCCCTGCGAGCGACTCGGTATTCACCGAAATCCTTATAAATATTATTTATTTTATCACGATTCGCACTACAATGATACAACTTAATCTTTTATGCATCTCGTGAACAAACAAGTTGAAATAGGACATTTGATTCCACGGATTATTCAATCACTAATAGAGGGTCAAAACAGATTGCAAAACCCCCAGTATACTTTAAATTTGAAAAACATAGAAAATGCACATTGAAATTCTTGAAAAAATATTTTTTTAGTGCCTAGTTAGTGGTGCAATAGGACCAATTTATTGTATTGCTTGGGTCGCACCACTTCCCTGAATTGAAGTTAAATGAATCATCTTAGCACTATTTGCGATTAGGGTGTCACATTAAGGGTAGAGCACACCTGCATTTCCATTCATAATGGAAATCTATCAAACAATTGGGATTTACAAAACTCCTGTGTGCCTCATCAAAACCTTTGATTGAAGATATTAACTCAAGTAAACCTTAAAACTGATTAATACAAGAATTTGAACTTTAAAATCCACTTCATCATAAAAAGCGCCTTCATCAGTGGGGATCCATCCCAATCGTTAGATCCTCATGCAACAGTTGAAGCGATGCATGCTAAAAAAGCAAACGTGCGACCATTTGCATGCGTAGCACATTGGTCAGCACATGTGAAATAGAGTGGGCAGTGAGCATTCGAGGTGCAATTAGTGCAAATTCGAGGGGTGGTGAGCACACACGAAATCACTGTTAGAACCTTGTTCCACATCTTGTTTTGGTGTTAACAAAGTTATTGTAGATTAATGTTTGCAATTGAGTATTTTTTAGATTTAGGTAAAGATCAAGGCAAACATTGAACTATGGTAAGGAGGCAAGATGACAAGGAGTTGATGATAGAAGATCATCTGGAGTTTATTTTGTTTATTAGATAAGGTTTTTACTTTATTCTTAGAATGTATGCCTCTTAACAAAGAAACAAGAAATAGATCGTAAAAATCATATAGGGATAAATTAAGATAAAACATTTCGATTATTCCATTTATTTCAATGTACGTATTGTTTAAATGATAGTTTTTTAATGTTTAAAGTATTTGTAAAAATGGGCTAGTAATCTTGTTGTATTCACATTTAAAAAGGTACTTGTTAACCCACAAGTACCAGTACTAAAGTTTAGTACTGGTACATGTGACTTACAGGCTTGGGTTTTTTCAAAGAAACAAACCTGTACCCCGTGAGTACCGATACTCATGATCAGTACCGGTACAAGTGGGATACAGATTTGTGTTAAGTATTTAAAACCCAAATTTGTAAGCATTGAGTACCGATACTCATGATTAAGTATCGGTACCCAATAGGTACTATCTGTGACAAGTTAATTTAAAGCACACAACAGTATGTCACTAGTACTGATACCCATACTTTAGTACGGGTACCAGTTAGACGTTGGTTCAAATCTGAATAGCTAGAATATTTATTTTGCCAATATGAATGTTGGGATTTAAATCCTAACATCTAGTAGATGAATCCCTGAGGTCCTAACTCTATAAATAAACCCTTGGATCCTTAGTTTGCACATAGAAAAATACAAGAGAAAATTCTAGAGCTATAATTTCATATTTCCACCTTATTTCTCAAGTAAGAAAAGGAAGCTTGCTATTCACTCTCTCTACATCCTTGCAAGCTCAACGACGTATTTTTCTTACGCATCTACAAAGTGATTCACATCCTTTCTAGTTTCTCCAATTGGTAAATATTTTAATTATTGTTGAGAGGCTTAGGTATTTTGTTGTAGGATTTTTACTTATCTTACACCAGTGCTCTTATTTTGTACTTGAGCTTTTGTTCGTTTGGTTGTAACAAACCCATTCTTGTACTTGGGTTGAGGTAACCCATTAATTACCTCATTTAGTAAATTGATTCCCTCGGGGTTGAGGGAATCGGGTTAGAAATCCTAAGCTGGGAGGCTTAGGTAGTGGAGTACCCAAGTGAGTGGGGAATCACTATACATCTTGTGTCTATTTTGTGGATTGAATTGATTGTGCAAATTTCTTTTGTTATTGCCAATATTCGCTTGAGAGTTTATGCGTGTAGCCATCTATATTAGATCTGAAGTTTCCTACAATCGCGTCATGCGATCGTGATCTAGCAGTGAAGCACGAGCCACGTGGTGCACGGAGGGACGTCAGATGCGGCGGTGTGATGCACGTGCGAGGCAACGTGCTGTTAGACACGTCGATATATGCATCTCAATGAGGTGGTAGCACATGCATCCTTAGCCGTTGAACATCACAATCGAATGACCGAGATCAAACGCGTGCACACATGCATGAGAAAATTGGAAGTGATGGAGCGCGTGGGCTCTCAGTCGCGCGATCGAGATCAGATGGTCCAGAGGCCGACATTTGGTAGCATATGAGGGAATGCACGCATATAAGGCACATGTGAGGCTATTTTGAGGTGCGATATGATCCGTTGATCTCCCGATCGATGAATCTGATCAATCAAGATCATTGCACATGTTTGGGAGCCAAATACCAGCTTTGCCCCTCATTTTAACTATAAAAAGGACCCCAGAGCTCCCATTTGAAGGCATCTCCTCCTCCATCTCTCCCTCTAGATATCGCCAGACATCTTTAAGCTCCCTCTTCCTCTAAGGCATCCATCAAGACCATCTTCGTGCACTGCTGCTGCTCTCCCCAACCCCTCCAAAGGCCACCAAGGAGCACCCTTGGTGCCCTTGTGCTAGTTGATTAGATCGGTATTTTATTTCTAGTAGTTTTAATAGTTTCTTCTAGTTCTAGTTCTAGTTGTCTGAACAGCATAATTGTCATCTAAACGAACTTGCCTCATATATATATATATATATTATTCTAGTTCTAGTTAGTTATAAATTAGTATTACAATCAAGTTGTTCTGCTGCCTCCCTGAGTTCGACTGGGACTCACCATCTCGTTTCATTTTATTTGTTTCGACATATTTTTGCACTATACTATGATGTAATTGTCTTAAAACGTGATTTTAAGCCTAAGCACTTATGAGAACATGAAGATATACAAGGATAAGACGAAGGCCTTTGATGACTGCCATATCTGGAGAAAGGAATTCACGCCTAACCAGAAAATCTGGTTATTTGATTATTGCCTCAAATTCTTTGCGGGTAAGCTCAAGTGCAAGTGGATTGGCTCATATCTTGTGATTCACCCTTATTCTAACGGGGTGATCCAAATTATGGACCCAAAATATGGGCATGTTTCTACGGTAAATAGCTAGCACCTCAAGCCATTTACAGCCCAGGAACCTCCTCTTGCTGATGAAATCATCCATTTTATCGAGAATGTGTAATTGAGTTTTCGCCTAGCTGGAGGCATTAAACTTAGTACTTATACATATGTAAATAACCTTTTATACATGGCATCTTTTATTTTAGAATATTTTCCTCCATATTAAGTTTTCTGTCATGATGTTGGCTTATGCTAAATGAAAAACTCGGGAGTAATTCTAGGTGATTTCTATGCTTTTTATCCCCTATCTTGTATTTATTTTCCTTATGTTCATGCATGAGGACATGCAAGAAAGTAGACATGGGGGGTGGGAGGGGGTAGTATACGTAAACTGAAAATGTTTCTGCCAACACTTAGAAAAACCATAGAGCAACATGTTAATTGCACTTTAGGGTTCTTAATTTAAGAACAACCGACTCAACCTCCAATGTTCACATTGGAGCTAGAAATCATCTGCAACAACTACTTCTGACTCATCCGCTCACCTTTTTGTTCTAAATTTAGGACCAATTTAAAACTACACCGAATAAGAGAAAATTTTGAAGTGAAACCATGAGTGGTTACTTGTATATAGCATTTATATATATTGCATCCATGAATAAAACATTTTTATTGAGAGGTTTTATTAGGGATTATATTCTTGAGTTGATTCTTTAATTTAGAATCCAGTACAACTTTTTCACTTGCACGTAGATTTTGCAATGGATCCATTGTGAAGACCAATAGACATCTTTAGTTTGTTGAGAAGAAACATTACTTCTTCTCTTGGACCTTTGGACAGTGGATAAGGAGTCAGGCAAACAATTTTCCATTAGATCCACCCTACAATTGTGAGGTAAGAGAAGAGTATCTACTAGTGCTCTAAGTCTAGTGCAAGGACCCTTAGTTTGAGGATAATTGGATAAGGATACTCGGAGTTAGGATAGTTTTCGTTCTCAGTTCCAATGTGCAAATTTTGTGTGAGTTCTTGAGAGCCACCAAATAAGGCAAATACGCAAAGATCGAGTTCTAATAAAACTAAGACTAAGGTGGATTGTTGACGTCGTCAAAACGTGTTAAGTTAAATCTGTCATTATAGCATGTGTTTGCGACATCAATTTCAGATGAAGATATGGATTAGGTGAGTCCAAGTGTTGAACATGAGGAGGCATGAAATCGGATTAGTTTGTCACTTTAGGGTGTCACAAAAATCTTTGTTTTGTTTTCTTGTGAGAAAATTAGAGAGAGAGAGAGGTAGAGAGAGAGTAGGGTTAGAGACTTGAGATTATAGCATGGTGATTACTTGTGCATGCATGAAACATGATATGATGAAACAAATGGAAATACATTGCATAAGTAAAATTGTTTCACAAGTACAATGCTAGAGGAAAGATTTAAAACACATAAACATTAAACTAGGGTAAAGAGGTGTGGAATGGAGAAGCAAGGCAGTCACGGCAGTGGATGGGCTTCCGTCGATGGCTCTACAACTCTAGGAGAGTGTGAAGGGTGTGATAAGTAGAGCTAAGGAGAAGCTAGGAAGGGATGATCATAAATGGAGTGGGTGTGGGGGTTTTTATAGAGAATGAAGGGTTTCTAAATCAGGTAGGGGTTTTAGCAACATCTAGGACATCGCTAAACCCATTCCAAAAGTGCTGGTGAAGGCCTCCTCTCGCCGGTCCAACATGTGCATGCGTGCTTCTTCCCTCACGCGAACCATGTGCACTAGCTTAGAGCTATCCAATCCATAATCGATGGCCCAGATTGCACATGAATGTGCACTCAGATCGTGCCTCAAGCATGTTTGGGGCGCATGTCATCTGACGCATGCTCAATGGGTGCACGAGAGTGTGCCATGTGGCTGCCATCTGTGTTGTCCGCTCCCTCATCTATAGTCGTATTTTACCACGCCTTCGCGAGGAGGAGATTTGGCTGCGAGCGGGACTTCGAACGCATGTCTGGTGTGTGTGGGTTGAGGCGCTCTCTGCCACGCTGTGGGCGTGGATGGTCATGCGGTTGTTTTTTCTATGGAGGGTGCAAAGACATCTTGGCCATTGGATGGAGAACGGATGGATGAGATTGCTTGATGAAGGCATGCTAGAGAGAGGGTGGTGGCAGCGGGCGCACAGATGTGCGACACGTGGCTGGCTTTGGGCCGTTGATCATCAGATCAACAGCCAGAACTTCCCAAGCTTGTTCTGGGAGCTACGAAGGTTGGATTGAGGTGATTTTGAGTCCATTGGACTCGTTGATCTAGATCCATCTGTGCAGCCCAATTGCTTACCTGAGGCCTGTTTCAACATGCACTTGTACACATGGCCGTTAAACATTGATTATAAGCAATCTCAACTCATTATGCATGCAATGCTCCTAAGCCCATTATGATACGTCATTATTGCACATATACCCTTGAGATTGACTCTAGTTGATAGAATTATTACCGTTAGATGTAGAGTCATCATACTCCCATGCTCATCCCTTGCTAGTCCCCAGTAAGGTTATCCTAAATGTTATTTTCAGCTAGAATTAAGAATCGATTGCTCATGCATATGTTACTTGTCATTAGGAGGAAATTTATACTAAGATCCTTATCCACAGAGATGAAATAGTGCCTGGGTGTCTGCCAAAATGCAGACCGCTCAAGTCCTCACTTTAAATTTAAGCACACATATATGCATCTAGATTTTTTTCTTTTTCATCTTTTCTAATTCTTTTGGATTTTTGGAGTTGTGTCTGGGTAACTTTTTACAGCTACCCATCCCACCCATAACTCAAAAAAGGACTCTAAGTGTTAAGCATCTTGGTGTGAAAATTATGATAGACTCACTAAACGGTAATTAAAATAGACTTCAGGTTTCTATGCCCCTAGGTGACCAGAAAAGATGTTGCCTAAAGGTGTATCTGTTCGACCGGTAGCTTTCTCCCTACTTTTATTTTGTGTGGGGTCAGCACAGGGATGTTTCTAGTGTATATCTCCTTGGATTGTTCTACTTCCCTGCTTCTTCCTAAAGTGTTTTGGAATTTTTTTTTATGTGTTTTGGGAGCTGGGATCTGGACAAATGGCCAATGGGCTGTTACCCACGACAACTTGCCTGCCATAATCGTGCGGTGAAGTGTGGCTTATTTCTTTTTTCGTTTTCTTCTTTTTCTATTTTTCTTTTTCTTTTCTTTTTTTTTTTCTTTTATTTTTTTAGTAGGTGGATTTCCTAATCTAAGATTTACCTAAAGGCAATAGTAAAAGAGAATGGTCCTGTGGCTGGGTTCTGGACAACCGACCAATAGGCTGTTACCCACGACAACTTGCCAGCCATACCACCCTAGAAGATTCATTAGCTACCCAATTTCTATTAGAATCACCGAGGAGTTAGTGCAAAATGTGTATAGATGCTTAGACTAAAAGTCCCCCCAAATCAGATGGTGGGTTGATAAGTTGTATACTTATCACCCTACTTTATTGATCAGATTAATATAAATTGAGATGGAGAGGACTCAAGATCAAATCCATATTTTAGTGGACACCTGGGCTGATTAAGCCTAACGATCTGAAGAATCTAAGTGTTCAGGTCCTTAACGTATTATTTCCTACAGTTGACAAGCTTCTAATGCCTAAGTTTTCCTTTTCCTAATTCTTTTTTTTTATCACACTATAATTCAAAAATTCAAGCTGATGGTACAAACTCAGAGAATACGAATTTACCACCCCTCACATGCTTAAGTTGGAAAATGTCCTCATTGGAAGATAAATGTATTCAAGGAAGTAAAGAAAGAAATCACTTGAGTTTAGCTATGTGTCCGATCAGCCTAAATCTTCTAGGTTGCCTCCTAGGAAGCGCTGAGTTTATTGCCTCCAGCTGGGCACAGCTCCGGTTTAATCCTCAATGAGGGTTACAACTTCCTTTCGGTGGACCTGGGCAAGAAAACGTTTTAATCGTTGGCCATTTACCGTGAAGGTTTGCCCAGTCTTATGATCAACAATTTCTACTGCCCTGTTTGAGAATGGTCTAACCACTTGGTAAGGTCCCATCCACTTAGATGTTAACTTCCGTGGGAAGAGTTTGAGTCACGCATCAAAGAGCCAAACTTGTTGATTTGGATCAAAGGTTTTCCTAGTGATGTGGCGGGCATGGACAGCTTTCATCTTCTCCTTGTAAAGTCTAGTACTCTTATAAGCGTCCTAATGAATTTCTTCAAGCTTGGAGAGTTGGAGCTTTCTTTGAGTTCCGGCCAAATGGGAATCCATATTGCATTGTTTGACAGCCTAGTATGCCCAGTGTTCTAACTCAACTGGAAGGTGGTAAGCTTTTCCAAAGACTAATTGGTATGGTGACATGCCAATCGGGGTCTTAAAAGCGGTCCTATATGCCCATAGGGCATCATCCAATTGTGTGGACCAATACTTCCAGTCAGGTCTCACAGTCTTTTGCAGAATATTCCTGATTTGTCTGTTTAAGACCTCAGTTTGCCCATTCGTTTGTGGGTGATACGGGATAGAAATGAGGTGAGTAACCCCGTATTTCTTGAGCAAAGCACGAAAGTAGGCATGGATGAAGTGGCTCCCATCATCACTGATCATGGCCTTGGGTATCCCAAATCGAAAAAAGATGTTCTTTACAAAGTCCATGATGGCCTTATGATCACATTTCCAAGTAGGGACAGCTTCAATCCATTTCGAGACGTAGTCGACTGAGACCAGTATATATTCTAAGTCATTTGATGGTGGGAAGGGACCCATGAAATCAATGCCCCAAACATCGAATATTTCAATGACAAGAATGGGTTGTAGAGGCGTCATATCCTTTCTAGTCATGGTCACTAAAGTCTGACATCTAGCGTAGGTTTTAGCAAAGCTATGTGCCTCCTTGAATAGTGATGGCCAGTAAAAGCCAGACTGCAAAACCTTTGCAGCCGTCAGTTTCCTAGAGAAGTGGCCACCACAAGCTTGGTCATGACTGAAGGACAACACACTTTGGATCTCCTCCTCAGGTATGCATCTCCTAATGATCTGATCAGAAAAGAGTCTAAACAGCAAGGGGTCATCCCAAAGATAGTGTTTGGCCTCAGCCAAGAACTTGTCTTATTGCTGTCTGGACCAGCTGTATGGAATCTGCCCCTACTACTAGGTAGTTAACCAAGTCAGCATACCAAGGGATACTTTTGGCTTGCACGGCCAAGATTTTCTCATTGAGAAATGTGTCAGTCAAAGGTAGTGACGGTCCAATGTGTTCCAGGTGAAGTTGGGATAAGTGGTTAGCTACAACATTCTTGGATCCGACCTTATTGCGTATTTCCTGGTTAAATTCCTACAGGAGTAGGATCCATCTGATTAGCCTGGGTTTAGCATCCTTTTTCGCTAACAAGTGCCGGATAGCCGAGTGGTCAGTATAAATGATGACGTGGGATCCCAACAGGTATAAATGATAGCCGAGTGGTTAGTATAAAAGTATGGCGAGTAGCTCCTTCTCTGTTACAGTGTAGTTCCGTTGAGAGTCATCCAAGGTTTTGCTCACATAGTAGATCACCACAGGTTTCCTTGCCTGCCTCTATCCTAGGATGGCCCCAACGGCAAAGTCTAATGCATAACACATTATCTCAAAATCCTAGGACTAGTCTAGGGGTTGTAAGATAGGTGCAGTCGAGACTGTGTCCCTTAGAGTAGTGTAGGCTTTGATGCACTCAGGTGTCATGTTAAAGTACACATTGTTGGCTAGAAGGTCAGTTAAGGACTTGGAGACCTTGGAGAAGTCTTTTATGAACCTTCTGTAGAAGCCAACATGTCCTAGGAAAGATCTGATTTGTTAAACTGAGCTTGGGGGTGGAAGTTTGGAGATTAAGTCAACTTTAGCTCGGTCGACTTCTATGCCCCGATGCGAGATGAAGTGACTGAGGACAATCCTTTCTTAAACCATACAATGGCTCTTTTCCCAGCTTAAAATAAGGTTGACCTCAATACATTGCTTTAGGATCTTCTCCAGGTTGCTAAGCCAATGGTTAAATGAGTCTCCAAAGATGAAGAAATCATCCATAAAGACCTCTAAATATTCACCCACCATCTCTGAAAAGATGGCCAACATACAACACTGAATGGTAGCGGGTGCATTACATAACTCGAATGGCATACAGCAGAATGCAAATGTGCCATACGGGTAGGTGAACGTGGTCTTATCTTGGTCCTCGGGTGCAATAGCAACCTGGTTATATCCTGAATATCCATCCAGGAAGCAAAAGTATTTCTTCACTGCCAACCATTCGAGAATCAAGTCAATGAATGGCAAAGGGAAATGAACCTTCTTGGTAGCTTCATTAAGCTTCCTATAGTCAATGCATACCTACCATGCGGTGGTGGTGTGGGTAGGGATGGATTCGCCGTGGTCATTTGTGATAACGATGAGCCCAACCTTCTTTGGCACCACTTGAGTAGGGCTCACCCAGGGGCTATCGAAAATCGAGTAGATGATCCCTGCATCGGGCCATTTGATGATCTCATTTTTAATGACCTCCCTCATGGTTGGATTCAGTCACCTTTGCATTTGGCGGGAAGGTCGAGCCCCATCTTCCTCATAGATTTTATGTGTGCAATGGCTAGGGCTAATGCCTCTTAGGTCAGAAATTGTCCACCCAATTGCTGCACGATATTCAGAAAGAGTTGTAGTCAACCTAAGCTCTTGGTCCCTGGCCAAATGTGCATTGATAATCACAGGGAAGGTGTGATCGGGTCTTAGGAAGACATACTTGAGGTTGTTGGGTAGAGGTTTCAATTTAGGTGCAGGTGGTACAATATTTGATGTGTAAGGGAAAGGAGGGAGTTGAGTGACATCAATCTCCTCAAATAGGGGTTGCTGGTGGAAATCAGTTCGGCAAAGTTCTGCAACCTCTAGAGATTGGGGTGGGTCAAGGTAGTCTAAACCTGGTTGAATTAGGTGGTCCTGTAAAGAGCTTTCTATCGGGCATTCCTCAACCAAAGTTTCCACGGGATCGCATTCCTCGACCCAACTGCAATTAGAAGACTTTGTTGCCTTGAAGATATCCAATTGCATCTTCCTATCTCCAAAGGTAATCTCCATACATCCTGTGTCGCAATTGATGTTAGCCTTGGCCATAGCCAAAAAAGGTCTGCCTAGGATGATGGGTGTGTTTTGTATTTGATCGGGGACCTCCATGTCAAGGAGTAAGAAGTCAACTGGGAAGTAGAAGTCCTTAACCAGAATAATTACATCCTCAACTACCCCTTTCGGGGTTTTCATAGATCGGTCGACCAGTTGGAAAGTCACGGGTGTAGGTTTTAATTCTCCAAATATAAACTGGTGGTAAAGAGTAGTCGGTTGAGGTTTATCGAAGCACCTAAATCCAGGAGTGCTCGATCAAAAGTCAAATCCCCAATATTACACAAGATCAAAGGTGCTCTAAGGTCAGTCCTTTTTAGAGGTAGGTTACTCAATATCACTGAACTATCCTACTTAGATAGCACTACCTTCCTAGGTGCTTGGGTTCTTAGCTTACGCTTGGGTATGCAAACATCCTTCAGAAACTTTGCATAAGCCAGGATATGTTTGATTGCATCGAGGAGGGGTATATTGATCTGTACCTATTTGAATATCTCTAACAACTCCTCATTCTTAGCCATGTTTCTTTTCTTCTTGACCTTATCCAAGGCTTCAGGGTATGGGATTTGGATTTGAACCAGGTCATGTTCCTAATCCTTAGGTTCCTCTCGCTCATCTTCAGAATCATCTATCTTAGGTAGTGTAGTCATGGGAGGAATTGGCCATTTGGGATCTTGGGTTTAGGTTCCACTTCTCAAGGTAACCACATTGTCTGAGGCATTGGGAACAGGGTTAGGTTCTAAAGAAGAATAAGAAGCAGCAAACCCAGGAGGTGTCTGTGGGGCTTGTAGAATCTCATGGGCTTGCCCCTGATTTTGTTGGAACCCTTGAGGATTGTGGCCTATGTTCGTGACATTCCTCAGGTTTGGTTGTGGTTGAGATGGAAGGGACCCCTGTTGTTTGTTATCAAGTAGCTGACTCAATTGTCCCTTCACTAAAGCCATCTCCTCCTAATGTTTCTGATTCATATCAGCCATCATCTTGATCAGGGTGTCCAGTTGGTTTTGTTGTGTAGGAGCTGCCCTATTCTGGATGTAGCGTGGTCTAGTAGGTGGACCTTGCTGATAGGAGGGTTGGTTTGGCATGGGTTGGTTCTGGACTTGGTTTGATTTTTTGTTTGTCCAGGAAAAATTTGGGTGATTGTGCCATCCAACATTGTAAGTGTTATAGAAAGGGTCAGGTTTGGAGTAACCTTGGATGGCATTGGCATCTTTCAAGGTAGGAGCCGAAGGGGAGGGGAAAGAATAGTCAAGGTATGAGGAAGCAAAGGTCCCTCCCTGGAACATAGGCAGTTGTTCCAGGTGTGTTTAGTTCATAAACTGAACCAGGTCAACATTGCGAGCTCCCTTTACTAGGGAGAAGGTTTGCAAGGGTGTTCGGGATTGATTCAGAAGCTCATCAATTTTCTTGTCTACCATCTCAACTCGATCCGGCTTCTTTGCTATGATGTCCATGTCAACAGTCCCTGAATTAGTTTACACTTCATAAATCCCATCACGGGGTTGACTAGACCTATTGAATTGGATCATGGAGGAGTAATTAAGCGAATTCTCACTCATTGACTCAAAGAGTTCGAATGCACTTTCCTCGTCTTTGTTCAGAAAATTTCCTCCACATGAGGCATCAACAAAATTCCTAAGGTTGCTATCCAGACCATAGTAGAAGATCTAGGCCAATTGCCACCTTGGAACCTCGTGGTGTGGGCATTTCCTCAGTAATTCATTAAATCTTTCTTATGCCTCATGAAATTGTTCCCCACCTTGTAGTGTGAATGTGGTAATGGCTCTTCTGAGGGCATTGGTTTTACCTATGGGGAAAATTTTTTTCAAGAAGGCATGCCTTAGTTCCTCCTAGGTGGAGATGGGTCTCCCTATGGTTCTAAGTTAGTGAGAAGCTTTGTCTTCTAGGGAGAAAGGGAACATCTTAATTAAAATAATATCTAAGCTGATGTTCCTTGGTTTCACAATCTGGGCAATCCGTTCTAGGTCCTCTAGGTGTTGGAAGGGGTCCTCATTTGAGCTCCCATGAAAGTGGCTTTGAATTAAGCTAAAAATATTAGGTTTTAGCTCAAAATCATCTCCCCCTTCAAGGACCCTAAGATGTAGCTCGATATGGATAGCAAATGGATCGTAAAAATCACGAAGAGGCCTTGGTTGGCCCTCGGGAGGTTGTAGTGGGTTAGGTGGGTTCATGGGGGTTGCCCTTGAGGGTTTTGCAATCAGTGTATGGCTTGCTTGATGGTTTAGATCTATTGTTGTTAGAGTTGGTGGTTGGCAGAGATTTGAGCCTGAATGATGGCCATAGCATTGGGTTGAGGTTGGTCCTCAATCTCATCAATTCTTGGGTCAGCATTTCCTTAATCCTATCTTTTGAAAAATCAAGCCTCCTCCTGATGTCCCTTTCTTAAACAAATAATTTAAGATGAAGTGATTGTCTTCCGTGCATACACTAGAGAAGAACAAGGAGGGGTGCGGAGAGTGACAGGTGCGAGAAAAGTGTGTACACAATCAAGTAAACAAGTCTAGTCCTTATAGTGTAGACCTAAGTGACCTAAAAGCCTTGGAAAGAGTAATCAAGTTTGCAAGCACTTAAACCTTCCTTCTCAAAGTTAATCTGGCCAGGTTGATTACGAGGGGATTTAGGGGAAGGTTCTTCCTTTGGCTCGCACCGCCGGTTCCTTTGCACCCCACAACTGCAGTCGATTGACTCTTCCCCATAGCCTAGACACTAGATTTCACGATGGGAATTAAGTCCAAGCACTTGACAAACCCAATTGCTCTTCTAGGACTTAGATTAGTCCTACTTAGGGCACGTCTACTCCATTTTAATATGGGGCTAGGTTAGTCCTTGTGCTCAAGATATGCGATGAGGCATTGTTGGGGTTTGTGCGTATTAGTTAATTCAATTGAGCATGTGTGTTCACTCAATAAAACATGATTTTCAAGCAAGGTTTTTAGGATGTGGTGTCTTTTAATAATTCATCCTTGCTTTAGTGATTTTTAGGGTTGAAATTTCTCAATGGATTCAGACAATGTTTAAGTAGGTAGACAATGTTTTGCACACAACAGATGATAGTCGATTTCCTTTTGAGAGAATGATGTGGCCCTAGAAAAACAACCCTAATGTATTCACACTAAAGTTCATGCAATTCTACTAGGTGAATTAATTTTAGTTAAAGTGGTGCGGCCAAGTACAAAGCACGGATGGCTTCACAAACACCACTTGAAAAGAAAAGAACACTCAAAAAAGATTTTCTTCAAGAACATTAGAGTGTATTTTCTTTTGTTTGGGTGATGGATTTGAGATGTGGGTCAAGTACTCATTCACCATGCCATTTCTTGAATTTATAATTTTTTTGGATTTTTAAGCAAGCAAACAATCAACTAATCTAGGGTTTATGCACGAGCCTAGATGAAAATTTTTTCTCTTTGTTTCTAGATAATGGAGGGATGAGACTACACTAGGTCAAGTGATACTCACAAAAGTTCTTTACCGCACTTTGCTCTGACTCTATCAATGTGGATCACTCTCCTCTTGTTGCCGACGCACCGAGTTCCTGTGACCAAAGAAAGAGAGAGAAAAGAGGGTTAGAAAATGTGAATACCAATGCAAGGATAAAAGCGACAAGAAGATCCGTTGCCTCCTCAGAACGGTACCAAAAACTGACGTCGTCGAAACACATTAAGTTAAATCCATTGTTATAGCAAGCGTTTGCAACATTAAATTTAAATGAAGATATGGATTAGGTGAGTCCAAGTGTCGAACATGAGGAAGCATGAAATCGGATTAGTTTGTCGCTTTAGTGTGTCAAAAAAATCTTTGTTTTGTTTGCTTGCAAGAAAATGAGAGAGAGAAAGGGAGAGAAAGAGTAGAGAGAGTAGGGTTAGAGACTTGAGATTATAGCATGGTGATTACTTGTGCATGCTTGAAACATGATATGATGAAACAAATGAAAATATATTGCATAAGTAAAATTGTTTCACAAGTACAATGCTAGAGGAAAGCTTCAAAACACATAAACATTAAACTAGGGTAAAGAGGTGTAGAATGGAGAAGCGAGGCAGTCACGGCGGTGGATGGGCTTCCGTCGACGGCTCTGCAACTCCGGGAGAGTGTGAAGGGTGTGCTAAGTAGAGCTAAGGAGAAGCTAGGAAGGGATGATTTTAAATGGAGTGGGTGTGGGGGTTTTATAGAGAATGAAGGGTTTCTAAATCAGGCAGGGGTTTTAGCGACGTCCTAGACGTCTAGGATGTCGCTAAACCCATTCCAAAAGTGTCGGTGAAGGCATCCTCTCGCCAGTCCATTATGCATGTGCATGCTTCTTCCCTCACAGGATCTGTGTGCTCTGGCTCAAAGCGTCCGATCCACGATCGATGGCCTAGATTGCGCATGAATGTGTGCTCAGATCGCGCCTCAACAGCAGTTGGGTCGCGCGTCATCTGACGCGTGCTTGACAGGTGTGCGAGAGTGTGCCGCATGGCCGCCATCTACATCGTCCGCTCCCTCATCTATGGTTGTATTTTGTCACACCTTCGTGAGGAGGAGATTCGGTTGCAAGTGGGGTTTCGAACGTGTGTCTTGCATGTGCGGGTTGGGGCACTCTCCACCACGCTGCAGGCGTGGATGGTTGCACGGATGTTTTTGCTGTGTAGGGTGCAAAGACATCTCGGCCGTTGGATGGAGAATGGACAGCTGAGATTGCTTGATGAAGGCACACTGAGGAGAGGGCGGTGGCTGCGGGTGCACAGATGTGCGACACGTGGCTGGCTTTGATCAATGGCCAGAACTTCCCGAGCTTGTTGTGGGAGCTACGGAGGTCGAATTGAGGTGATTTTGAGTACGTTGGACTCCGTTCGTCGATCTGGATCCATCCGTGCGGCCCAATTGCTCATCTAAGACCTGTTTCAATATCCACTTGTACACATGGCTATTAAATATTGATTAAAAGCAATCTCAACTCATTATGTATGAAATGCTCCTAAGCCCATTATGATACATCATTAATGCACATATACCCTTGTGATTGACTCTAATTGATGTAGAGTCATCTATGGTTATGACCGTCCATTACGGAATCCTTAGCTGAAGGAGGGTATTAGTGTCAAAGCTCAAAAAATATGTTATCCTATCCATTCCTTTTCCGATGTCGAGAATAGGCATTCCCATCAAATAAGCCACCTGACATCCTCTTGAACATCATCATCCCCAATAATGCCTCATGAATAAAATTTGTGTTGTATTGCATTGTGTTGATAGATATGAGAAAAGAAAGAAAAAGAGAATATATATATATGTGAAAAAAAAGAAAAAGAAAAAAATAGAAAATGTCTGAATAAAAGTGTTGAGTTCATAGTTGTGTTAATTTCATTTTTTGAGACAACAATACCCACTGCCATTGCGATCCACCAAAAATGGTCCATACCTATTTTTTAGAATTTCTGACTACCTGAATACGGGCTAAGGAATTCTTACTTAGTTGTAGGGTTATCATAACTTTAATTGAAGTGTTAATGCCATGTGAGGCCACCAAATATTGAGTGCATTTACAAAATATGATGAGATTGTGAGCTCAAAAAGAATAAGAAAAGTGGAAATGGAAAGAAAAAAAAAAGAGAAAAAGAAAGAGAGAGAGAGAGTACAATGAAACTAGAGATAGCACAATTTTTTAGCCTCTTTCTGAGTTGATTTGTTTAATAGTCTGGAAATCTAGAGTCTGTAGTACTCGATTATATGTAACACCAGATGAGTGTGAGCCACCAAATATAAAATCACTTGACTCAAACATCTTCTACTTAAGCTAAAAGCAGGGGTAAAATCACAAATCATTTGTTATGTATCCTAATAGAATTTTTACTAAGGGTGAAGTACGGACTTTAGATGTAGATTTGCTTTTCACTTGGATCCATTGTTTAAGCTATTGTCACTACACTTTCATGTTGTCTGGATTACTTGATATTTGGATGAAAACAAAAGAAATATCTTTAGTCAAGCCCTTGATAAAAAAAATAAAAGGTTCTTTAGGGACCAAATTGTAAATAACTTAGTTATACACTTGCATTTAGTCTTGCATTTGCTAGGGACCAGCAAGATTGAGGCATAGGAGTATGATTGCGCAGCAATCATGGGATTTAATTATCCTAAATTGAGTTAGATCTTAGCATAACTTAAGATTAATTTGTGCTTTAATTGCAAACTTTGCATCTTTACTGGTTTACATCCACTGATCAGACATTTGGAGGTCTTCTCTAATTTCTGATTTTGGATTTGAAGCCATATCTTGTTAAGACCTAGAAACCCTACCCTACAACCCAGGAGACCTAATTTAAGGTACCTTAAGCCAAGTACACTATCCTAAAACCCTACTAAGAGCCTAATTAGGTTCTCACTAAGCCCAACTGACTCAAGAGAAGTCAATTGCACTTTACCTATCTAATTGGACTCATGAAGTCCAATTGAGCCCTAATCTCAACCCATGCAAGTCTAATTAGGCTCAACAAAGTCTAATTGACTCATACATAACCTAATTGGGAATTTTCTCTCCTAATTACACACACATTGACCCAATTAAACTTGTGTTAAGTTTAATTGTATTTATCACCTTAGCAATAGGTTGTATGAACCTATTTTTAGAAACCCATCTAGACCCAATGACCTAGACCTACCTAGACCCACCTTAGGCGCCACCCAAGTGGTCCACTTGACCACTTAAGGCTCGCACACACACACACACTTAGAGTTCGCATCCACACATAGGTGGCTTCAACTTATGACCTAATTGCCCCTCCAACCTAAGTCCACTTAGTCCATTCTAAGATCCACAAATTGTGGATCTAAGAAGACCCACCCTTCACCAAAAATAGTCGCCACCTAGAGTCTTTCTAGACTCTTCTTGGATGGTCACTAAGGAGCTCCCAATTCTATAAAAGGGTCTTCAAGGTGGCCGCCCACACCCTCTCCAACCCCAACTCCATTAACGAGCTCCTTCATCCACAAGCACCACCACTTCCACGTCCAAGAGCATATCCACTACCTCTCAAGAGGTTGACCACCCACCTTGATTGTCCCTCCTTCCCTCCTACCACCTCAAGCCTCATGACCACTAGAGACCACCTCTAGTGCCCCATTTTCCCTTGGTGATAATCGTTCTTCGTAGTTTAATTTCTTGCACTATTTTTTGCTAGTAGCATAGCATTAGCTACCTCCTAGAGTGCATGCATATTCTCCCCGAGATCCATGTGTGCATCTCTCTTCTATTATCTTAGATCTAGTCATTTTTAATTTCAATGTACAAGCATTCCTCTAGAACTAATTGTAATGACTTGATTCAATGAAATAAAGATTGCCTGTTATCTCTATTTGGATCTTAGTCTTTCTTCCATGCAAATAAAATGCCGATTCCAGAAAATATTGAGGATTAATGATAAATGAGTTTTCTGTTGGTCGCCATCGAGTAGTTAAAATCGTGTGCACCGAGATGCATACTTTCACATTCATTCTCTACCTGTCTCATGTGCATGTTTTATGCATAAACAATGCAATCAGTGACTCATATATTCGTACTTTAAACATGGAACTACAATTCTAAACTAGTAGAGAAAAGAAAAAGAATCAGAATCAAACTCGCAAAGAAATCACACCTCCTTGAGATCGATCAGGGCTCACATTGTCTCTTTAAAAAATTGTTGTTGAAAATGTATTTTACAGCTATACTACGATGCCTTTAATTCAAATCGTGATTTCATGTTTCCAACAGTGAGCTTGAGAGCGTATGGGTTGCTAGTGTGCTACCCTAAAAGATTTGATTTCTGCCAAAAAAGAAAGAGGGTCAAGATAGCTAACTTCCAATGTGATACAAATGCATTTTCGAATACATGTGTATATTTGATTATATGCATGTATGGGTATGTAGGATTCATGTGGCTAGTGTTCGATGCAAAATTGCGAAAAGAGATTTTTTTCGTTATCGTTGTAGTTGTAAAATATGTCGAATCAAACAAATTTATAGATCAGAATTTTGTAAGACATAAGTAGTTCGCAGGGAGGCAAATCGAGATTCTTAAAACCTTTCATACCAATTATTCTATTCTAATGAAAGCACATAAAGAGATACAAGATATTCATCGAAGAGTGAACTTTATTGCTAGTCTTGAATAGTCTTACACATGATTTCTAGAGGAAAGCATACAAATAGAATAAAAATAAAGTAATGAAATAGAGAGAGAGAGAGAAAGAGAGATTGCAGAACCACTTGGGGGATGCTTGTATGAAACTCGACAGAGCTTTAGATCCAGGATGCCAAGAAGAAGACCAGAGAGAGCTTGGAGAGAGAGGGCTTGGGCTATGTGTTAACAAGCTATCGAGGAGTTTTAAGTAGTAATCACCGTAGCAAAGCATCAATTGCTCGAAAATAATTAAATTTATAACTTAGAATCAAAGATGATTCGAGGTCAATCACAGGGAGCAAATATGGAACTCACACAATAATCTTCATTGAAAGTCAATGAGCACATGATGTGGATAATTACGTGATTTTTAAGATTAGGTTTTTAAGTCACTGCAACACATTAATCCATTCTCTTTTAAATTTATAAGACCTAGATAGGGGAATATCTAGGGTCGTCCAAGGAGGCAATATGTTTGCAAGATTCAGGCCTCTTGCTTGGAAGTAGAAATTACCTTTCTTTTTGGTCTTTTTCAATATATCATTTTTTTGGGTTTTGAAATAACGAAGGAAAACACGAGTTATTAGCGGGAAAGTAAATAACTACGATCACTAAGCTAACACCTAAGTGAAATAATTCCTCTCCCTAAGCTCACTCTAGGCAGATGGAGGCCTAGAGTAATTAGGGAGAGGGAGTGTAGAGTGCTAGAATCACAACAATTAAAATGCAACTAAAAAGAAATTTCAAAGAAGGCAACTAGATTAATGAGAAAGTGTTTTATAGAAAAACCTAGTAGATGAATGCTTCTACTACTAGATAATTGCAACAAATAAAATAAAACACAAGTCCTCCTGAATTGTTGGTGAAGAGGGGAAGCTCCTTACTCCAAGCTTAGGGGCTCCTAGGCTTGAAAAGGGCTCCTCCTCCTTCCTTGAGATGCTCCTCCAAGGTGGAAGCTACCACCTTCAATGATCTTCAAGGGTTGGCGTGCACCACCCTTGCTCCTCCTTGCCAGGCTGTCCTCCTACTGGTGGAGTGCTCCTCCTTGGCATGGCACAAGGTGAAGGAATGGGGAGAAGAATGCACCAAAGGGGCGGGTGATGTACCCCCTTAATCTTCTTCTCTACTCCATTTTCTTGGCCGTAGGTATGAGGTGGGTATAGGGTATATTTAACTAAAGGGAGGATGATGAAAATGGTGATAGGTGATGGGTTTTTATAGAGGTGGAAGGTGGTGGTTATGGTGGAGATGAAGTGTACGGCTAGGATGGCTTTTAGGAGGTGGTTAGGTGATCTTATGGTGGAGAATGGTTGGTGCCAAGTGGGGGGATGTGAAGGTGGTAGTTATGGTGGTGGAGAGGCACCTAAAGGTGGCACCAACCATGGAGAGGTGCCTTGGTTTTGGCGCCACCATGAAGGCTTCTAGAAGGGGGGTTAGGGGGATGGCTAGGATAGGTTGTAGGGTTAGGTGTAGGGCCATGATGTAGGGGTGTTTTGGCACCAAAAGGAAGGGCTTCAAGAAGGTTATTTTGGCGCCTAAACAAGGTTCCTTTTGGGTGTAGTTGAGGGACTAAGAGGTGTTTATCTTGGCGCCAAAATAGAGTAGAGGTTTAGCTAGCTTAGGTGGACTAGGTAAGCTTAGGTGGAGCTAGCTAGGGTTTAGTTGAAGGTGGAGGATGGCCAAGGAGCTGGATGCTAGCTAAGCTAAGCTAAGCTAGCTTAGGTAGATATGGAGTAGAGGAGTAGGCAATGGGAACTAGGGTTTTAGGAGAGGAGTTGAGGAGGAGAAGTCAAGAGCTGATCTAGAGCTAGCAGCTGCTGAAGACGATGGCATGGAGCTACTTTAGCTGGCTTAGCTTTCTTGTTCTTTGCTAGCTGCTAAGCCCAACTAAAGTAAGTTGGCTTCTGCCATAAGGAGTTGAGGTGAGCTGGGTCTGGTGCTTCCGGGGAGGATCAAGCTGGTTGAGGCAGCTAAGGTAGCTTAGCTTAAATGAGTTGAGCTAAGCTGAGTCCCCGGGAGCTGGACTTGAGCTTCCTGAGCTGAAATGAAGTCATCTTCAGCTGGCTGGAGTTGAGTGGAGCTGGATGTAGCTGAACTTGAGCTGGGGTGAACTCCAGTCAACTCAATTGAGCTAGCTAGAGCTCCCTGTGAACTAATGGGAGCTGAGATGAGCTAGGCTCAGCTAAGTTGAGCTGGGTCTGAGCTGACCTGAGCTTGGGTGAGCTAAGATGAGCTCTCTTGAGTTGCCATTCAGCTGAGATGAGCTGAATGGAGCTAGGATGAGCTAACCCTAGTTCAAGTGAGCTAGATTCCAACTATGGTGAGCTCGATCAAGCTAAATTCCAACTGGTGGGAGCATCTGCTTCACCAGTTTCCTTCCTGAGTGCTAGGGTTCTAGGGATCTAGCAATTTGTATTTCCTTAACACTCACAAAAATACATTAAAAAGACAATAAAATGTGCAATGCATGCCTAACCTAATTAGTGCCTAAATATAGCCAAAAAATCCATTTGCGGAGCAAAATCCTAAGAGCTAGGTTTGTTTTAATGCAAAAGAATGATGATAAACTAGCGTTTATCAACACAATAATAAAAAATATGCAATGAATAAGTATAATCAAATTGTTATTAAATGAAGCTCACAAGATCATGGAATAAAAAAAAAAGAGAATCAAAATAATGGTGATTTGAATCACCACTTATTCTCTTAATTAAGCATGCATTCAATTACACAAGTCATTCAAATCAGAATTCAATGTAAACTTAGGTTCTTAAATCATTCAATAGAACCCAATTATATTAGATGTTAAGAGCACAGCATTAGATGACTTATCCTTTACATTAACAGAGTGCCTCACAAAAGGCACATAAGCACAAGGCCTTTCTCCTCTAAGCCTTCTTCTTCTTCAGAGCCTTCCCTCTCTCCTTAAGCACAAGGGAGCCAACTTCCTTCAATGGGTAAGTGTCACACAGGGCACAAGGCTAAGCCTTCAGAGAGCAAAACCCTCCCCCTCTCTCTCACAAATCCCTTCTCTCTCTAACTAGCATATTCGATTATATGCGCATGTGTAGTAACCGAGTAATCGAGCGTGAACATGGACCAGGCCAGCGAGAGTGTATCACAAGAGAGGCGTGAGCACTCGGGTAAGCAAATGTGCGAGGTGAATGGGGACCCGAGCCTCGTGTCTTGGGTGAGGGGTCAGGGAGAGGAATTCCTTTTATCTCTCATGAATAGCTACTAAGTCCACGATGTGGGATTATATGTCCCACAGTTCTCCTTGCGCGGTAACGATTGAGGATGCTTCTAATTGAGGTTGAGGGAAGCACCTACTGCTTCAATTGGAAGTCTCGAGCGGTCCCTGTAAGTCAGCTGCAACACCTAGAACAGAGATCACTGAAGAACATAGCTTCAAGGTTGTTAGCAGAGCTGGAGAAGATGAAGGCAGTGGAGGAGGTCCGGTGATCACCTAAAAAGTAGAAAACAGCCTTGCAACCACATTAAATATGCATAGGAGGATCGCCATGGAATGGCGAGTGCGTTGGTGGATGCGGTGCTGCATGCAGGTGAGTGTGAAGGTCTGAAGACCTTGAGAAGGTGGTGCGAAGGAGCTTGTGTTGGGTGGCATAGGCCAAACCCCTCAATTACTTGAGGGGTTTTAGTCGTGAGGACACGAAAAAACTTTTGAGATCGATGGGGAGCAGATTGGCGCAATGTGGCGGCTTCGCGAGGTCATCGGAGACAAGGGAGATGACAGTGGCACAGGCATGAAGGCATGCTGAAGCGGATCTTGGGTGTGCGAATCAAGTTAGTGGGAGTTACAGAGTTGAATGAAGGAGGTTATTGATGAAGGGGATGTGGAGATGGCACCGGCTATGTTTGGCCGGTGCCGTAGACGATGGTGGCTCCAGGAGAGAGGACGGCAACGCTTAAAGGGAGAAGGAGCCCCTCGCAGGTATGGTGAGGTGCGGACGAAGTTGGGGAAGTTAGACCTACTGCCTATAGTATGTGGTTGCAAGCGAGGAGACTGGAGGGAGGAGGTCACTAGAGCATCGTTGCAGCTGGCCGGAGGTAAGGAAGATGAGGGTTTTTTGGGCCTAAAACTCACTAAGGAGTTCGGCTCTGCAATGGGGCTACTTTTATAGTACTTCAGGCAAGCTTCTAAGCTTGGAAACAAGTTTAAGAAGCTCAAATTTTTAGGGAAAAAGATCCCTATAATCCATGGATTTATACAAGCTTCATGAGGAGATTTGGAGTCAAAATCTAGGTTTAGATGCTTAAGGGCTTCCTCGAGATCATCCCTTCCAATTTTGGAAGGGATTGGTCGAGCAATCAGGGAGGAATCCTTGATTGAAAGCTCGGATCTGTGGGTTGACACCTGCCATGGCGATAGGAATCCATGTGAAGAAAATGAAGAGAAGTTAGGGGGCAAATGCATGGATTTCAGAAGTTAGGGGCTCAATTGTGAGAAATAGAGTTTAAATGGACTAAAATGCAAATCTGGTCAAGATGAACTCTGATTGAGCCCAAATTTTGGTACAAACCTAATTTGGACCCAAGAAATCTAATGATGGAGTTGGATTTCAGTTTTGACCAAGTTTGATTGGATAATTTGCGTAAAAACTTAAATTAGGGTAGAACTATGTTTGACTCTTTTTAAGGTCAAAATGGGTTCCAAAGGTTAACTCAAGGATACCAAACCTCAAAGAAGTTTTCTATGAATTTTAGAAGATTTAGATGAATTTTATCCTTACCATAAACTCATTAATTTAAGCAGGTCTAAAATCAGGGTTTTGGGTTACTGCTAATTCTCGAATTGTGCAAAAACCCATTTCTTCCTGCATGGACCCACTTACTAGACTTTAATGTTCATTTTACCTTTATTTTACCCCTAGCAAATCCTTTGGTTATTCTGTGTTCATGATATTTTGTTAAAATTATAGAATTAACCCTAGTTTCCTATTCTCTTCTCAAAACAGCTTGAAGTGGATTTATGACCCTCAGATGGTTATGTAAGAGCATTTATCTTTTAAACATGACTAAAAGTGGCCAGTTAAGGCCTATGATAGTGTTCGCATTATACCCTCATGACTAGCTTGCGCTTGTCCCCTAGCAAAACATTTTATGGATCAAACTAGGAATCTAGGTTGGATGTAACCATCAGGGTGCCTTACTAAGCTGCATCTCTAGAAATCAGATTAGAATACCAACAATATGCCTAGAGCTACTAAGTACCAGTCAAGATCCAAACCTGACCAGCTTGAGCATGGCTTTACTGCGAAGGTTTCTAAGGCTCGCAAAAACTACCTAGAGATTCGTTGACCCCAGCGGTTAAAGCACCCATGCATAAACTTAACATGTTCAGGTTTAGTTTGCCAGTGCATTTTGTAAGAAAGAGATAGAGAAGGATTTTCATTTGGAGAGTTTTCTCTCTTTCCTTTTTATTTTTCCCTAAATCTAGCCTCGAATTGGCCCTAAACACAGTCTGTATCAGATTCCTTGTCCCCATCATCAATCCTCGAAGGGTCCCTGGCTTTTGATGCTTTGGGATAACACCGCCCATGGCAACCCCCAGAACCCTAGCTTTTGACACTTTGAGATAGTGCTGCCCATGGTGTTCTGTAGCTAAATTCAGGCCCTGGCAATCGACATTTCTGGATAATCCCACCCATGAAACCTGAACCAGCACAAGGTGCTTAGATGCCCCCTATAGGATATTTAGATATCCTAACTGACAAGCACTGAGGGGACGATATGTTGTTACGCATCTTCGAGGGGAATTTCTCACCTCTCCACATCGGGAACTCATCCAATCAACTTGTGTTGTCGAGCCGCTCCTAAGCTAGATCTTTGAGGTGGCTTTTCATAACAAAACCTTTTGGTAGTTTGTTCTCTGTTAAGTGCACTGAACTAGACTTAGTGTGTGATTTTGGGTGCTTAGGTTACCAAGTCCCACAAATCATAAGGCAAGCAACGGGGTTGAATAATCCCTAAGCCTTAGACCTACTACATCAGCTTCGCATTTTCCTCAACCTCTTGAGGACTAATCCGGATCTTAACGGATACGTGAATGTTTAAGCCCTAAAAAAAGCTCAAGAGGCCTAAGATCAGCACTCATACTAATCTCCTTGTCTATTTGTCATTTCAGGACTTAATTTTTCTTTTGCTTAGGTCTAGAACTTAAGTAGATTCCATAATCAAGTGCTAATGACTATCATTTTTTCTTTTGATTTTGCTCCTTTTTGACATTTGAATTTCCTTTCCTCTTCTACTCCTCAAGAGAGATTTGCATTTTGAATTCACAAAATTTCCTCCCCTTTCTCCAATTCTTTTTTCTTTTTTTATTTTTTATCATTTTTGAATATGTAATTTTTTTTGTGAGAACCCCTCAGAGAATTGAATTTCCATCTTTTTGCACTTTAGCACCCCCCATGCCTCAGCTTTGCAATGTCCTCATTGTAAACCAGGAGGGTACAAAATCAGTTTGTTTTAAGGATTTAGAATAGGGTCAAAGGGTGAGTGAACGGGTCGGGATGGCTATTTGGATTTAAAACAAGGTCAAAGGGTCGAGTAATCTAGTCCAGAAGCTATTTTTGGATTCAAGCCTAGATCTTGATTCCTGAGGCCCTTAAACCCAATCCTACACCCTAGGAAACCAAAATTAAGGAATCCTAAGCCAAGTACACTACCCTAAGACCCTCCTAAGAACCTAATTAGGTTCTCACTAAGCCCAATTGACTTGGATCTAAGTCAATTACACTTCACTTAGTCAATTGGGCTCATAGAGTCCAATTGAGATCAAATCTCAACCAACAAAAGTCTAATTGGACTCAATAAGAGTCCAATTGATTCAAGCCCAACCTAATTGAGAATTTTCTCTCTCAATTGCACACACATTGACCCAATTAAACTTGGTTAAGTTTAATTGGATGAATCACTCTAGCCATAGGTTGTGTGAACTTATTTTCAGAAACCTAATTAGACACCTAAATAGGCCCAATCTAGACCTAATTATAAGTTAACCAAGTGGTCCACTTGACCACTTCGGGGATAAACACACACACCGATACACATTCACGCACACGCACACACACCTACACACACTTGGCACCACCTTAGGAAGAGTCTAGAAAACCCAATGTAGTCTTTCTTAGATCCATAAATTGTGGATCTAAAAAGACCCACTCCTCTGCAAAAATAGCCACCACCTAAGCCATTCTAGAGGTTGCTTGGATGCCCTCTTGGAGGGCTCCTCAACCTATATAAGAAGATCACCTTGGACGACCAAGGCTCTTCATCTTGGATGCCATCTCCACCTCCAACCCTATTAGCAAGTTCCTCCATCAAGTACCACCTTCACGTCCAAGATCCAAGAAGAAAAAATTTGATTTTAGATTTAGGTTTCTTTTAAATCTTAGGGTTAGATTTGCTAGTAAAAAAAAGAAGAAAAAAATTGAAAACTTTTCCCTCCAAAAAGAAAGAAAAATTTTTTTTGTAAAAAAAATAAAAAAATTTCACAAATTTGGAATAAAAAAAAACATTTTTTGTTAAAAAGGCTCATTTTAAATTTAAAACCTCTTCGAAAGCCTTTTCATCACTCCTTGAAATTCGGTCAGATTTTATTTGCGATTTAAAATTTTAATTTATGAATATTTTATGACCCAAATATTCTAAAATTTGGGTTGGAGCTATATTTTCAAATTAACTTTCAAACGACACCGTTCATTTCAAAAAATTTGATTTGTGCAACAATCTCATATCCAATTTTTTTTGAATTTAAAAAAGTGATTTTGAATAGTACATAAATGAGATTTGACAAAAAATGCTAAGGTTTGAAATTTTATCAAATTAGCTTTCATTTCCATATTTTTCCTAAATTTTTGGAGCACAATTGATACTTTTTCAAAAAGAAAAATCGACAAGGGGTCAAAATTCCAGATCTAACCCCCCAACAGTTAAAAATTCATATTTATTCATTTAAAATAGTAAAAATTATGAAGAAATATTCTCTGAAAAATTAAATGAAAAAGGAATCTACTTGTCAAATTTGAAATTATTTGATTCAAATTGTACTGTGGAGAATGTTTTAAACTGAAGTGTGGTCTGCTGCCTAAACACTTAGTCTATTGCATGAACCCTAGGTGGAACTTTTAAGGTTACAACCTGGAGACCACATTTGACTAGCCTAGACTCAATCAAGTCTGGTAGCTAGTAGGTGAGTTAGACCACTTGTGGACCATTCACCAAAACCCAAATTAAAGAAAAAAAAAGGTTAAGTAAAAATTTCATAAAACTCATTAATTAACCTGAATTTGCTATCGAACTACTAGGTCATGATAACTGCTTTAGCCGAACTCATTGCCAAATCTACAGGGCACTGTCAAACGACCGTGTCTAAGGGGTACAAAGGAACCGGAGGTGAAAGCCAAAGGAAAAATCTTCCCCTTAGTCCCCTAGTACAGATTGGTTGAGTTAGCTTGGGGGTTGGGATTATTTTCAGTCGATTTTGTAATGAATTTTTCTTCAACAACTAAAATCTTAATGAAAAATCTGGTCACCCGATCTTAAGGACCACTTGATTAACAAGGCCTCAACCTTGTTTGGCTTGGCTGCACCAACCCAGGTCGACTGGTGTATGCAAGGGAGGAAGCCAATTAGACCTCAATTGGTTGGACCAAAGGAGGAGAAGGCGATTCGTCGCATTGCCCAGACCTTCTTCTCATCTACCTTCTTCTCCTACTCAATTAGCCAAGATGGCTAACCCTAGACTTGGACCTGGTCAAGACGTATCAAATCTAGACCTGATGACTCACTTGGAAGCCCTGGTTGTGGAATCTGAAAGATATCAAAAGAACATCAACAGAATCCTTATAACATTGGACAGAATGCAGCATCCACCCTGCGGAGAACAGTTATGGGACTTCTATGATCTGGCATTTCTGATTCTAGCACCTTAAGTCTAGATTCCTGCAGGCGGAGACACATTCGAGCTGAAGCCGAATGTAATAAGTCTAATTCAAACTTATTTCTATGGGAACTCAAATGAGGATCCTTTCCAGCACATAGAGGACCTAAGTCAAATTGCGGAAATGGTTTGACCCAGGAATGTTGATCTGGGAATAGTTCTCATGAAGCTTTTTCCATTTTCTCTCAAGAATAAAGCTTCATATTGGTTTATGACCATCAAGAGGCCAATTGATCCTAGGTGAAATTATGATGTGAATTCCTTAAAAAGTTCTTTCTGATCGGTCAAACAAATGTGATGAGGTGCACGATTATGACTTTCTCCCAAGGACCAGGGGAGAAGTTGCATGATGCCTGAGACGGATTTCATGATCTTCTCAAGAAATGCCTGCACCATGGAGTGCCCAGATGGCACTTAGTGCAGATCTTTTACCATGGGCTGGATGACACACATCGATATCTTGCCGATACATCTAGTGGAAGGAATTTCCTTGCAAAGGATGAGAATAGTGTGTTTGAGTTGTTCAATTCCTTGGTGGAGAACTCGATGAATTCTTCATCAATGAACCAATTCCAACAACCTAGACAGCAATGAGTTAGTGTCCACGAGGCTTACGCCGAATCTATTCGAGCTGATATGGACATATCACCAAGAAGCTAGATAAGGTAGATTTGGTAGACAAGAATCTCGACGAACTGATTTGAGCTCGACCTGAATTCTCTGGTAATTCTACTGCATCTAGATCTTCTTATGCACCCTAATCCCCTCCTGCTCGAGTAAATTTACTCACTCGAGATGCATCCTCTCCATATTCACGTGATTCTGCATATCAGGAACCCATGAATAATCGCGATCTAGCACCGTAGAATCAGGGTTACACACCGCATGATGATTTTAATGTGTATTCCTTTGACGAATATACATCTTAGACGTCTTTTGTCTTATGAAGATGTCAATGCTATCCATGGATAGAGGCGTAATAACCTATACTCGGAGACGTATAACCCTAATTGGCACCAGTATCCGAATTTCTTTTAGTCTGGTAACTTGTAGAGACCACATCAAGATCCACACTACCAGACTAGACAGTACGGGAATGCACAAAACACATATCCATGACAGTAGTCATTCTCATCTCAATAGCAATCCCATTCCAAATATTAGTCGTTGCATCAAACTGCTGATCACCGTTCAAAGTGGGCTAACCCTTTGGAGGCACTAAAAGAGGAACTGCAAGAATCTATGAGGAAATCCACTTAAGATAGCTTGCAGATCGTGAAGGCAATGGCTGACCAGATATAGAGCATCGGAAATGTGTAGAACCAGCTATTGCAAGAGCATAGGACATCGGGAGCCTTGCCCTCTCAACCTATCCCTAACCCATGATATGTGCAAAACCAGGGGGCCCCACATAGGTTTCAGGCACCACAAGGATAGGTACATGCCATATTACACAAGGATAGGTACATGCCATATTACAAGTGCCTCTTGCACCACTTGGTTATGCTCAAGGTCAGCTGCCTTTGCTGTAGAACCCTACCTGTTCTGCCCCTTCCACTCCACCACCTCATGGATAGGCTTGAAACCAGCTATTGCTACATTCGTAGGCTTGAAACTAACGTACATTTTTAAGCAAGCAAAAACATGAAAAGTTAAGAATCAATTTCGCTATTATCTACCTCCCTGAGATCGATCCGAACTCACTGTCTTATTATTTTTTGTTTGAGTCGTGATTCGCGCTATACTACAACGTGTTTTCTTAACAAATCTACTTTTCATGACCTCAACAGTAAGGTTAGAGCTAGGTTTTGTAGGCATAGGTTGTGAGAACAGGTTCCTAATTAGACTAGGTTGACCCTAAGTCTAGTGGGTTGGGTCCAAATAGGTAGGTCCTAGTCTAATTATGTGTCTAAATGTGTAATTAAGTTAGGAAAAATTCTAACTAAGTTGAGGCAAATCTATTTTGGTTCTATGCTAACCTAATTAGGTTGTGGGTAGTTCAATTGGATTCCAACTGAATCCAATTGAACTTGTGTGGGTTGATATAGACTCAATTAAGCTCTGGGCAAACTTGATTGATAATGGTTGCATTCAATCAAGAAAACATGCACCTAATTGGGTTAGGCTTAGGGTCAATTAGACTTAATTAAGTCTAATCGACTTGGGTTTAGTCCAATTAGGCTCCATGAACCCAATTGACTTAAGGTTAGCCCAATTGACCTATACTAAGTCATTTAAGTGAGCTCATGGATCTAAATAGGTTCTTGGGTTAGGGATTGGGTCTAAGATAGGTTGGCTAGGTTCCTGGATGGTAGGACAACTCTGTGGATAAGGGATTAGGATCATGGATAGTGTTAACCATGATTTTGTCTTTTAAGCTCACTTATCCAATTTGAGCTACCCTAAGGGTATGAGTTGGGATAAGGGTATCCTAGGGTTCTAAGGGTAGGGTTAGGTTATCCTAATCCCTTTCTCTCTTCTTTTTTATTTAAGTCTTCATTTCTTCTTCAATCATGTCTTACTCTTCAACCAACTCCTAGCTATGTGCTTTATTTTCCATCCCGCTCATGATTCCATGTTATTCGCTACATGTTATACATACATTATTCATAAAAGTCTAAAATTAGATAATTAGACAAAATAAGCACAAAGCCTAAATATTCATGCATGCTCTAAATACAGTATTGATAAAACTAATGCATGATTTTACTAAGGAGTTAGCCCTAGATTAAGCCAATTAGGGTAATAAATTAGGCTATTATCAGCTAGCATGTAGACGGACCACTTAAATTTCTTCTCATTGGTAGAAGAAAAATTTATTCTTGTTAGAAATAAGCCATTAACAATATTATTACTTTATCAATAATCTCAGATGGAAAATGAATTGTATCAATGCATATTGTTTGAGAATGAATTGAAACGAAAGAAGGAAAAAAAAAAAGAAATTACGCATATCATAAAATGACCCCTATCATTGTAAGTATGTCCTCTATTTTCTCAGTTCTGCACATAAGCAAGCATGTCTCGGTTTCAATAGCTCATGAAAGTACAATTTTGCTTGACTTGGGAACAACGAGGATTTCACGAATCTGGGATTGTGTGAGAGCTCATGGACACATTCTCGATGTGTGTCAGCTACGAGAGCCTGGACATGCAGGTGTTAGTAAGCACCTTGTCAGGGTCCTCGGTAATTCGAAGGGATGCAGTTCTCGTTGCAAGTTGCATTCATTAACTTGGGATAACTCAGACTTAGGTGCTTTAGTTGTGGTGATCCTAACTCGAGAAGTGGGCGTAGACTAGTCACATTGGGCCCCTGACAAAATTTGTTGGCGGGCACCAAGTTGTCACATGCCAAAAATAGAAATGACCATGGGTGGGCCCCTCAAGGAAAAGGTCCTGGATCTTGAGGAGGCCTGCAGTGAACAGTGATTGGGGAAAATTGGAGTGGACTCCAGGATAGAGCCCCATGGTGATTGGGAAGGATTCCTAATGTAGCGGAGGTAAAGATTGGCTTGGAAGCGAATCAATTATGAATTGATCATGTCATGGACTCAAACTTTTCCTATGACAAGATGTCAGGCTTGAAGAGGCTACCGCATGTGTTGAGTGTCTCCATGCATGTTAAAGTTGAGAGTCGCCAGCTCAGCAACCTTTTATTACAAGGAACAGTGGGTGAACCTCAAGGGAGGATTTGGGGTGGAGGAATCTCTCTAAGGTGTAAGGAGAGGTTTCTTGCACCATAGAACCCTTGGGTTCACAACGAAAGTACCCTATCGATAGGGTGATGATTTAGGTCATTACGATAGTAAATAACTAGCTACTGGTAGCTACTGCTAGAAGAAATATGAAATAGAATCCATAGGGGAATAATGGGATATTCTTATAGAGAAGGAAGAATGAGGGGGTCGGGGGTGAAGGACAAATGAGAACGAGAGGAAAGTATTTGAACGGGGGAATGCCTAGTCGTTGGGATATCTCACTCAATGGTTTTCCTTCTCTTGTACACCTTCTACACCCTACTGAGCCATATGGCTAGCATTGCAGTGTCATTCCTTTTTCCAAAATAGGATGCCATGTTACTCCCCTTACTTTGTGGGCTACCCCCACCTATTAGCGTTGTACCAACGGATGTAGCTACTCCTGCTCTGTACCGAGCCCACCAGAGACCTCCTGCAGCAAATGGTGTACATGGGGGTGCTCATCCCCATTGAGGATTGCTTGGCGAGCCTCCTCACTTGTTTGAGCACCCTCCTTCAGGACTAAATAGGCTTGCTGATGGCCCTAGCAGATGTATGTGTAATAGAGTGGTAGGCGGGGGCATAAAAAAGGGATAGGGGAGATGGTATTTTCTTTTTGGGTTTTACACCTTTTTATTAAACATGAAAGAAAGATGTAACTTAGTAGATAGTAGAAAATGATGTAAATAGTTGTACATATCTTTTCATAGTCCTTTGGCCCACCTTTTGTATGAACTGTATAAACTATTGTAGATATTTTTGTGATTGGCATGCATATGTATATTTAAGTAATTGCTTAGTAGGGTGTGCATGCAATAGTGTACGTTTTCACATTTCCTTTGTGGTTGTGATGCTACGCGGGGTGTGCCTGCTTTCATTGTTTTGTGTGTTTGTAGAATGAGTGGGGGTGTGCCTACCTTGTGTTGCTTTTATACTTGTGCACGAATCTCTCTTGCAGGTACAGGAACTTGGGAAAAGTAAGAAAAATAGGGGAAACTCTGCTAAGATTTTTCCAGAATCTAACCCTTTAATTATTTTTTTTGAAATGAAAAGGAAAGCTATCGAATCGCCGATAGAAATCTAGGAGAGCATTTATTGATTATATGAAGGAAATGGATTACAAGAATGAACCCCACATATGTATGAGATTCCAGCAATTGTTTACAATATTATCCACATCACTAGTCTCTCCTGAAACAAATTCTCATTTCTATCTCTCCACACCGACCATAACACAGCCACCATGGGCACATATGGCTTATTCGAAATCAAAAAAGAACTCCATAGATCATCCCACGTGCGAATAGAATCTTTGCAGACCTTCCTCCAAACACAATCTGTTATCATGCACATAGGGAAAATATTATGACTGGAATCATTGTGCATCCCACACAATTGGCAAAATTGAGCAGGGGTGCCCATTCTCCTATGCCGCATATCTCCCGTTATAAAACCATCTCTTCAGCATAGCCACAAAAAAATTTGCACCTTCAATGGTACTTTCAATTTCCATAACTTCTTCCCAACCTCATCCACCTCCGCCGACATAGAGGAGAGGATGAGTTTCTCATAGGTAGCCGTTGACGAGAAGATCCCATCCCATTTATATGTATCACACTCATCTGGCGTAGGTATGAAAGAAGTTCCTGCAGGAGGCGTTCATTTTCTACCCATGTTCTTGTTCCATGGTCGTTCCCCACCTTAATGTTTAACATCCAATTCTCAGAAGCCGTGTCCCAATAATCACATACCAAAGCATTTTTATCAGTGCCAGCCGAAAATGCAAGAGGGTACCTATCCTTTATCACCCCACCAGGCAGCCATTTTTCCAACTAGAATTTAAAGCTTCTCCCATCACCCAAGACTGATTTGAATAAATTTCAGTTATCAGCCAAGGCACACACCACAGAGGACCAGAAAGGAGACAGCTTATGAGGATTCAAACGACTCTTCTCATCATTTACCGCCCCATAACTATCATGAATGATTTATGTCCAAAGTTTTTGTTCCCCTTCCAACAGCCAAACCGCCCATTTCACCAACAAGGCATCATTAAACTCTTTGAGAGATCTGATTCCCATGCCACCATACTTCTTAGGAGAACAAATTGAATCCCATTTAACAGGTTGGGAGAAGGTACCTTGGTGAGAAGCCCCTTTCCAGAAGAACCTTTTGTGCATAACATCAAGTTTTTTTCCAAATTTACTTTGGAGCTCGGAAAACAAAGAAGAAGAAAACTGGAATGGATGTGATAACTAAATTTAACAAGATAAACCTCCCCCCTTTCGAAAAGTAACGCCTGCTCCAATGATTGAACAGCAAGCTATGCCAATAAATATGCCATCTTATGTTATTTCCCAACATTACCCATGCATCTTATGTAGCCATACTTACATTTGTAAATATTCACTGGCATGCATTTATAATGAGGGGAAGAGAGTGAGAATAAATGGCCATTCAATCCACTTCAATAATTAACATCTTCATTGTGTGTGTGCATTGCAATTTCACCACTCCCATTTCTATATTCCACGGCTGCTGTGCACGTCTCCTCGCCGCCCTCATTCCAGTTGCATGGGGAAAGGCGTGCACTCTTTCTATAAAAGAGCATGCACTCTCCCCTACAGCAGGAGTTGGCCCTCCACCCGCAGACACACCCATCTCCACCCTCAGACAACACACACAAACCACACACACCCGCCGGCCACTCTCTTTCCCTCTCCCTCTCCATACGCAGTTCCTCTTCTCACAAGTTGAGAAGAGGCACACTGTGTGTGCAGGAGAAGTTCACACTGGTCTCAAGACCCCACTGTGAGCTCCACCACTGCCCAGCTCCTTCATGAGCAGGTGGGCATGGTGGTTTCTGATAAGTCCACTTTCGTGGACCACTATTTAGCCTAAGTACTATTTAACTATTTGCTCTTAGTTGTTAATTGACTAGGAGATATATGGTGATTTACCTTAGTCTGCATATAATTTTATGAGTTAATTTTACATTTAACCACATATGATATGATAATATAATTCATTCGATGAACACAGGCTAGGTACATGAGTTTAGACGTCCATTTCTACATCTATAAGATGTCTGGACAAAATGTAGGACATCTGGGACCGCCAACAGGAACTTACTGATATCTACATTTTTAAGACATCTGAAGGTCTAATCAGACGTCTGATGAAGAAGTTGCCTAACAGATTCTACTACTCCAACCACTCGCATCCTTCGTGGGTGGTTGGAGAAGCATTCAGCGGAAGCAACAAATTGCAGATAAGAAGAGCGGCTAGAGGACTCTCGCCATCTTCCTTCCCCCTGGCAAGGACTATCCCTTCATCTCCACCACCGTGATAGAAGCTTACACTGTGAACCCATAAGCGCACACTATGAACCTTTGCGAACTTCTTCACCATGCCACTGCAACCTCCACCTCCATCAGCCACACGGTGATAGCGCGTGGCCATCATACCGCATCCTCACCGCAGACCACCCTCGGCATTGCAGCAGTCACCTATGCGCACCAAGCATGCCTCGCTTGACCACACCACCTCCAGCAAGCCACCCCACAACAGCACTTGCATGCCCCTCACAGCCAGAAGTTGCGCACCCTTGTGTGCGCACATCTAGCCCGCGTGCATGCGCAACCACCACAGAGGCCAGCCGACTCCTTCTCCTCCTTCAACTCAACGCACGGGGACAACTGCACTGTTCATCTTTCTTCTCCGAAGGAACCCACCATCGGCCATCCATGCCACGTGCAGCCACCACCACAGACTGTCGTTCTCCTCACCATGGTCTCTGTTAAGCTCGCCTCAACCTCACTAGCGCGACCACACCCTCAGACATACCCACCAAGACTTGCGCGCACGCGTGGAGTAACCCACCACGGTAGGTTCCTCCTCTCTGTCTAATTGGCTCCGGCTGGCTCTACCTCCGCCGACACCACCAACGCAACGGCCAAGAGCTGGCCGACATCCAC
Organism: Thalassia testudinum; assembly: GCA_037157565.1. Taxonomy (NCBI): domain Eukaryota; kingdom Viridiplantae; phylum Streptophyta; class Magnoliopsida; order Alismatales; family Hydrocharitaceae; genus Thalassia; species Thalassia testudinum. Next base: position 13,199,434 of record JAZHRO010000062.1, on the reverse strand, counting down.
CGCACGCAGTACTCCCTCTGGTGCTCCTCTCCGTGAGTGACAAGGAGAGAGGAATAATCCCCTATTTCCTCTTCTATTAATAATTACATTAAATGCCATTCTAGAAAATACTATTCCTTTATTTATCTCTTTATTATATTAAGATGGATTTGCATGAATGTCCCTCAGGTTTATTTGAATGACGAATAGTGCATTTTTCTCTTAACTAATCAAGTATGGGATATTGATTATAGGGAATGGGTTCAATTTTGATTTATATTGACGATATTTGTCAGTACTACGATTATGATTCACATATGCCATAGTGGTGATTTTGCATATAACCTCCTTATATTCTTAAGTAATTACATAAATGCTAAACTTATGTTGAAAATGAAGTGCAATAACTAGTATGCATGCCCACTGAGATTCCCGAATAAACAAAGCACAACGCACTACTTTAATAGGCTAATTCCTCCCTGTGGAGATGACCTAACTATTTTCATGGTTAGATTCTGAGAATTAAAATGTTTTGAGAAGTGATTTTCTACCACGTGATTAAATACAACGACACGTCATTTTATGTTAAAGTTTTCAACGAAAACGAAGATCGCTCTTTCAGTTTCCTTTTTTTGTGTTATTTGCATACTTCCCTTTGTTTCTTGATTTTGTTTTTAGTTTTGTTTTTCTTCGTTTCATCGCCCTCACTGCCATTGTTGTAGAGCTTCAAGCTCTGAAGCTTGGCTTGCACCTCCACGCACCCACGCATGCCTCTACGCACCTTCGAACACCTCCACGTGCGTGCATAGAACCCAGCTTCCCTTTCTACGCATGTATGCGTGCTCTATAGCTTCTCCGCGTGTCACACCGCCTTAATCGGTCACCTCTCCCCACGCTACATTGTAGCGCACTGCTCATCACAGTCTGCGCGACACTGTAGCCACCGGCAAGTTTCTCACTTAGCCGGTGGCTTTGTGTTCTCTCTCCTCGCCGTTATAGCCTCCACCCAGTCACCCAGCACTTGCGCCTCACCACTTAGCGCCTGCCCTTGTGCGCTGCATGCTATGCCCGCACATCCCCAGCACGCATGACGCCTCCAGACGTCTTAACTCATCACCCTCCCAGCACGCAGCCCTTGTGCGCTGTGGCTCTACACGTAGACCTTGTGCGCTGTGCATGCAGCGTACCTCCCCCTTTGCACACAGTGCGATGCTCCTTCAGCGGCTGCATTGCATGCCTTCCCCTTGCATACACACACATCCTGACACACACACTCATAAACATTCACATACCTACACGCATACATATATATATACTCACACACTCTCACCCTTAAATATCTATATATACATAAATATATATATATTTAAATAAATATATATGTATATTCCTATACATATATACATATATATATCTATATAGTTATAGCTACTTATATATATACATATATACTTATATATCCACATTCTCCCATACACACATTCACCTCACATCTACTACCCACGTACCCGTGCACTCACCCCTTCACCGCACATCGTATCGTGGGAATATTTGCACCAGTTGCCAATATTTCCCGATACCTGCGCAAAGCAAGCGCTTCCATCCACACTCACACACACCCGCTTCACACTCCACGCAACACTAAGTCTTGTTCGTTGCGTCTTGCTAGACGTGGACCAACTTGATACTGTGCTACATTCCATCTCTATTTCCACCTCCACCCCTATCTATATAATATATAACTATATATATATATATTCTATATCTCCTACACATATATACATATATATATCCTAAACTAAGTATTTCTTTTCATTTCTTTCCTTGCAATTTATTCTGCTTTCATTTGTCTTTCATTTCTTGCTATTAAAAAGACCAAAAAAAAAGTATAAAAGAAAAAAGATAATTCTTGTCTTGCAGGTACTCGATTTTATGAGTAACAAGATCGATTTTGGAACCCTAAGTTGGCTTCAAGCCAAGGACTTCATTTTTTAAGGTGTACCTCAAGAACAACGTTATCACAAAAAAATCTTAAAAGTAGAAAAACCAAAAACATAATAAATGCAAGGAAGAGAAACGTTTTAGGAAAGGTGTAGAAACTCCTTGATCTCCTAATCCTCGCCTCCCTGAGATCGACCTTGGGCCTAAAAGTGACCAAGATAAAATCAAGTAGGCCAGGATAAAAATTTTGTGAAACTGGTGTAGACTCGATTTAGGTTAACTCACTATACTAATTTCAACGATAATATCACCATATTAATAAGACCTATTCGAGTTCGCATCACGTTTTTCTGGTGTCGTTGTCAGGGAGGTGCTATTTGGAGTATGTTTCTACTCTCTTCCTTTGATTTTCTCATCTCCCTCCCTTCTCTTCACGGGTGTTTTGTTTGTTTGTGTGTAGGTGTACCTATTGCAAGGAGGAGACATGCAGAGGTGGTCGGAGACGTAGGAAAATCTGAGGCAGGTGCGTGAGTGTGAAGTCACTCGCACCGCATTAGAGCTTCGCCCACATTGCTGAGGAGGTAGGTGACTTCCTCTTAGTAACTTAGGTCATCTTGTCACCTTAAAAAGAAAAAAAGAAAAAAAAATCTAAAAATTTCAAAAGCCTAAAAACACTTCTTGGGAATTTCTTGGGGCAAGTGGACTAAAACCCACTTGTTGATTGTTTGCTATCACCCCCATCGCCCCTTGATTTCCTGTAAACTTCTCATAGAGAAAATCCAGGAATCTTGACTCATGCCTTTTTCGTTGTGTGAAGTCTTCTTAGAGGCAAGATAAAAATTGATTGATTGACATCCTTCCTTGCCTCATTTATTAGCATTTTAGGATCACATTTTTGGTGGGGAGTCTTGGAATTGAATTGATTCCAACCCCACCACAACTTTACATTTGCCTTAGATTCAATCCCGAATATTTCAACCCCAACATTTTCATTTTCTTTACATCATTTGGTGGTTGAGCCTTGTGTGGATTATCATTTTCGTGATTGGGAGCACTTGAATTGAGTGTGTTGGCTCCCTCTCACATTAAGCTAAAATTGACTCATTTATCAACACTTAGAAATTTCCATCTAGGGAAGCCAATTGCATTTTTAGCATGCATTAACTAATTCACATTGAAGAAGGGTTTTTTGGGCATAGAAAACCTATATTTTTAGAAAATCTGGAGATTGGTTGAACTAGTAATCCAGTGGAATCATAAAATCCATACTACTTGAGGTTGAAATTCTAAAAATCATTCACCATCTAAAACTTCAATTCGAGGAGATTTCTCCATTGCATGGTTGATTTACACACTCTTAAAATCGACGCACTTGAGCATTACCCGTATACAACGCTCTTCACATTCCTTGAGCACTTGATCCTAAGCCTCTAAACTAAAACTGGTAGCAACTTGACCCCTCTTAAGGATTGGAGGTCTAACTACCTACGTGTAGTGCCTACGTGCTAGTGTGGGTTCCCGCGTGCTATCGGGTGTCTAAGACTGGGGTAAACGGCCTTTCAATCTGGCCCGGTGGTTTCGCGGTGCTCTCATTTGGTTCCGTAGGTTGTGATAGTATGTAACTTAGATCTTTAGGTCTAAGGGCACATTGTAGAGGTTAGGAAATTGATTGCTTTGATTTGTCATCAAGTGTACCCTTACGATGTTGTTTCTCTCATCCCCATTATCTTCTCATCTCCCCAATTCTTCCTACGGTAGTGCATGTTTGGGAGGAGGTCACAAAACCCTGAATTGTTTGAATTGTCTGATAATTCTAGAAGGGTAGAAACTGGTGAATCATCATCCCCCTCCACAAACATGGCAGCACGCCCACTGCCAAATCCCGAGGGAGGAAATCGCCCCCTGATAACACTGCATCTTGGGGTGATAATTCTGTCAAATAGGGCCCATCTTAAGAATAAAAGGCACAGATAAACACAACATAAGTAGAATGGGAGCATTGCATACATCATATGTCAAGATTGCCTATAAAATAGTTTTAATGATCATTTGTATGAGCACTTGTCAAAGCAGGCCTCAGATGAGCAATCAGACCACACAGATGGATTCAAAATGACGAACGGAGTCCAACGGACTCAAAATCGACCAAATCCGACATCCAGAGCTCCCACAATGGGCCCAAGAAGTTCTGACCGTTGATCTGATGACCAACGGCCCACGGTGCGCCACATGGTGCCCGCTCACCGCGTCCAGATCGCACCCACTTCCACCTTCATCTGGAGAATAGATCTCAGCAGTCGATCTCCGATCGAACGGCTGAGAACCACGTGCACGACCGCAATCGCCGCGACAAAGCAGCGGGCGTAGCGCAATGGTTGGAGTGCACGCCCGCGCTCACGCGACGCAGGTTCGAGTCAGGCGGAGCAGAAATGCAGAGACGACGACACGCGTGGGTGAAATTGGGCCTCCCGATCAGCAGCGGACGGCAGAGATTGTGAGACATGGCACCTGCAAATGTGCCCTGGCCAGACGTGCGCAATGACGCGAACACAAGGGCGCGATCTAGGCAAGCGCCTCACGCAAGATCCTAGCCATGAATCGGGTGCGAGGAAGAACGGTTGCGGGCGAACGACCGGTGGGCAGGGGCCTTCACCGACATTTTGGGAAAGGTTTTAGCGACGTCCCAGACGTCACTAAAACCCCTACTTCATTTGGAAAGCCCTTCTCCCTATTTAAACCCCTTCCAACCACCCATTCAAGGCATTCACTCCACTTGCAACTACTCTACCCTCTCCTAGCTACCTCTAAGCCTTTTTGTAATCGCCGGAGACGACGAGCCGCCGACGAAGCCCTCTCCACCACCGTGGCTGACTCGCCACCCTCCCTCTCTCTCTCTTTCTTCCCTTCTTTTAAGCATTACTTTACTTATGTTCAAGAATGTATCTAATGTTGTAATTTATGAACTAAAGCTGCATGATTAATGAAGTTGTTTTCTATTCAGTTGCCTTCTCTATTTTCTATTCAAGTTGCATGATATGAATGAAATGATTCTAACCCTAATCTCTCTCTCTCTCTCACTTTTCACCTGTGCCTTTTCGCAAGCAAAGCTTCACGATTTTCGTGACAATAAGTGACAAGAAAAATCTAATTTTTATGCCACCCTGAGACCAACACTCGGACTTACATCCGTTTCTTTACTTTAAAATCGACGTTGCAAGTGCAAACTATAACGACACTTCTAAACACACACGCACATGCACGTCAGTTTTTGGCGCCGTTGCCAGGGAGGCAACGAATTTATTTTGTCACTTCCATTTTACATCCATTCTCACATCGTCTAACGCCTTGTCTCCTTTAACTTGATGGTTGCAGGAATTCGACGCTTGGACAGCGAAGCAGCTCAACCCATGATAGTAATAAGGGAGTAGGTGCAATAAGGATCAGTAGTGAGTAGTTCTTCACTCATGATTGTTTGCTTGCGTGAGAAACTAAAAAAAAATTGTAAAATTAAAAAAAAATTGGCATGGTGTATGATTACCAGACCCACATCCTTAACACATCACCCAGCAAAAAAAATGTACACTCTAACATTTTGAATAAATTCTTGGAATGTTCTTTTCTCTTTTTGAGTGGTGTTTGCGAAGCCACCTTGGATTGACTTGGGTCACACCACTCAACCCTAAAAATGACTCATCTAATAGAAGCTGCATGATCATTAGGATCAGTACATTAGGGTTTTAGAGCCTCTACACAATAAAAGGAAATCTACTTTCACCAAATTGTGTGCAAAACTTGATGAAACGGTCGGCGACAACTATGACTAGGTTTTGCTATAGCGTTGTAGTATAGCTAGTTATTGCCACCATTTCAAATATATATTTTTTTTTACTCGGGAATAACAACTCTCCCGAGGTCGAACTCAGGGAGCAAGTCGTATTCTAGAGATATACATGTTCTATTACAAAAATAAAGAGAGAGAAAGAGAGAGATGAGAGTTTGGCTTCTTCTTCTTTTCTTGCTTCCTCTGTCTTCTTCTGCTTTCTGTTTCTTCACTTGGCTGCTCCTCTTCTTTTTCTTCAGATCTTCTTCTTCTTCTTCTTTTTCTTTCTTGTCTTTCCTCTTCTTTGCCGCAGTCCTGCTTCTTCTTCCTTGCTTCTTGTTTCTCTTCTTCTGCTTTCTATTTCTTCACTTGGTTGTTCCTTCTCTCTTCTTTTCTTCTTCTTCTTTGTCTTCACCTGTCTTCAGGACGTCGTCTGATTTTCCAATCAGACGACTTAACCCGCGGATGCTACAGTGTCGCTTCAGTTCTTCTTCTTCCGCAGTCCTTCTTCTTCTTCACCTGTGCCTGCACGCTCAAGAGTTCAGCATCAGAGGGCAAAAACCTACTCTACCCCCCCGCCCCGCGTCTCTCTCTCTCAATATTCAATCTTTGGAAGGCTCCCTGAGCAATCGGGTAATCGGGTACGAGTCGTGCCCGGGTCCAGGCCCACCGACGTGCGGTGGTGGGCGAGGAGTGCCAGTCAAGTCGGGTTGGGTCGGCCGGATCCACGTGATGAGCTCGCGGACGGGCCGGGTGAAGCGGTGTGAGAGGGACCTCACCTTGTGTGCTGAGGCGATAAGCCTACAGCACTTTTTCAACTTATATCGGTGCGCCTCTTCGAAGCCTTCCGAGGTGGGACTAAATGTCCCACCCCAATGTGAGCGCCTGCGCAGAGGAAGCAGCGGCAGCCGAACTTCGTGCGAGGGCTTCGAGCGAGGGCTTCGCCCGAACTGCAGCCTGACAATTCGCGAAGCTACCCCGCGAAGCCTGGGAGTCTGACCTGGGCGTGGTGTGCCTGGAGTAGCAGGTCGAAGGAGCTTCGTCACTCGTCAATGGTGGCGGCGAGCACAGACCCCGTTTACAACAACACGTCCTCTCGGCCTAATCAGATATGAGGAGGACCTTCACCGTGGCACAGCGAAGGTGGTCGGAGGGTCTGCAGGGGGCGTGGTGGAGCAAAAGGGTCTCCCTAGGTCAAACTGCGGGCGGAGAAGTGGGTGTGTTCGGTGGATCTGCAGAGGGCGTTTGGTGGGAAGCGGAGGGGCGGAAGAGGATCAGGGTGAGGAGGCGGAGGTTATGCACAGGTCGGTGAGCCGTGTGGGGTGCTGGAGCGATGGGAGCGGTTCGCCGGAGTTTGGTCGGAGGTGGAGAAGGTGAGGGTGATCGGTGGGAAATCGGTGGCGACAGTAAGGGCTTTCAGTATGGAAAAGAAGGAGGGGAGGAAGAGGAGAAGTTTTACCTACTAAGCTGGATGAGGAGGGGTTGGCGCAGGCGACAGTCGTATCGACTGTTGCCGGAGAAGAAATTGCCCAGAGGAAGGGGCGGCGGCGGGGACAGGGCAGAGGCAGTGCGCGCTGGTATTGCGCGACGCGGAGGAAGATCAGGAAGGTGGCTCTGCTGCTGGTATTGCAGCAGAGCGACGAGGAGGAGGAGGAGAGGCCGCCGGAGCAAGGGGGCATATGTCGGAGTGGGAAGGGAGGAATTGAGGGGGTGTCTCCGTCAGATCCAAGCTGGGGAGAACGGCGGAGCGACGGGGGTATTTATAGGGGCAGGATCAGAGAGGAGGGCGGAGGGAGACGACGTGTCTCCCTTGCCGGAGGACGTCGGAGGAAGGAGACCCATACCATCCGTGCGTTCGCACGGGCGGTATGGGTGGTTGCAGCACTCAGGGGGGTGCTCCTGCGGTGGCTGACGACGCAGGGCACCCCCATTTGACTTGGAAGGCTCCCTCCCTTACCCTACGCGGCACCATGCTCCGCGCAAGGTCGCCGGAGCATGGTGCTGCTCAGGTTTTGCAGGAGGGACCTGAACGCAAAGAACGAAGGAGAGTTAGGGGCCAAAATGTGAGGGTTCAAGAGTTGAGGGCCAAAACGTAAATATATGAGGACCAAAGTGTAAAGTTGGTCAAGAAGGTTTCTTCTTAGGCTCATGTTTTTATACATGATGAATTAGGACCTAAGGAATCTGATGGTGAATTTTATTTCTAGATTTAACCTTGTTTGACCGGTCAATTTATGCAAAAATCGAAATTAAGTTGTTAATTGGGCATGGTTCTCAATGTAGGTCAAAATGGGTTCCTAAGGCCAGATTGAAGGTTATAAACCCTAGAGATTATTTTTCTATGAATTTTAGAGGGTTTATTCTATTTTTACTTTGCCTCGAACCTTGTGAATTGAAGTGGGTTTGTTTTAGGGTTACAGATTATCATTTAGTTCCTTGGAATTGCTGTAGCCCATATTGGATCAGCTCATCCCACTTTCCTTCTTATTAGGTTGTTTTGACCTATGTTTGGACCCTGAGTTACCCTGTTTTCAGATTGGATTGGTAAAATTACATTTTTACCCCTCAGTTTCTATTTTCTTTGCAAACTCAGAATCTCTCTAAGCCAAGCCTTTCTAAGGTTATGTAGGAGCTTTTTCCTGTAAATCAGGGTTAAATGATGCTAGTTTAGGGCTCATGATGAGGTTCTCATCATACACCCATGCCTAGCTTTTGCTAGTCCCTTAGCAAAAACTTAAGGTTTCAACTCTTGTTCTAGACCATGAAGTTCTTAATAGCTTCAGATAAGTGCTTTTTCATTTAAACTTAGATTAGGTTAGAATGCTGACCATAGGCTTAAAAGGTACTCTAGTACCAATCAAGATCCAAATCTATCTATCCTCAACCTCAGTCCTTAGCAAAGGTTTTTAAGGCCCACAAGAGCTAACCTAAGGCCTATTGGACTTTGTGGTTAAAGCACCCGTGCTTGAAATGATTTTAGCCTTGGTTCAGTTCGCAGTGCATTTTTATAAGAGAGAGATAGAAAGTTTTTCTGTTTGGAGAATTTTCTCTCTCTTTTTCTTTTTAGTTCTAGCCTAGGATTGGCTTTTCAACACGGTCTGTATCAGATTCATTGCTCCCATCATCAATCCTCAAGGGTTCCTGGCGATCGATGCTTTGAGATAGCACCGCCCATGGCAACCCCCAGAACCCTGGCTATTGAGATTTCGAGATAATCCCATCCATGGTGTTCCGTGGCCGAATTCAGACCCTGGCAGTTGACACTTCGTGATAATGCCATCCATGGAATCTGAACCAGCAGGGTGCTTACATGCCCCCAGTAGGATATGTGAATATCCTAAGAGACAAGCACCGAGGAGATGATATTTTGTTACGCATCTTTGAGGGGATTTCCCGCCTCTCCGCGCTCGGAACTCGTCCAAATCAACTTGTGTTGATCAGCTGCTCCTACTCTAGGTGTACTTTTCAGAATTTTGCGACGCTTCTGCGTGATTTTGATTTTTACGCTTACTGAACCAGGCTGTGTGTGAGGTTAGGGTGCTTAGGTTACTAAGTCCCGTAAACCAAAAATTAGTTAATGAGGCCAAATACTCCCTAAGCCTTAGACCTAATACTTCAGCTTTTCATTTTCCTCAACCTCTTGAGGAGTGTCCAGATCTTAATGGGTACTAAGAGTCTATCCAAGAATGCCTAAGGTTTGCGTTCTTACTAATCCCTTTGTGCACTTTTCAGTTCTTTTCTTGAATGAGGTCTAGAACTTAGGTCAATTCCTTAGTTCCTTACTAATGACTATCACTTTTTTCTTTCATATTTGTGCTCCTTTTCCTTTTGTTTCTTTTCCTTCTCCACAAAATTTCCTTTCTCCACTTATTCTTCTTTTTATTTTGAAAAATTTTTACTTTTTATGGTGTTTTTGGCATATGTGAATTTTTTTGTTTTAAAACCTTTTCTTACAAGTTTTGCACTTTTATACCCTCCCATGCCTAAGATTTGCAATGTCCTCATTGTGATTTTAGGGGTTTTTATTTACTTAGTTTATTCCTTAAGAACGTTGTTTTTGTGAGTGAATGGGTCGGGATGAATTTTGCGGACGATTTCTAATCTCAGATGCAAACATCTGAGGTGGAGTCGGCTGTCTTGAAGGGTGAACCTTAAGTGCACCAAGGTGTCAGAAAAAAGGTTTTAGATTTTCAGAGGGAATGACGGGCTGTGTCCCGTTGAGCACTAAATTTGATGCCTTCAGCCAAGCGAGAAATACGATGGAGAGGGGATGGTGAAATCAGCAGAGTTTTGTAATACAAGCACCTTGATTAAGAGCCTGGTTGGTCCAACCAGGTGCTTGTTCAGATCAACAGGTTGATGATGCAGCCCAAACCCAATCAATCTGGTGGGTTGATAGATGTGGATAAAAAGGTGTGGAACCCACCATATACTATGAAGCTCAGATGGATGTGGAAGTGAAAACGCAGGGTTTGGCTGAGTCGAATCAGCCTGGTCAGAATAGGGACCCGTAGAATAATCAATGAATGACGCGGAAACCCTACAGGGGTGATCAGAGAATGATGGAGCATGATATGTAATCTGATCAGTGTTCCAAACCCGATGTGGAAATGCAATCGGCTCGGTGAGAGGTGAATCTGAATAGAAATTGAGTCCGGTTGCGGGTCGGGGTTGGGGAGAGGTTTTGATTAGTTCTGTGTGTGCAGACGAGGTGGCAACTGTGTATGAGGGCTCTTTTAGAAAGGAATGACAGGTGATTTTCTGTAAAGAGTCCTCCGGGTAACTATCAAATGCCTGAAGAGTATCTGTAGGATGAAAGAAATCTGAATTGAGAAAAGATTTGAATTCTGGGTTGCAATCACTCTTGGCATTTTCTATTTTTGGTTCCTGATGATCGAAAAGGAGTGATTCTGTGTTATCAGTGATCTCAGGAATCAGGACCTCAGAGTCAGAGTCAGAGTCATGTGAACTGAGGTCGTAGATGGGCCTGGCGTGTTCAGGAAGGAAAGTCTCTCCGTAATTATAGTCAAATCTGAAATTGTCGGAGAGTTGGCGAAAATGAGATTCATGATCATGAATTCCACCACAGCATAAATCATCAGATGTGGTATCAGCAGCCTGACTGGGGTCTAGCCTATATGTTAATTCTGGGCTTAAAAAGGTATTCTGTCTAGGCTCAAGCTCGAAGCTGGTAGGATAGACCCAATTAAAACCTTGCTCATCCAACTCCTCAGTTTCTGTATCATAAATTGGCATGTTTTCTGAAAAATCGATCAGATTTCCTGAGGATGTTGGAGAGGGATATTTATCAAATAGAGGCCCGGAATCATATTCTGTAAAAATTTGATCTTTCTCATAAGGGGCCTCATAATCTTCCCAATAAGTTTCAGATCTAGGTTCTAGGCTTAGGATGTGGGTAGAATTATTAGAACCTAAGTCCGAATAACCTTCGAGGGCCACCTTATCAAAATAAGGGGCGGAATTTATACCCTCAAAAGGTTCAGTTCTGATCTCATTATTGCAGGAGTTTTGGAATTCTAGGCTTGGCAATTCATGGTCTAAGTTTGGCTCATTATTGTGTTCTCCTGCAATATCCCAACCTAATTCAACATTGTCTTCTATCTAGGTTGGGATTCCACAACCACTTTGTGCCTTAGTCCCGAGATCTGGGAAACTGGATTGTTCCTTAATACTATTCCAAGATGGTTCATCCTCTGTTTCTGGTATATACGGGTATTTCTGGTTGATAGTTTGTTCTAGTGATCTCATCATTTCTACCCGTTTTATAAGGGCATCTTGGTGTTGTTCCCAAAGTACAGGATTTGTCAAGCATTGAAGGTATTCAGATTGGTGTAATTTTTCTATCTCAATGTATCCTGTCATGAGCATATCTCGGGTTGATCCTTTTGTAACTTCTGTCAATAGAATTTGGGCACAGTTTATGATGAAAGCTGTGGTTGTTGGGACATCAACCTGAATGTTTTCTATTGGTGTTGAGGGTTTATATTTGATTTCATAGAATTCAAGGGCATCCTCAATCATCTTATCTTTCATGGATCTCAGATATTCAGGTTTTTTAAATGGTAGTCTTGCTAGGTAATTAGGCTGCATCTTTGAATCAGGTGGTGGAATCAAGATATAGAATCAGAAGTTTGAATCAATGGAAGAAGGGGACTTTGTTCAGAATCAGAGGAAAAAGGGGCTATGTGAAAGATTGGTTGCACAGACAAGGGCAGCGAGGCTTAGCCTCGGGGAGAGTGAATTTCTATAGGAGGTTCCAAGGACCTCCTGCCAAACACTGAAGGACTGGATGAGATAAGCAGGTGTTGGACCCAATCAAGACACCCAAAAAAATTGTTGGGTGACTATAGAGGTGCGGGGCAGATGGACCCCTTGATCAGAAAGATCGTCCACCTGAGAATTACCTGGGCAGCCAGAGAGGGTGAGTACCGCGAAGACCCCTACACGGTAGAGCATCCCCACGGGTTACAGGGTTTCCCCCACCCGACCTCTCTTGTCACTGCGGTTCCAAGTAGACCAGAATGGGGATCTTGACCTCTTAAGTCTACCAATTTTAGTTTAAGATCAGGGTGCTTAAAGTTTACACTTGAACTCTTAGGTATTTTGAGTGAGAAAGTGACCTAATTTTAAGGTTGGTTGACCCAAGGGGTCAACTTTACCTCTTGTTCCTTTGAGAGCTTTTGGGTCCTTTCTTTTTGGGTTCAAGTGTTTAGAGAGCCAATTGTTTAGGGTTTCTCTGAATAAGTATGTTCAGACAAGGGCTTGGGTACACTTCATTTGGTTTTCTCAATTCTTGCTTAAGGAGTGTGTCTCTAAACCCCTAATGTTGAATCTTAGGTTGGTTCTACTTGGTCCAGTTAGCTCTTTGTTGGGTAATTAGGGCTCAGTCAAGAAGGTGTTAGCCCTTAAGTACCCTTAATAGTGTGTGCAGAAATAAAGGGTTGAAGACATGCAACTTTTGATGCTTTACTAAGTATAGAAGACAGGATGGACCTATATTGCTTGTTCTTTTCTTTTCTTCCTCTTTAGAGTTTAGGGGCTAATAGCGAGAGGATAAGAAAAATTACCTATCCTCGGAGTGGTTGTCGTGTGGTTGCTTGTCTTCTTGATTTCCTGTAGCTGCACAAAAGAGAGGAGATTATTAGAAACTTAAAAAGAATGTTTACCTCTAGAATAGCTGTTGCTCCCCGGCAACGGCGCCAAAAGTGAAACGGTCGGCGACAACTATGACTAGGTTTTGCTATAGCGTTGTAGTATAGCTAGTTATTGCCATCATTTCAAATATATATATTTTTTTACTCGGGAATAACAATTCTCCTGAGGTCGAACTCTGGGAGCAAGTCGTATTCTAGAGATATACATGTTCTATTACAAAAATAAAGAGAGAGAAAGAGAGAGATGAAAGTTTGGCTTCTTCTTCTTTTCTTGCTTCCTCTGTCTTCTTCTGCTTTCTGTTTCTTCACTTGGCTGCTCCTCTTCTTTTTCTTCAGATCTTCTTCTTCTTCTTCTTCTTTTCTTTCTTGTCTTTCCTCTTCTTTGCCACGGTCCTGCTTCTTCTTCCTTGCTTCTTGTTTCTCCTCTTCTTCTTCTGCTTTCTATTTCTTCACTTGGCTGTTCCTTCTCTCTTCTTTTCTTCTTCTTCTTTGTCTTCACCTGTCTTCAGGACGTCGTCTGATTTTCCAATCAGACGACTTAACCCGCGGATGCTACAGTGTCGCTTCAGTTCTTCTTCTTCTTCACCTGTGCCTGCACGCTCAAGAGTTCAGCATTAGAGGGCAAAAACCTACTCTACCCCCCCGCCCCGCGTCTCTCTCTCTCAATATTCATTCTTTGGAAGGCTCCCTGAGCAACTGGGTAATCGGGTACGAGTCGTGCCCAGGTCCAGGCCCACCGGCGTGCGGTGGTGGGCGAGGAGTGCCAGTCAAGTCGGGTCGGGTCGGCCGGATCCGCATGATGAGCTCGCGGACGGGCCTGGTGAAGCGGTATGAGAGGGACCTCACCCCGTGTGCTGAGGCGATAAGCCTACAGCAGTTTTTCAACTTATATCGGCGCGCCTCTTCGAAGCCTTCCGAGGTGGGACTAAATGTCCCACCCCAATGTGAGCGCCTGCGCAGAGGAAGCAGCGGCAGCCGAACTTCGCGCGAGGGCTTCGGGCAAGGGCTTCGCCCGAACCGCAGCCTGACACTTCGCGAAGCTACCCCGCGAAGCCTGGGAGTCTGACCTGGGCGTGGTGTGCCTGGAGCAGCAGGTCGAAGGAGCTTCGTCACTCGTCAATGGAGGCGGCGAGCACAGACCCTGTTTACAACAACACGGCCTCTCGGCCTAATCAGATATGCGGAGGACCTTCGTCGTGGCATGGCGAAGGTGGTCGGAGGGTCTGCAGGGGGCGTGGTGGAGCAAAAGGGTCGCCCTAGGTCAAACTGCGAGCGGAGAAGTGGGTGTGTTCGGTGGATCTGCATAGGGCGTTTGGTGGGAAGCGGAGGGGCGGAAGAGGATCAGGGTGAGGAGGCGGAGGTTATGCACAGGTCGGCGAGTCGTGTGGGGTGCTGGAGCGATGGGAGCGGTTCGCCGAAGTTTGGTCGGAGGTGGAGAAGGTGAGGGTGATCGGTGGGAAATCGATGGCGACAGTAAGGGCTTTCAGTATGGAAAAGGAGGGGAGGAAGAGGAGAAGTTTTACCTACTAAGCTGGAGGAGGAGGGGTTGGCACAGGCGACATTCGTATCGACTGTCGCCGGAGAAGAAATTGCCCAGAGGAAGGGGCGGCGGCGAGGACGGGGCAGAGGCAGTGCGCGCCGGTATTGCGCGACGTGGAGGAAGATCAGGAAGGTGGCTCTGCTGCTGGTATTGCAGCAGAGCGACGAGGAGGAGGAGGAGAGGCCGCCGGAGCAAGGGGGTGTCTGTCGGAGTGGGAAGGGAGGAATTGAGGGGGTGTCTCCGTCAGATCCAAGCTGGGGAGAACGGCGGAGCGACGAGGGTATTTATAGGGGCAGAATCAGAGAGGAGGGCGGAGGGAGACGACGTGTCTCCCACGCTGGAGGACGCCGGAGGAAGGAGACCCATACCATCCGTGCGTTCACACGGGCGGTATGGGTGATTGCAGCACTCAGGGGGGTGCTCCTACGGTGGCTGACGACGCAGGGCACCCCCATTTGACTTGGCAAGCTCCCTCCCTTACCCTGCGCGGCGCCATGCTCTGCGCAAGGTCGCCGGAGCATGGTGCTACTCAGGTTTTGCAGGAGGGACCTGAACGCAAAGAACGAAGGAGAGTTAGGGGCCAAAATGTGAGGGTTCAAGAGTTGAGGGCCAAAATGTAAATATATGAGGACCAAAGTGTAAAGTTGGTCAAGAAGGTTTCTTCTTAGGCTCAAGTTTTTATACATGATGAATTAGGACCTAAGGAATCGGATGGTGAATTTTATTTCTAGATTAAGCCTTGTTTGACCGGTCAATTTATGCAAAAACCCAAATTAAGTTGTTAATTGGGCATGGTTCTCAATGTAGGTCAAAATGGGTTCCTAAGGCCAGATTGAAGGTTCTAAACCCTAGAGATTATTTTTCTATGAATTTTAAAGGGTTTATTCTATTTTTACTTTGCCTCAAACCTCGTGAATTGAAGTGGGTTTGTTTTAGGGTTACAGATTATCATTTAGTTCCTTGGAATTGCTGTAGCCCATATTGGATCAGATCATCCCACTTTCCTTCTTATTAGGTTGTTTTGACCTATGTTTGGACCCTGAGTTACCCTGTTTTCAGATTGGATTGGTAAAATTACATTTTTACCCCTCAGTTTCTATTTTCTTTGCAAACTCAGAATCTCTCTGAGCCAAGCCTTTCTAAGGTTATGTAGGAGCTTTTTCCTGCAAATCAGGGTTAAATGGTGCTAGTTTAGGGCTCATGATGAGGTTCTCATCACTTGACGTGCCTACTGAAACTTGTCTGAAAACATTAAGACACATCAATCCTAAAATACACTAAAGTAAGGATGAAACACCAAAGACACCACATCTTGAAAAAATCCTTGCTTAAAAACCATGTTTTGATAGAAGCACACACACTGAAAGTGGAAAACTAAGAGGCACCACCCCAATCGATGCCTCATCACATAACCCTAGCACAAGCACTATCCTAGCCCTTTTAAAACTGAGTAGACGTGCCCTAGGTAGGACTAAGTTATGTCTCGAGAGGTGAGGTGCTATTCGCTGGGCACTTGGCCTTCATTCCCTTGCTGGAATCTGGTGACTAGGCTGCAGGGCAATGTCAAACGACCGCGGTTGTGGGGTCTATGGAACCGACGATGCAAGCCAAAGGAAGAACCTTCCCTGCAATCCCCTCGTAATCAACCTGGCCAGATTAGCTTTGGGAAGGGGAGTCCAGTGCTTACGGACTTAATCACCGTTTTGGAGATTTCTAGGTCTCCTAAGGAATACACCATAAGGATTAGGCTTGTTTGCTTGGTTGAACACACAACTCTCTCACCTGTTCTTCCCACATCCCTCCATTTCTTCCAAACCATGGATTTCAATGCCTATCCATCTTACCCAAACTGCCCCCAACCTGATTTGTATGCTAACCCAAGTGGACCATATCCATAGCCTACTTAGGCTAACCAGCCACCAAGTTGGGGGTACGACCTAGAATATCCCTCTTCACCCAACTGTTCCAGTTATGACCAAACCACACCAACCTCTTATTTGGATACACCCAACATATCCACTCAAGGGTATGATTCAAATAGTGGGGCTCCATATCTCGATTCTCCTCGCAATGCCTCATCATTTAGGTCCCACCTACTCTCTAACCACTTTGATAGGACCTACACTCTAGGAGAACACCAAGAACCCTACCCTTCTCAGGATAATAACCAAGGAAGGTCATCTGAATTTAACAACCTTTCCTACTTGACCTTTGGATTGAAAGGAATTCTAGACAAATGAAAAATCAGAGAATGATCAGGAATCTAGGCAAGCCCAGGATCATCAACCCTTGATTTGGTCCGCTGATGAAGAATCTGACAGGGAGGAGGACTTAGAACCTCAACTATTCTGGAGTAGGACCAAACAGAGAATGGTTCCTCTTGAAGAACTGGACCCTGAACATGATAGAATAGAGGACCCACCCAAGAACCTAAACCCCCGTATGGATTCTAATCCACAACCTCAACCACACTCTCTTAACCTAGATTTCAAGAAGGAAATCCAAAGGACACCAAATGACTCCCTGTCAATTCTTGATAACCTCCAGCTAGAATTACATTGGCAAAATCAAGAATTAGTTAAAGGGCAACAGGCCATGTTGGATATGTTCCAACAATTGGGGGAAGAAAGCCGGAGAAAGCTATTGCACACTACGCCATTCATGGAATTCGTAAAGCAAGGACCTACCATGATCAATTCGACTACACCCAGTCTCCCTAATTTGGTTCATCCCACCATTGAAACCCCCCAAGAGTTGGACAACTCAATGGATAAGGTCATTAAGGATTCCTCATAACACAATTTGGGGAGCATTGAGGAAAAACATCAGGAGGAAACTGAGAATGTGAGAGGAGATGTCTCGGAATCCAAATCTAATCGACCCGAGAGAAGTGAGCCGGTGGGGACAACAACCAACATAGGAGATGGGGAATGGAGTTACAATTTCAAAGAAATAGATTATGAATCGGTTGGGATCTCCAACATAAATTTGAAGGAGGGCCGAGAGAAAGAGTATGAACTAGAGGATGAAATTGGCCCTACCTCTAATGCAACCTCAAACAGTGATTTTGATACAAAGGAGGTTGAAGAAAATATTCTTGAGGTCAAGGGCTTGGAGGGAATGAGCAATGAAACCATAGTTCCGGAAGAAATGGATTCGTCTTTGAAGAGAGGCCTCATGCTTGATTGTAGGGCTGATTATGAAACTCTTGATTTTGTTACCTGCCCGACCAGAATAAAGATCCCGCAAGCCTAATGCACTGGAATTGATACACTTTTGACGGATTACAATTTTATGGGGACACAAGCTGAGTATAAAACCTACATCTTTAGTGTCTGGCATGTCATATTCGGGGTGCGCTTGTCTACATCAACTTCTTTGCATGCCTACAGACTAAGAGAGGATCTGACACGGGCATGCATGATACATCTGCTGTAGAATTCTCGCCCCTTAGGAATAGGACTCCACCACAACCTTGTTCGCATCTGTGGACTTCTGATTTTGGGTCTGGCTGATTTTGTACATGCCTCCTTGACCCAAATTATTCCTGTTTGTGCACTATGCCTAGCTGGAGGCGTTAAACTCATCGCTTCCTAGGAGGCAACCCAGAGGATTCAGGCTTATCCGGTATGTTACGTCACTCAGGTAATATCTTTTTAAACCCCTGTTGCATCCATGTATTTGCCAATGAGGACATTGTCCAACTTAAGCATGGGGGGGTGGTAAATTGCACGATCCTGAGCTCATTTAATCAATCTG
Source organism: Thalassia testudinum (assembly GCA_037157565.1). NCBI lineage: Eukaryota > Viridiplantae > Streptophyta > Magnoliopsida > Alismatales > Hydrocharitaceae > Thalassia > Thalassia testudinum. The sequence continues at coordinate 13,181,220 of JAZHRO010000062.1, read as the reverse complement.
AATAAAATAAAATTAAAAAATAAAATTAAAAAAAAATCAATTTAGGAAGAAACTTAGGCATTAGAAACTTGTCAATAGTGGGAAATAATACAAAAAGAACTTGAACACTTAGACTTTTTAGGCCTTCAGGCTTAATTAGCCCTGGTGTCCGTTAAAATATGGATTTAGCTTCAAATCCTTGCAACCTTAAGCTACTCTAATCCACCTACTAAATAAGGTGATAAGTATACGACTTATCAACTCACCCTCTAACTCAAATAAACTTTGAGTCTAAGCATCTACACACATTGTTACACAGACTCACTCAGAGATTTTGACAAAAATTGGGTAGCTAATGAACTCTCCAGGGTGGTATGGCTAGCAAGTTGTCGTGGGTAACAGCCCATTGGCAGGTTGTCCAGAGCCCAGCCATGAGACCACTTCTTCTTCATTGCCTTTAGGTACATTTGAGATCAAGGAAGCCACCTACAAAAAAAAAGAAAAAAAAGGAAATAATAGAAGAAAACAAAATAAACCATACTTCACCGCACGAGTATGGCTGGCAAGTGATCGTGGGTAACAGCCCATAGGTCGGTTGTCCAGAGCCCAGTTCAGTAATTGCACAAAAAGAACCAAAACACTTAAGGAAGAAGCGGGGAAGTAGTACAAGCCGGGGAGATATACACTGGAAAAATCCTTGTGTTGACCCCAATTAAAACAAACATAGGGAGAAAGCTACCGATCGAACAAATACACCTTCAGGCAAAATACTTCCTCTTCTGGTCACCTAGGGGCGTAGAAACCCAGAGTCTATCTGAATTACCGTTGAGTGAGTCTATCACGATCTTCACACCAAGATGCTTAGCACTTAGAGTTTTATCTAAGTTTTGGGTGAGTTGGGTAGCCGTAAAAAGTTACCAACCCACTCTGAATTCTGAAAAAAATCTAAAAAAATATATATACATATGTACATTTACATACATGAAAGCAAGGATTCAAGTGATTCATATTTTGGCAAACACCCAGGCGCTGCTTAGTCTTTGCAGATTAAGATCTGAGTATATTTCCTCCAATTGACAAGTGACGAACTGTCTAAGTAATTACTTCTTAAATTCTAAGAGAAAATAAAGGCTAGAATAAACCTTGCTAGGGACTAGCAAGGAGTAAGCATGGGGGCATGATAACAATGCATCTTGGGGTGATAATTCTGCTAAATAGGGCCCATCTTAAGAATAAAAGGCACAGATAAACACAACATAAGTAGAATTGGAGCATTGTATACATCATATGTCAAGATTGCTTATAAAACAGCACTAATGGCCATTTGTATGAGCACTTGTCAAAGCAGGCCTCAGATGAGCAATCAGACTACATTGATGGATTCAGAACGACGAACGGAGTCCAACGGACTCAAAATCGACCAAATCCGACATCCGGAGCTTCCACAATGGGCCCAAGAAGACTCAGCCTAGGTGTCTGCCAAAATACGAATCACCTGAATCCTTGCTTTCATGTATGTAAATATACATATGTATATATATTTTTTTAGATTTTTTTCAGAATTTAGAGTGGGTTGGTAACTTTTTACGGCTACCCAACCCACCCAAAATTCGGATAAAACTCTAAGTGCTAAGCATCTTGGTGTGAAGATCGTGATAGACTCACTCAACGGTAATTCAGACAGACTCCGGATTTCTATGCCCCTAAGTGACCGGAAGAGGAAGTATTTTGCCTGAAGGTGTATTTGCTCGATCGGTAGCTTTCTCCCTATGTTTATTTTAATTGGGGTCAACACAAGGACTTTTCCAGTGTATATCTCCCCGGCTTGTACTACTTCCCCACTTCTTCTTTAAGTGTTTTGGTTCTTTTTGTGCAATTACTGAGCTGGGCTCTGGACAACCGACCAATAGGCTATTACCCACGATCACTTGCCAGCCATACTCATGTGGTGAAGTGTGGTTTATTTTGTTTTCTTCTCTTTTTTTCTTTTTTTTTTTCTTTTTTTTTTGTAGGTGGCTTCCTTGATCTCAAATGTACTTAGAGGTAATGAAGAAGAAGTGGTCCCATGGCTGGGCTCTGGACAACTTGCCAATGGGCTATTACCCACGACAACTTATCAGCCATACCACCCTAGAGAGTTCATTAGCTACCCAATTTCTGTCAAAATCTCCGAGGAGTGAGTCTGTGCAACAATGTGTGCAAATGCTTAGACTCAAAGTCCATCTGAGTTAGAGGGTGAGTTGATAAGTCGTATACTTATCACCTTATTTAGTTGGTGGATTAGAGTAGCTTAAGGTTGCAAGCATTGAAAGCTAAATCCATATTTTAACGGACACCAGGGCTGATTAAGCCTGAAGGCCTGAAAAGTCTAAGTGTTCAAGTTCTTTTTGTATTATTTTCCACTATTGACAAGTTTCTAATGCCTAAGTTTCTTCCTAACTTCAATTTTTTTTTATTTTTTATTTTTATTTCATTCATATTGATTAAATGAGCTCAGGATCGTGCAATTTACCACCCCCCCATGCTTAAGTTGGACAATGTCCTCATTGGCAAATACATGGATGCAACAGGGGTTTAAAAAGATATTACCTGAGTGACGTAACATACCGGATAAGCCTGAATCCTCTGGGTTGCCTCCTAGGAAGCGATGAGTTTAACGCCTCCAGCTAGGCATAGTGCACAAACAGGAATAATTTGGGTCAAGGAGGCATGTACAAAATCAGCCAGACCCAAAATCAAAAGTCCACAAATGCGAACAAGGTTGTGGTGGAGTCCTATTCCTAAGGGGCGAGAATTCTGCAACAGATGTATCATACATGCCCGTGTCAGATCCTCTCTTAGTCTGCAGGCATGCAAAGAAGTTGATGTAGACAAGCGCACCCCGAATATGACATGCCAGACACTAAAGATGTAGGTTTCATACTCAGCTTGTGTCCCCATAAAATTGTAATCCGTCAAAAGTGTATCAATTCTAGTGCATTCGGCTTGCGGGATCTTTATTCTGGTTGGGCAGGTAACAAAATCAAGAGTTTCATAATCAGCCCTACAATCAAGCATGAGGCCTCTCTTCAAAGAGGAATCAATCTCTTCCGAAACTATGGTTTCATTGCTCATTCCCTCCAAGCCCTTGACCTCAAGAATATTTTCTTCAACCTTCTTTGTATCAAATTCACTATTTGAGGTTGCATTAGAGGTAGGGCCAATTTCATCCTTTAGTTCATATTCTTTCTCTCGGCCCTCCTCCAAATTTATGTTGGGGATCCCAACTGATTCATAATCTATTTCTTTGAAATTGTAACTCCATTCCCCATCTCCTATGTTGGCTGTTGTTCCCACCAGCTCACTTCTCTCGGGCCGATTAGATTCGGATTCCGAGACATCTCCACTGACATTCTCAGTTTCCTCCTAATGTTTTTCCTGAATGCTCCCCAAATTGTGTTCCGAGGAATCCTTAATGACCATATCCTTTGAGTTGTCCAACTCCTAGGGGGTATCAATGGTGGACTGAACCAAATTAAGGTGACTAGGTGTAGTCCAATTGATCATGGTAGGTCCTTGCTTTATGAATTCCATGAATGGCGTAGTGTGCAACAGCTTTCTCTGGCCTTCTTCCCCCAATTGTTGGAACATATCCAACATGACTTGTTGCCCTTTAACCAATTCTTGATTTTGCCTTTGTAATTCTAGCTGGAGGTTATCAAGAATTGACAGGGTGTCATTTGGTGTCCTTTGGATTTCCTCATTGAAATCTAGGTTAAGAGAGTGTGGTTGAGGTTGTGGATTAGAATCCATACTGGGGTTTAGGTTCTTGGGTGGGTCCTCTATTCTATCATGTTCAGGGTCCAGTTCTTCAAGAGGAACCATTCTCTGTTTGGTCCTACTCCAGAATAGTTGAGGTTCTAAGTCCTCCTCCCAATCAGATTCTTCATCAGCGGACCAAATCAAGGGTTGATGATCCTGAGCTTGCCTAGATTTCTGATCACTCTCTGATTTCCATTTGTCTAGAATTCCTTCCATTCCAAAGGTCAAGTAGGAAAGGTTGTTAAATTCAGATGGCCTTCCTTAGTTATTGTCCTGAGAAGAGTAGGGTTCTTGGTGTTCTCCTAGAGTGTAGGTACTATCAAAGTGGTTAGAGAGCAGGTGGGACCTAAATGATGAGGCATTGCGAGGAGAATCGAGATATGGAGCCCCACTATTTGAATCATACCCTTGAGTGGATATGTTAGGTGTATCCAAATAAGAGGCGATTTGGTCATAACTGGAATAGTTGGGCTAAGAGGGATATTCTCGGTCGTACCCCCAACTTGGTGGCTGGTTAGCCTAAGTAGGCTGTGGATATGGTCCACTTGGGTTAGCATATAAATCAGGTTGGGGGCAGTTTGGGTAAGATGGATAGGCATTGAAATCCATGGTTTGGAAGAAATGGAGGGATGCATGAAGAACAGGTGAGAGAGAGTTGTGTGTTCAACCAAGCAAACAAGCCTAATCCTTATGGTGTATTCCTTAGGAAACCTAGAAATCTCCAAAAGGGTGATTAAGTCCGTAAGCACTGGACTCCCCTTCCCAAAGCTAATCTGGCTAGGTTGATTACGAGGGGATTGCAGGGAAGGTTCTTCCTTTGGCTTGCGTCGCCGGTTCCATAGACCCCACAACCGCGGTCGTTTGACACTGCCCCGTAGCCTAGTCACTAGATTCCACCAAGGGAATGAAAGCCAAGTGCCCAGCGAACAGCACCTCACCTCTCGAGACTTAACTTAGTCCTACCTAGGGCACGTCTACTCAGTTTTAAAAGGGCTAGGATAGTGCTTGTGCTAGGGTTATGTGATGAGGCTTCGATTGGGGTGGTGCCTCTTAGTTTTCCACTTTCAGTGTGTGTGCTTCTATCAAAACATGGTTTTTAAGCAAGGATTTTTTCAAGATATGGTGTCTTTTAGTGTTTCATCCTTACTTTAGTGTCTTTTAGGATTGACGTGTCTTAATGTTATCAGACAAGTTTCAGTAGGCACGTCAAGTTTTGCACACAATTTGGTGAAAGTAGATTTCCTTTTATTGTGTAGAGGCTCTAAAATCCTAATGTACTCATCCTAATGATATGTAGCTTCTATTAGATGAGTCATTTTTAGGGTTGAGTGGTGAGGCCCAAGTCAATCCAAGGTGGCTTCGCAAACACCACAGAAAAAGAGAATATTAGAGTATACTTTTTTTTTGCTGGGTGATGTGTTAAGGATGTGGGTCAGGTAATCATACACCACACCAATTTTTTTTCAATTTTATAATTTTTTTTTAGTTTTTCACGCAAGCAAACAATCATGAGTGAAGAATTACTCACTACCGATCCTTGTTGCACCTACTCCCTTGTTACTGTCATGGGTTGCGCTGCTTCGCCGTCTAAGCATCGAATTCCTGCAACCATCAAGTTAATGGAGACAAGGCGTTAGATGATGTGAGAATGGATGTAAAATGGAAGTGACAAAACAAATCCATTGCCCCCCAGCAACGGCACCAAAAACTGACGTGCGCATGTACGTGTGTTTGGAAGTGTCGTTATAGTTTGAACTTGCAACGCCAGTTTTAAAGTAAAGAAATGGATGTGAGTCCAAGTGTCGGTCTCAGGGAGGCGTGAAAATCAGATTTTTTTTGTCACTTATTGTCACGAAAATTGTGGAGTTTTGCTTGCGAAAAGGTGCGGGTGAAAAGAGAGAGAGAGAGATTAGGGTTAGAATCGTTTCATTCTTAACATGCAACTTGAATAGAAAATAGAGCAAGCAACTGAATAGAAAACAACTTCATTAATCATGCTGCTTTAGTTCACAAATTACATGCTCAAACATAAGTAAAGTAAAGCTTAAAAGAAGGGAAGAAAGAGAAAGAGAGGGAGGGCGGCGAGGCAGCCACGATGGTGGAGAGGGCTCCATCGGTGGCTCGTCGTCTCTGGCGATTACAAAAGGGATTAAAGGTAGCTAGGAGAGGGCTTCCCAAAATGTCGGTGAAGACCCCTGCCCGCTGATCGCTTGCCCATAGCTGTACTCCTCACTCCCGATCCATGTGTGCACACGACGAGCCGTTCGATCGAAGATCGGACGGCTGGGATCTTACGCGACGAGCTCGCCTAGATCGCGCCCTTGCGCCTGCGTCATCACGTGCGTTTGGCCAGGGCGCATTTGCAGGCGCCACGTCTCGTGATCTCTGCCGTCCGCTGCTGATCGGGCGGCCCAATTTCACCCGCGCACGTCGCCATCTCTGCATTTCCACTCCGCGTGACTCGAACCCACGTCGCGTGAGCGCGGGCGTGCGCTCCAATCGCTGTGCTACGCTCGCTGCTTTGTTGCGGTGACCGCGGGCGTGCACGCAGTTCTCAACCGTTCGATCGAAGATCTACGACTGAGATCTGTTCTCCGGATGAAGGTGGAAGCGGGCGCAATCTGGACGTGGTGAGCGGGCACCACGTGGTGCTTCGTGGGCAATTGATCATCAGATCAACAGTCAGAACTTCTTCGGCCCATTGTGGGAGCTCCGGATGTCTGATTTGGCTGATTTCGAGTCCGTTGGACTCCATTCGTCGTTCTGAATCCATCCGTGCAGTTCGATTGCTCATCTGAGGCTTGCTTTGACAATTTCTCATACAAATGGCCATTAATACTATTTTATAAGCAATCTTGACATATGATGTATGCAATGCTCCCATTCTACTTATGTTGTGTTTATCTATGCCTTTTATTCTTAAGATGGACCCTATTTAATAGAATTATCACCCCAAGATGAGTGTTATCACCCCCCTCCAATCCCACCAGGTGGTGGTGGAGCCGTAGACCCCATAACTTGCCTCCAAGCCCAAATGGCACTGTATATGAACAAATCAAGACCATATGGGAAGCATTGGAGGAAATGAATCGCCCTCCCCCTGAAAGGGAGGAACCCAGGTCTCTTAGTTCCTATCAAAATCCTACTGCTACAGAGACCATTGGGCAAATTCGAATCCCCATGGGTAGGGATGATTTTGATTTAAAACCTAATGTCATTGGCCTAATTAACTTCCGCTTCCATGGTCTTGCAAGTGAAGATCCCTTTCTTCATTTGGAAGACTTAACCCATTTAGCAGAAACTGTTAAACCAAGAAACATCGGGTTATCAATAGTCCTCATGAAAACATTCACATTTTCGTTGTGGGACAAAGCGTCGCAATGGTTGCGCACCCTTGGGAGACCCATCCACTCTTGGGAAGAGATGCGAATAGCATTTCTCAAGAAATTCTTCCCGATTGGGTGAACCAATGCACTTCGACAAGCTATAACTTCATTCGTGCAACAAAACGGCGAGCAATTTCATGAGGCTTGGGAAAGGTATAATGACCTCCTAAGGAAGTGCCCACACCATGGTCTTCCAAAGTGGCATATAGCCCAAATATTCTATCATGGGCTAAATGAGACTTTGCGACAGATCGCCGACACTTCCTGCAGAGGGAACTTTATGAATAAAGATGAGAATGGAGCATTTGAATTATTTGAGAACATGAGTGAAAACTCAATGAACATCGCCTCCATTGTCACCTTAATCGTACTAGCATGCCCCGCAATTTTCACGAAGTTGACACAGGACCCTCCCATTCATCCATAGATCTCAACTTAATTGCACAAAAGTTGGATGAAGTCTCCGTCATGCACAAGAAGCTGGACGAGCTTCTGGCCAACCCCGCCCGCTTTATGGCAAACGCCTCCACACTATCACTTCATCACAACCTTAATCCTTCCAATACCAGGCTTATTCCCAAGAATCCTGTGAGACCATCCTTATCGAGTATCGCACTGAGCAATTCGGTAAGCATTGTGAACCTGGTTTTTGTGAGCCAATATTTTGACATGGAGGACCAAGCCTCCATGTGCTCAGATGCATATACACATGCGGACTCGTCTTCTGGCTTAGAAGACACTTGTGCCTTGGGGAACAACCCGTTCTCTGCTACTTATAACCAGGGTGGTGAAATCATCCTAACTTTGCATGGTCCAGTAACCCGCAGCGCCAAAATCCAGCGAGTGGACCAATGCGACCGTTCTCACCCGTCATCCCAAGGGCCCAGTATAATCCTGTGCCAAATATGCCATCGGGTCCTTGTGCACCTCAAACAGAACACGCACCAAGTCCACTTGATAAATTGATGCGAATGATGATGGAAATGTCCAAGCGCCATGAAGGAAACATGACCTCTCTTCAGCACCAATTGGTGCAGCAGAATGCTAAGATCAGTCAACTACACATGACAACTCGATATCAGGGCACTCTTCCATCCCAACATGTTCCTAACCTGCAAAATTTTGTACCTCATGGTCGGCAACCACAGGTACGACCTTCTCAGGTGTAGGTTCATCAGATTCTGCAAGCTCCGAGCACTCCACCGAGATTCCAGGCTAATCCCGCAATAGCACATAACCCTTATGCTCCAATTGTGAACACTCCTCCGCCTTATAATCCTACTGGACTTGCGACGTCCAATGCAATTACTACAAGGAGTGGTAAGCAAACCGTCAATTCACCTTGACCTAATCCTGGCCCATCTTCTTCATCACCCTCTCATTCAGGATGCACATCGCATTCTCGTGAGGATGATACACCCAAACTGGTGCTAGAATAGGTCCCATTCCCTGAGGCTCTATTGAGGGAGCCAAAAGGCAAGAAAAAGAATACGTAGCCCTTTGATAACCTACGTAATTTATTCAGGGATGTTGAGATCAAAGTATCCCTGTTGGAGGCTATCAACCATATACCCACTGTCGCTTTATTCTTCAAAGACTACACTACACCTAGGCAGTAGTCAAAGAAAATAAAGAATCCGATGGTCCTCTCGCCTCATGCGAGTTGTGCTATACTATCAAATCTACCACTAAAGTAGAAAGATCCGGGCACACCGCTTATTTCATGTAGCATCCAAGGCTGCAATTTTAACCGTGCTCTGCTTGATCGAGGATCTTCCATCAATCTTATACCAACCATCATGCTCAAGAAATTTACCTTAGGAAATCTAAAACCCACTAATAGATGACTTTTTGCTTAGCGTTATAGTATTTAAGTGGCGGAAAAATCGACTAATCAAAAACAATGAAAATAACCACTCGTAGAAGAGCGGGTCGTGTCAACAGGGAGGCAATGATGCAATCAATACTTAATTATTTAATGTTATTTCGGGTAGTGCGAAATCCCTATTCAAATCTGACTTAAAATGTGAAGGAAAGTAGATTTGCAATAACTTGAAAAGATAAGGGTATAAGTGCAGTTTTCCCTCACAAAAATCCTCAATAAATTTAGGATGAATTCATGCAGTTTTCACGTGATGTGTACTAAAGACAATTTGTACTTAAGTTAAGCCCAAAATCAATCTTTAAACTAGTTAATATCAATACCATGCAATTATAAAGAACTATGAGTGTTTGAACGTAATTCTGCCATAATATAATAATAATAAAAAAATCAAATTGGTGGCAATGGCATTGAATGTAAATTTTAATTAAGAGTAAAACAGGGCTTTCTTCCTCTCTCCTCCTCGCGAGAGAGAGAGAACCGCGGGGGTTGATGCGAGGCTCAAGAAGATGGCGAGGTTGAGAGCTCTCCGATGGTGGCAGCGGCGGCGATGGAGGTGGCCGGAGGCGGCTAGTGGGGGTGGCCGGAGCTCCGGCCTGTTGACAAAGAAGGCGTAGCTGCTGTAGTGCCTGCGGCTGGTGACGCAGGCGGAGGCATGCGCGCGCACTGGTGAGCGGCCAGGCGCTTGCTGGTGCGCCTGTAGATGGGCAACGAAGCATGCTTGCAGGCATGCGGTCTGCAGGAAGGTGGATCGATGCGCCTGCAGATGGCGCTGAAGGGAGAGGCGCACGGGCAGAAAGGGCGTGAGCACCTGCAGTGGCTGGAGGGGGCGAGCTGTAGGGCGCGCTGATTTGCAGGGGGCGCTGGTGCGCGGGCAAGCTGATGGCGCTTGCAGATGAGCAGTGCGCGCGCTAGCAGGCAGTGGGGCATACGGTTGAGAGCAGATGGCGCTGATGGCAGGAAGCTGTAGGGCGTGCAGGCGTGGTGAGCAAGGGGCGGTAGGCGCACTGGTGTGTGGTGCGGGCAGTTGGTGAGCGCCTGCAGCAAGGGAGAGGCACGCTGTTGGGTGCCAGCGCCTGCTGTGGCATGGGCGGAAGGTGATGAGGGGCGTGGCTTGGTGCGCACGGGTAGGCAGATGGGTTGTGGTGCTGGCAGGGGCGGACGCAGCGCCTGCAGAGGGTTGAAGTGCTGCACTTGGTGCTGAAGGAAGGAAGCGCTGAAAGGAGGATGCGGCTGGAGATGAGGGGCGCGGCTGGAGATAAGTGCACGGAGGAAGAGTAGGCCGCGCTCCTGCGTCGGGAAGATGCCCATCCACAGTGCACGCTGGAATTGTTCCCCACAAGGGGGAAGATAGATTTTTTGTGCGTGCCGCCTCTTCTCTTTTTAACTCCTCTCTCTCCCTGCATGTGCCAATCCAGGGATTTGCAAATCCCTTTTCTGTTTTTGGCCGGCGAGCGTTGGAGGAGACGGCCGGAGGAAAGGGAAAAGTTCCTCCGGTTGTTGGGGAAATTTGATCCAACCCTTGCTCTTTCTGAATTTAATGCCTGCACATAAAAATAACAAAATCATTACATATTAAGTTATAGAATGTTATAAACATAAATCATGATGCATGCAATTCTTCTACAACTTAATTGTAATTATTAACACACCTACAAGGTACGATTAAAGGTACTTAGGCTTAATATTAGTCCATTAAAATAGACTCATCACCCACCCCTATCACAATGCAGTTGGCAGATCGTTCTGTCAAAATCCCAAAGGGTGTGGTGGAAGACGTGGTGGTTAGGGTCAACAATCTCTGTTTTCCTGTTGACTTTCTTATTTTGGATAAGGAAGTTCCTAGCTCACTTTCTGATTGTCCGATCATCCTTGGTCGACCTGTCTTGGCGATAGCCCGCGCCCATATCGACTGTGAGTCAGGTTGCATTTAGATCGCCGTTGGCTCTGAGAAGCTCAAGCTAAACATTTTCAACGTTGCCAAGAACTTTGATTGCGATTACATCGAGGATGACACGTCTGACGAGGACATGGCCGTCAGCACGTGTATCAAACTAATAGGGACCTATTATGACTGCTGTGGATTGCCCCTCAACATAGACCATCACCTGACAGACGTACATTGTGACGTTTCCCCAACCCTCTCCTTACCCATATCTTCTTCTAACCAGACTTCTGTTGAGGTTTTCTTCGCTTCCCACAACTCGTGGTCCGAGTCATATCCGGGCTACTCACCGTCGGTCCACCCTCTTGAAGACCAAATTGACCTTTCTTTCCCACCAAATCAGGCAGAAATGCAACTCCACACTGGAACCTTAAGCCCAAACGCTGATCACTGGGGCTCTCCTTTGTTGGATCCATCAATCCAAGATGCCCCTCTTCTTGGCCAATCTGAGGGCCAGCTTCATTCCCCTACCCTTCTTTCTTCTAATTTTTTTAGAACACTCTCGTCCCAAGAAATGCCAGATATTTCACCATCCACTCCCGAGCTGAAAGCGCTACCTGACACGCTTAAATATGCTTTTCTTGGGACAAATGAAACGCTCCCTGTAATTATTAGTTCAAAACTAACCAGGGAGCAAGAGTGCAAGCTAATGAAGGTCCTCATGGAACACAATGCAACCATTGGATTGTCCTTATCTAACTTAACCGGCATTAGCCCTCCTACTGCACTCACCATATATATACGGAGGAGGAGGCTCAACCTTCCCGTGAGATGCAATGACATCTCAACCCTAACATGCGGGAAGTCATTAAAAAGGAAATTATTAAGTGGCTGGATGCGGGTATAATCTACCCGATCAGCAACAACCCCTAGGTGAGCCCGATTCATGTCGTGCCTAAAAAGGCGGGTCTCACCACCCGTGTCAATGACAGGGGTGAATCCATCCCTACAAACACTCCTACATCTTGAAGAGTGCCTGTAGATTATAGGAAACTGAATGCTATAACAAAGAAAGACCATTTTTCGCTACCTTTTATTGACCAAATCCTGGAGCGTTAGCGGGAAATAAATTTTTCTGTTCCCTGGATGGATTCTCTGGATATAACCAAGTGCCTATTGATCCCCGCGACCAAGAGAAAACCACCTTCACATGCCCCTTTGGCACCTTCGCATTTAAAAGGATGCCATTCGTACTTTGTAATGCGCCAGCAACTTTCCAGAGATGTATGTTGGCGATATTTCATGATATGGTGGGTGACTTTCTTGAGGTCTTCATGGATGACTTTTCGGTCTTCGGACCTTCATTTGATGATTGTCTAGCCAACCTGACCCACATCCTTCGGGGATGTATTGATGTGAACCTCATGCTTTCTTGGGAGAAAAGTCATTTTATGGTGCACGAGGGAATTGTTCTCGGTCACATCATCTCCAATCAGGGTATTGAGGTGGACAAAGCTAAGCTTGATGTGATTGTTGATTTACCTGTTCCTAGCTCTATCCGATAAATCCGCTCCTTCTTAGGACACATCAGTTTCTATAGGAGATTCATCAAAGACTTCTCCAAGATTTCTAGACCTTTAACTCATCTCCTATCAACTGATGTACCCTTTGATATGGGCCCTAACTGTATACGAGCATTCACACAACTACGTGATGCTGCCACCAAGGCCCCTATTCTCCAACCACCTAATTGGTCCCTCAACTTTGAACTCATGTGTGACTCTTCCGACCATGCAATCGAAGCCATCCTGGGACAAAGATGCAATAGACACCCCTTCATGGTGTACTATGCCAGTAAGACACTGGACGAGGCCCAAGGTAATTATACGACTACTGAGAAAGAACTACTGGCAGTCATCTTTGGGTTGGAGAAATTCTGCTCTTACCTTCTGGGCTTGCATGTTACTATATTCACTGATCACGCGGCCATTCGTCATCTCATGCACAAGAAGGATGCCAAGCCTAGACTGATTCGTTGGATCCTTTTGCTCCAAGAATTTGACCTTGAGATCCACGATAAGGTCGGAGCCCAGAATGTTGTTGCTGATCATCTTTCGAGACTGGACCCTGACCACATTGGACTTACCCTACCGATTAATGAGGTTTTCCCCAATGAGCACCTACTAGCAATTTATGTGGCAAGTGGACCTTGGTATGCCGACATTGTCAATTACCTTGCTTCTGGCTCCCTCCCACATGGCTGGCCTAAAAACCAGTGCGAGCATCTCATCATAGAAATAAAGTACTATTTCTGGGATAATCCACTACTTTTTCGAGTAGGTGCTGATCAGATCATCCGTCGCTGTATTCCTTATAGCAAGGTCCCCAGTGTGCTGTCCTTCTATCACTATCAAGCCTGCGGAGGCCATTTCTCTGGGAGGAAAACTACAGCCAAGGTGTTGCAGTGCGGTTTCTTTTGGCCCTCCCTTCACCAGGATGCACACAATTATGCTAAATGGTGCACTAGGTGCCAGTCGCTAGGGTCAATGTCATGTCGTGAGATGCCCTTGCAACCCATCCTGGCTGTTGAAATCTTTGACATATGGGGAATCGATTTCATGGGTCCCTTTCCTCCATCCAATGGCTTTGAGTACATCCTCGTTGCTGTTGACTATGTTTCAAAATGGATCGAGGCTATTCCCACGTGCCATGCTGACCATGTCATATCTACTCGATTTGTCAGAGATCATATTTTTGCATGCTTTGGGATCCCTCAAGCCATTATCTGTGATGGAGGAAGTCATTTATCCATGCTTCTTTTTGGGCACTTCTGAGGAAATATGGAGTCCAACATCATATCGCATCTCCATATCATCCTCAGATGAATGGCCAAGCTGAGGTGTCGATTCGGCAAATCAAGCATATTCTCCAGAAAATGGTTTGGCCTAGACGTAATGATTGGTCCGACAAGTTGATTAATGCACTTTGGGCGTATCGAACCACCTTCAAGGTTGCCCTTGGTATGTCTCCTTATAGAATTGTTTACAGGAAGCCTTATCATTTGCCCGTGGAGCTGGAGCACCGCACTTATTGGGCGATTCGCCAATGTCACCTCGACCCTGACCTATGTGGTTGAGAAAGGAAACTCCAACTCCAGGAGCTGGAAGAGCTCCATCATGAGGCCTATGATTTTGCCTTAACTTTCAAACAATGCACTAAGGCCTTTCATGACAGTCGCATTCAGCGGAAGGAATTTGAGCCATCTCAGCAAGTTTGGCTTTACAATGCCCGACTCAAATTCTTTCCAGGGAAATTAAAGTCCAAATGGACTGGTCCCTACTTGGTCAAAAGACCATTTCCCAATAAGGCTATCAAAATTGAAGATCCCAGATCTGGGCATAAATTTACGGTCAATGGGCAGCGGTTAAAGCCCTAGCTTACTCATGAACCTGCCCCCGTTGGTGAAACTGTTGCCCTGCTGGAGGGTAACTGACTTCGTGCCTCACTCTGAGTCCAGATGGGGATCTTAAATTCAGCGCTCATTGGGAGGCACCCCAGCAACACTCCTCCACTTTCGCCCACACATTTCATTTCACTTCACTTCACTTCGCACTTCTTCAATTTTCACTTCACCGCCCACCATCCACCCGCCCTACCACCCTGCTGTATACCTCACACCTTCGCTCTCATACCAAGACCCTTGGGCCTTGCTTAACCCTGCATGCACATGAGGACATAGCATCATTTGGCATGGGGGGTGGATAGGCATCCATAGGATCTGGGTATTATATGGGTATCATGCAGGTTTCTCATCCATTATACATATCCATCTATAAATATGTACATAGCCTAATTTTAAAAAAAAAAGAAAAACAAAAAAATCAAAAAAACCATAAAAAAGGAAAGAAAAGAAAAGAAAATGTGTGTAAAGTGTTTAGCAATGATTTAAAAGCTGAAACAAAAATACAATAAGTGTTTATGGATATTCAACCTCTGCTTTGAAGACTTTCCGAGTCACAGAAGCTTGACTCACTCAGGCTTGGCTTAATTCACTCGAGCATTGATAAGATAGATCAGAATCTCTCCTAACTTATGACGTATTCTTGTACCTGAGTCACCAGTATAGGATTTGTTGGTTTGCCTCTACTTGAGAGTCTAAGTAATCTTGGTTCACACTACACATATCGAAAAAGACCAGGTGAATATAAGCTCCAACCCTAGTGTTCATTAGGGAAGGTGGAGTCCTTACCTGTACGCGTAGGTAGACATTTTATCCCAGTCTTTAGTCTTGTGTTTAGGAGAAACTCTTTCCATTGAAAAAGTACTCACCCACCAAATAAGTGTGCTCTTCCAAATAAAGTTGTAGGAGATATACTGACACTTGTTTCAAAAAAAAAAATCTTGCGGATAAGACAGTATATCTTCCAAATGTCTATAAATTCTTCTCCCCAAAAGTTTTTCAGGGCACGTTACAAATACCCTGTTTCTACCATATATTGTTTAAGCCACAAAAATAATAAAAGTGGGGTTGAGTTTTTCCATCATCTTTTTGAGGGTTAATCCGAAGACATGAGCAGAAGCTGGGAACAACCTATACTTAAAAACATGTGAAACCCTAGGCTTGAGCCTTAATGTTCATCTGGTCGATCTTGATCCTTCACTATGCACAAACCATAATCTCTTAGCTCTAGAGTACGGCAAAATCCTCTGAGTCCTAGAAATTGTACTTAAGGTTTAAATATCAAGAGTCCAGGTTAGGTTAGTCGAGAGATGATCTATATCATGTAAGACTTGAGTACTAGTAGTCTTCTCTGTAATTGGCTTTCACAATATCCAGCTGATAAACACATTAATGTTGCTTCGGAAAAAAAAAAATCTTCAGCTTAAGATCATTTCTAAACACAATACAAATGTTTCGCTAGGGACTAGCAAAAGATAGGCATGGGAGTATGATTGCACAGCAAGCTACACCAATAAATATGCCATCTTATGCTATTTCCTAACATTAACCATGCATCTTATGTAGCCATACTTGCATTTGTAAATATTTACTTGCATGCATTTATAAAGAGGGGAAGAGAGTGAGAATAAATGGCCATTCAATCCACTTCAATAATTAACATCTTCATTGTGTGTGTATCGCAATTTCACCACTCCCATTTATATATTCCACGGCTACTGTGCACGTCTCCTCGCTGCCCTCATGCCAGTTGCATGGGGAAAGGCGTGCACTCTTTCTATAAAAGAGCATGCACTCTCCCCAGCTGCAGGAGTTGGCCCTCCACCCGCAAACACACCCATCTCCACCCTCAGACAACACACACCCACTGGCCACTCTCTTTCCCTCTCCCTCTCCATACACAGTTCCTCTTCTCACAAGTTGAGAAGAGGCACACTGTGTGTAGGAGAAGTTCACAGTGGTCTCAAGACCCCACTGTGAGCTCCACCACCACCCATCTCCTTCATGAGCAGGTGGGCGTTGTGGTTTCCGTTCTTTTTTTGAGTTATTTGCATACTTTCCTTTCTTTTCTAATTTCATTTTTAGCTTTGTTTTTCTGCGTTTCATCGCCCTCACTGCCATTATTGCAGAGCTTCAAGCTCTGAAGCTCGACCTGCACCTCCGCGCACCTCCAAACACCTTCGCACGCATGCACAAAACCCAGCTTCCCTTTCCACGCGTGTGTGCATGCTCTGCGGCTTCTCCGTGCGCCGCATAACCTCAGCCTTCACCGCTCCCCGGGCTACACTGTAGCGCACTGTTCATCACAGTTTGCACGACACTGTAGCCATCGGCAGGTTTCTCACTTAGCTGGTGGCTTTGCATCCTCTCTCCTCGCCGTTACATCCTCCATCTGGTCACCCAACACCCACGCTTCACCACTCAGTGCATGCCCTTATCCGCTGCGTGCTGCGCCCGCACATCCCCAACGCACCCGTGCGTGGAAGTAGCCCATGCCCACTCGCCAGAAGACGCTCAACACCTCCAGATGTCTTAACTCATCACCCTCCCAACTCATAGCACTTGTGCGCTACGGCTCCATGCGCAGACCTTGTGTGCTACACATGCAGCGTACCTCCCCCTTTGCATGTAGTGCGGTGCTCCTTCAGCGCCTACACTGCGTGCCTTCCTCCCGCATACACACATACCCTGACACACACACTCACAGACACTCACACACCTACACGCATACATATATATATATATACTCACACACTCTCACCCATAAATATCTATATATACATAAATATATATATATCTATGTAGTTATAGCTACTTATATATATATATATATACATACATATATACTTATATATCCACATTCTCCCATACAGACATTCACCTCACATCTACTACCCACGTACCCGTGCACTCACCCCTTCACCGTGCATCGTATCACGGGAATATTCGCACCAGTTGCCAATATTTCATGATACCCACACAAAGTAAGCGCTTCCACCCACACTCACACACACCTACTCCACACTCCACATGGCACTTAGTCTTGTTGGTTGCGTCTTGCTAGGCGTGGACCAACTTGACACCGTGCTACATTTCATCTCCATTTCCACCTCCACCCCTATCTATATAATATATAACTATATATATATTCTATATCTACTACATATAGATACATATATATATACTAAGCTAAGTATTTATTTTCATTTCTTTCCTTGCAATTTATTCTGCTTTCATTTGTCTTTCATTTCTTGCTATTAAAAAGACCAAAAAAGAAGTATAAAAGAGAAAAGATAATTCTTGTCTTGCAGGTACTTGATTTTGTGAATAACAAGATCAATTTTGGAACCCTAAGTTGGCTTCAAGCCAAGAACCATTTGGCTCAAGGCCAAGGACTTCATTTTTGAGGGTGTGCTTCAAGAACAACATTATCACAAAAAAATCTTAAAAGTAGAAAAACCAAAAACATAATAAACACAAGGAAGAGATACGTTTTAGGAAAGGCATAGAAACTCCTTGATCTCCTAATCCCCTCCTCCCTGAGATCGACCCTGGGCCTCAAAGTGACCATGATAAAATCAAGTAGGCTAGGTTAAAAATTTTGTGAAACTGGTATAAACTCGATTTAGGTTAGCTCACTATACTAATTTCAACGATAATATCACCATATTAATAGGACCTATTCGAGTTCACATCATCCAGCCTTCTAGCTTCGTAGCCACCTTCTCAAAGAGAAAAGTCCAATCAGTTTTCTTCATTGTTGTGCACTTCAGTGGCAGCCCCAGATATTTGATTGGCAGTGATATCGCAGGTGTGCCCAAAATGCTAGAAATGTCACACTGGTATGTACCATTCATACCAAAATAGACCGAGGAGGATTTACTTCCATTTAATTTCAACCCAGAAATTTCACCGAATATGTTGACCATATAATATAGTGCCTATGCTTCCCTCTTCCCTCCTTCCACAAAAGAAATAGTGTCATCCACGTACTGAAGAATGGGGGCCAAAGCCCTTCTGTTTGTCATCGAATATCCCCTTATCATCCCATCTGCTGCCAACTTGCAAGCATATCTTGCCAAAGTATCCACTGTAAAATTAAAGATCAATGGGGCTAAGGGGCAGCCTTACCGCACCCCACACTGAAGCTGGATCCGGGCTTGACATGGCTTCCCATTTATCAAAGGAGAATAGGAGGTAGTCATGATGCACCGTTTCACCCATTGTATCCAAAGAGGGGGGAATTTCTCCTTTTAAGAATTTCCCATAGATACGACCAAGAAATTGAGTCATAAGCTCTAGAAAAGTCTACCTTCCATAGGAAGGCCTTGGATTTTCACCTATGCCATCCTGTCACCATTTCTTGAGCCATAATGAATGATTCCTACAGCAACCTCCCAAGTAACAATGCAGATTGGACAGGCATAACCAAGTCTTGCAACACACCACGAATTGTGTTAGCTAAAATTTCGCTGTTGATAAGATAAATGGAATTCGACAACGCAATAGGCCTGTAATCAAAAAAATGCTCCACACCCGACTTCTTTGGTAACAAGAACAAGTAAGACTTGTTCAGTCTTTCAAATCCATAGTTGCGCTTTTCAAACTCATGTATAAATTCCATCACATCCTTCTTAAGAACATTCCACATTTCCTTGTAGAAAAGAACCTGTACCCCATCTGGTCCTAGAGCTCCCTCATTATTCAAATCTTTGATAGCTTCCATAGTTTCCTGTTCAGTAAAAGGGGCAACCAACATAGCAGCTTGTTCATCGTTGACACATGGGAAAGCAGTCGAAGCCATCCTCTAGGAGCCTCTTGGTGCAGCCTTAGCTGTTTCTTTAAAGTAACGGGCAGCTTCAATTCTTATCTCACGAGTGGAGGTAATGGTTCTCTAGCCCACTTTTATAGAGGAGATGAGGTTGAATCTTCTTCTAGCACTGGCAACAAGATGAAAGAATTTCATGTTGGCATCCCCTTCCTTGAGCCACAGTTGTCTAGACCTCTCACACCAATCCATCTCTTTCTTTAAATCCTCCTCACCAATGACCCGCTGCCAAAATTTCCTTAGCTCCTACTCCTGGTCACTTAGAGCCACCATGCATTCCTTCAAGTCAAGCCTTTAGACCTCAGCTAGTGCCTCAGCTCTCTTCTGCTCCGTGATAGCCACCACTATCTGCCCATATTCCTTTAGCATTGTACGCATTTCTGCTAACTTTAATGCGAGCTTCTATATAGCCAAGCCTGTTACAATCTTATTTTGCCAGCAACTGGACAACATGTCTTTAAACCTCTCTTATCTAAACCATGACTTTTTGAGTTTGAAGTATGCACCAACATCCGCACTCACCCCACAATCCCACATAATTGGTGTGTGATCAGAGAATGGCCTATCAAAGCTCATGGCAAAAGACAAATGGAAACTCTCCAGGAGACTAGGGTTGCCAAAAAACCCATCCAACTTAGATAAGAGCCCACTGCCATTTCTCCAGGTAAATTCAACCCCACTGATAGGGCATTTAGTGATGCCCAAGCTCTGCATAGTCAGTTGAAACCCTACCATTGCATCGTCAGTACTGCCACCAGGTCTGTCTCCACTTGACAAGGAGCAATTGAAGTCTCTGCCAACAAGCCATGGCACCTCTTGGACCTTCTAATGCACTACTGACAGGTCCTCCCACAACTCCACTCGACCTGCTATTGCACAAGGTCCATATACACAAGAGATGAACCAATCCAAATCACCTTGAAGATTCTGACATCTACAAGTAAGCACATGTCTGTCATGGTGGATTTCAGACACTTTAAGGCTGGACTTTTTCCACCATATTGCCATCCCACCTGATCTGCCATTTGCAACCATCCCCACACACTCCGCTCTCCCAAATTGCCTTAGAGAGTCCCAGACATGGCCATTTTCATCATCCAAGTGTGTCTCTTGAATAAGAGCACAATCAATCTCCCACTCCACAAGATATCTGATAAGGGAAGCCCTTCTCACTTTGTTGCGCAACCCACTCACATTCCACGTTAAGACTCTCATCCCTTACATAGCTAATCACCTTGAGCCAAATTTTCCACATATTCAACCATGATGGACTTTGCAACAGTTTCCTCCTCTATGGGACACAAGTTCTCCTTCCTTTGCCTCCTAAGCATGTAAGAAGAGCACCCAACCCCCCTCTTTTGGCTGGTCCCTCTACCAAATTTCAAATCTTCAGGTGCAGGAAAATGCATTTAATTCACATCCCTAAGGACACTTCTTCCACTGCTGTCTTCTATTTCCTCCCCCGAATTCACCTCCTTACAATTGGTGGATTTGCCAGGGTCCTCATGTATTTGGTTAGCACTCCCCATGACAGTGTCATCGACCATAATCATCCAACCCCACTCTAAGACATCCTTGTAGCAGTCTTTCCTCTTCTTTGGCTTAGGCACATCATCTGAGGGCTTACGACCCTCTGGTTCCTCCTGTTGTACCTCTCTAGATCTATCGACAGACGTCTTATTTTGACCCAATTCTGGAAATATAAATTCCTACCCAATGATATGGATTTTACGTGGTTTGTAAAATACATCGTTGTAACGTGCAAAATCGATCAACTCTTAAATTTATAAACCTAGATAGTGGGGCATCTAGGGTCATCCAAGGAGGCAATATGTTTGCAAAATTAATTCTCTTGTTTACAAAATAGATCTCAACTTTCTTTTTGGTCTTTTTCAATATATCATTTTTATGTTTTTGAAATTAAGGCAGCATGCGAAATTGTTGGCGAGAAAGTGACTTACACTTAAGTCAATACACTACTTCTAAAGTGGCAAGTAGAGCCTCTCCCTAAGCTCACTCTAGGCAAGTGGAGGCCTAGAATAATTAGGGAGAGGGAGTGAAGAATGCTAAAAACAAAGCAATTAAAAATGCAACTAAAGAAATTGCAAAGAAGGTAACTAGATTAATGAGAAAGGGTTTTACAGAAAAGCCTAGTAGATGAATGCTTCTACTACTAGAAAATTGCAATAAATAAAAGAAAACACAAATCCTCTAGATAGATGGTGAAGAAGAGGGCTTCTTGCTCCAAGCTTGGTAGCTCTCGAGCTTGAAAAGAGTCCTCCAACTCCTTCCTTGCTATGCTCCGCCAAGGTGATGTCCTCCAAAGCAAGTCCTAAGGGGGCGTGCTCTAAGCTTTTCTCCAAGGGTGGACGTCCACCCTAGGTCCTTCTCCTTTGCCTGGCCATCCTCCTTGAAGTAGAAAAGTCCTCCTCCTTGCCGTGGCCCAAGTTGAAGAGAGTGGGGAGAAGAAGGCACCAAAGGGGCTGGTGATGTGCCCCTTTAATCTTCTTCTCTACTCCTTCTTGGCCGTAGGTGTAGGTGGTTATAAGTAGAAAAATACACTAATGGAGGATGGGAATTATGTGGTGGTAGGGTAGGGTATTTATAGGATGGGAAGGGGGGTGGTTATGGTGTTTTTTTGGAGGGAAATGAAGGGGTTCTTGGATATTTTTGGAGGGAAAAATGGGAGGGAAATGAAGAGGTGCCTTGGTTTTCCCTCCAAAAATACCTCCTAGAAGGCAATTTTGGAGGGAAAAAATGGAGGGTGGAGATGGGTTTTGATGGTGGATGTAGGGTGGTGATGGAAGGGATAGTTGGCACCAAAATAAAGTAGGAGTAGGTGGTCTTTTTGCTGGAGCTTAGGTAGTAGGGTAGTAGGTTTTGGTGCCATGGAGGTGGACTAGCTAAGTTAAGCAGCTTAGCTAGCTTAGCTAGTAGGGAGTAGAGTTGGAGGCATTTGGAGGTAGGGTTTTCAGGGAGAAGAGCTGGAGGTAGCCATCTTGAGCTGCACTAGAGCTAGTGGCTGCTGAAGAGAGCTACAAGGACCTACCATAGCTGGCTTGGCTTGCTAGTTCTTTGCTAGCTACTAAGCCAAGCTACAGCAAGCTGGCTTTTGCTGAAAGGAACTGAGGTGAGCTGGGTCTAATGCTCCCGGGGAGGATCAAGCTGGGTGAGGCAGCTAAGGTAGCTTAGCTCAACTGAGTTGAGCTAAGCTAAGTCCCTGGGAGCTGGACTTGAGCTCCCTAAGCTAGAATGAAGTCATCTTCAGTTGGCCAGAGTTGAGTGGAGCTGGATGTAGCTGGACCTGATCTGGGGTGAACTCTAGTCAACTCAGCTGAGCTAGCTAGAGCTCCCTGTGGACTAATGGGAGCTGAGATGAGCTAGACTCAGCTAAGTTGAGCTGAATCTGAGCTGACTTGAGCTAAGGTGAGCTAAGATGAGCTCTCTTGAGCTGCTATTCAGATGAGGTGAGCTGAATGGAGATAAGATGAGCTAACCCTAGTTCAAGTATGTTGGAATCCAGCTATGGTGAGCTGGATCAAGCTGAGTTCCAGTTAATCTAAGCTTCTTCTTCACCAGTTGCCTTCCTGAGTGCTAGGGTTTTAGAGTTCTGACAATCTGTATATCCCTAACACTCACAAAAATACATTAAAAAGACAATAAAAAGTGCAATGCATGCCTAACCTAATTGATGCCTAAATGCAACCCAAAAACCCATTTGCAGAGCAAAATCCTAAGAGCTAGGTTTGTTTTAATGCATAAAAATGATGATAAACTGGCGTTTATCACCCTACCACTGATAAGCGAATAAGCCATGAACAACTCCCACACCTGAGGATGATTTTATCAGGCAATGACCCACTTCTAAAAACCTTAGCCTCGAATTATAGTAGACGGGCATCACCTTCCCCAATTGTAATCTCAGTATCATCACTAATAGATGCAAAACCAGTAATCATCTTGGAAACCACCCCTCTAGATCTCAAATGCGAAGCAATCCGTTGATCGCAAGTGTCACCTGCTTGGTGCCCAATCTCTAAGGAGGGCGATCGGGGAGTGTCCCATCAAAGGGAGAGACCAGCCTCCACAGCGCACTGATGTTATCAAAGGCACTCAAGTGAAAGTGCAGCCTTTCCACATCTATCATCCCTATACCAAAAATAAGAAAATGGGTCTGGGATAGCACAGCAATCTTCCAGCCCAACGAGACAAGGGATAAGGAACTCACCAGTTGATGGAATCTTTCAATGGAAGGATTGCCAGTCATAACTTTGCCGATCAAAGCACCCCTAAGCATCATCTCCGCAGAAAGAATATCCTCAGAGAAGGGGACCTCCACATCAATCGTGTGTCCAACTTGCACCGACGACGAGGGTAGCCAAGGCTCCTTCAGAACCTCCTATTTCGGGCACGGAGGGTTCATCTTCATACATTGTAGCCTCACCCTTATGCACAAATCACATTTATGACCGCCTCCCCTACACGCCAAACAGACAAGGGGATTTCTGCACACCGCCGCCATATGCCCTCTTCATCTGTACCTATAGCATAGAACCTCTCTATTCGTCCTCCTCCAGCCCTCTCTCGAAACAAATCTGGTTGCCCCTCCCTCATAAGTCTGCCCTCTCCTCTCCCTCCTTTGCCAGTTTCTCGATCTCCATGTCTTCTAGTCACCCTCATCCCCAACCCTAGCTGCACCCTCGCCTTCTCCTCCCATCGCCCTTTGCCACTCTCTCACCACCCTCGCCATCCCTTAACCCTCCAAATCATTTATCTAACCCTTTAATTATTAACCCTCCCCTAGCCTTGAATCTAGAAATTTTGGTAACATCTTGTTAAACACCCTAGGAGGCAATAAGTAGCCCCACATGGACGCGATGCTAATCCCCAGAGATTGCCGTTGTGGGGAGTGACTAAGGAAATGGATTTAGTAGAAACCATAGGGATATGTAGGCTCAAAATGCCCAACAAGCATATCCTTCTGTTGAGAGATTGTTATGACATGCCAAGGTCCGATGACTATTAGTGCCTACCATATCCGATTCCTAGAGCTTTCCTGCTTTGCATCGTCTGTTGTAGCTACTGAGGAGGACAACTTGTGAAAGTTCATGGAGGGTCTCAAGTCACCAATTTGGGGGTATGTGAAGCCCCTGAAGCTACCTATGTTCTTTAAGGTTATCGAGGCATCGATGACTTATGCAGAGATGAATCAACCACTGAGAGATGTAGACTGGGGGTTCAGGAGGAGAGTTTTCTACCATGACCATACCTAGGGGTGCTAAGAGAGGAGATACCATCCAACACAACATACCCCACTTGCTTAGGAGGCGTCCTAGTTTATGGGATAGTATGTTCCTGTTGGTACTTCATAAGAGAGGTTAGCCCTCAATGGTCAACAATAGGGCAACTCTGGCAAAGCATAGATAGATGTGAACGGATCTCATACTTATCACACCGAAGAGGGATTGTAGCAGTTTTGAGGAGGCTACAGGTCACCTACACCTCAACCTACTCAGAGTATGGCAGCATCTAGCGCACCTAGATCCGAGGGCCATGTCAACACCTTATCACTCAAGGATGGTAGAGCCTATAGTTCCATAGTGGTAGGTGTGGTCACCATTGCTAATTATAAAGTTAATGTTCTGTTTGTCTCGGGTGCCTCACATTCTTTTGTTTCAGTCGAGTTTGCTTCTAGTTTGAGTTAGCCAAGAATTATGTTAGATGATTATTTTTTGATCAAAGGCCTAGGAGGGCAGCTCTTAATGGTAGAGCTAGTCTACCAAGGGTCACTGTTGTGATAAGAGGGTATGAACTTCCAGTAGATTTGGTAGTTCTTGTGTTGCAGAACTTTGACATTATCTTGGGAATGGATTGGTTGTCCATATATCACAGATTGGTTGACTCTTTCGAGAAGAGCATGATTTTCTCTATACCAATAGTTTCATAGTTTGAGTTCATGGGTAGAGCAGTAGACAAATCCTTCAGGTGCATTTATACACTACAGGAGTTAGGGTTACTTGATAGAGGATGTGTTGGATACCTTGCCTTTATGACAGCTGCTACACCTGAGGAGAAGCCTGAGGTATACAGTGTCCCCATCATAGGAGAGTCTCTAGATGTGTTCTTGGATGACCTTCTCAACCTTCCTCCTGAGCACGAGATCGAGTTTGAGATCTTGCTGGTTCTTGACACCAACTCAATCTCTACCATGCCATATC
Source organism: Thalassia testudinum (assembly GCA_037157565.1). Classification (NCBI taxonomy): domain Eukaryota; kingdom Viridiplantae; phylum Streptophyta; class Magnoliopsida; order Alismatales; family Hydrocharitaceae; genus Thalassia; species Thalassia testudinum. The sequence goes on along the minus strand of JAZHRO010000062.1, from coordinate 13,155,781 downwards.
AGATGGCACCTATTGAGTTGAGGGGGCTCCAGTCCCAGTTACAAGAATTACTAGAGAAGGGGTTCATTAGGCCCAGTGCCTCCCTATGGGGAGCCCCTGTGCTTTTTGTGAAGAAGAAGGGTGGTACCTTAAGACTATGCATTGATTATCGACATTTGAATAAGGTGATCATCAAGAATAGATACCCACTACCGCAGATCAATGACTTGTTTGATCAGTTACGAGATGCGATAGTATTTACGAAGATCGATCTATGATCAGGGTAACATCAGTTGAAGATCAAGGCTTTGGGCATCCCAAAGACTGCTCTCAAGACACATTATGGGCACTACGAGTTCTTGGCTATACCCTTTAGCTTGACAAATGCCCCTGCAGCTTTTATGGACCTGATGAATAGGGTTTTCCACCCTTACTTGGACTAATTTGTGTTGGTTTTTATAGATAATGTTGTTATCTACTCCCAGGACTAGTCTCAACATGAATAGCATCTTTGCATGTTTCTAGACACCTTGCAACAACATTAGTTTGCAAATTTTAGCAAATGTGAGTTCTGGCTGGATTAGGTCACCTTTCTTGGACATGTGATATCTGGAGTAGGCATCTTAGTGGATCCCGCCAAGGTAGAGATGGTATTGAAGTGGGAATGGCCGAAGTCAGTATCTGAGATACATAGCTTTCTAGGATTGGTTGGTTACTACCAACGTTTTATTCAGGAATTTTCATAGTTAGCTTTGCCAACAACATAGTTGACCCGGAAGGACGTACCTTTCTCCTGGATGAATGAGTGTGACGATAGCTTTGAAAAATTGAAGGAGAAACTGACTATGGCTTTTCTGCTTGCTACGAGAGGTTGGGTTGTTTGTTATTGTACCATGTAGTGGAAAGGATTGGCCATGTACCAATGCGGGGTAGCTCCCCGTATGTTTATTACATGGACTGTAGTTGCAACCTTACCTCGTTAGCTAGGACCCTAAGGTGAATAACTAGGTATAGAGTCGATATAGGTCATCCTCTCGGCCAAGGGAGTGAGCTACATGCAATCTATCGTCTAAGATATCGCAACAAGATCTCCTCACGCCTTTCAAGGAAACTTATTTGGATAGATAATGATTATAATCATGACAAGGCATGGATAATGGAATTATAAAAGATAAATTAAAACAAATGAGAACAGTACCCACTCTTCCTATTTGTCATATTTGTTTAGCATTGGTCTCTTTTCCATTATTTTGTTACTCTACTCAATGTTCGCTGACATTTTCCGTGGACTTTGTACTCAGGTTCTAGAGAGTTACAGCTGAGCTTTGCAAGTGTGGGAGCTGATGGTGCTGATCTGAGTATAACACCGTAGTTGGTAGATAGTTGAAATTTTCGGTTGACGTTTCTTTCTATTTTCGTTTCATCGAACTTAGTTATTTAATTTCGGTTCATGTTTAGCTCTTTTAGTTTGTACCCAAACTTATGATGGCTATGAATTTTCTAATAATATTTTTTAAGTTTAGATTATTTTTGTTGTTTCATTGTATTTACAATGTGATGTGCTGTGAATATTTTTTGTTATTCTATGTGTATGCATTGGATGAGTAGATCTTGGGTATTTGATGGAATCGACTTGAGTCCGTACTTAGGTGGGGGTTCGAGTTGTAACAGAGACTGTGTCTTTGTACCTTCTATTAGGAGGGAACTTTATCTATTTCTAAGCTAGTTAGATTCGGATATTCTTTTCTTTTTGATCAAACTCTTACTATAAATTGTTATGGTAAAGCTATTGCTTGTGGTTCCATTACTTTGGTGGTTTGTATAAATTGGATGAATGTGAGGCCATTATGAGTGCTTTTAATGTTATGATTGAGAATTAAGCACCTTCTAAGTATGCTAGGGAAGATGTAGACAAATCCATGGTGATCTACCATCGAAGACTTGGACATGTGTTTGTTGATAGTAAAACATACTCATCAGCGATGGATCCTTGAATTTTCTGAAGGTCCAACCCTTTCTTTCCTATGAACACTACATTCTTGGGAAGATTCCAGACCACTCTTCCTGGAAAGGGGGTTAGACGTGACAACTTGATAGACCTCATACATATGTACGTATGTGGTCCATTTAGTACTACAACTAGGAATGGTCAAAAATATTTCATAACATTTACTGATAACTATTCATGATACAAATTTATTTACCTAATGCGTCATAATTTTGAACCCTTTGAAAAGTTCAAAGAGTATCATGCATTGGTTAAGAACCAAACAGGTAAAAGAATCAAGGCAATTTGGTCCAGCCGAAGAGGTGAATACCTTTCCGAGGAATTCAAAGAATACCTAAAGGATAAAGGAATCATCTTTGAACTCACGCCTCCTAGCACACCACAATTGAATGGGGTATTTCAGAGACGCAACCACACCCTATTGGATAATGACAAGCAAAGAGGAACTACCACTTTACTTCTGGGGTATGCATTGGAGATAGCGACATACAATTTGAATAGGATTCCTACCAAATCTATCCCCAAAACTCCACATGAGATGTGGCATGGGAAAAAGCTAAGTATTGGGTTCTTGCACTTTTGGGGTTGTATAGATCTCGTTAAAAAGAATCACAATATTTATTTCCATCAAGATGTCATGTTTTATTTTCATATCTATGTATAGCTAATCTTCTTGCATGTGGGGTGAGGGGGTAAATTTGATTTGTCTTTAATTTGTGATTAGATAGATGCTCTTGTTATGGTTCATCAGGAAACTGACTTGTTTTATGCATGCATGTGTTTATTTAGGAGAGTTCAAGCCTAGGGCCATTAAGTCCAAGTTGGATTATACCCTTAATAAATTCATGTGGGATAGGACAAGCTTAAGGGAAGTGACCATCCATATTTATCTCATAAAAAGTATTTTTCTGAATCGATTCTATTTCCCAAACGTTGTACCTTTCCATTGCATTGAGAAAACTCTTTGGTAGCACCTTTCATAATCTAGTTTCATTTTTGTTTTTGGTTTAGTTTGTAGTCTAGTTTTCAAAATTTGTACAATCCTTTCTGGTCATCCAAAAATTCTAACTTTTTACATAGGTAGTCGATCAAGTATGGAAGCATGGCACCAAATTTCAAAGCCTAATTCTTTCTAGAAAAAAAGATAACATTCATGCATTGTTTTGGAGTTAGACTACAAACATAACCTAAATTTTTTATCTTGCCAAATTTTTAATGAATTAATTACAACTCCAAATTATGTGAAGTTTGTGGTAATAGTTTCCTTACTGAGTGTAGTTTTAGAGATAAATTCTCTGTATTTTTCTAGGGTCCGTAGGTCTAGGTTAGTTTTTTGTCAAGTAAGTAGGGTTAGAATAGTAGTGCTGCCCTACTTGATAAATAAAAATCCAAAAAAAATTGAAAAACACTTTCAAAAATCCTAAAAAAATTCTTGTGCTTTGCTAATTGATTAAAGAACACAACAATATAACCTCCCTATGGATTCAACCCAACTTAACCTAATTGCAAAATAATTAAGTTGATTTTAATTTAGGTGTACTATTTTTACAACTTGAGCATTGACACACACCAGACTTAACATTTGATACAAATGATGTTCATAAGGTTATCCATAGTTTAAAAGAAGATGCAAATATGCAAAAGAAGATACAAAACTCCTTATGGTGATGTTCGATTCCAGTAGGATATTTTTTCATTCAATGAAGAATGACACTATGAATTCAAAAGCAAGGGACATCCCTCTACCAGGAATCTTGAACATGAATATTTCTTGTTGATAGATATTGGTGATTGTGAATATTATGAAGAGGTAATGATGAATGTGCAAAAGGAAAACAAGATTAAGGCCATGGATAGTGAAATATAATCTTTATGACATCCATGACTTTTAACTAGTGAAGCTACCCCAAGGAAGGAGGGCATTCGTGAGAAAATGGGATTTTAGAGTTAAACGTGATGAGAACTCTTTAAACTCAAGGTATAATACTATGTTGGTTGTCAAGGGTTTCATTAGAAGAAAGGAATTGATTTAAGGCATTCTTGTCTGTTGTTAGGATGCCATTTACTAAAAGTTGTTCTTAGTTAAGTAGCTAGTCTTAACTTGGAGGTAGAGCAAATGGATTTGAAGACAACCTTCCTACATGGTGATGTTAAGGAGGAAATTTACATGTTGTAATTTTTAGATTTTATAATTAAAGGATGAAAGCCTAAGTATGCAAGATAAGAAAGAAATTGCATAGATTGAAGCAAACTTCCATGAGTATTTTGAAAGGGGTATGGTTACAAAAAGACCATTGAAAGAGTTTACATTTAGATCCAAGGGGTTCTAAGTGATTCTTTTCTCGAAGTAAGAGAGAAATGAAGTAAACAACATTGAACAAGGAATGGCTTCGAAGTAATTGTAGGTTTGATTCTACGATGAGAGTTCTTTGCTCAAGTTGAGCATACAAAGAGAGTACAAAAGAATGAAATGAAAGTGGAGGAAAAAAAGAATTTTGATGGTTTGTACAATTGCCTTGAACCCCCTATTTATAGGCTTCTCCTTGAAGGATGGTCACCTCTTGTCTTGGGTTCTGGTCAATGCTCCTCTTGTCTGTTTATCTTCAAGGGTCTTCAGCTGCTATGTTTTCTCAAGGCTCTTTCCCTTAAGTCTTTTATTACACATTTTCCTGAGATTTCAATATTTCTTGGGACTTTGGCTCTTTTGAGACTTCATAACACTCCTCAATTCTTTGTGAAGTCTCAAGTTTTTGACTTTATTCTACTTCTCTTTCCTGCAAAAGCTTAGTAATATCAATCATACTCTAATCACAATGAAAGAAATAGAAAACTAGAGCATTATCATTGTTTGCATGGACATGTACAGATGATATATGAATATATCCAAAAATTGATATTTGCTTGTTTACTCTAAATAAATGTTCTTTCATATTTATTGGGTGTGACCATGGCCATCTTCCTTAGAGATCTTTCTTTGTAATCATCGAATGTGACTATGGTCAACTTCCTAAGAAATATCTTCTTCGTAATTAGTGGAGTGACGATGGTCAACTTCCCGAGAAATTTCTTCCTCTGAGAAATAAGTTTCTTTCAAGAAATACACAGGAATGTATATTACTTGAAAGCAACTTTCAAGAAATAAGCCATCTTTGAGAATTCCATATTTGTTGCTAAAAAATTACTCAGGAATTGTTCTTCATGAAAAGGTCACTTGAGTATCTTTTTCATGAACTTCAATAAGCTAGATAAATAATCAAAATAAATACTTGAGGTAATTTTACCCATCATCAACCATTATACATCATTTTATCTTTATGAAAAAATTTTCAGGTAATGACTTTGTCATTCTGTAGATTTATGTTGATGACACACTTATTGTTGGTAGTAATACCTCGAGAACCATAGGTTTGAAAAGAATTTAAAGCCTTTTCCATGCTTAGATCTTGTAAATCAAATTTTAAGCTTGGGGAACACTTATGATAGTAAGTTGTAGATGTTGAGACATTAGATTAATGCTGAATTATTTTAAACTTAGTGATTTTGATGTTAATAAAATGACTAAAGATGTTTAGAGAAGTCAAATAAGTACTACAAAAATTGAAGACTTAAAATGCAATTCTCATAGTATTGATGAAACATATATTTACGACGAGGGGGTGACGATAGTGGAGGAGGGAGCAAGAAGAAGGGGAGGGGTCGTGTTCTCTGATGTTGCCAAGATTGTTTAGGTCATTATTCTCCAATGATTACTTCAATAAGGAAGTAAGAGAGAGAGAGAGAGAGAGAAAGCTAGAGGGGGTACTGTTCTTAGTGAGATTGGCAAGGTTGGAGAGGACGTGGATAGCGCGGCAGGTCGCGAAGTAGAGGAAGGTGACATAGAAGGAGATCTCGTCACAGAGGGTGTCGAGGAGGTGGTGATGGCAATCAGATAAGAGCAAAGGGGTTTAGGGGTAGGGGGCTGAGACGTGGGTGATGCAAAGTTTTTTTTTGGCTTTTCCTCATGATTTTAAATCCATGAGTGAATTTCATTGGTCACAATCCCATCTAGAATCATGATCAAAGACTTCCGGTCACAATTTCTAAGCTGTGACCAAATGTTTAGTGTAAAATTGACCTATTTAACATTTTTGGTTACCATAGGTTAGTTTGGTCAAAGCTTTAGTAATCGTGACAAAAACTAATTTTTCTAGTAGTGACATGTGTATTTATATAAAAAATGTAAAGTGAAATGGACCACCCATTACAATACATATAAAACTAATTTTTCTAGTAGTGACATGTGTATTTATATAAAAAATGTAAAGTGAAATGAACCACCCATTACAATACATATAAAAGTAGGTACATACAACATCCTATTAACCTATAAAATGGGTATGAGTAACAATAACATTCTCCAAAGCCAGCAAAACCTCACAAAATTTTTGAAAATAAGGTAGACCTCGATGCCAATTGATTGGGTATGTATGTAGGTAGCTCCTTAATAATCACATGTCTCTCCTTTCCAAAATCTCAAGCAAGAGCTCATTCCATGTGTCGATGGGACCTGACAAACACCAATGCGTACAGTCATTATAGCCTTTCATCCATTCATTGTTCCAATGCTTCCCTGGATGGCCATCTCCTCTCTCTAACATTAACCTCCTCTACTTGCACATTGCATATCTCTAGAGAGTGATTCGCCTCCTACGAATTGGCTGGGGTTGGCCGAGTCCTATTGCAATACCCTCCTGTGTTCCAAGACCCATTCTCGAAGTGTGATGGTGAGTATGTCCTTAATATGGTGAACAACCCATCTTTGCACTCTTGGCATTCATTGATGAAATCAAGTGTTTTCTTAAAGGCCATTTTGATGGCAGAGGCAACAGTAATAGTGGAGACATTTGGTTCTGAGCAGAAGATGCAGCCGAGGAGATCGTTGCTGTTGTTGTCATAGAGATAAAGCTTGTGAAAGAAACAATGGCCATTGGAGATGATCGCGATGTCGATGTCATGGAGTTGTTCTTGGGACCAAGTAGGGTTGATCTTGTCGATGTAGATGTTAAAGATGCCTGTGTTGCTGCCATTGAATAGGAGCTCCTTGGCTTCGACAAAGAAGCATGACCAAATGGCCTTTAGGGTGAAGTCGTGGAAGGGGAAGTGCCAGGTTCAAAACTGATCATCGGCATCACAATAGACCTCTGTTGGAGTCTCTTCCTGCATGTATATAAGAATTGGTTTGGAAATGTTACTTAAGCTAAGCAAATTGAATAATTTTTCAATGAACAAAATCCCTTAGGTATAATATATAATATTCTTAAAAGGATCCACAATGTGATGTATTGAGAAAATGAGAAACTATCAAGAAGTTGGCTTGTAATAACTCCCTCCCTAACTCGTGCAATTAGAAAAGGATTTTTTGTGTTTTTGATCCAACTTAGTCACCTCTGAGATCATGTGTTTCCATGATGCCCACTTCCTTAGGTGGTATCAAAGCCATGTCTTCGCTGAAGCTTTTGTGAGATATGCATTTTTTAGATGCTTTTCACAACATAAATTGCAATTGCAGATTCTGTTAATTGCTTAATAAAAATTATTATTCACATGACCAGCTAATCAATTAAAAAGAGATTCCTAATCGAACTACTAATCGAAGCACAGGAACAAACTAAGTCAATTTGCATAATAAAAGGTTATTAATCATTGAATTTATTTTGTAGGGTTCTTAAACATTTAATAAGAGTAATTAGTTAATTTATATTTTACAAAATCCTATTATGCGTTCAATAAAATTTATTAAGTGTTTAATCTTGTTTCGCAGACTTGGGTTTTAACTTCCATGATATAATTTGGTTTCGGATTTGGATTTGATGATTTTGAAACTTAATTTATATCAAATTAGGAATCTTAAAATATGGAAAATCAAAATAATATGGCTCTTTAATCTTTGTTCGATTGTGGATGTTTAATGCACATTATATGATATGTATATATGCATGATTAGATGTTTTAAAAGTTAAGAAGTGAATCAAACAACACTTTCTTTTTTCAAAACCAAACTTCCTTTTTTCATTTGTAAATTAATAGGATTAGTTATGTAATGGTTAAAAGAATGTTTTTCAAGATTAGAGTTTCCACGTTTGTTGAAATCTTTCACATCAAATTATGGTCTTATTAGTAAAAAAGCAGAACCGCTCACATAGTATGATTAGGTAGTGATCATATTGAATGCTTATATGATGGAATGACCATGAGCAATTATATTTGATGTATTGTGAGAGAGAGATTGATTCATTGAAATCATGTATCATGCAATGTGAGAGAGCTTTTGGAAGTCTGGTAAAGACTTCAATCTATATTGTTTTGTATTATGTGATATCATGTGGATGTGATGTTTGTTGACTCCTAGGGATGCATGAGTACAAACACGAATCCTAAGGTTAAAGACTAATAGTGCGAAATTAACAATTTAATAGGATCAAATTGACACTCAAATCTCATCCAATCATCCCGATATGACTATGAACCCTCATTTCCAAACTTTAAGCATATTAAGTATGTAGGAGTTACTTAGGTCTCCTATTTGTAGTAGGGTTGGTGTAACCATTGGGCATTATGCATTTTGGCTTCAAAAGGAGCAGCAATCTCATTTTCTTGTGAAGGAAAAACCATGCATAGATAATTCCTGTTGTTATGACTACTGAAAGGAAAGGGCACTAGGACTCCGTGCAGCATGCCATAATACAATAAGTTGAAAGAATGACTAGCTTAATTAGGGCTACTTGAGGTTAATAGTTGATATAAGTTTTACTAGAGATTGAATGTGCTTGGGAACACAAATAGAGGTTTATGAAGTAGAATAGTTCTCATTGTCCCAATAGTCTTATGGAGAAATGCCAAGGCTATTCCATGAGCCCGTTGAAGATGGAATATTAATCCAGCTTAAGACAATTACATCAACATGTCTCCTCTCATGCAATATCAAAGGGATATCTATGAGATGGACATAATGGGGCACCCTTTTTGTTTCGAAAGCCACAAATGAAACTCGTATGTTCTCCCAAACTTACATACGTATTTACACATCTACATTTATTATCAAATGGAACAACTCAATTCTTTTTCCTAAGATTCATGATGAGAATAAGTTGATTGGTTTGAACTATACATATTATATTTGTAACCTTGAACTAGTGATCATTGCGAAGTGCATCAAATATGTGCTTGAGAAAGAATAGTTCATGGATCCCAAGGTAAGAAAGGAAAGGGACTTTAATAAGAAGTGGGACAAAGACAAGGAACTGGCTTATTGTTATGTCCTTGCTTCTATCATAATGCTCTTTAAAAGCAACATGAAAATATGGGTTTTGTTGTTGACATCCTCTTTAGTCTCAAGGACATGCTTGAGGATGTTAATAATGCTTAGAAATTCTAGATCACAAGGGATCTCATATCATGTACGATGATACAAGGAGATTTTATGACAGAGCATGTCTTAAAGAGGATAACCTTATTAAGATGGAGAGCCTAGGGTCAGAGATAACTAGGGTTCAAAAGAAGGACATTTTCCTAGCCTTACTACCTCCATATTATGGTTGATCCATTGCATCATACAATTCAAATAAGGTGAAGCTTACTCTCTCTAAGATGGTATTGCATCTAAGTGTAGTAGAAGATGTGATAAAGAGGGAGCATCGGAGCATCTAAGAACAATGGTTGTAGTATGAGGCTCAAGCAAGAGAAAGGGGAATTATCCTCCTTTTGTAGGTGCAAGGTAAAAGAAGGACTAGAGTAATGACTCATCCTACTTTTGCCACAAGAAAGACTACTAGAAGCACAATTATCCATGTTATTTGTAGTCCTTAAGGAAGGACAAAGGAAAAGAACCTAAATGTACACACTCCATTATGTGCTCCTAATGGGAGGTACTAGCTTGGCCTGTTAAACATCCAACCCACCCCACCACAATTAAATACGAATAAACATGACTATACCATGATGGATACGAGCTAAGATATTCTTTATAATCCTGAGGATTTGGCCTAGGTAGCTCCCAAGAGGCTCGACTCTTCTGACAAAGGTCAGCAACATTCTCGATGTATCGAGAATGGGTATGCCTTTTTCCAAGGGTTACCAACCCTACTAGCTTATCCCTTGGCTAGGGAGAACCTACCAGGTTGGGATCCGAGGGGAAGGATACATCTCAATCTATTCAAGTAGAGAGGGATGATTCCTAGAATCTAACTTCTGAGGTAAGAAGGGAATAAATCATGAGCTAATAAAGTTGAATAGTTGCATGAATAAATCATGGTAAAGAGGAAAAAGGTTCATATCCAGCTTGTAGTGTTAAGGAAACCTAGATCTAGTAAGGGAATGAGGAAAAAGCCTGTAGTTAACTTGTTACATAACTAAGGCATAAATGATAGAGGAAAAATGGCTTGTGGTTGGCCAATAGGGTAGGAACCTGTACACTACCTTTCTTAATTTCTAATGTTATATGTGGTTTGTCCCTATTGAGTCGCTTGCCTCATTCCTACTTTATGACCCATTTCAGGTTCCGTTGCCATGGAGTAGGTGCTGCATCATGTTGGGTTCAAGCCTAAGAGGACCTGGGAGATCATTAGAGTATGAGTTGTGCCTTCCTTCTAGGTAGGCCTTTAGTGCTAGATGTAAATGTTTTAACTAAGCTTCTTTTGTGTAGCGTTGAAGTTAGATAGCTTTCTGGTGTTGTATGACATACACTTACAATTGTGGGCCTTTGTATATGTTTTGATGAAGACAGTGAATGTATGGCAATGATGTAAAATCTTATGTGTTGGTGATGTATTAGTGGTATTTTAGTATTGTTCTTGTTGTTTTCTATGTTTTTATCACTTTTGATCGCGAGGTGTGCCTGCTAGTATTTTATTACTTTTCACTGATTCGTAGTGTTGTTGTGGGGTGTACCTACCCATATAATTTGTGGTATGCAGGCACAGATTTTGGGAAATATTAGATAAATAGAGGAAACCTTGCTAGATTTTTGGTACGTTTTGACCTTATGGTTTATTTAAAGATTGACTTTCCTAAGACGTACCTAACTAATAGGACTACAAATTATAACCTGAGCCACCTGGTAGCTAGAACCTTGGTGCATGCAAAACTGTGATCCACTCTCAGTCAGTTAGGAGAATTATCAGGCGTGACAACCTACGGTGGTATCAGAGCCACACACTTCCTTGGAGGTGTGTTTACTGGGTTGGGTTTGATGTTATAGTTTGGACATTGATTGTAGTTCATGTGCATGGCATACCATGCTATCGGACCTTTACATTGTTAGCTAATGAAGGCCCGCATCTATTCTTGGATACCTCCAAAGATCCAGAAACAACGAAGAGGTAGTAAGTGTTAGCCTGATCCTCTTGTGGACACCACTTAGTTCCTAGGCATGATGCAGGAGATTCTGCAGACCCTGGTTGACACTATGAGCATAAATTGGGTCAGATTAGGGAATCGTGGCAATAATGGAGGTAGTGGCAGTGGTGAAGGACAGATGGACCCACCGCTGGGGTGATGGTCCTAATGAACCTCTATGTGAGGAAGCACCTAATCAGCCATTGTCTGTGGCACTTATTAAGAGTGCAAAGCTTGGGCAGCTCAAAATGTTGAAGCCGTCGACCTTCTCAGAATTTGGCGATCCATTGGCCGCTGAGGACTAGATGTTGAAGTCTAGGAAGATCCTCGTTGCTCTCTAAGAGGGAGAACATAAGGTGTGGTTTGTCACATTCTAGATTGAAGGTATTGTAGCATGATAGTAGGCCATGGTTAAAGCTTTGGGATTTATTCGTACGACGTGGACAAGTTCACAGAACTTTTTGATGGTAGTTCTGCCCCTAGAATGGAGAGTGCAAAAGAGAGACAAGTTCATCCACCTCTAGCAGGGTCAGATGACAGTTGTTGAGCTCAGGGAAAAGTTCATGAAGCTTCTTGGCTTGGCAAGGGAAGTGTTTGTTGGGGAAGACATTATGACTTGGTAGCTGATGTGGGCCTGATGAGTAATTGCTCATGTCCAAGTGATGGATATCGAACTGTCTTGTTCGAGTATCTAGCTATGAGCTATTTATAGACATGTAGCCCTTGACCTGAAGAATGATGGCATGATCTTAGGAATGGAATGGTTGGTGGGTGTTATGCCATTTTGGACTGTTCTAGGGTGAAAGTGATTTTCTCGCCACCAGGATAGACCTAGTTTGAGATCTAGGGCTTGTGAGATCATGCTAAGGCAATCTTAGTGATTGGAACTTGTAGGCCCTTAGTTAAGAGGATAGGGTAGGAATCCAAAGTGTATCGATAGTCAGAGAATTTCTAGGCGTCTCTCCCAAGGAATTGCTAAGATTTCATCTATGTTGAAAGGCTGAATTTGAGGTCCAACTAGTGCTAGAACAGGTTCCACCTTCAAGCCTGTGAAGGATGGTTTTTGTTGAGCTCATGGAATGAAGGGTCCAACTACAAGAGTTGTTGGATAGGGGGTTCTTTTGACTATTGTCATTGTCGGAAACCTTGTACTTTTGTGAGAATGAAGACAAAGTATGTGGTTTTGTTTTGACTATAAACAACTATCAAGGTCATAATCATAAATAATCAACCTATACCCAAAATCGATGATTGGTTCAATTAGCTATAAGGATCCATAATGTTCTTGAGGGTTGACCTACGATCTAGGTATTGTCAATTGCAGATAAGGTGAGAGGTATTTCGAAGCCTGTATTTCAAACTTATTGTGGGCATTACAAGTTTTGGTTGTCATGTTGGGCTACCTAATGCCCTTGCTACATTCATATACTTAATAAATTGGATGTTACTCTTTTTGGATTGATTCATCGTAGTGTTTATTGATGATGTTCTGAAGTATGTTTGGAATAAAGACCAACACATAGAATGTTGAAGGCTATATTGGATGCATTGCAACGCAACTCCCCTTATTACCAAGCTCAGTAGGTATAAGTATTGGTTTAGCAAGCTTCTTTCTTGGGTCACGTGTTTGATGACAGACGTGTGTCAGTGGACCCAGCCAAGGTTGAACCAGTGTTGAGGTGGTCTTGACCAGGGCCTGAGATTGATATCCGGAGCTTCCTGAGTTTAGCTAGGGGTTACCAACATTTCTTTCGGGATTTTTCCAAGATTGCGGTTTCATTGGTGAGCCGACGATAAAAAAGGGTCAACTATGCTTCGGCCCCAGTTGGTGAGTAAAGCTTATGAGTTGAAGCACGGTCTGATGACAGTGTCGGTCTTGGCTCTTCCTTTGAGAAGCGATAGATTCGTTGTATACTATGATGCTTCACCCCTTAATATCCGTGGTGTACTATGATGCTTCACCCCTTAAACTTGGTTGCATCTTGACATTGAGTAACAGGGTAATTGCCTACGCTTCTTGACTTTTACAAGATCATGTAAGGACTTACCTGACCCAACCTAGAATTAGCAGCCATTATGTTGCTTTGAGGTTTGGAGGCACTGTTTCTTTGGTGAACCCTTTGCTATCTTCACTTGGAAGGAATTTAGAATAAGGTGACACCATTGGACGAATCTACTGAAGGATTATAATGGTAGAATCCAACACCATCCAAACAAAAGTATAATGGTAGCTGATGCTTTAAGCCAGTACCTAGTAGTAACAGTGGTTCAACTCTAAGTGTAGGAGTGGGATGGGCTCCTTGATACTAGTGAGTGGGAGCCAATCATTTGTTGAAATTTGGGAATGCTTTTATGTGTTTTTGTAGACTACAACCAGAGTTGATCATGGAATCCAAGGGATGCAATTTATTAATCCAAGGTTGTTTCGGATTCGAGACGAAATTATGCCTAGACCATCATTGGATTTCTCCTTATATAGTGGAGTGTTCCATTTTGGGATGACTCTATGTGCTTGGAAATGAGATTATGAAGAGACAATTGTTGTGTGAGATGCACAACTCTAGGCTAGAGGTGCACTCGGGTAGTACTTGTGTGTATAAGGGCGTTAAGAGAACTTCTGGATCAGTTCATAGGAAGCCTTAGATGCCAAGCTAAGATTTATCTTGGCATATCATCCAAACCTTAGGAGACCCATTGCAATCTTGTGTGCTGGAATGGTAGAGATCATGGGAGGACCCTCTATTGTTGACTGAAATTGCCCAAACCATGATTACCATGCTAGCATAGGCATGTTGTCCTTTGAGGCCTTATATGGACAAAAGGGTTTTTTGCCTATCAACTAGGCCAAAGTGAGAGAGAAATTTGTTTTGGGCCTAAAGTTGACTCTGAGGTGGTCGGTGTAGGTTGTTTCTGTTAAAAGGAAGTTGTTGACCTCTGGATCTATATCGAAGGGTCTTAGTGACCATCATCGACCGGATCTGCAGTTCCAAGTCGAAGATAAGGTATTGTTCTCCGCATATTGCCTAAAAAAATATTCATTGCTTTGGAATCAAGGGAGAGCTGAGACCCCAGCATGTCAGCCCATTTGAGATCATGGGGTAGGTCAACCCGGTAGCTTCACGCCTGGCTTTGACTTTGTACTTGTTGGCTGTAAATAATATTTGGTGCATCTTAAACTGGATGACAATGATGCTATGTAGCGCGGTTGTACCACTACTGAGGGGGTTGTGTAGCCGTCGAGAAGTCCAAGGAGGCTACATGGGAGCCCAAGGCCAGGTTGTAGATCATGTATCCTTACCTCTTTTGAACATGAAATGTGACTAATTTCATAAACAAAATCTTTTTAAGGGGGTTAGGGTGTAAAGGATTGAATTTAATAGCCCTTTTCAAATCGACCTAAGCCATTACTATCTCAGCATTTATGGATGTGTAGGCCCCTTAGAATTGGTTACTTAAAATGGTTTTAACAATATTTTGTTGGTGAGGGTCTTTTGGAGTGAGAATTTTATTGGTTGCCTCTTTGTTAATTAGGTGAATTAGGTGGAGGGGCACTTAACCATTTTTCCCACCCCTTATGAGATGAGGGATTGGCTTGTAGAGGAAGTCAAGCATACCCTCATGAGGCTTAGGGCAATCACGTCCTATACACCACCACCGGCTACTCTCTCTCCTTCCACTTATGTGTAGGATCACAAGAACACAAGCACACTAGAAAGGGGATGAATTGTGTGGTAAAAAAAAATTGCAAATAATTCAAGCCACAGAAATAGAATACCAAACATATAGTGGTTCCCCTCACTTGGGTACTCCACTAACTAAGTCTCTCGACTTAGGATTTTTAACCTGATTCCCTCAACCTGAAGGGAATCAATTTACTAAATATGAGGCAATTGATGGGTTACCTCAACCCAATTACAAGAAAAAATTACGAACAAGATAGTACAAGTGTAAGGAAGAAATATAAAAGCTTATAACTAAAATCCTAAGTCTCCAACAAGAATATCTTTAGCAATATGTAATATTGAAGTTTAGCATGAAAAAATGGTGCACAAAAATGATTTGAAAAAGAGCGTTAAAAGAACTTGTTGCAAATCGGAGATCCTCTTGAAGGCTTAAAGAACAAGCACTATTACTCTTGCTTCTTAAAAAGAAGAGAATATGAATTTTGGAAGCAAGCAATGTTTTTTATTGTTGTATCTTCTAAAGATGGCTCTCAAGGGTTTTTTATAGACCACTAAGCAACCCCCCTACATTCCCTAGCCGTTGGGAGCATAATTAGAAGGTTAGAGTTAAGATTAATCACAAAATAATCGCTCAGATTTGGCACAATGGTTACTTGGTACTAGTACTAAAGTTGTGGTGCCGGTACTAGCTGCTTGCAGTTACTCAGCAGCCAGCACAACAGAGCTTGGGTACCGGTGCTCATCATAGGTACCAGTACTCAGTGCTTATAGCTGAGTACCAACTATGTCACTAGGTACTGCTACTTATCATGAGTATCGATACTTATGACTCACAGGTTTAAAAACTATAACCTACATGTATCAGTACTAGTGATGAGTATCGGTACTTGTAAGCTCCAGGCACTACCAGTGTCCACAAACTGTGAGCACTTGATATTGGTACTCATGATGAGTACTAGTACTTGTTATTTACAGTTTAAAACTATGGCTTAAACTTGTGCCTTGCATGTACCGATACTTATGAACAGTACCGGTACTTGCTACAAGTACCTTGAATTAACTCTTTTAATCAATTTTAGAGCTTTTTAAAATTCAATTAAACTATTAATATAAGTAAGAAATTATTTTAATTTTTCAAACAAACAATTTAATGCGTGTTTGATACCTAATTATCTCTATTTTGATTTTACTTCCTAAATCATTTTTCCTTGTTTAGGAGACATACATATTTCTAGATTACAATAAATAAACATCAAAAAATCTTCATCCACTTGAAAATTTCTTCCTTGTCATGTTCCACACTTCTTATAATCCTATGGTTTCCTTATAAATATCACTTCACAAACTCATTAGATTTAAAACAATTTTGTTAACACCAAAACATAAAAGAGAAGTGGAACTAGGTTCCAACATTATGCTCGTCAGCCCTCCTCCTCCCCGTTCCCCTCACCAGCCACACTTGCCTGAGATGGCCTTGTGGCAACTGCTACTGCGATTGAAGCTACAACTGCTGTTGTGGTTGAATCTACAAATGAGAGTGATAATTACATCAATTAGTCAATTTCTAGGGTGCTTGTGCATTAATATCATATTTTAGTGGGTCTAGGAGTAATACGTGCATATTGTGTTATTTCTGCATCAAGATTACTTAGAATTAATGTTTAATGACCCTGTGTACAATTGTATATTGAAACAGGTCTTAGATGAGCAATCAAACCATACAGATGAATCTAAATCGACAAATGGAGTCCAACAAACTCAAAATCACCTCAATTCGACCTCTGAAGCTTCCACAACAAGCCCAACAAGTTCTGACCGTTGATCTAATGATCAACGACCCTCATTGCGTCACGTGGCATTCGCTCCACACTCCATTACGCCCCTGCCTCTCATCTTCACAACGTGCATGCACGATAGCCACCGTCGGATCACCATCAGAGGGCCTTCATCGCGCCACATCGCTCTTCATCATCAACCGCATGATAGCCATCAGACGGTGGCGAGCACACAAGGGGAAATGCAAAAACAAGATAAAGTGGTGCTTGTAGCGCATTGGTCTGCGCCTCAAATCACAATCGGCGAGCGCAAGTTCGAGCCCTCACAAGGCTCAAATCCACAGCATGTGAGCGGGCGGTGAAATTGGATTGCTTGATCACGAGCGAATGGTGGTGATTGAGGCGACATAGTGCACCCAGATGAACACAATTTATGCACGAGTGATCCGATGCACTATCAGACGTGCGATCGTACGTCCTGGCGGGGGTCGCGATCTTGACCCTTGATCACCCATTGGATGGCTAGCAATGCAAGTACACAAATTGCGAGCGATGCCCGTAGACCGTACGCTAGCTACGTGCTGTGCACATGGCTATGTGTGAGCAGGCATGCAACTGTACGTGGATTGGCCGAGATGAGCATGCGAGAGCATGATTCTTAGGCCAAGTGATTTGGCATGAGCCCTATAAATAGTCCTATGGACCTCCATTTGATCCCATCTCTTCCTATCATCTAGCGAGCATGTCCCCACCTCTATAGAGCTTCAAAATGTGTTCTTGGAGCCGTCAAGCCACCGACGAAAGTCCATCCACCGCTGTGGCTACCTCGACGACCCCTATTTTCTCCTTTGATTGCTAATTTTCCTTTAGCTTTTAGTTGCTATTTGTTAAGCATTCCTCTAGTTTCTATGCTCATATCTGTAGTACATTGGCTATATAATCTAGAAAAGTGATTGGCTTTATTTTATGTTATTTTAATTCTTTCCAAGTGATTTTCTAATTAGCTAATCTTATGCTTCATCATGCCTTTGTTTCATGCGTAGTTAGTGATCTTTGTTCTACTTCAGATTTCTAACCCTACTCTCTCTCTCTCTTTCTCTTATTTTCTCTTTTTGCAAGCAAATCAAAATAACCATCATGTGGAAATAAAAAATAAGCAACTAATTGATCCAATTTCACACCTCGTTGTGTTCGACACTTGGACTCACCTCATCATCTTATTAAAATTGATGTCGTAAACGCATGCTACAATGCACGTATTATCCTTATGTGTTTTTCGACGTCAATTTTTGGTGTCGTTGCCGAGGAAGCAATAGATCTTTTAGTCACTTTTATCCTTGCATTGGTGCTCACATGTTACAACCCGGTTCCCGAATCCCTACAGGACACGAGAATTGGACCTACTCGACTCATCCCGAGACTCAGTCGTCCAACGAGAAAGTAACCAAAAGAACAGTAAAATAAACCACATTCATCATGCATGTAACTAACAGTAACAAAAGTACAGTAGTAAAGAAAAAAACTACTACAGTACACACCACCACAATAGTAGAGAATTTAAACAGGTAAATAAAATGATGCTTACAATAAAAGAGTACAAGTGTAACAGGATATACTCACTACAACAGAAAAATGGTACAGTAGGTACAACACAAGTAGAACTACTGGACTCTACTAGGCCCAGCACCCCCCACAGCCGCAGGCTCTGGCTGCTCAACACCTGGTCCTTAAAAGGTGACAAAGGTGACACGTCAGCGAAATGCTGAGTAGAGTGGCAACCAGCTAGCTAAGAAAAATAGTAAAGGTGGAAAAGTAGCTGTTGTTTTTAATTTCTTTCTTTATTCCTCTATTTACTCGTTCTCGACTTATTTCTCAAATCTTTCTCTTGATCTCGAATGTTCCTCGTGGGAACGATCTTGATTGCAGCCTTTTCCGAAAAGTAGAAGTAGCACGTGGTGCACTCCTGGCCGGGAGAGTCCCCCGTGGTGGTCCTACCCTCAGTCAACCACCCCAAGGTCGCTGACAAGCATAACGGTGACTACGGCACGCACGATAAACGCACGGGTAGCTACCCCACACTGGCACGCGGTCGGTCATTTCCGTTAACGGGTGCGCCCAAAGCACAACACGGAACTAGTAAAGGGCAGAGCCCTCTCAGTAACAGGGGTCTAGCCCCTCCACAGAAACCAAACAAGGGTCTTTCCCCTCCACAGTCTGCGCACCTCGCCAGACTACCCTGGTTTGCCCAGTGGGCCTAACAAGTCGGTGTAAGACGGCTAGCAGAACCCTAGGGCCCATGGGGTGGCTAGCTCTCTCTCTACACTAGTAGCTCTCCCTGGTACTATGTACGTGAGGGCCAAAAGTCAGTACAAAGTGGCTAGACCTAACCTCGGGTCCCTGGGGTGGCTAGCTCCGCTCTACATTAAACAGGGGACAATCGCTCTCCTTAGTATTCTGTACTTAAGGGCCAACTCACTTCCCCAATTCCATTCCATTTACCTTTCAGGAGCTCTACTCCTAATTCCTCGTAGGGTTCATGCTCATATTTATTTAACCAAGCCAATTTAGGTTTCATCATTTCAGTTTTTATTTTCATATAGCCAAAGTTCCCAACAGTTAATATCCATTCATATGCACGTAGCTGTTATCCAATTTCAGGCAATTACCATTGTTTTATGTACTTTTCCAAGACTACAATTCATGTATTCACGACATTCGTTTCAGTGTTTCTATTCCTGGGATTCATGCCACACCCTAGGATCTATCATTCAATCTAGTTTTCCAGTCCTAGGATTCATGCCATACCCTAGGATCTATCATTCAATCTAGTTTTCAAGTCCTAGGATTCATGCCATAACCCATTCAATCTAGTTTTCAAGTCCCAGGATTCATAACATATCCTAGGATCTATCATTCAATCTAGTTTTTAGACCCTAGGATTCATGACATACCCTAGAATCTATTATTATCTCAAAGGTGCATTAATGTTGGTAAAAATCTAAGGGGAGCCACTCTACCTACAAAATCGAGACTAATGGGGGCGTGATCGGCAAGTCCACGTGCCTCCGCAACCCCTCGAGCCGCAACGGGACGAGGTCGTTACACAAGGATTAAACACAAGGAACCACTCAGAATAGGATACAAGTATTTTAAACAAGTAGAGGAACAATTTCTAAGAAGAACGGAATCTCAAACGCGGAAATCGAACTTCGAACGGACCCTAAACGGGTCAAAAACAACTCTACCCCAAATCAGACGTCTGGAACACCTTCCAGATGTCTTAAATGATGGTTCTGATCATACCTTACTTCTGCGCTGCTCTTCATTTGTCTAGGATCCTGCTGAACCATCTGGACTTAGTTCCAGACGTCCGACTGTCACTTCGAAAGTCTAGAGACTCTCTCCGCCGTCTGTTGCTGTGCCCAGACGTCTGATCTATGTGGGAGGGCATGTCCTTGTGCCTTCCCGAACGAAACCTGCACACGTACGCAAACAATCTCAACGTGGATGGAACGGCCTGCATGGCCGCATCCGCAAAAAGAAGAAAGCTGAGAATATCGTACCTTTCAGACATCTGGATCTCCCTCTAGACGTCTCCCGCATCGTCTGGACGTAGGTCCAGACGTCTGATTCTAGGAAAGTTTCCCAGAATCAGAACCTTCTCACCTTCTTCCTGCTGTGCGCGGCTGCGCCGTGCTCGTCCGCCTGTTGCCTGAGCTGCAGCAGCACTGGGATAACCTCCCCAGCACCATGCACCCGCTGTGTGCACCCATCGGCCGGCCCTAGGCAGCTCCGGTGAGTTCTCTCATTCTTCCTCATGCGCTCTACCTCTTCTCCCTCTCGCTGCACCTCCTCCTTCCCACGCGCACCCGGCAGCAGCTACTGCCCTTGCTCTCTCACTCTCTCGCTGACATTGGAAGGAGAAGGAGGAGACGGTGGAGTGGTGGTAAGGAAGAGGGAAGGGGATATTTGAAGGCGTCAGGGGAGAGAGAAAAAGGAAGGAGGGACGCCTGCAGGTCGGCGGGCACAGTCTGCGCGCGCACGCGCATAGACTCGTAATTGTACACCGCAAAAATTTAAATCTAGACGTCTGGGAAGGCATCCAGACATCTGGACCAACTCCCAGACATCTTAAAAATGTTTGATGTCGTGGATCTTAACAACATAACAAACTCAAAGTAAGTTTCGTCCCCGAAACTTACGCTAACTAGAGTGCGGAAACGAATGATATACGCATAACAAACTCAAAGAGGACCGAAGTCGGTCCGAAAAGACGTACCCTCAAAGAGCTCCGGATACCACTCCCGCATCGCCGCCTCAGGCTCCCAGGTAGCCTCCTCGTATCGCTGGCTCCTCCACAAAACCTTCACCAGGGGTACTTGCTTCCGTCTCAGACTCCGGATGGCTCTGTCAAGAATTTGCACTGGCCGCTTGGGGTAGGTCAGGTCGTCACCCACCTCGATGCTCTCGTGGTTCAAGACGTGGCTAGGATCGGCGACGTACTTCCTGAGGTTGGACACGTGGAACACGTCGTGCACACCAGAAAGCTGGGGAGGAAGGGCAAGCCTGTAAGCAACGGGTCCAGCCTGCTCCAGGACCTCAAAGGATCCCACGAATCTCAGCGCGAGCTTCCTTCTCACCCCAAACCGCTGCAGGCCCTTCATGGGCGAAACGCGAAGGAAGACGTAGTCCCCAACCTCAAACTGTACCTCTCTGCATTTCCGATCTGCATAGCTCTTCTGTCTGCTCCTGATAGTGCAGAGTCGCCTGTGAATCTGCTCGATCACCCCCTAACTCTGCTAGATCAGCCTGGGGCCAACCTCCCACTTGGTCCCCACCTCAACCCAACTCAAGGGTACCGTACACCTCTGTCCGTACAGAGCCTCGTAGGGTGCCATGCTGATGCTCGAGTGATAACTATTATTATATGCAAACTCCGCCAGGGGCAAGTGCTCCACCCAAGAGCCCCTCCAGTCTAGTACACAAGCATGCAAAAGGTCCTCAAGTGCCTGTATCATGTGCTCAGACTGTCCGTCAGTCTGGGGGTGGTATGCTGTATTGAACCTCAACCACGTCCCCAGGGCCTGCTGAAACTCATCCCAAAACTGGGGCATAAAGCAGGTATCCTGGTCGGATACGATCTCCTACGGAACTCCGTGTAGACGTACCACGTCGTGGATATACCTCTCTGCCAACTGTGCTGGTCCCAAGGTGACTCAGATTGGCAAGAAACGTGTCATCTTCGTCAATCTGTCAACGATTACCCTGACTGCATCGTGTCCTCGCTGGGTAACAGGTAAGCCCACCACCAAGTCCATGGTGATGCTCTCCCACTTCCACTCTGGCACTGGAAGTGGCTGCAACGGCCCTGCAGGCCTCTGATGCTCGGCCTTCACCTGCTGGAACACTAAACACTACTATACGAATTCACCCACATCCCGCTTCATTCCCCTCCACCAAAAGTCACGTCTCAAATCATGGTACATCTTTGTGTTTCCAGGATGTATGGTGAACCTGGAACCGTGTGCCTTAGTCAGGAGCTCTCTCAACAGCTCCTCATCTCTGGAAACGCACAAGCACCCCCTCATGCGCAGTACTTGATCTGTAAAAGAGAAGTCTCCAGGGTCTCCGGACAGCACTCTGTCATGCAATGACTGTAAGTATGGGTCGACCATCTACTCTGTGATGATGCGATCTATCAGCTTTGGCCTCGTCTGTCGTGTCACAGTCACTGCCCCACAGTGCCCCAGTAACTCTAGGAGCTGCCAACTGCCCATCTCTTCCATGAGGCTCCAACTCTGCACCTATAAACTGGCCAAGTGGGTAGGCACCTTCAGGCTCAAGGCGTCAGCCACCACGTTGGCCTTTCCCGGGTGGTAGGAAATGCCGCAGTCATAGTCCTTCAGGAGTTCCAACCAACGTCTCTGTCTCATGTTGAGCTCCTTTTGATCAAACAGGTATCTAAGGCTCTTGTGATCTGTGAAAATCTCAAAGGTCTCACCATACAAGTAGTGCCTCCAAGTCTTCAGAGCGAAGACGACAGCTGCCAGCTCCAGGTCATGGATAGGGTAGCTATGCTCATGGGGCTTCAATTGCCGCGAAGCGTAAGCGACAACGTGACCCCTCTGCATGAGCATACCCCCTAACCCCTGCAAAGAGGCGTCCGTGTACACAACGAACCCGCCACTACTGTCTGGGATGGTGAGCACGGGAGCCGAAATCAGCCTCTCCTTCAGCTCCTGAAAACACACCTCACAGGCGTCTGTCCAAGTAAAGGGCACATCCTTCCAGGTCAACTGTGTCATAGGACGTGCAATCTGCGAGAAGCCCCTGATAAACTACCTATAGTAGCCTGCCAGTCCCAAGAAATTGCGGATCTCAGTAACAGTACGCGGTCTCTCCCATCTGAGCACTGCCTCAACCTTGGATGGGTCCACAGCCAAGCCATCCCCGGAGATCACATGACCTAAGAAGGTCACCTCCCTCAACCATAACTCGCACTTGCTGTATTTGGCATATAGCCTACGTCGTCTCAGTGTGTCTAGAACCATCCGCAAGTGTTGTCCGTACTGCGTCTGATCTCGAGAATAGATGAGCACATCATCAATGAATACCACCACAAACTGGTCCAAGTATGGTCTAAACACCCGGTTCATCAAATCCATGAAGGCAGCGGGGGCATTGGAAAGCCCAAACGGCATGACCAGAAACTCGTAGTGTCTGTACCGAGTGCGGAAAGCTATCTTAAAGACATCTGCCTCCTTGATCCTCAACTGGTGGTATCCAGACCTCAAGTCGATCTTGGAGAATACCGTGGCACCTTGCAGCTGGTCAAACAAGTCATCAATCCTCGGCAGTGGATACCTGTTCTTGATGGTGACCCTATTCAGCTGTCTGTAGTCCACACAAAGGCATAAGGTACCATCCTTCTTCTTTACGAACAAAACTGGGGCTCCCCAGGGAGACGCACTGGGCCTCACAAAGCCCTTCACCAGAAGATCCTGCAATAGAGACTTGAGCTCTCGCAGCTCAAGTGGTGCCATCCTGTACGGTGCTATGGAGATTGGGCTAGTCCCCGGTACCAGTGAAATCTCAAACTCGATCTCACACTCGGGCGGTAGTCCTGGCAACTCATCTGGGAACACGTCGGGGTATTCTCTGACCACCGGGATACTCTAGAAGTCTGCCACAGGGCTGGGCTCCGCCACCACACAAGCTAGGAAGCCCTCACACCCCTGGCTCAAAAGTCTCGCCGCCCGAAGTGCAGAAATGCACCTGAAGCCTCCGTCCACTGGCTGCCCGTGGAACTCGAAAGAAGGCAACTCCGATATGGAGAAGATGATCTTCCTCTGAAAGCAGTCCACCAAGGCATGGTAAGCGGACAGCCAGTCCATCCCTAGGATTACACCAAAGTCCTCCATCTGTATCATAATCAAGTCAGCAGGAAGGCTGTGTCCCCCAACACTGACCTCGCAACCTATGTACACCTCCTCAGCTACAAACAGTTGACCACTCGGACCTCTGATCACGAATGGATCCTCTAACAACATACAATCCTGCCCCAAACTAACCGCTAAACTGGCAGTGACAAACGAGTGCGTGGCACCAGAATCGAAAAGCGTGTAAACAAGTTTGCCGGAAACTGAAACCATTCCTGCCACCACTGATCCCAAAGCTCTAGCATCCCTATGTGTCAGGGCGTTGATACGCCCCTCAGCCCCTAGGTGCGGACGAAGCAGCCACACTCTATGTCGGACGGATAGCTACTGGCCGGTACCCTCCCCGCGACTGCTGTCCTCCTCCTCGCGCCTGGAACCCGTGGCCTCCTGCTCGCCCTCCAGTGATCGATGCGGGAAGCATCTGCTGACCTCCAACCCTAGACGAGCAGTCCCTCCTAATGTGGCCCGACTGGGCACACTGGTAGCAAAGGGGGACTCGACTCTCGCCCTCAGTGGGTCCCTACTGACGACTGGGCGGGGGTCCGGTGCTAGCAGTGAAGGTTCCCTACCAGAAGGGGTGACGTAATAAAATTGCGGAAATAAAAATATAAAGCAATCTCACAAAAATCAATCGCAAAATGTACACAGGTATTTTTAGGTGGAAACCCAAACCGGGTGAAAACCACCACTTAACCCTCTCGAGTTAGGATTTTCCGATCAACCAAGTTGATCAAAATCCACTAAACGAATCACTTTGAACGAGGGTGATTCAACCTCAGTACAACCACGCTACAAGTACGAGGGTAGCGTTCCTCAACCCCTTCTCTCCACGAGAAGGATTTTGTCCCACGTAGGAGACGGGAATTTGCAAAGCGAATACCCAACCAAAATACAAAGATAAAATAAAACAACAGTCCTATAGAGCCAACAAAATTAAACCTAGCTTCTATAGGAAATAGGAAACTCCCCTTTGCAAGGAGTGCGTCGACGATGACGCGGTGCGTGTGCCACGCGATGGCGCTACGTCGCTCTCGTTATCTACGGCGGGAGAGCGGGTGCGCAATGGTTGAATGCTCTCAAGATGATGGAGCTTGAGCTTGGAGAGCAAGAGAGTCTTTTCTTTGGACACAAAAGGTTTGAAAGTGTATTGCAAGGTGTGTGTCTTAGTGTGTATATGTCTCTCTTATGTTTCTCTTCTTGTGTGTTTGTGTTACAAAGGTTCCCCTCTATTTATAGAGGCCTTAGGAAGGCTTTGGAAGGCTTGGAAAAGCTTCCATAGTCGTTGGGTGCAAAGCCCAAGAGAATCAGGCCGAAATCAGGACAATGATTGCATTTGACAGGGTTATCAGACGTCTAACTCTGGCATCAGACGTCTGGAAGGCCACTTTAAGACGTCCGATTCCAAGGTCAGACGTCTGATTCTGTGCGGGTTTCTCCCTAACTTGAATCAGATCTAAACAGGGTTTTTGTGCAAGTCCATCAGACGACATACAGGACGTCTGGTACTATGTCTGGACGTCTGGAAACCTACTTTTACTGTGGGAATTGATTTCCATACGTTGCAACGGCTAGAAAATCTCTGAGAAGAGATTTTGGGTCAGCCGAGGCAAAACGGTCATTTATCAGACGTCTGGAAAGTCCTATGGACGTCTGATAAGGCTCTAACGGTCATAATCTTGAGTGTTTTCTAAGCCAGCCAACGGTCCACTGATTGGACGTCTGGCAAATCCATCAGACGTCTCCTAAGACGTCTGGTCTAAGGTCTGGACGTCTGAATTTATCAGACAGAACTAACTATGTCCAGCCTAACAGTTATCAGACGTCTGAAACAACAGTCAGACGTCTTAAAATTCTTTATCAGACGTCTGATTTGTGAATTAGACGTCTGGAAAGTCTGTTTTAACCCTATATTGGTTTTCTAAGTGTTCTACAGAAAACCTAAGTATCCTAGGGTTGTGCCGGTGTTCCTAGGACTACTTGTTAGGGTACTTTGAGGCTCTTTAACATGAAATATCTAAGGAAATAAAGAGCAAGAAAATAAATACAAGAGATACATGAAAGGATAAAAAAGAATCTATCCTATTCTTCTTGTCTTCCATCTCCAATCTTTCGCTCCACGCGAACCTCCTTTGTTTTCCGTCAAGCTCCTCCAATCCGTCCTGGATGCGAGCTCGAATTCCGTCTAAACACATCCTCATTTGCAATTGACCTGAAATCTAAGACTCAAATTGCAAATGTTAAATAACACGTGTTTTGTTATCATCAAAACAAATGATCGTGGTGCTCTAGCACCAACAATCTCCCCCTTTTTGATGATGACAAAACCGTACATAATAATACAAAAAATCCTCCCCCTTTTTGACATTATCAAAAAGGTTTGATTTTAAATTTCCTATAACTCCCCCTTAAAACATGCTCTTCTATGAATTTATTTTAACAAAGGTAATATTCTCCCCTTTTTGTAACAACAAGATAGCTATTATTTTTCTCCCCCTTACTAAAGGAAATTTAGCTACCTTATTTCTCCCCCTTAAAAATTGACAATTAGCTCATAAAATTTTTAACTCCCCCTATCTAAATGCTACTGATAAAACGATAGGGTAAAGGGTTTTACCTCACCTACCATGGCCAATAAAATGGCCCGAATGGTGGTGGTGGATGCCACATCGGATGGGGCTCCCATCCGTAGCTTGGAGGCCCAAGCATCGGCGCCGGTCTCCAATCTGGTGGTCGACGTGCGGCGGGTCCGTCGTTTGTTCGCCGTCTCGTCGGTCTTCTTGTTCTCCTCCTTGGTCTACTCATTGGTTCTCCCAACTTGAGTTGACCAGCCTTGAGCTTGTAGGTCCAGTCCTGTGTATTGTAGTTATCCCTGAATCCTACAAAACATGATTCTAATTCTTTTTTCGGTATCCAAGTGGGCTTGGATCCGGATTTGTTAGAGGGTCTCCTTGATGGAGATCCTTTCTCAACCTTAGGGCTATAAAACTTATCTACTTTGTTGATTAATTTGTTAGAATTTTCCCTAAGACATGCAATTTCTCTTTCTATAATTTGCATCTTAGTCTTTAAATCAAAAATTTCTAACTTTAGACTATTATTTTCCTCAATCAATTTATTATTTTCATTGATGAGGTTATGATTATCTAATAATAGGTTATCATCCTTAGGACTAGCTTCTATGTCCTTAAGTTGTTTTTCTAACCTATCATTTTCATTTTTAAGAAAACTAAGGTTCTTCTTCATGCTTTTGTTTTCTATTTTTAGTGATTTACTAATCTCGAATAATTCATTAAAAGCTTCTTGTAAATCAAAATTTACCTCGTCGTCGGAGTCGCTTCCGCTTTCACTGTCGCTATTGGTTCCTCTAGCCATGAAACCAAAGCAAGTGGTTTCTTCTTCTTTTTCTTCTTCTTCCTCCGAGCTGGAATCCTCATGAGTGCCTTCCAACCTCCTCCATATCTCGTGGGCGGTGGTGCACTCTTGGATTTTCTCGAACTCTTCCGGACTCAACGTGCAATACAGGGCATTCATTGCCTTTGCGTTGAGTGAGAGCTCTAGAATCTGCACCTGCGAGTAGCCTCCTTGGGGTCGCTTCAGGATCTCGTATGGGGTTTCGCAACATCCCCATACCTCGAATTCAGTGGCTTGGAGCCACGTCTTCATCCTCAACTTCCAATAGCTGTAGTTGTTCCCGTCAAAGTAGGGCGGACGGGTTGTGGACTGTCCCTCCGAAATCCTACACGCGGAACTGCTTCCCTCCATCGATCTTCTTGCTTGGTTGTTACGCCGAAACAGCAAGACCTGCTCTGATACCAATTGAAGGTTCCCTACCAGGAGGGGTGACGTAATAAAATTGCGGAAATAAAAATATAAAGCAATCTCACAAAAATCAATCGCAAAATGTACACAGGTATTTTTAGGTGGAAACCCAAACCGGGTGAAAACCACCACCTAACCCTCTCGAGTTAGGATTTTCCGATCAACCAAGTTGATCAAAATCCACTAAACGAATCACTTTGAATGAGGGTGATTCAACCTCAGTACAACCACGCTACAAGTACGAGGGTAGCGTTCCTCAACCCCTTCTCTCCACGAGAAGGATTTTGTCCCACGAAGGAGATGGGAATTCGCAAAGCGAATGCCCAACCAAAATACAAAGATAAAATAAAACAACAGTCCTATAGAGCCAACAAAATTAAACCTAGCTTCTATAGGAAATAGGAAACTCCCCTTTGCAAGGAGTGCGTCGACGATGACGCGGTGCGTGTGCCACGCGATGGCGCTACGTCGCTCTCGTTATCTACGGCGGGAGAGCGGGTGCGCAACGGTTGAATGCTCTCAAGATGATGGAGCTTGAGCTTGGAGAGCAAGAGAGTCTTTTCTTTGGACACAAAAGGTTTGAAAGTGTATTGCAAGGTGTGTGTCTTAGTGTGTATATGTCTCTCTTATGTTTCTCTTCTTGTGTGTTTGTGTTACAAAGGTTCCCCTCTATTTATAGAGGCCTTAGGAAGGCTTTGGAAGGCTTGGAAAAGCTTCCATAGCCGTTGGGTGCAAAGCCCAAGAGAATCAGGCCGAAATCAGGACAATGATTGCATTTGACAGGGTTATCAGACGTCTAACTCTGGCATCAGACGTCTGGAAGGCCACTTTAAGACGTCCGATTCCAAGGTCAGACGTCTGATTCTGTGCGGGTTTCTCCCTGACTTGAATCAGATCTAAACAGGGTTTTTGTGCAAGTCCATCAGACGACATACAGGACGTCTGGTACTATGTCTGGACGTCTGGAAACCTACTTTTACTGTGGGAATTGATTTCCAAACGTTGCAACGGCTAGAAAATCTCTGAGAAGAGATTTTGGGTCAGCCGAGGCAAAACGGTCATTTATCAGACGTCTGGAAAGTCCTATGGACGTCTGATAAGGCTCTAACGGTCATAATCTTGAGTGTTTTCTAAGCCAGCCAACGGTCCACTGATTGGACGTCTGGCAAATCCATCAGACGTCTCCTAAGACGTCTGGTCTAAGGTCTGGACGTCTGAATTTATCAGACAGAACTAACTATGTCCAGCCTAACAGTTATCAGACGTCTGAAACAATAGTCAGACGTCTTAAAATTCTTTATCAGACGTCTGATTTGTGAATTAGACGTCTGGAAAGTCTGTTTTAACCCTATATTGGTTTTCTAAGTGTTCTACAGAAAACCTAAGTATCCTAGGGTTGTGCCGGTGTTCCTAGGACTACTTGTTAGGGTACTTTGAGGCTCTTTAACATGAAATATCTAAGGAAATAAAGAGCAAGAAAATAAATACAAGAGATACATGAAAGGATAAAAAAGAATCTATCCTATTCTTCTTGTCTTCCATCTCCAATCTTTCGCTCCACGCGAACCTCCTTTGTTTTCCGTCAAGCTCCTCCAATCCGTCCTGGATGCGAGCTCGAATTCCGTCTAAACACATCCTCATTTGCAATTGACCTGAAATCTAGGACTCAAATTGCAAATGTTAAATAACACGTGTTTTGTTATCATCAAAACAAATGATCGTGGTGCTCTAGCACCAACAAGCAGATGGCCCCTATCGGGGGCCCCCAAAGGCCACTGATGGCCCTGCAAAACGTGACGGCTCTCCTACGGGCGCCACGTGCCTCCTCTCACGTCATCCCTGTGAGAAGTCTGGCTGGTAGGGCCAGTTCTGCCCGTTGTCAGTGTCACGTGCGAACGGGTTGGTCTCTTCGTACGTCATAGCTACCTCTACCACCCTCGAGAACGTAGGCAGCTTCATGGGTTTAACATACCCCCGAATCGCAGGCCATAGCCCCTCGATGAACCTCCAAAGGCACTCCTCCTCAGTAGCCACGGCTGTCGCTGCGAAACGAGACAGCTCCAAGAAACGCGTACGGTAGGCGCTCACAGTCATCGTCCCTTGGCGGAGAGTGTGGAACTCCTGCCTCCTTTGGTCCTGCCACGTCTGGGGAAAGTACTGCTCGTAGAAGAGGGTGACGAACTGGTCCCAAGTTGGCTCGTCCCTCTCCTATCCCCTGACCGCCCTCCACCACCTGTGTACCTCGCTCTCCAGCTAGTACGTGGAAAAGGCCACGCGGCACTCCACAGGGGGCGAAGGGTGTCAAAAACCTTCTCAATCTGCTCAAGCCAATCCTCCGCCTCGGTCGGGTCCTCATCCCCTTTGAAGGAGGGGGGCTTCACCTTCCGGAACCGTCCGAAATGCTCAAAGTGGCGCTGAAGTGGAGATGTTGGTGTGCCTCTAGGTAAAGAAGCCTCGAGCTCGGAAGTGCCGGAGGAAGGTGGGGGCCGTGGAGGCCCATCCCCTCCCCCGCGTCCAGCGCCATGTCCGTCGAGTGGTCCCACAGAGGACTCCCCCTTCGCAACCCCAGGGAGAGGCGCTCGTGTTGGCTGGTGGAGCTCCTCTCGCACGATGTCCCGTATCAGTAAAGCGTGGTCCTGGGCCTGAATGCTCGGGAGCAGTGGCTGGTCCACTAAGGCATCGGGCTCGACGCGCCCACCCCTCCGACCTCGTCCTCGGCCGCGTCCGCAGCCCCTCCTCACTACCTCCTCATCGAGGCATCTCCTGCAAGGAGACCCGAACACGAAATAGAAAAGACGTCACTATGAATCGATATCTAACGAAGAAGTCTAAAAACAGAAGTCAAAAGATACGTTGTGGTGGCTACTCTAGTTAGAGGCACGTGAATTGGTTATTTTCCAACAGTTGGTTCATTTCTCGGGACGACCTTGCTCTGATACCATCTTGTTACGACCCGAATCCCTACAGGACACGAGAATCGGACCGACTCAACTGATCCCAAGACCCAGTCATCCAACGAGAAAGTAACCAAAAGAACAGTAAAATAAACCACATTCATCATGCATGTAACTAACAGTAACAAAAGTACAGCAGTAAAGAAAAGAACTACTACAGTACACACCACCACAATAGTAGAGAATTTAAACAGGTACATAAAATGATGCTTACAATAAAAGAGTACAAGTGCAACAGGATATACTCACTACAACAGAAAAATGGTACAGTAGGTACAACACAAGTAGAACTACTGGGCTCTACTAGGCCCAGCACCCTCCGCAGACGCAGGCTCTGGCTGCTCAACACCTAGTCCTTAAAAGGTGACATGTCAGGGAAACGCTGAGTAGAGTGGCAACCAACTAGCTAAGAAAAATAGTAAAGGTGGACAAGTAGCTGCTGTTTTTAATTTCTTTCTTTATTCCTCTATTTACTCATTCTCGAATTATTTCTTAGATCTTTCTCTTGATCTCGAATGCTCCTCGTTGGAACGATCTTGATTGCAGTCTTTTCCGAAAAGTAGAAGTAGCACGTAGTGCTCTCCTGGCTGGGAGAGTCCCCCATGGTGGTCCTACCCTCAGTCAACCACCCCAAGGTCGCTGACAGGCAAAACGGTGACTACGGCACACGCGATAAATGCACGGGTAGCTACCCCACACTGGCACGCGGTCAGTCGTTTCCGTTAACGGGTGCACCCAAAGCACAGCACGGAACCAGTAAAGGGCAGAGCCCTCTCAGTAACAGGAGTCTAGCTCCTCCACAGTAACCAAACAGGGGTCTTGTCCCTCCATAGACCACGCACCCTCACCTAACTACCCTGGTTTGCCCAATGGGCCTAACAAGTCGGTGTAGAATGGCTAGCAGAACCCCGGGGCCTGTGGGGTGGCTAGCTCTCTCTCTACACTAGTAGCTCTCCCCAGTACTATGTATGCAAGGGCCAAAAGTCGGTACAAAGTGGCCAGACCTAACCTCGGGTCCCTGGGGCGGCTAGCTCTGCTCTGCACTAAACAAGTGGACAGTCGCTCTCCTTGGTACTCTGTACTCAAGGGCTAGCTCACTTCCCCAATTCCATTCCATTTACCTTTCAAGAGCTCAACTCCTAATTTTCCGTAGGGTTCATGCTCATATTTCTTTAACCAAACCAATTTAGGTTTCATCATTTCAATTTTATTTTCATATAGCCCATGTTCCCAACAGTTAATATCCATTCAAATGCACGTAGTTGTTATCCAATTTCAGGCAATTATCATTGTTTTATCTACTTTTCCAAGACTGCAATTCATGTATTCACGACATTCGTTTCAGTGTTTCTGTTCCTAGGATTCATGCCACATCCTAGGATCTATCATTCAATCTAGTTTTCCAGTCCTAGGATTCATGTCATATCCTAGGATCTATCATTCAATCTAGTTTTCAACTCCTAGGATTCATGCCAAGTCCTATTCAATCTAGTTTTCAAGTCCTAGGATTCATGCCATATCCTAGGATCTATCATTCAATCTAGTTGTCAGACCCTAGGATTCATGCCATACCCTAGAATCTATTATTTATCTCAAAGGTGCATTAATGTTGGTAAAAATCTAAGGGGAGCCAGTCTACCCACAAAACTGGGAGTAATGGGGGCCTGATCGGCAGGTCCGCGTGCCTCCGCAACCCCTAGAGACACAACGGGACTAGGTCCTAACACAAGGATCAAACACAAGGAACCACTCAAAATAGGATACAAGTATTTTAAACAAGTAGAGGAACAATTTCTGAGAAGAACGGAATCTCAAACGTGGAAATCGAACTTCGAACGGACCATAAACGAGTCAAAAATGACAACTCTACCCTAAATCAGACGTCTGGAACACCTTCCAGACGTCTTAAACGATGGTTCAGATCATACCTTACTTCTACGCTGCTCTTCAGACGTCTAGAATCCTGTTGAACTATCTGGACTTAGTTCCAAACGTCCGACTGTCACTCCGGATGTCTGGAGACTCTCTCTGCCATCTGGTGCTGTGCCCAGACGTCTGATCTGTGTGGGAGGGTGTGTCCTTGCACCTTCCCAAACGAAACCTGCACGCGTACGCGAACGATCTCAACATGGCACGTCTTAGAGCTTTTGGCGGAATGGCTTGCATGGCCGCATCCACAAAAAGAAGAAAGCTAAGGATATCGTACCTTTCAGACGTCTGGATCTCCCTCCAGACGTCTCCCGTGTCGTCTGGACGTAGGTCCAAAAGTCTGATTCTGGGAAAATTTCCCAAAATCAGAACCTTCTCACCTTCTTCCCGCTGTGCGCGGCTGCGCCGCGCTCATCCGCCTACTGCCTGAGCTACAGCAGCACTGGGGTAACCTCCCCAGCACCACACTCCCGCTGTGCACACTAGTCGGCCGGCCCTGGGCAGCTCCGGCGAGTTCGCTCTTTCTTCCTCATGCACTCTACCTCTTCTCCCTCTCGCTGCACCTCCTCCTCCCCTCGCACACCCGGCAGCAGCTGCTGCCCTTGCTCTCTCACTCTCACGCTGACATTGGAAGGAGAAGGAGGAGACGGTGGAGTGGTGGTGAGAGAGAGGGAAGGGGGGAAGAGGATATTTGAAGACGTCGGGGGAGAGAGAAAAAGGAAGGAAGGACGCCTGTAGGTCGGCGGGCGCAGTCTACGCGCGCACATGCGCAGACTCGCAATCGTACATCGCAAAAATTTAATTCCAGACGTCTGGGAAGGCGTCCAGATGTCTGAGTAGACATCTAGACCAACTCCCAGACATCTGAAAAATGTTTGATGTCGTGGCTCTTAACATCTCATTTTTGAGTTGCTTTTCTCTCTTTCTATTGATTGATTGCAGGAATTTACGTGAAAGCGACAAGAGGAGAGCACTTGAAGACGGTAGATTAGGAGCAAGGTGTAGCAAAGACTTTCATGAGTACCACTCTACCTAACGTAGTCTCATCTTTCTTTTATTTTTGAAAAAAAAAAATTGCATTTAGGCTCGTGCATAAACCCTAGGCTAGTGTGCTTATTTGCTTGCTTAAAAAAAAAAATTTTTAACTCCAAAAATATTTGGCATGGTGAATGATTGCTTGACCCACATCTCAAATCCATCAACCAAACACAAAAAAAAAACTCTAATATTCTTACAAGAAAATCTTTTTGGAGTGCTCTTTTCTTTGAGTGGTGTTTGTGAAACCACCCATGTTCTATACTGCGCTGCATCACTCACCAGATTAAAATCACTTCACTTGATAGAATCGCATAAACTTTAGGGTGAATGCATTAAGGCTTTTTTTCTAGGACCACAATATTTGCTCAAAAGGAAATTTACAATCACCCATTGTGTGTAAAACTTTGTGTGTCAACTACAAACATTGCTTGAATATATTAAGAAATTCTAACCCTAAAAGGCATTAAAGCAAGGATGAATCCTTAAAAGATACAACATCTAAGAAAAACCTTACTTGAAAACCATGTTTTGTTGAATGCACATACAACTCAAATTGGATTAATTAAGAGGCACAACACCCAACAATGCCTCATCACATACCTTGAGCACAAGCATTGTCAACCCTTAATTAAAATTGATTAGAAGTGCCATAGGTAGGACCAATCTAAGTCCTGGAAGCATGATTGGATTTGTTAAGTGCTTGGCCTTAATTCCCATTGTGGAATCCAGTGTCTAGGCTGCGAGGAAGTGTCAAACAACTGTGGTTGGGGGGTATCAAGGAACCGACGCCGCGAGCCAAAGGTTGAACCTTCCCCTCAATCCCCTCATAATCAACCTAGCCGGATTAACTTTGGGAAGAGGGGTTTAAGTGCTTGCAGATTTGATTATTCTTTCAAAGGCTTCTAGGCCACCTAGGTTTGCACCATAGGGCCTAGATTTGTTTGCTTGATTGTGCACACACTATTCTCTCACCTGTCTCCTTCGCATCCCTCCCTATTCTTCTCTAGTATATGCACAGAAGGCATTCACTTCATCCTGAGTTGGTTGCATTAGAGAGAAACTCCACAAGAAGACTAAGTTTTTCGAGGGCTAGAACTGCGGAAATGGTCGACCCAAGAGTTGAGGATATTGAGGACCAACCTCAACCTGATGCCATGGCCATTATCCAGGCTCAAATCACAGCCAACCACCAACTCTAGCAACAACAGATTCAAACCATCAAGCAAGCCATACACCGACTACAGAACCTCAAGGCCAACCCCCACCAAACCCACCAAGGCCCTCTAAGGGCCAACTAAGGCCTCTCTATGATTTTTATTATCCATCTGTTATCTAGATCGAGCCACATCTTAGGGTTGCCGAAGCGGGAGATGATTTTGAGTTGAAACCTAATGTCCTTAGCTTGATCCAAAGCCATTTCCATGGGAGCTCAAATGAAGACCCTTTCCAACACCTGGAGGACCTAGACCAGATTGCTCGGACTGTGAAACAAAGGAACATCAGTTTGGACATTGTTTTAATAAAGATGTTCCTGCTCTCCCTGAAAGACAAAGCTTCTCATTGGCTTAGAACCTTAGGGAGACCCATCTCCACTTGGGAGGAATTGAGGCATGCATTCCTAAAGAAGTTTTTCCCCATAGGAAAGACTAGTGCCCTTAGAAGAGCCATTACCACATTCACCTTATAAACTGGAGAGCAATTCCATGAGGCGTGGTAACTATTTAATGAGTTATTAAGGAAATGCCCACACCACGAGGTTCCGAGGTGTCACTTGGCCTAGATCTTCTACCATGGTCTAGACAATAACCTTAGGAATTTCGTTGATGTCTCATGTGAAGGCAATTTACTGAATAAGGATGAGGAAAGCACGTTCGAACTCTTTGAGTCCATCAGTGAGAACTTGTTTAATAACGCCTCCATGACTCAATTTAATAGGTCCAGTTAGACCCATGGTGGGATTTACAAAGTACAAACTAATATGGGGACAGTTGGCACAGACATCATAGTAAAGTAGCTGGATCGGGTTGAGTTGGTGGACAAAAAAAATTGATGAGCTTTGGAATCAATCCCAAGCCCCACTACAAACCTTCTCCCTAGCAAAGGGAGCTCACAATGTTGGCATGGTTCAGTCTATGAACCAAGTGCACCCGAAACAACCCCTGACTATGTTCTAGAGAAGGACCTTTGCTCCCTCAATCCCTGATTATTCTTTCCCCTCCCTTTAGGCACCTTCTATCTTTGAAGATGCTAATGCCATCTAGGGTTATCTAAGCCTAATCCTTTGTCCAACACTTACAACCCTGGATGGTGCACCCACCCAAATTTTGCTTAGTCAAACCAATTCTAGAACCAACCCAGGTCAAACCCTTCCACTTATCAGCAGGGTCCACCTAGTAGACCACCTTGTAGCCAAAATAAAGTAGCTCCTACACAGCAAAACCAAATTGACACTCTGATTAAGATGATGGCTAATATGAATCAGAAACATCAGGAGGAAATGACTTTAGTGAAGAGATAATTGAGCTGGTTGTTGGATAACAAACAATAGGGGTCCCTTCCATTACAGCCACAACTGAACTAGAAGAATGTAATGAACAGAGGCCACAATCCTCAAGGGTTTGTTCGACGCATAAATGGTGTTTTAAAAGATTATTTAGTTGTAGTATAGTGTGAAGCACGTCAACAAATAAATTTATAGAATTCGGTGAGTACCAGGTAGTTTGTTGGGTGGCAATCTCAATTTTAACAGAAGCTTTTCAATAAAACAAATTCTAAATAGATATATATATATATATGTATATATGTATAGAGTAAATATCTAGAGAATCAGAATTTTATTGCAATTAGATAGAGTTTTTCACAATAGAAAATGTTAATAGAGACAGATAGATAGCAGATAGATAGAGAGAGAGAGAGAGATAGAGAGAAGAAGAAGGCAGAGAGACGACTCCGCTTGTAGGATGCTTGTGCGAGATGCGGTAGCACCTCAGATATAGAGCATCAGGAAGAAAGTCGGAGTGGAGTTGCAGAGGGAGAGCTTAGTTTGGAGGAAGGTGGAGGAGAGATGTCTAGAGTTGATTATCTATAAAGGGGGGCCTTAGGTCTTCTTTTATAGTTTTTATGGAGGGCAAAAAGGGTATTTTGACCCTTAAAACTATGCAACAACTCCCTTATGATCAGATCCGTCAATCAGAGATCAACAGATCAGATCTAACCTCAAAACACCTTCAAACATGCCTCTGTTGCGCAGATTCAACCTCTAATCAACACGTGGCATGCTCTGGTGCATTGGATGATGATCGCATGGCTACGCTGCCTTCTCAAGCGTACTCACCCACTTATCCTTTCTTCATGTATGCCCACATGCCTCGTTTTAGCATCCAATCCTCGACCATTCGATCTTATGATCGGACGAATTAGATTCGCACTCGCACATGCTTTAAATTTAAGTTCGCGTGCCAATCACTCCTCAATCGTTCAATCTTATGATCGGATGGCTTAAACTCGCGCCCTTGCTTCGTTTCAAAAAACACGTGGCATTGCATGTTTGTTTGCGCACGCAGCCGCAGAGCAATCTGATCACGCCACGTGGTCGCATCAGCATCTTGCGATCAACATCTGACGGTCAATAGCGCTCGCACCTCACCTCTTTCCTGATTTGAGTGTCACGCAGATTGAACCCACACTCTTCGCTTCATAGCGAAGGTGCTAACCAACGTGCTACTCTAACTTTTTGTTGCATTTAGGTTTTGAGGTAACTTATTCTCGGCCATTGGATGAAGATCCAACAGTCGAGGTCTTCTCCTTCTTGATTAATAGAGTGAGGTAGGCGACATAGCGTGCTTGTGGCCGTTGGATGAATATCCAACGGCCCACAATGCACGAGGGGTAGCCTTCACAGATGGGGTGGCAATGAGGGGGCAATTGTGATGGCTCCACGTGGCACCATCATGGCCATCCATCTTCTTTTCTTTGTATATAGTGATGTAGAACTCTGATTAAGTTGATTTTTGCGTCGTTTGACTACACTCATTGGTCCAAGTCCATCCATGCAGTTGGATTTTTCATCTGAGGCTCGGATCTTTGTCCTTTGGCTCCATGATCTTTGTTCTTTTATGGACTGCACACGATGCTCTGGTTGTCTGATTGAGATGATTTCGGAAGCATTGGACTCTCGTCACCGTTCTGATCAGATCTATCCAATTTGATCTGTGATCCATGGCTTTGAATCATTTGCGATTAAAATCATCTCTCATTAGTACATAAAATGACGATTTTATCTATGCAACTAATCAAACTAACCATTATGCAAATTACGATGCCTCTGAATGTATTTTTCCTAAGTTATGCTAGAATCTAGCTTAATTCAGGTGATTTAGGTTCCAACCAAATCAGGGGCAAGCCTATGTGATTTTACAAGACTCACAAACACCCCCTGGGTTTATTACTTCTTCGTCTTCTTAAGGACCCTACCCTAGTTCCAATGCCTCAACCAGTGTGATTACCTTAAGAAGCAGCACCCAAACCTAGGACCCCAAATGGCTGACCCCTCCCATGACTGCAATGCTCGAGATAATTGATGGTTTTGAGGATGAGAGAGAGGAATCGAATGATTAGGAACCTAACCTTGTTCAAACCCAAATCCCGTACCCTGAAGCCTTGGACAAGGTCAAAAAGAAGAGAAATGTGGTTGAGAACAAGGAGTTGTTAGAGATATTCAAACAAGTATAGATAAATATACCCCTCCTCAAGGAAATAAAGCATATCCCAACTTGCGTGAAGTTTTTGAAGGATGTTTGCATACCTAAGCACCTAGGAAGGTAGTGTCATCTGAGCAAGCCAATTCGGTGATTTTGAATAGCCAACGTCCTAAAAGAACGGACCCTGGAGCACTTTTGATCTCTTGTAATATTGGTAATTTGACTTTTGACAGAGTGCTCCTAGATTTAGGTGCTTCAATAAATTTGATCCTAACTACCCTTTACCAGCAGTTCAGATTTGGAGAACTGAAGCCTATACCCATGGCTATCCAACTGATTGACCGATCTGTGAAAACCCCAAAAGGGGTAGTTGAGAATGTAATTGTTCAGGTTAAGGACTTCTACTTCCCAGTTGACTTCTTAGTCCTTGACATGGAACTCCCTAAACAATTACAAAACATGGCCATCATCCTAGGCAGACCCTTCTTGGCTACGGTCAAAGCAAACATTAACTGTGACATGGGATGTGTGGAAATTGCCTTTGGAGATAAGAAGATGCAATTAGATATCTTCAAGGCAACTAAGTCTTGTGATTGCAGTTGCGTCAAGGAATGTCATCCTATGGAAACCCTGGTTGAAGAATGCTTGACAGTAAGCTCCTTAGAGGACCATCAGACTCAAGTAGCTTTAGACTACCCTGACCCATCCCAATCTTTGGAGGTTACAGAACTTTGCAAAGCTGATTATCATCATCAACCTCCACTTGAGGAGATTGATGTCAGTCAACTCCCTCCCTTCCCTTACCTGTCCAACATTGTTCCACCAACATCTAAACTCAAACCTTTGCCCAACAACCTCAAGTATGTCTACCTAGGACCTGATCATACCTTCCCTATAATTATCAATGCACACCTAACTAGGGACCAAGAGCTTAGGTTGACTGCACCTCTTTCTGAACATCAGGCAGCAATTGTGTGGACAATTTCTGACCTAAGAGGAATTAGCCCTAGCTATTGTACACACAAGATCTATTTGGAAGATAGGCCTCGACCTTCTCACTAGATGCAAAGGCGACTGAACCCGAACATGTAAGAAGTCATTAAAAAAGAGATAATTAAATGCCTCAATGTGGAACTCATCTATCTGATTTTCGACAGCCCCTGGGTGAGCCCTACTCAAGTGTACCAAAGAAGGCCAGGCTTACCGCTGTCATAAATGATCAATGCGAATCCATCGCCACCCACACCACCATCGCGTGGCGGTGTGTATTGACTATAGGAAGCTAAATGAAGCTACTAAGAAGGATAATTTCCCCCTACCATTCATTAACTAGATTCTCGAACGATTGGCAGGGCGAAAATATTTCTACTTCGTAGATGGATATTCAAGATATAACTAGGTTGCTATTGCACCCGAACATTAAGAGAAGACCACATTCACTTGCTTGTATGGCACGTTTGCATTCCACCATATGCCATTCGGGTTATGCAATGCACCCCCTACCTTTTAGCGTTGCATGTTAGCCATCTTTTTAGAGATGGTGGGTGAATACTTAAAGGTCTTTATGGATGATTTCTCCATTTTTAGAGACTCATTCGACCATTAGCTTAGTAACATGGAGAAAGTCCTAAAACAATGTATCAAGGTCAACCTAGTTTTAAGCTGGGAAAAGGGCCATTTTATGGTTCAAGAAAGGATTGTCCTCGGTCATATCATCTCACATATGGGCATAGAGGTTGATTGAGCTAAAGTTGACTTAATTTCCAAACTCCCACATCCTAGCTCGGTCAAACAAATCAGATCTTTCCTTTGGCACGTTGGCTTCTACAAAAGGTTCATAAAGGACTTCTCCGAGATATACGAGCCCTTGACTGACCTTCTATCCAGCGATGTGCACTTTGACATGACACCTGATTGCATCAAAGCCTACACCACTCTAAGGGATACAGTCTCAACTGCACCTATTCTATAACCCCCAGACTGGTCCCAAGACTTTGAAATAATATGTGATGCATCTAACTTTGCTATTAGAGTACTCTTAGGACAAAGACAAGAGAAGAAACCCGTGGTGATCTACTACGCGAGCAAAACCTTAGATGAGGGTCAATGAAACTACACTGTAATGGAAAAAGACCTACTCATCATAGTGTTTGGATTGGAAAAGTTTAGATCATACCTTCTAGGAGCCCACGTGCTAATTTACACTAACTACTCAGCTATTTGGCACTTGTTAACCAAAAAGGATGCTAAATCCAGGCTGATCAAATGGATCTTGCTCCTGCAGGAATTTGACTTAGAAATACGCGACAAGACCAAATCCAAGAATGTTGTAGCCGACCACCTATCCAGACTTCACCCGAAGAATATTGGACCTTCACTACCCTTAACTAATACATTTCCTGATGAGAAAATTCTGGCTTTGCAAGGAAAGAGTCTCCCCTTGTATGCAGACTTGGTCAATTACTTAGTGGTAGGGTAGATTCCGCATGGCTAGTCTAGACAACAGCAGGATAAGTTCTTGGTTGAGGGCAAACATTATTTCTAGGATGATCCCATGCTGTTTAGACTATGTGCTAATCAGATCATTAGGAGATGTATCCTCGAAGAGGAGGTTCAAAGTTGTCCTTCTGTCATGACCAAGATTGTGGTGACCACTTCTCTGGAAAGCAGATGGCTGCAAAAGTTTTGCAGTTCGATTTTTACTAGCCATCATTATTCAAGGATGCATAGAATTTTGCTAAAACCTGCGCCAGATGCCAAACCTTAGGGACCATGACCAAGAAAGATATGATGCCTCTACAACCCATTCTTATCATTGAAATATTCAATGTTTGGGGCATTGATTTCATGGGTCCCTTCCCACCATCAAACAACTTCGAATATATACTAGTCTTATTGGACTACGTCTTGAAATCGATCGAAGCCGTGCATACATGGAAATGTGATCATAAGGCCATCTTGGACTTTGTTAAGAAGAACATATTTTCCTAGTTCGGGATACCTAAGGCCATGATCAGTGATGGCAGGAGTCACTTCATCAATGCCCAGTTTCGTGCTTTACTTAAGAAATACAGGGTCACTCACCGCATTGCCACCACGTATCACCAGAAAATGAACAGGAAAACTGAGGTCTAAAATAGGCAGATTAAG
Source organism: Thalassia testudinum (assembly GCA_037157565.1). Classification (NCBI taxonomy): domain Eukaryota; kingdom Viridiplantae; phylum Streptophyta; class Magnoliopsida; order Alismatales; family Hydrocharitaceae; genus Thalassia; species Thalassia testudinum. Next base: position 13,113,935 of record JAZHRO010000062.1, on the reverse strand, counting down.
AATATTCTGCAAAAGACTGTGAGACCTGACTGGAAGTATTGGTCCACACGATTGGATGATGCCCTTTGGGCATATAGGACCGGTTATAAGATCCTGATAGGCATGTCACCATATCGATTGGTCTTTGACAAATCTTGCCATCTTCTGGTTCAGTTGGAGCACCGAGCATACTAGGTCGTAAAGCAATGTAATATGCATTCCCATATGGCCGAAACTCAAAGGAAGTTCCAATTCTTCGAGCTCGAAGAGATTCGTCGGGACGCTTATGAGAGTAGTAGACTTTATAAGGGGAAGATAAAAGTTGTCCACAATAGGCACATTAATAGGAAAACCTTCGAGTAGAACCAACAAGTCTAGTTATTTAATGCAAGGCTTAAGCTACTTCCCAAGAAGTTGTAATCCAAGTGGATGAGACCTTACCGAGTGATCACACCATTTTCAAATGGGGCAGTAGAAATTATTGATCCCAAAATCGGGCAAACCTTTATAGTAAATGGACAAAGATTAAAACATTTTCTTACCCAGGTTCCCCTAAAGGAAGTCGTAATCCTCATTGAGGATTAAATCTGGAGCTTTGACTAGCTGGAGGCAATAAATTCAGCGCTTATTGGGAGGCAACCCATAGGATTCAAGCTGACCAAATACACAACTGAAACTCAAGTGCTTTGTTTCCTTACTCCCTTGCATATTTTTATTTTCCAATGAGGACATTATCCAACATAGGTATGGGGGGTGGTAATTCTTATTTTCTGAGTGTAAATTGTCAGCTTGAGCTAGTTTATATTTCTTTTATGTTAAAACAAAAATAATTAAGAAAAAAAAACTTAGGTATTAAGAGCTTGTCAACTTTAAAAAATGATACATTAAGTACTTGAACACTTAGACTCTTCAGGTCTTCATGCTTAATCAGTCTGGGTGTCCACTAAAATGTGGACTTGTTCTTGAGTCCTTACCACCTTAATTTATATTAATTTGGTTAATAAAGTAGGGTGATAAGTGTACGACTTATCAACCTGCTCTCTGATTTGAGGGGACTTATAGTTTAAGCATCTGCATACGTTTTGCACTGACTCACTCCTTAGTGGTTTTAATGGAAATTAGGTAGCTAATGAACCTTTAGGATGTTATGGTTGGCAAGTTGTCATGGGTTAGATGTCATTGGTCAGTTGTCCAGAGCCCAACCATAGGGCCATTCTCTTTAACAAATACCTTTAGGTAAATCTTAGATTAGGGAAGACACCTACTTAAAAAAAAAGGAGAAAAAGAAAAAAACAAATAAGCCACACTTCACCACATGAGTATGACTAGCAAATTGTCATGGGTTAGATGCCCCATTGGCTGTTTATCCAGATCTCAGCTCCTAAAATGCACAAAAAATTCAAAATAGTTAAGGAAGAAGTGGGAAAGTAGAATAATCTAGGGAGATATACACTGGGTTCACCCTTGTGTTGACCCTACAAAAATAAAAGTAGGGAGAAAGCTACCGGTCAAATAGATATACCTTTAGGCAGCATTTACTGTTCAGGTTACCTAGGGGCGTAGAAACCTGAACTTTGTTTAATTGCCATTGAGTGAGTTTATCGTAATTTTCAAGACAAGATGCTTAGCACTTAGAGTCCTTTCGAGTCTTGGGTGGGTTGGGTAGCCGTAAAAGGTTACCTCAAAACTCTCAACATCGAAATCCCAAAAAAAAATTAGAAAAGAAGAAAAAGAGGAAAAAAATGAATTTGCAGAATAAGGCGAGGACTTGGGCGATCTACATTTTGGCAGGCACCCAGTCACTGTTAAGTCTCTGTGGGTTAGATTCTTGGTATAAATTTCCTTCTGCTGATAAGTAACTTGTACCTGAGCGATCGATTCTTAATTTTAGTTGTAAAGAGCATTTAGGTTAACCTTGCTAGGGACTAGAAAGGGGTAGGCATGGGGGTATTGTGACTCTACAAATGAGAGTGATAATTACATCAATTAGGGTCAATTTCAAGGGTGCATGCGCATTAATATTATATTATAGTTGATTTAGGAGCAATACATGTATATTGTGTTATTTCTGCATTAAGATTGCTAAGAATTAATGTTTAATGGCCTTGTGTACAAGTGCATATTGAAACAAGTCTCACGTGAGCAATCGGACCATATGGATGGATTTGGATCGACAAGCAAAGTCCAACAAAATCACCTCAATTCGACCTCCGTAGCTCCAACAATAAGCCCGAGAAGTTATGACCATTGATATGATGATCAATGGCCCTCGTTGTGCCATGTGGCATCTGTTCTACCGTCCATCGTGCACCTGCCTCTCCTCTTCACTACGTGTGTGCACGATAGCCACCATCGGATCACCATTAGAGGGCCTTTGTCGTGCCACGTTGCTCTTCACCATCAACCACACGATTGCCATCAGATGGTGGTGAGTGCACGAGGGAAAATGCAAAAATGAGACAAAGTCATGCTTGTAGCGTATTGGTTCGTGCCTCAAATCACAACTGACTGGTGCTAGTTTGAGCCCTTGCAAGGCTTAAATCCATGGCACGTGAACTGGCGATGAAATTGGATCACTTGATCGTGAGTGAATGGTGGCGATTGAGGCGAGGTAGCACATCCAGATGAGCGCAATTTGCACACATACGATCTGACACAGTATCGGATGCGTGATCGTATGCATTGGAGGGGGTGTAATTTTGAGCAATCGATGAGGCGTGATCTTGACCCTTGATCTACCATCGGATGGCTAGCGATGCGAACACATGGACTGTGCACTGGCTACGTGCTGTGCAAGCAGCTGTGTAGCTGTGCGTGAGCAGGTGCACAACTGTGCACGGATTGGCTAGGACGAGTGCACGGGAGCATGATTCTTGGGCTAAATGATTTCGCATGAAACCTGTAAATAGCCCTATGGACCTCCATTTGATCTCATCTCTTCCTATCATCTAGCAAGCACATCCCCACCTCCATAGAGCTTCAAAGTGTGTTCTCGAAGCTGCTGAGCTGCCAACGGAAGTCCCTTCACTGCCATGGTTACCTCAACGACCCTTGTTTTCACCTTTGATTGCCAGTTTTCCTTTAACTTGTTGTTGCTATTTGTTAAGCATTCCTCTAGTTTCTATGCTCATATCTATAGTACATTGGCTATATAATTTAGAAAAGTGATTGACATTATTTTATGTTGTTTTAATGATTTCCAAGTGATTTTCTAATTAGATCATCTTATGCTTCATCATGTCTTTGTTTCATGCAGAGTTAGTGATCTTTGTTCTACTTCTGATTTCTAACCCTACTCTCTCTCTCTCTCTCTCTCTCTCTTTTGTTTTCTCTTTTCGCAAGCAAATCAAAATAGTCGTCATGTGGAAATAAAATATAAGCGACTAATTGATCCAATTTCACGCCTCCATGTATTCAACACTTGGACTCACCTCATCATCTTCTTATTAAAATTAATGTGGTAAATGCACGCTACAAACATGTATTATCCTTATGCATTTTTGACGTCAGTTGGCATGGAAGGAGAGGAAGAGGAAAGGTGGATGAAGATCTACCCTCCTCCCTGATCACCATTGATAGCCCTTCCTCCTTTCCCTGTCTACTCGTCAGCCAGCCGAAGCGACATCGCTTGCGACTGTTGTCACCGCTATGACCTACTCGCATGCTTGCATAGGAAATAATCGCATGACTGCTGCTCGCTGTGGTTGCCACTACTGCGATAGTTGTTGTTGTTGTGCCGAGATCGAGGATTGACAGAGAGTTGCCTCCATAATGGCCCTTGGTGTGTCCCTTTCCTCTCCTTTACTTAAATCCCTAGCCCTAGATATTTTTTATTGTTGGGATTTAAAGATTTATGATTATGTGTTGAGGACTATTTTAGGGGAAAATAAAATATTGATGTGTGTTATGTGTTGTTGATTGCGAGGTAATCTAGACGGGCAGCCTTAGTGTCGAGGAAGATGGGATGATTATGTGTTGTTGATTGCGAGGTTTTGGTTCCCTCCTATTTATTCTGTCTCTTGAAGGCCTAATAAATTTAGAGTCATGGTAATTTAGACCTGAAATTTTTAGGCTTAGCATGTTTGTTTCAAGTCGCTTAAGAATGGTGAATATGATGGATTTTAAGCATGCTATGGCCAAGGAGTGCATGCATAGTTGCGAAACTCATGGGGTGGCGAATGCCTATGTATGTGGTTGCATGTATGTGACTTCACAACCACGTGTTATGGTTCGAGAAGGAATGGGGACTTTCTTTGCTTACGATAACTCATAAATATATCTCGAAGATGGCTTATGACTAGGTTTGAAGTCAATAGATTCAATGGGGTTTTGAGGTTATAACATGTACTTAGTATAGATAGTTAGTGCTTATAAAGGTTTATGAACCCTTAGGATGGGTTTAAAAGCATGCTAGACTACTGTCATGCTCGTTTGATATTGGGATTTTGATGGTTGAGAATGCCATGTTTGTGTATCTTGAAATGTATGAAAGATGAATTCAAGTCCTTTAGGTTAAGGGAAGGGTTATACATGGGATGCCACCCTATTATTGTTCAGAATTGGATGTTGGGAACACCCAGTACTGGTACTAAACACCAATATCGATGCTAGATAACCATTCCAGACCGAAAGGGCATGCAAAAACTAGGATCTGGGGATGCCTAGTACCGGTATTAAGTGTTAATACCGGCACTGGCCATCAACCTAGGTCAGGATGGAAGATAGGGCAGAGACTAGAGGTGTCCAGTACCGGTATTGAAAATCAATACCAGCACTAGCCCATTCTGATGACCAGTGAGCTATGACACCCAAGCCCAGTTTTGAACACCAACACCGGTATTGGTGCCTTGGAATTGATGATGCAACTATTAAACCCTACCCTAATCTATGAAGAGAAATGGGGGAATATTGAGGAAGAAAACAAAGCTAATATAATAAGGGTACTATGAACATGAGGGCGTAGATGGCATTCATGTAAATGATGGCCAAGTATGCGATAGGTATAGAAACCCCTAAAGAAATGGTTTGAAAGCCGAAGAGTAACTGGCTAAAACCAAGGTAAAACCCTAAATATTGAATCTTAGCAACTTTGTTACGGGTATAAAAAGGAAGCTTGGAACCGAAGGTCTGAAGTCAGACCTTAGGTGGTCCAGTAGGTCCCTAAAACTTCGTTCTTAGCACAGGAACTAAAATGGATTAAAAGACAAGTAACTTTATTAGGTGATCTTGTAGGGATGCACCATTGACCTTATGAATCGAGGGTTCACTGCTTTAGGTTGGAGACCCGAAGAGTTGAAGTAGCTAGTGGCTACTTGCGACTGACCATGGGATTTGGAAGATTTCTGATCACAATGACATGTGAGGGGGCTGTGGTTGAGTTTAGGTACCAGCGGGTACCCGAATCTGATTGATGTCTCATGATATGTGTAGGATGTGGGATTTGGTCATGGCCTCAGTACCGACGGTGGACTGAGATGGCACACCTAGAAGATTGTGTTCCACAAGGGAACAATGGTGTAACCCGTTAAACATCTAATCAACCCTACTTGAGACTGGTAAGAGTTGTAGCCTCAGTCAGATGTTAGATTAAGAGGGCATACCCAGAGTACGTACTCCTAACATGAGGCACTGGCGTGGCCTGTTAAACATCCAGCCTACCCCACCACAATTAAATACGAATAACATGATTGTAAAAGTCGATAGTCAGCAACATTCTCGATGTATCTAGAATGAGTATGCCTTTTTGCGAGCATTACCAGCCCTACTAGCTTCTCCCTTGGCTAGGGAGAACCTACTAGGTTGGGATCCGAGGGGAAGGTTATATCTCAATCTCTTCTAGTAGAGAGGGATAATTCCCAGAATTTGACTTCTAAGTCGAGGACAGAATAAATCATGAACTAATAAAATTGAATAACTATACGAATAAATCATGGTAAAGGAGGAAAAAGGCTCAGAGCAAGCCTGTAGTGTTAAGGAAACTTGTGTCCAGTATGGGAATGGGGAAAAAGCCTATACTTTGCTTGTTACAGAACCAAGGCATAAGTGACTAAGGGAAAATGACTTGTGGTTGGCCTATAGGGTAGAAACCCGTACACTACCTTTCTCAATTTTGAATGTCACACGTGGTTTGTCCCCACTTGGCCGCTTGGCACAGTCCTACTTTGTGACTCATTTCAAGTTTTGTTGCTGTGGAGCAGGTGATGCATTATATTGAGTTCAGGCCCAAGAGGACCTGGTTGATCATCAGAGTATGAGTTGTGCTTTCCTTCTGGGTAGCGCTTTAGTGCTTGTTGTAAATCTTTTAGCTATGCTTCTTTTGTGTAGCCTTGAAGTTAGATAGCTTTCTAGTGTTGTAAGACTTGTATACTTCCAATTGTGGGCTTTTGTATATGTTATGATGACAAACGATAAATGTATTGCAATGACGTAAAAGTTTATGTGGTGGTAATGTATTAGTGGTATTTTAGTTCTGTTCTCATCATTTTTTATGTTTTCATCGATTTTGATTGTGGGTGTGCTTGCCGGTATGCTGTCACTTTTCATTGCTTTGTAGTGTTGTTGTGGGGTGTACCCACCCATATAATTTGTTGTATGCAAGCATAGGTACAAATTGTAGGCATAAGTTTTGAAAAAATATCAGATAAATAGGGGAAGCTCTACAAATTTTCTACAGGTTTTGACCCTATGATTTATTTAAAAATCAACTTTCTTAAGATGTGCCTAATTGATAGGACTATGAATTATAACTTGAGCGACCTGATAGCTGGGACCTTAGCCTGTGCATACCCAGTGATCCACGTCCGATCTATGGGGAGGATTATCTGGGTGTGACACATTTGATTGGCACATGTGTAGTATGGGGTTGACAGAGATTCCAAAATGGCCCTAAGGATAGGTGAGAGTCCATTGAATTTTGTATGCCCTAAGAAAGTCATTCGAATAATGTAATATGATTACATTCCATCTAAGTAAAAGAATTAGATTATTTTCCAGTATTTGAATTGGGTTCCTTAGTAAAAATAGGGAAATGTGCTTAGCTAGATTGAATAAATCTAATGTTTATCGACTCAAAGATCTAAATGGTTTAGAAGATTCAGTAGCACATCTAGAAACCATCTAATTCAATCCATTGTTTCCAGTCTGAGTTGGGATGGCATCCTTCTCTAGAAGCCATCGCCTGATTGATGTTCTTGAATGGACATTCAGAACTATCACACGGATCAGGTTAAGGAATTAACCTAATGAAACAGGAGATAGCCACAACCCTTCTCTAATTCTATCATGGAGAAGCCATATCCTTTGTCTTGAGATGGATATGTGTCTTTGTTCATAATTACATGTATTTGGTGAACTAATAATAAATGAATCCACTTAATGCTAATGCTAGAAAGTTTGTGTATGTGAGAAGGGACAAGTGATGCATGATCTCTTGAAGAGATTACACAAATCTGCTACATAGGCGTATGTGACAAATTTAGAGAATAAGCTCACTTCGAATATATTGAGAATGAAAATTTCACAGTGGTCGTAGAGTCCTTATCAGATGCAATGCATGAAAGAGAAGAAGACAGTCCTTTAGAAAAGGATTTGATTTCTGTTCTCATATTAATGATACAAATAGATGTTAGAAATAATATTATATAAGGAGGAATGATGGTAGTCTAATAGGATTAGATTTCAGGATAATATTATCCTCCATGTGTAAAGGATTTACGGATATTTGGAATACCTAGAGAGGTGTAGTACCATGATTCCATGAATCCTATTCATTTCATTATTGGCATGATGAAATCATTAATGATTTTGATGGGTTCCTACTTGTGGAATAGATCAATTATAATTTAAAGAATTAAATTGCACTTGATTTAGCGATTACTTGCACCTAATTTGATTTGGTTAAAAAATCCAAGGGTTGTATTGTAATTAATTTATGTTAGGAGACTAAATGCTAACATCGCATAAGTTGTCATGAGCTTATTCTATAACATTCAAGTAGGATTTGATTCCCACCTTGGATGGTAATCCATGGGCTTCCATCATATTGGGGTTAGGTTTAGGAATCTCTATAGACATATCTTCCTAAGAGAGGGAAAATCCTAATTGTGTTTTCATCAAATCCTTCCACCATCATAGTAGAGAGAGAGAGAGAGAGAGAGAGAGAAGGAGCAACACTCCTTCTACCTCTGTTTTGGACATCCAGGGCTCTTCTTAGACTTTCAGGAATGCCATTGGAAGTCTAGCCTCCTTGCAGGATGTCTAGGAGTGCTTGGTGCTTGGATGGCTCCTGCTGTTGTGGTCGACTACTTCAATAGAAGGTTGTGTTGGTGCTAGAGCACCACGATCATTTGTTTTGATGATAACAAAACACGTGTTATTTAACATTTGCAATTTGAGTCCTAGATTTCAGGTCAATTGCAAATGTGGACGTGTTTAGACGGAACTCGAGCTCGCATCCAGGATGGATTGGAGGAGCTTAATGGAAAACAGAGGAGGTTCGCGTGGAGCAACAGATTGAAGATAGAAGACAAGAAGAATAGGATAGATTCTTTTTAATACTTTCTTGTATCTCTTGTCTTTATTTTCTTGCTCTTTTTATTTTCCTTAGAATATTTTGTTAAAGAGCCTCAAAGTACCCTAACAGTAGTCCTAGGAACACCGGCACAACCCTAGGATACTTAGGTTTTCTGTAGAATACTTAGAAAACCAATATAGGGTTCAAACAGCACTTCCAGACGTCTAATTCCCAAATCAGACGTCTGATAAAGTATTTTAAGACATCTGACTGTTGTTTCAGACGTCTGATAACTGTTAGGCTGGAGTTAGTAATCTGTCTGTTGAAATCAGATGTCCAGACTTTAGACCAGACGTCTTAGGAGACGTCTGATGGATTTGCCAGACGTCCAATTAGTGGACCGTTGGCTGGCTTAGCATACACCCAAGAATATGACCGTTAGAGCCTTATCAGACGTCCTTAGGCTTTTCAAGACGTCTGATAATTGACTGTTTTGCCTTGGTTGACCCAAAATCTCTTCTCAGAGATTTTCTAGCCGTTGCAACGTTTGGAAATCCATTCCCACGGAAAAAGTAGGTTTCCAGACGTCCAAACATAGTACCAGACGTCCTATATGTCGTCTGATGGACTTGCACAAAAATCTTGTTTAGATCTAATCCAAGTCAGGGAGAGACCCACCCAAAATCAGGCGTCTGACATTTTAATCAGACGTCTTAAAGTGGCCTTCCAGACGTCTGATGCCAGAGTTAGACGTCTGATTACCCTGTCAAGCGCAATCATTGTCCTGATTTCGGCCTGATTCTCTTGGGCTTTGTTCCCAACGGCTATAGAACATTTCCTAAGCCTTCCAAAGCCTTCCTAAGGCCTCTATAAATAGAGGGGAGCCTTTACACACTAAGACACACCTTGCAATATACTTTCAAACCATTTTGTGTCTCTCTTGCTCTCCAAGCTTAAGTTCCTACACCTAGAGAGCTAAATTACCTTTGCGCACTCGCTCTCCCGCCGTTGTTCACGAGAGCGACATTGCGCCATCGCGTGGCACATGCACCGCATCATCAACTCGACGCACTCCTTGCAAAGGGGAGTTTCCTATTTTCTATAGAAGCTAGGTTTAAATTACTTTGTTGGCTCTATAGGATTACTTGTTTTATTTTATCTTTGTCTTTTGGTTGGGTATTCGCTTTACGAATTTCCGTCTCCTTCGTGGGACAAAATCCTTCTCGTGGAGAGAAGGGGTTAAGGAACGCTACCCTCGTACTTGTAGAGTGGTTGTACTGAGGTTGAATCACCCTCGTTTTAAAGTGATTCGGTTTAGTGGATTTGATCAACTTGGTTGATCAAAAAATCCTAACTCGAGAGGGTTAAGTGGTGGTTTTCACCCGGTTTGGGTTTCCACCTAAAAATACTTTGTGTACCTTGTGTGATTGCTTTTTTTGTGAAAATTATTTATTATTTATTTCCGCAATTATTACGTCACCCCCTCCTAGTAGGACGAACTTTCAGGTTGATGAAGGTGTTCCTCTTCCTTGAAAAGCACATGGATCAAGGCAGAGGGCGAGGGTCGCTATCAGAATTCGCAAAGATCATAAATAAGTGTTTCCAGCACGACAGGTCTCATCAACTTGCTAAGAAGAAGGGTTTTCCTTGTACTGAGACATATTCTAGAAGGCATCGCAAGTAAAGTGTTGAACTACACCACCTACGAACATATAATCATCTATCTCATGGGAACCAAGAATAGGAGAAAATCAGTTTCTCCCATGTGGTTTTGATATCAGGTCATTTACGTTTCATTACGTAATCGAGTTTTTGGCATCGATTCAATTGTTTTGAAAATTTTTAAAACACTATTTTTCACTTTTATGTGATGCTATGAATCAATCCGATTGATTCCTTCACCTCCTTTTTACCTTCTTTCCTACTCAACCTCCTCTTATCTTGCCACCTTTGTCTTAGCCCTTTGAGCTCCATAGCCCCTTTACGACTTCTTCTCTAGTCCTAACCACTCTATTTCAACAACCACCTATCTCTACAAACAAAATTTCTCTTTTTCACCTCCAAATCAAACATCTAGTGATAACTTCTGGCACATCTAAAACCTAACAATTGGCATTAACTTTTCATTTATAATGAATTCCTCTTTACGTCCCTTCTGAGCATGTGATTTCTTACTAGCATAAAATTCAATAATTGCATTGATAGAAGAAAATTAAGATTATCTTTGCAACACACTATAAATGAAAAAAATGATAAACCAAATTTTGTAAAGCATGAATAGGAAGATAAAAAAGGATTTTATTGTTTACATGCAACTGCCATCGCCTAACTTGTGAAAGGGACATATAGACTTGAAATGAAGGGCCTTATTCAATAGTTATATCTCTTTGATTAAATTTAAAATCAAGTTGTTCCAACCAAGAAGTACATTATTCTATGGGTCATGGTTAATTTGTTGCTTATAATAACATGGGTCCATGATTTCGTAATTGTATCAAGTGGCGGGCGAAATAGGGGGTTGGATGGGGAGGAAAGGTGATGGTCGGGAGGAAGGAGGTACATAAAAGTGTAATAAAGAAAATTTTCTTTGCTCAAAAACATCAGTTACAACATTAGCTAAAGAAGACAGATAATGGGGCATGTAGTCTACTATCAAATGCTTAGATGGATATTTATATAGAAAAATGCAAAGTAGGTTGAATTTCTGTTACAATTTACTTATTTTCCTGGTAAACAGGGATGGGCGTGGGGAGGAGACAACTCACCATGCATGGACAGCAACACTGAGATTGTGCCATGGGCCCCTCCCAAAGTCCGAGTCGTTAATCATCTCATTTATTTATTTATTTATTTGATTGTATATTATGATGACAGCAACGGAAAAACCTACCTAATCCATTCGACCGTTACATGTTCTTCCTCCGTATCCCTTTCTTTCTTATTACAACAAATGCAATCATTCCCTATGTCGGTCAAACCACTCTCTTTATCTACCCCCGACCACTCACTTCCTGAGAAGCCCAATAGCTCTTAAACATCTTTTTGTATCTCAAATAAATAATAGGTAAATAATACAAACCACCGATGGTATTTATTTTAAATAGAAAGAATTGTCCCCTAGAAAGGAAGCAACATTTAATTGGGTTACCTTGATTGGGTTGATTACAGTGTTAATGCTGGCAGCATTTAGAGATTGAGAATTTAAGATTGCTTTTCTCATTTCAAGGAGAAAATTAGAAGTCGTGGATGACATCTGAATTAATTGGCAAGCTTAGGGTTCATGGTAATTATGTATCGTGATTTTGTACATTTTCTTCTATTTTTGATCTTTATATACGACCATTAAGTTGACTTTGATGGTTGTATCAATTATCTGTACAATTAATTTTAGATGAATGTGAACTAATTAGACTGAATTTCGGTAAATCGATGTGAGTAAATAAAATATCTTTCTACGGTGCAATTTATTAATTTAATAAAACTTTATAGAACAAGTTCAAGACAAGAAGTTAAGTGGGATTTGAACTTTTGTCTCCACCTGTGAGTCTAACTCCTAGGCTTTTGCTCTTGTGTTACTTTTCTTCTTTGTAATATCTACCTATTATCGTTGCACTTTCACTCAACTAATTTCATTAAATTTGGGAATTAATTCCTAATTATTTGTATGTGATTTACCAAGCTAGGTCATGGTCGGTAAATGATTTCAAAATAATTGATGGTTTATGTTTTGAGTTTATTCTAACAATTTTTCTCACATTGTGCTTTACCTTTGTCCTAACATTGTCCTTTACCTTTGTATCTCAATGTAAATATTTTCCATCTTAAACGAAAAATTGTATTTATCTTAGACAAAAATTGTACATGCCATCAGGTATTGAAAGGGAAGCTTGAGAATTCTTTCTATTCTATTTTAATTCTATGTATATACACACACGAGCAAGTATTCACATGCTCGCATAAAACATTTTCGCAGATATATATATATATGCGCGCGCGCGCGCGCATATGTTGTGAGATAAAAAGGACTTCCCTTTAGATACAAATGTAATTTTTTACCGTCAAGTGCTAAACTCATGATTTCTTCCCCACTGAAAAAGCCATAAAGGTATAGGTAATGACTGTAACATCACGTACAAACATCCTATAGCAAGCTATTGGACGGCGGCTACGAATCATCGATTACGTACATTCCCCAAAGCGCAACAAAAGCTCATGAAAAATTCCCGAAATGAGGTAGATGTAGATCGAGCTCTAGTACGTACGTACGTACGTCGTAGCTCGCCAGCAATTACATGTCCGTCTTCCTTGCCAAAATCTCGAGCAAGAGCTCGTTCCAGGTGTCGATGGGACCTGGCAAGCACCAATGCACACAGTCGCTGTAGCCTTTCATCCACTCGTTATTCCAATGCTTCCCTGGATGGCCATCTCCCCTATCCAGCATCGGCCATGTCACTTGCAAAGCTTCGAAGCTCCTGATCCTCCTCTTCTCCTTTCCTGTTGCCTTCGTCTCTCTCTTAACTCTATCCACCTCCCCAACCTGTGCATTGCCTATCTCTAGAGAGCTATCCGCCGTCCACGAATTGGCTGGGGTCGGCCGAGTCCTATTGCAATACCCTTCACTATCCCAAGACCCATCCTCGAAGTGTGCCGGCGAGAACGTCCTCAAGATGGTAAACAACCCATCTTTGCACCCTTGGCATTCTTTAACGAATTCGAGTGTCGTCTTGAAGACCCTTTTGATGGCAGAGGCGACGGTGATGGTGGAGACGTTTCGTTCGGCGCAGAAAACGCAACCAAGGAGATTGTTGCCCTCGTCGTCATCGTAGAGATAAAGCTTGCGAAAGAACCAGTGGGCACCGGAGACCACCGAGATGTCGATGTCATGGAGCTGTTGTTGGGACCAAGCGGGATCGATCTTGTCAACATAGATGCTAAACACGCCGGTGTTGGTGCCATTGGAGAGGTGCTCCTTCGCTTCGACGAAGAAGCGCGTCCAAAGGGCCTTCACGGTGAAGTTGTGGGAGGGAAAATTCCAGATTCGAAACCGATCGTCAGCGTCGCGATAGACCTCTCTTGGAGTTTCTTCCTACATGTATGTATGTATATGTATATAATGTATATAGATTAATTTAAAATTTTTTTATTTAAACTATATATATATATATATATATATATATATATATATATATATATATATAACCACTAGTTAGAAGATTTTTCCAGGACCTTATAGATGGCATTTTACGTGAATAATTCTTAAGAGCTTGTTTTGTTTGGATGAGGTGGGTGGACTTCCTAGCTTGGACTTCGTTGAAATTATTCTAGGCATCCCTCTCTAGTTATACACTTCCTTTACAAACCATTGCTTCAAGAGCCGTTACTTTGTTGGGAGTGTCAAGAATTAATAATTCCATGGACAGTTCAATGGAAGACAAAATTCAGATCACGCGTGGTTGGGAAAGTAAAGTTCTTCAGATCGCAGATGATAAAATTCCTCAGAACATATTATCCATTGATGACCTCCTCGGCACACCCTCTATTTCGTACTTATATTATTAATTGTATATATGTTGGAGCGGATCCAACTATCATTTCCTATTATTATTTTCCGCTTATAAAAAGATGAGAGGCACGTCTTTTTATAGCGTGCTAATTAAATAATCTTAAAAATACCTTTCCATTAGGTTTCCACAACCAGATCGTTGAGCACGACCAATGTTTTGACTCCAGTGCCCGCACGATTAGTACAGTCTATTTCAGTAAGTATATGACCCCTTTCCTCACTTCCCCCGCCGTTGTTCGGTACGTCGACAGCAGCTTCATCATAGATTTAGTTCACGACTAAAAACGAATAAAAGTAGGGCAGTTTGACCAAGCAATCGAATCCACGTGATTATCGAGTCAAATCCAGATGAGTGTTGGCATTTATCTCTCCCTTAAAAGTTAGTAAGGAATAAGCAGCAGTGGTAGTAGTATAGGTTATTTGTTAGTGGTCGATAAATGTGATATATTGATTGACTTATTATGGGTAGAGAGTTAAGTTGGTATCTTTTTAAGTCAAATTTATATCATGTTACTATTTATGAATTGTTTATTTATCCTTACCGCGTCATCTGTCTCGTGAAATTACCCCGTCAACCACACGGGACCTAAGTATGTTAAGTCCCATGCATATCGTGATGATTATACCAATGTACTGCTTCATCATCCATCCACATCCTTTGCGCCAAGATCGAAGTGTTTCGAGGCATTAATCGAAAAGAGCGACGTTAACCAAGCCAAAATCAACTTGTGGGCAAGGATCGTGCATCATATTGGTATGTGTTATACAATACCAACACACGAGATCGAGTCGACCGGGAATTAATGTAGAAGAAAGTACTTCATAGCACTCTTCCGAGGGATCCCGATCGAGATTGTAGCTCAAAATTAACAATGGTTATTTACGGTTGCATGCGGGAGAACAAGAGGCATTCCAGGTACACCCTCTGAATTCCTTCTTTTCTGGGGACACCCCAAGTGCATACGGATTTCTATTTGGGTGTACACAAAAAAGAGCCTACTATTTTATGATACCGGTTCTCTTTCCCCATGCGCAGGCAACGTGCTGTTGAAGTAGTCGGCACGACATCGAAGTCCAACCACGATGACGTCGTTCCGCCCGGGTTAAGATATGGAAAAATAATCTACTACGGTACGTTGGAAGGTGTCGAAGTTGTACTAACAGAGAAATCAATGCGTAGATTCAGAAGAAGGTCCAATGATGTACGATCGTTTATGCATGCATGCATAGAACTATGCATTTATGTAAAATTTTGATGTATGTATGTACTGGAAGGGTATGGAGTTAATTGGTCAGGTACCTGTGACAAGAGGCAAAGCAAAGATTCGTATTGGTTCCTGGAAACCGAGTCCCCTATGAAGGCCATGGTCTTGCCGCGGACAATGGTGAGGAACCTCTTGGCGTCGAACCTCGGGAGCTCGCAACCGTCCGGAGCCCACCTCCAGTTGACGTAGTCCATGTCCTTTCCATACTTGGCGCAATTCTTCGACTCCGGTATCGTCCTGCAACTCTGGCTCGTATACAACGGAGGAAGCCCTGACGTTTCCCTCACCCACCTCCCACCTCCCGTTAAATGACAGTAACGTCGTCGCCCGTCTCCCTCCCCTCCGTCGTATAACAACTCTGAAAAACCAAACCAAATGGGGGACAGACAGCCTTATCGTCATGATCTCTTTTTAATTTCTTCCCTTCTCGGTTGAATAAAAGGCTAAAATACATTTGCACATATGTATAATATATATAATTGAGATATGAAGAATGAATATGCATGGTTACCTTTTGTTGGCGTGTCTGATTGGGAGAACACCATGATGGGGTGGACGGCAAAGGGATTGTTGGAATAGATGGCAGCGACCAGGACGATAGTGATGAGTGCCAGAAGCCACAGGGCGATGGAGCATCCTACCATGTTGAAGAGACCAACGCATCTGTAAATAGAATTAGCGTTGCCATGGTCAATCAAGTGTTGGTGGCGATGGTGGTAAGAGGGGGCGGAGGAGCCCAATATCATTGTTGATGGATGGAATGGATGGCCACCCGCGTCTGATCCACCTTCTTCCTTTGTTTGACCTTTGGGAGGGAGGGGTCCTCCGGAGGGATAGAAGGGACCTGTTATGGAAATCTCTTTATTAGAGATTAAAGGGACAGTGGGTTGTAATTGAAAGGTTGCCAATTAAGCCCTCTGGAAATTAATTAAGGACAGGGGTTGCACTCCGGACCGACGTGACCGGGAGGTGACGAGGTGGGAACCTTTCTGATTCCGCGTTTCAATTATCATTTGACAAAAAGGCTAAAAAGAAAAAATGAAAAACCACTCCGTCAGATGTTAATGTTTTACCGGTGCAGCTTATTGGACGAAAACTATTAGGGTTTTTTTTTTCTAAATATAGATATTATTTAAAATCATCCACATTGCTTATCTGTTTCTGGGTTGCTAATGTTCTATTAATATTTCTGTAAAGTATGACATTTTTATAGAAATATCTCTTACGTAGGTTAACGTCATTTTAGTTTGGGATAAATAACGGACATTTGATCTGACTTTTGTCAAACGTCTTTGAGGAACGTTTTTAGTTGTTGAGGAGGATGTTGGGAATGCGAAAATTTTGTCAAAATGGCATCCAACGATTGGGTATTTATTTACGGTTCATTTATTGGCCTATTTAAGGCCTTCTTTGGCTGGTACATTGCACCTAGCATCAAGAGAGTAAGGTCAAAGAAAGAAAGCAAAGTTTCATTGAAATTTGAAGGTAAGTGCAAGTATTTTTTAGATGTTTACATCTAATATATAATTTATTTGATTGATTAAAATTTAAATCTTTAAAATTATAGTGATTAAAGATATTTTGAAGAGGTGTACAATGGAATACTTCCAATCCATTGGATCTTCCTATCAATCTCCTCAAACGTTAAGGGTTCTGGCCACTATGAAGACCTCTAGTTAGCCTTGAAGCAATGGGAGGAAGTTTGTCACTTGTCACACAAAGGCTTGTAACTTCTTTAAATGAATCAGGGAGGGAGAAGTGACCTCGCAAATGGAAGAGAAAGATATGAAATGTGTTAGTCCCAACTAAGTTGAAAGAAAGGGTTAAGCACATAGATGTTGTTGTGATATGTATGCAAAAACAAATGAATGAACTGATGCTCTATATGAAAGGAGTTCTAGTATGCCTAGTTACAATGGTGGTTGTAAAAGTGTACATTGAATAATGAATGGAAAGCATTACTTAGAATAGTTTTAATGGCCTCTATTATGTAGCTATTCCTCTCTGTCACTCTTATATTTTTCCCTATCCATGGCAATGAAAAGAAACCCAATACAAGTTGGAAAATAAAGTGAATCAATAGGTACAAATCGAGCAGACATGAGATTCCATGTAAACTTACATAACATCACATAACACCTTAATAGGTCCACATAACTTATATAATAGTCCATAAACATCTAATTAACTCCACATAACATCCATTCCGAATGAGGAAGTAAAGTAAGTTTGCCATTGTTCCTCATTCTATACTATAGTATAATGTTTGCTATAAGTATAAGCTAGCCATCGTCCCAAAAAAAAAAGGTAAGACTCCATGCACTCCAAAAAATTCAACATGGAGTGGCATTTAGTATGCATTTCTTCATCCGGCAACGCAAAGTACCTATATACACAACAATTTGCACCTACATTGAATTTTAGTAACCGTAGGTATAGGTTGAAATGACCGTCACTGTAGGTATAAAGAGTTATTCCGATGGTCAAATGGGGTGTTGTCTTAAGAGGCATCACTGTAGCCTATATCGACGGTAAAAATCATCGATGTTGCACTATAGCTACAACAACGGTTGCATTTCCAAAGTTGTCCAATTTTGGTGATAAAAGCAATAGCAACAATTTTATCCATCGGTGTAGGTTAAAAAATGTCAATAAAATTGTCATTGTAAGCAATAACTCTACTTTTATTTAGAACATAATACTAACATGACTATTTGTCACTAGATCCATCAATGTTGATATGAAGATTTTGACTATCATATCCTATTCAATTTTACGAACCTGTAATATCTTGCATCATCATTAGCAACAATGTTTACCTTTATTCAGGTAAGATTAAAGAAAAATATATAAGATATAACTTTTAAAATAACAAATTAAATTATTTATAAATCATATATTTGTATCCAATAAAATAATTTTTTCATATAATTCTAAAAGGAAATCTATCTTTACATATAACATTTTATACAGCTATATAACATTTTTTTATATTATCCAATAAAATAACTTTTTCATCCATTTTTATTCAACTATATAAAAAATGCATGGAAATAAAGTTTTGATGAGCACATATAACATTTTTTCCTGTTAGGGTGATCATTGCTATAGTTTCTTAATATGCTAATATACAAATGAATTTGTTTTATTAAGCAAGAAGTATATAATCTCCTTACAAGGGAATAAAAAAAAGGGAATAAATATTAAAACATAATTTTAGGTATCTATATTTACCAAAATAGTAAAAATAAGAAATAAAAGCCAATAAGAAATAATCGAACATTCTAGGATGAATATAACATTTCCTTAAAATTTAAATTACAAGTTATATCACTGCCATGAAATAAGAAACAAATTCTTGTCATTTAATTATTTATAATTCTATTATCCTTAAACAACCTCCCATTTCTATGTTTAAAGTAAAGAAATTCAATAAGCATAAAGATTGAAAAATGAATGTTTCAACTTGGAACCAAAACAGAATGCACCAGCCAGGAATCAAATTTGAGTCTATACCGTGGAAGGATACCATTCTACCACTGGACCATTGGCGCTATTTATATTTCATGAACCTAAAATAATACAAACTAAAAGTTGTCAAAAGATGAATAATCCCATAGTCATTCATAATAATTTTGCAATAATAATGATGAAAAAATGGCTAACAATTTCAACATCGCAGAAGACAAGCTCAAATTGTCTAAATCAAAGATCTCTTGAAGAACACTACCAGATTACAATATAAATACCAGCCTGCACAATATTTTAGCATGTAAGTTCTAGACAAACCTGAGAGAGAGACACTGTAAATGATACTACTCTTTGGTAGTCACTAGGAACTCCAGAGATGTTAGACCACATAGTTCTAATCTTTCACATTGGGATGCACATTCTAGCCTTCTTAGAAAATCTCCTAGCATGCACAATAGAATATCTATCACACCAGCAGAAGCTCTGACATGTAGATAACTAGAAAGTCTAGAAACTACATTCGCTGCAAATGATCATGTACGATTGACTAACACACCCTGCAAAGATGAAAACAATTCAGAGGAACACTATCTTACTAAAGATTGCAAAAGACTAACATCAGAAGACCACAAGCATTTAGTAAATAAATAGGATCAATTCAATGAGCATAACATGTAACATCATATAAAACATGACCCTGATAGCCACAGCCAAAAGGAAACCAACTAAATCAAACCACAACAAAGAACATGATCAAAAGGTCCTCACCACCAGACAAGCCCATGATGCACCTACTTCCCCACATGACTCCTTCCAAAATACAAAGGTTTGGCCCCCACCAACCCCTTCAATTATTTCAGGGATGAACATGACTCGTCAGCTATTCCTAACTTATTACTTGGCAACAACAAGTCCTTCGACATCTTCATAATCTACTCTTCCCATATACTATTTACATCCAACGGTCTATCTACGACCACAATTTGAGCATTCGTAAAGATCAAAAAAAGAAAGAAACGATGGAATGTGAGAAGTTCATGGGGAAGGGGAGGTGAAGCTGCCGACAGATAAGAGAAATTTATGGTGGCCCCACTAATCACAACCATGAGAAGCATCAGCAGGAGGAGGGTCGCATTAAATGATGGGGTCAGCCTTTGTAAACCAAACGGAGCAAATAAAAGGCATCATCATCGCACTCTTCTCCACTTCACCCCCCGGCCCGTGTTTCTTCTGCAGAAACCTAGATGAGGAGAAGTGTGCACGAATGCAATGGGTTTTGGGAGAAGGGCTCTCTGAACATGGCAGCTTCTGTCTTCTGCGCCGAAGCTCTCTCATTGATTTTAACATGGAAAAAAATTTTAAAAACACCGAGATAATAAGAGGGGATAAATTAATAGAATATCCAAGTTGCGAATTCTTTATCATGAAAATTGTTTTACGAAGATTCGAGTTAGAACCTTGGGATCCTCATTGTGTGGAGGGAGACCAGAGGGCTGTTGGTGAGGGATCCAGTGAGAGGGCCGCTGCTGTGCGAGAGCCTCCCTGAAGTGAGCGTGGGGTAGACCTCTTGCTGCCAAAACAAAAATAAATAAACCACACAAAAAAACCCAACATTATAAAAAGCAAGTAAAAAAAAAAAGGAAAAGGAAGAATAGAATAGAATTGTAGAGAATACGATAGTATGATTAGAAAAATAAAGAGCATGATTCATGAGAATATTAATATAACTCAAACAAGAAGACACCACATAATAACACGATCCTAATTATAAGCTTGAAATGTGTGCCCTCCCCATCACAACATCTATTCGTCAGAATCAGATGAGTTTACTTGAACATCTCTAGCAATAATTTTAGCCTCTTCACGAACTAGCATAAGATGTAGAATATAGCTCTTCGGAATTTTGGCAAAGCAATTTCTTCAGCTTCAAATCTCGATTCAGTCCATGGTATGAAAACAACTCCAGCAACTCTTAGCAACACAACAACATTCATTATTTCCTGAAGTGAATTTCTGATGCATAATTCTAAAGATGACAGCAGTTGCATTTCCAAACATGAAAGAACTGAGGGAATCTTCAAATATAATAGATAAAGTTTAGAATCCAAATTAGATAAAAAGACGACTTATCTTTTGTACACACACCAACATATGGTGTGTGCACTTCCCAAATCTCTTACCAAGGACATAGCCTAGACATCAGTCCTCATAAAAGAAGCAACTTCTCCAACCAGCAAAGGTCATATCTAGATATCAACCAACAAAATTCCACCATAACACAATTGTAAAAAAGATCTAGAAAACCCTTCATTCTCCCCTGTCACAAATAAACTAAGGCCAAAGAAAAAGCACCAATTAGGAGTAAATCAATTATGGAAACAACACTTAACTGCAGATAGCAGACCAAGCAATTTTGACGGTAACTCTTCCATCATTTTGAAAATTCCACATTCTTGTAGGCTTCTCATCATTTAAATACAGGCCCTTATGTAAAATATTTGTTATAGTGCTACTAGGAAGTGCCAAATTCTGTAATTTCTACAGATGGAAGTACTATTGAAAATAAAATTCACTCAAAGACAAACATGTAAATAGTGCAACCTAAAATCACATGAAAGGAATTGATTTACATGTTCTCAATAAAGTAAAATGCACCTACATTCATCAAAATTCTCAATAAAGTAAAATGCACCTGCATTCATCAAAATCAACGGTAGATAAAATGGCAACAAATAGATAGAAGTACTATTGCAAATAAAATTCACCTTACTTTAATAGGAAAACACCCAATCAATGAAAACAACAAAAAGAGAAGATGTGCACCAAATAATTCATAAACACACATTAAGGTGCCACATTGCCACCAAAGTCATAAGTACCAACACTCCTAATTATCCTTGCTAAATGACAATTACATTTTCAAAGTTTAAATCCTTCGACCATTTACCTTTTCCAAGATCCTTAACTGAATCATCCTTTGCATCCCAACTCTTGTTGACTTATGCAAAGAAAATATTGCATTCATCCATGAGATAGGAGATAAGTAGTGAAAGAAATCCTCTCCAGAAAAACAGCAAAGCCAAAAACTAGAGTAACATGAAGACCTACCCACAATAGACACCTTTGAAGTCTTTGTTATTTCTACTTGAGCCATTAAATCCACAAAAGTGTCTTCTTGAAAATGTCCCTAGAGCGACAAGAACAATAATCTCAAGTGGCTCCAAGGAAGTATGACACTTTGAAAGCTTTAGTATTCATACCATTTTCAAATTCTTTTGAGTTGTTTTCAGTCTATCATCTGAAACTATGACTTCATCCTGAAGTTGCAAATGGCATTTTGACAGTATTGTGAATGTTGAAAATATAAAACAAAAGCATGATATCAAAGAACATCGAAATAGAATGCTGTCACATGGCAGAATATACCCCCAACTCTAAGAGAAAGGAGACCTTAAGAGCTGAATTGCTTTTATTTCTTCGTTAAAATATATATCCTATTGGAACTTGCATGATTAGATTACTCATTCCACCAATATAAAACTTGCACTTTTGAAATCTAAACATGCATTATTAGATTGGTCTAGTTAAAACTTGCATGATTGCTCTTTATAGGAAAGTTGCTCTTTAAAATTAATTGTAGGGTTGAAACCTACCAGAAATCAGGCAGAATTTCCCTTGTGTAATCGATATTTTCCAAAAATCAGTAGTTGTAAAGGTGCATGCATACCACAATTTATATAAGTGGATACACCCAAGGAGCAAAAATAAAAATGATAAAAGATAGGTAGACACACCCCGCATCCAAAAGTGATAAAAACATGGGAAACAACAAGAAAACATAGCCCAGTTATCGCTAATACATTATCCCATAGACAACATAAACCAACATGCTATAGTCTAACAAAGGGACCAACTAAGATTTACAATAAAAACCAACAATCTACCCAAAAAGAGGCAAACGCTAGAACTCATTTATTCCCCCGGGTCCTGTAAAATTCTTAACGTAGTTAATAATGCATCTAGTGATATTATGATGATTCCTAGCTCCTCTATGTCAAATAGTCCTCACTGTTTGGCATCAAATGGATCCAACACTTTTCTTCATTCTGATGTCAGTGTATTGCACTGTATCATTATTGTAAAAAATATGATTAACATGCCAAAATTTATCATGTTAGTCATGAGTGTTTATCTTCCCAAAAGCAACAAGATTAAGCTTCAATTTATTTGTTTAAGGCTTCCTCCATACCAAAAGCTTCCATTAAAAACTTCTATGTTACTATCCCTTCACTTGCCCTATAGAGGAATGGCAACATATCCCAAGGCATGAAAACACATCTTTCTGATTTCCGTTTGTTTATATTTTTGTCTTTTTGTATTGTTATTAATGTAAGTTATTTTAACAATTTTTTCTGGTCGAAATTTCCCTTGAAATTTAGATCTTCCATGTGATCATATATTTCCATGAGAAAATTGTCCATTGATTTATCCATTAAAGAATTATTTTTTGGAAAGGGAAAAGTCAATAAACAGGAAGATAAGTCACAACAGAGAAGGTTGAGTTTTCATAGTTGGGATACTAAAAATACCTATATCCACTTCCTTTTGCATTTTACATTTTTTTAAACATTCAATGGTTGAACTTAGGGTGAGTCATCAATTTGTCATTCCAAATGAAAGTACGTAAAAGAACCATCCAGAAAGGTGATTTTGTATGAGAATTTGCTCTAGCACTTTTATGCACTTTCTGAGAATATTCTATCATTGTTGTGATGAATATGAGACAAGATTGGCAACAGGGAAGCAACAATTGTTACCTAGAAGATGTAAAGTAGTCCTTGTTGAGGAATTATTACATAAGAGGATGTAAAGTAATAGTTATTAATAAATTTTAATCCCCGTAATGGTAATTAAGGAATATTTATCCCAAATTACCCTATTTAAGAAAATGCTTCACTTCAGCATTGGCCTACTTTATAGGGTGCCTTGCAAGAAAGATCCTACCAGATGTTATGCTTATGAAAAGATATTTGAGAAAAAGCATTTAGAAGTACATCAAACATATCAAAGGGAAAAAAATCAAAGGGAACAAACATTTAGAAGCATTTCATCAAATAGTTGGATGGCATGGAACCTCACCCCATCCCTTTGGAAGGATGTGCATCCATGCTATGATCTCGAGCACCATTGACCTCCACGATCTCAGCACACCCCATAACATCTATTCATCAGCTCCTTATGCCATGAGATCCCTTCAAAATCTCGATGCTGAGGACACTGCCCTCCCTTAGGGAACTAGAGGAGGAGACATCACAATGGGGCCTTTGGGTAAGGGAGGAACCTCACGCGGCGGCCCTCCTTGGGAGCTCTAAGCATGTGGTAGCCGCAACCCGCAATTGAGGTAATGGAGGTGCTCAAGATCGCCTCTCCCCTGTTGCCATAGAGATCCAAATCAGCATCATTGGGGAAGGAGGAGGACTTGCCGATCAACACGAGGCTAGAGCTTGAGATGCTCAGTCAAGCGGTCGTGGGAACGATGTGGCAGTAGTGGGGCGATGGGGTGGTGGATTAGTGATAGTGGGGGAGATGGGGCAGCGGGGTTGCCAGAGAGCTTGTGATTGCGGGAGAGGTCGTAGGTTGGTGGTGGAAGTGATCGAAAGGGTTCGCTATCGGTGTCAATTGTTACGACCCATTCCTAGCTCTCTACAAGACCCGAGATCAGCTCGCCTCAACTAATCCCAAGACCCAGTCGTCCAACGAGAAATAACCAAAAGTAGAAAATATACTACAACCACATATACACTGTAACTAAGTAGAAATAAACAAGAAACAATAATGAAAAATAGGACGAGAAATCTCAAAATTATTACATGCCACAAGCGGAAGAGTACTATAACATACATAGCCATCACAACCACAATAGAGGGAAATATAACATGAATAGAATATAGTAGAAACTGCTAATATGCTAAAGGTACTCACTACTACAAAAGAGCCCTGAAACAGAAAAGTAACAACTATGGCTAGGCTCGACTGGGCCTAGCACCTTTTGCAGCCGGTGGCACTGGCATCTCAACTCGACCTAAATATGGTTATATAATCCGTGGTCAGCTAACACTGAGTAGAGTGGTGGTTAAGTCATTTACATGTAATTTAACAAAAAGAAACAAGCAAATAACTAATCATTCACTTCCATTTATCTCAACTAGGTGTTTCTGTTTCTGTTATTCTAATAAGGATCCACAACATCTGCTAATCCTCTTATTCCTTAAGGGAACGATCTTGATTGTAGTTTATTCCACGATGAAGGATGTACACGTGGAACTCTCCTGGTTGGGAGATCCCCTGTGGTAGTTCAACACTCGGTCTATCACCCCGAGGTCACGGTCGTGACATAGCAGTGACTACGGGATGCGCGATAAGCTCACGGGTAGCTAACCTGCACTAGCTGGCGGTCAGTCATTTCTGCTAGCGGGTATGCCCAAATGCATAACACAGAACAGAACAGGGCCTTGCCCTCTCAGAATAGGGGTCTCGCCCCGTAGAACAGGGGTCTCGCCCCTCAATAGTCTGCGTACTCTCGTCTGACTATCTCGGTTTGCCTAGTGGACCTAACAAGAGTCGATGTAGGGTGGCCAGTCCTAACCCTGGGCCCCATGGAGTGGTTGGCTCCCCCCCTACACTAAAGTAACAAGAGTCGGTGTAGGGAGCTATTCCTAACCTCAGATCTCAACCCAAGGGCAGCTAGCTCCCTCCTACACTAAAGTGACGGTAGCTCTCCTCTGTACCACGTACATGAGAGCCAGCTTGCTTTCCATGTAAAAGGGATAGTTGCTCTCCTCGGTGCTGCGTACTCTAGGGCCAGCTCACTTCCCTCCTACATACAATATTTGTTCCATATAAGTGAGTTCTTCTTCTAGTTTTCCCATAGGGTTCATGCATTATATTTAGTTCATTTCATTTCATGACATGAATATCTCTTTGTTCACAGCTTGGCTCTCAACCATATAACAGGAAGCTCATAATTTAATAACTGAAAGAAGCATCACATCATGTAACTATTCATTTGCTAGCATTAAGAGTTCTAACAGGCATTTCAGAATAGACTATGTGGCTCAAGTAATGATCATTCACTCAATTCTGCGCTAGGATTCATTTCATATCTTAGGGCTCAATCAATTCATTCTAAGATAGCATGCACTTAATTAATTACTTCATAATATTCAGAAAAACCACTTTACCGGGATACATGGGTGGAATGGGAGCTCGAATTGCAGATCCCGTCATCTCCACGGGTCTTGTATACTCTACTGGCTGGAGACCTATACAAATGAGCAAATCACATCAAACAATTTCCAAAGTATGCGAGTGACACAAACACACAGAGAACTTTGAACTGAAATCAATGATACTTCGTTTGAGCAAAACTGACTCCGTTTGGGTCCTAAATTGGCCAAAAACGTGTACTTTGTCTAAAATCAAATGTCTGGGACTAGACCAAGAAGTCTTAAACAACCACAGAGGCCCACCTTATTTTCTTGTGGCTTCCTCAGATGTTCTAACCCCTCCGCAGCCATCTGAGGGAGATCCCAGACATCTAACACTCCCTTCAATCGTCTGGGAGGGCAGTCAGATGTCTGGCACTGTCTTCAAACATCCTAAAGTACCTCGAAGGGCGTGCCATGCACCTTTCCAACATCCTGCACCTATGTACTCATGCGTCGCTTCAAAAACATGACACATATACTTATGTTCGCACATGCAGGTGAGTAAAAGCACATACCTCGACACTCTAGATGCTGTCAGACGTCCAGCGCCAGCCTCGGATGTCCTAAGGTTCCTCCAGACATCTGGATGGCATCCTAGATGTCTGATACTGCGACAAAATGGTTCCATAGTATGTCCTGCGAGATTCTCTCCCCATGCGACCCTCCGCCCGTAGAGCCGTAATTGCTCCTCCAACAGCTATAGGAGGTTGTGGAGCTCCTCTCCATGAGCTCCCTCTGTCGTACCTCCGACCGCACCTCCTCTCTCAATCTCCTTTGAGC
Source organism: Thalassia testudinum (assembly GCA_037157565.1). Lineage (NCBI taxonomy): Eukaryota > Viridiplantae > Streptophyta > Magnoliopsida > Alismatales > Hydrocharitaceae > Thalassia > Thalassia testudinum. The sequence continues at coordinate 13,087,097 of JAZHRO010000062.1, read as the reverse complement.
TCCTCTCTCTCCCTCTCCCTTGCCCATGCTCTCCCTCGCTCCCGTGCTCCTCCGTCTCGAGCTCCCCTCGTTCCTCCCTACTCGTGGCTGCAAGGGGGACAGGGAAGGAGGTTGTTGCTGGTGGCAAGGTGGTGAAGTGGAGGTGGAGGTGGTGGAGATGGTGTGGGGAGGTGGGAAAGATGGTGTGGAGAGGTGGGGGTTTTAAAGAGAGGGTGTATGCATGGGTATGTCGTGTGGGTGTCTTGTGTGGGAAGAGAGAGTGGGAAAAATTATGAGATTTTCCCCATAAGGTTTCCTTTTTTCCACAAAGCCCACAAACTTACATCCAGGGGGCTTAAAATTACACTAACACCCCTACCTTTCCGGGAAAATCTTGAACGACCCTTGGGAAGAGTCATTTCAACATAACAAACTTAAAGGAAGTTTTCTCCCCGAAACTTGAGCTAACTAAGGTGCGGAAAGGAACGTAAAAGCATAAAACAAACTTAAAGAGGATCAAAGTAGGTCAGAAGCGATGTACCCTCAAAAAGCTCTGGGTATTGTTCTCGCATCACCGCCTCGAGCTCCTAAGTTGCCTTCTCGTACTACTAGTTTCTCCATAGAACCTTCACTAGTGGCACCTCCTTCCATCTCAGACTCTGGACAGATCTATCTAGTATCTGCACTAGCCACTCAGGATAGGTCAAGTCATCTCCCACCTTGATGCTCTCGTGGCTCAGAATGTGGCTGGGATCGGCTATGTACTTCCTGAGGTTGGACACAGGGAACATGTTGTGTACTCCAAAAAGCTGGGGAGGAAGGGCAAGCCGGTAAGCAACGGGTCCTACCCACTCCAAGACCTCAAAGGGCCCTACAAATGTTAGCGCAAGCTTCCCTTTCAGCCCAAATCACTGCAAGCCCTTCATGGGCGAAACACAAAGGAAGATGTGATCCCCAACCTCGAACTGCACCTCCCTACGCTTCCTATCAGCATCGCTCTTCTGCCTTCTCCTAACAATATGGAGTTGTCTGTGAATATGCTCCATCACCTCCTGACTCTAACGGATCAACCTGGGACCAACCTACTATTTGATAGTCATAGAGTACATTTCGATAAGGAAATAGCATCGTATAGTGCGCAATACGATCAAATAAAGATATTTAATAAAAGATAACGAGACTTTGAGTCCCAGACGTTCGTCTTCGGGAGGCGTTTGTTTTACTTTTGAATTCGATCTTTTACCACTCTACTCTGTTTAAAATCACATGTCGGTTTATGATTATTACGTATTGAAGTACGACATGCTTAGTTGCAAGTATATCAGGAATTGAAAATAGGCAACATTAATCACACAAAAGTTATTGCAATGAGCTCATGGTGATTCTTAACACATAGACATATATATATAGAAAATATATTTTTCATTCATTCATTTGGAGAGTGTTTGCAACATGAACTTGTAGAGGAAAGCTTGTACATGAATGCTTAAAAATGTAAAGCTAGCTATCAGAAAACGATCGCATGCAAGAATCTACGTGGGGATTTTGCATGCATCATTGGGAGAGAAGGGCTACACTACTAAGCAGTAAATAAAAGTAGTAAATGTAAAGAGGTAGCTACTAATCTATTAGAAGTGAGGGAATTCGGAGGTAGGCTCTGATGGCCTTGGAGTGGTGGAGAGGAGAAAGAGGGGTGGCCAATGGAGCTTAGGCTGGCCCTTGGGGAGAGGTTGGAGGAGTGATCCAGCATCCTGGCATGGTGTCCTTCATGGTGGTGCTTAGCTCGTGGAGATGGAGTGGAGATGGTGGTGGCTAGCCTAAGTGGAGGTGGATGGAGCCAAGCAAGTATGGCCAAAAAGTGGATGGGTACAAATGGCCACCCCTTAGTTCTTTTTATAGACCTAAGGGAAGCTCTCTAGAGAATTATGGAATTCTCTAGAGAGGCATATGGTGGGAGGTCATGGGAGAGTGAGAGGGAGAGGATGGATGGTGGTTTTTAGATCCACCAAATGTGGATCTAAAAATTGAATGGCTCTTGGTTGCTAATTTTAGCAACCAAGGCAACCACACATGGTAGAGAGTCCTAGAGAACTCTAGGCTAGGTATTTTCGTATGGATGGTGTCTGTGGGTGTGTGTGGGTCGAAACTTAGGTGGCTAGGTTGATTAGGTTAGGTTCTAGTGGGTTTAGGTCAAGGTATGTCTCAAATTAGGGTTATAAACCCTAATTCACTAATGTAAAGTGTAATTAAACTTAATACAAGTTTAATTGGATGTGTGGAAACTTAATTGAGAGTAAAACAACTCAATTAATTTAGGTATAGATCAATTGGACCCTCACTGAGTCCAATTGGACAGTGTGTGCTGAGATCAGGCCTCAATTGGACTCAATGAGTCCAATTGAATAGGCTGATGGAATTGACTAAGATCCAAGTCAATTAGGTTTACTGAGACCTAATTAGGTCCTTAGGGAGGTCTAGAGGTGATGTACTAGGGTTAAGGCACCTTAATTTAGGTTCCTATGCGGTTGGAATTGGGTTTAGGGACCTAAAGATCCAAGATCAAGGCTTTAATCTCAAAACAGGAACTGGAGAGCAGTATCAGACGTCTAATAATAGTGTCAAATGTCTTACACTCAAAAATCAGAAGTCCAGACTTGTTGTCTGGACGTCCAATCAAAGTCAGGAAGGATTCAAGGTTTTGTCTTGGGTATTCTGCAGAAATTGGATGTTTGACCAAGTGTCTGGACGTCCAATAACACTGCAGAAGTGGGTTTAAGGTGTGCGGGAGTTGACTAAGGGTTCTGGACATCCTATAATTCATCTGGACGTCCAGGTAAAGGTTGGAATTAGGGTTTTAAGGTTTCCTATGGTGCGGTGACCTAATCTAAGGGTGGCTAAGGCTTAGGGAAGTCTCTAGGCTATCTTAGGGCTAGAATGGACCTAAGCTCTTCACATTTTACTGCTTTATTCCTACTTAATAGAATAGGAAACTGACGAGAACCGTTTTCACGCATTGAATCGTAGTATAGTCGTGCAAAAATGTTTGTCAAAAATTAAGTTTGTAAAAATAATGAGACTTTGAGTCCCGATCGTTCATCTTTGAGAGGCATTTGTTTACTTCTGAAATCGATCTTCTATTGCTCTACTTTGTTTAGAATCGCATGCCGGTTCATGATTATTACGTAGTTAAGTATGACATGCTTAGTTGTAAGAATATTAGGAGTTAGAAACAGCCAACTTGAATCACGCAAATATAATATTAATCAATAAGCTCATGGTGATTTCAAACACATAAAGAGATATATATATAAAAATGCATTTTCAATCATTCATTGGGGAGTTGTTTGCACAAGAAATTTATAGGAAAGCTTGTACATAAATGCTTGAAACGGAAATCTAGCTACCAAAAAATGATTGCATACAAGAATCAATGGGGGGATTTCGCATGCATCAGTGGGGGAGAAGTTAAGACTATGCTACTAAGCAGTAATAGAAGCAGTAAAACTATGGAGAGCATAAACTAAATCTAGTAGAATAAAGGGCATTCAGGGGTGGTCCCCGACGGCCTTGGAGTGGTCGGAAGAAGAATGTGGGGCGGCCAATGTAGCTTAGGTCGACCCTTGGAGAGAGGGAGGAGTGATCCAGCATCCCGGTATGATATCCTCCATGATGGTGGAGAGACTGTGGAGGTGGAGTAGCTAGCTAAGTGGAAGTGGGCATGAATGGCACCAATGGAGTGAATTTGCTAAGGAAGTGAATGCAGTCACTTGGCCGCCCATGGGGTCTTTTTATAGACCCAATGGCTTCTCTCTAGAGAGGTGTGGAACTCTCTAGAGAGAGCCCAAGAGTGGCCGACCACATGAGGGTAGAGGTGGTCTTTGAGATCCAAAAATTGTGGATCTCAATTTGAATGCCTCTTTGTTGCTAAATTTGGCAACCAAGAGGTGGTGCCACTTCAAGAGAGTTCTCGAGAACTCTAGAGAAGTGTGTGTACATGAATGGGTGTGTGTGTGTGGTCATGCTCTATGTGGCTAGGTGGCTTAGCTTAGGTCCTAAGGGGTTTAGGTAGGTGTAGGTCTTGAACTAGGGTTACAAACCCTAACTGCTAAGGGGAAAATGCAATTAAACTTAACCTAACTTTAATTGAATGAGTGTGAACCTAATTGAGAGTGAAATAACTCAATTAGGTTGGGTTTAGGTCAATTGGACTCTCACCAAGTCCAATTGAACTTGCGTAGGTTGAGATCTAAGCTCAATTGGACTCAATGAGTCCAATTGACTTAGGTGAAGGTAATTGACTTTGATATAAGTCAATTGGGTTTGGTGAGCACCTAATTAGGTCCTTAGGTAGGTCTAGAGGTGATGTACTAGGGTTAGGACACCTTAATTTAAGTTCCTATGGGGTTGGGATTAGGTCTAGGGAGCAAGAGATCCAAGATCAAGACTTGAATCTTAAAACAGGGACTGGAGAATAGTATCAGACGTCCAATAATAGTGTCAGACATCTTATACTCAAAAATCAGAAGTCCAGACTTGTTGTCTGGACATCCAATCAGAGCCAGGAGGGATTTTGGGTTCTGTTTTGGGTATTTTGCAGAAATTGGATGTCTGACAAAGTGTCTGGACGTCCAATAACACTGTAGAAGTGGGTTTGAGGTGTGTGGGAGATGGCTAAGGGTTCTGGACGTCCTATAACTTATCTGGACATCCAAATAAGGGTTGGAACTAGGGTTTTAGGGCTTCCTAGGGTGTTGTGACCTAATCTAAGGGTGGCTAAGGCTTGGGGAAGTCTCTAGGCTATCCTAGGGCTAGGATGGACCTAAGCTCTTCACATTTTACTGCTTTATTCCTACTTAATAGCATAGCAAACCTTTAACTCCCTTACATTATTATTCCTACATCTAATCTAAGCCTTCTGCTCCAGCTCTGCTGCAACTCCCGTTATTCCTGATCCAGCTTCAGATCCAGCTCCTGATAAGCTTATTCCCTGCAATCGACATAATGCACTTAATCAGCATATTATAACATTATTTTATGCAATGCTAAAGGAAAGCAGTAAAGATGCAGATAATGCATATGCATGCATGAATAACCCTAACTTATGCTAAGTCCTAGCTTAATCTAGGTCAATTAAGACCTATGATTGCTATGCAATCACAAACCTTAACTCCTTTGCATCATTATTCTGACATCTAATCTAAGTCTTCTGCTCCAGCTTTGCTGCAACAACTGTTATTCTTGATCCAGCTCCTGATTAGCTTATTGCCTGCAATCGACATAATGCACTTAATCAACACATTATAACATTATTTTATACATAGCTAAAGTAAAGCAATAAAGATGCAGATAATGCTTATGCGTGCATGAATCACCCTAACTTATGCTAAGTCCTAGCCTAATTTAGGTCAATTAAGACCTATGATTGCTACGCAGTCACCTACCACTTGGTCCCCACCTCGACCCAACTCAAGGGTGCAGTACACTTTGTCTCGTACAGAGCCTCGTAAGGTGCCATGCCGATAATTGAATGGTAGCTGTTATTGTATGCAAACTCTACTAGGGGCAAATGCTCCTTCTAGGAGCCTCTCTAATCTAATACACGAGCACGTAGGAGGTCCTCTAGTGTCTGTATGGTGCGCTCAGACTGCCCGTCGGTCTGGGGGTGGTAGGTGGTATTGAACCTCAAACGAGTCCCCAAGGCCTGCTGAAACTCTGCCCAGAACTGGGAAGTGAAGCGAGTATCCCTATCGGATACGATCTTGTGAGGGACTCTGTGAAGGTGCACCACATCTCTGATGTATTGCTCTGCTAGCTGTGCTGGCTCAAAGGTGACTCGGATCGGTAAGAATCGCGTTGTCTTCGTCAACCTGTCTACTATCATCCAAACTGTGTCGTGTCCATGCTGTGTAACTGGTAGCCCCACAACCAGGTCCATGGTGCTATTCTCCCACTTCCACTCTGGCATAGGAAGTGGCTATAGCGGCCCTACAGGCCTCTGGTGCTCGGCCTTCACCTGCTGGCATACCAAGTACTACTGGACGAACTCACCAACATCCCTCTTCATTCCCCTCCACTAGAAGTCGCATTGCAGATCATGGTACATCTTTGTGTTCCTGGGATGTATGGTGAACCTGGACCCGTGTGCCTTAGTCAAGGGCTCTCTCAACAGCTCCTTGTCTCTAGGAATGCACAGACGTCCCCTCATACGCAGTATCTCATAAGAGAAAGTATACTATCCGGGGTCCCCTGTCAACACCTTATCCCACAGTGTCTGCAAATATGGATCGGCCATCTGCCCTATAATGATACAATCTATTAGCTCTCGTCATGCATGTTACGTCACTATCATTGCCTCGCAGTACCCTCACGACATTGGGGTCGCCAACTACCCACCTCTTCCATGAGTCTCTAACTCTGTGCCTGCAAGCTAGCCATGTGGGCAGGTGCCTTCCAGCTCAAGGCGTCGGCCACCACATTGGCCTTCCCTGGGTGGTAGGAGATACTATAGTCGTAGTCCTTCAGCAGCTCTAACCAATGCCTTTGTCTCATGTTGAGCTCCTTCTGATCAAACAGGTACCTAAGGCTCTTATGATCCGTGAAGATCTCGAACGTCTCACCGTATAAGTAGTGCCTCCATGTCTTCAGTGCAAGGACAACTGCTGCTAGCTCCAAGTCATGGGTGGGGTAGTTATGCTCATGGGACTTTAGTTGCCGCAAAGCATAAGCGACAACGTGGCCCCGCTGCATGAGCACACCACCCTACCCCTGCAATGAGGCGTCAGTGTAAACCACGAACCCACCACTGCTGTCTGGGATGGTGAGTATAGGAGTTGAAGTTAGTCTCTCCTTCAACTCCTGAAAGCATGACTCACACTCGTCTGTCTAGATGAATGGCATGTCCTTCCAGGTTAGCTAGGTCATAGGATGCGTGATCTAAGAGAATCCCCAGATAAACCGCTGGTAGTAGCCTGCCAGTCCCAAAAAGCTGCATATCTCTATCACTGTGCATGGCCTCTCCCACCTGAGCACGGCCTTGACCTTGGCTGGATCCACAGCCAATCCATCTTCTGAAATCACATGGCCCAAGAAGGTCACTTGTCTCAACCAGAACTCGCACTTTCGATACTTGGCATATAGCCTGCGTTGTCTCAATGTATCTAGGACCATATATAGATGTTTTCCATGCTGTGCCTAATCCCGAGAGTAGACTAGTATGTCGTTGATGAATACAACCACAAACTGGTCTAGGTAAGGCCTGAAAAGACAATTCATCAGATCCATGAAAGCAACGGGGGCATTGGTCAGCCCAAACGGCATGACCAAGAACTCGTAGTGTTCGTACCAAGTATGGAAGGCTATCTTGGAGACGCCGATCTCCCTGATCCTCAACTGATGGTAACCTAACCTTAATTCTATCTTGGAGAACGCCATGGCATCTCTCAACTGGTCAAAGAGGACATCGATACAATGCAGTGGGTACTTGTTCTTAACGGTGACCCGATTCACTTGCCTATAGTCGACCCAAAGCCGAAGGGTACCATCCTTTTTCTTCACGAATAACGCAGGGGCTCCCACAGGGACGCACTGGGCCTCACAAAGCCCTTCTCCAATAGATCTTGTAACTGAGACTTTAGCTCTCACAACTCAAGAGGGGCCTTCCTATATAGTACAGTAGAGATGGGGTAGGTCCCCGATACTAGTGACATCTCAAACTCGATCTCATGCTCAGGTGGTAGTCCTTGCAGCTCCTCTGGGAAAACATCAGGATACTCGTAGACCATCGAAATACTCTGTAAGTCATCCACTGGGCTAGGCGCTGCTACAACACAAGCTAAGAATCCCTCACACCCCTGGCTCAGAAGCTTCGCTGCCCGAAGTGCGGAGATGCACTTGAAACCTCCATCTATCTGCTGACCGTGAAACTCAAAGGGAGGCAACTCCGGTATGGAGAAGACGATCTTCCTCCTAAAATAGTCCACCAGGGTGTGATAGGCAGACATCCAGTCCATCCCTAGGATCACACCAAAGTCCTTCATTGGGATTACGATCAGGTCAGCGGGAAGACTGTGTCCCCCTATAGCAACCTCGTAATCTGTGAAGACCTCCTCTGTGACAAATAACTGTCCACCTAGGCCTCTAATCAAGAACAGAACCTCTAACAGTACACTACTCAGCCCCAAACTGATGACAAAACTCATGGCGACAAAAGAATGTGTGCCACCAAAATCAAAAAGTACATAAACAAGTCTGCCGGAAACTGGAACCATACCTGCCACCACGGAGCCCGAAGCTCTGGCATCTCTATGAGTTAGGGTGTTGACATGCCCCTCAGCCCTGGGTGCAAAAGAAGCGGCCACACTCTGCATCAGGCGAGCAGCAGCTGGCCGATACCCTCCTCATGACTACTATCCTCATCCTCATGCCTAGTAACCTCAGCCGCCAGATCAGCCTCCAGTGCTCGATGCTGGGAGCATCTGCTGTGCTCCAACCCTAGATGGGTAGTTCTTCCTTATGTGGCCTAGCTAGTCACACTGGTAACAGAGGAGGGCACAACCTCCTCCCTCAGTTGGTCCATGCTAGTGACTAGGCGGGGCTTCGGTGCTGTCAGCTGGCCCCTGTCTGGGGCCCCCAAAGGCCACTGGTGGCCCCACACAGCGAGACAACTCCCTTACAGGCGTCGTGTGCCTCCTCTCCCGATGGCCATGTGAGTACTTCGACTGGTAGGACCTCTTCCGTCCTCCTCTATCAGTGTCTTACACGATCGGGTTGGTCTCCTTGTAGGTCATGGCCGCCTCGACCACGTGAGAGAAGGTAGGTAGCTTCAAGGGCTTCACATACCCTCGAATAGTAGGTTGGAAGCCCTCAGTAAACCTCCACAGGCACTCCTCCTCTGTAGATGCAATCGTTGGGGTGAAGCGTGACAGCTCTAGGACACGTGTATGGTACGTGGTAGCTGTCATCGCTCGCTGACAGAGAGTCAGGAACTCCCTCCTCCTCTGGTCCTGCCAGGTCTATGGAAAGTACTAATCATAGAAGAGTGCCACGAACTAGTCCCACAATGGTTCTCTCCCCTCTTGTCCCCTAACTGCCCTCCACCACCGGTGGGCTGCACTCTCCAACTGGTACATGGCAAAGGCCACGCGACACTCTGTAGAAGGGTGGAGCGTGTCAAAAACCTTCTCTATCTGCTCCAACCAATCCTCTGCCTCAGACGGGCTCTCATCCCCTTTGAAGGAGAAGGGCTTCAGCTTTCGGAACTGGCCAAATAGCTTGTGGTGGAGTTGCAACGGAGTAACAAGTATGCCTCCAGGCATGGAGGACTCGTGCTCAGAAGTGTTTGAGGGTGGTGAGGGTGGTGGAGGATCACCCCATCTCTCTTCAGCTCGTCTAATGCTACGGCTGCTCCCCTGTCTCACAGAGGACTCTCCCTCCACGTCCTCATGGAGGGGTGGCTAAGGAGGAGGTTGCTGGAGCTCCTACCGCACTATGTCCCAAATCAGCTGGGCAAGATCCTGGGCCTAGATGCTCGAAAGGAGGGGTGGGTCGACTAGTGCCTCAGGCCTGGCACGTCCTCCCCTACGACCAGACCCACGGCCACATCCGTGGCCCACCTCGAGAACTCCTCTATGAGGAACCTCCTACAAGGAGATACAAGAGAAAGAACATGGACTGTCAACAATACCAGGTTACATAAAGAAATTAGACTCAAAAGCGAAGATTAAGGCAATACATTGTGATGGCTATCCTAGCTACATGTACATGAGTGGTTACTTTCAGACCATTTGGTTTATTTCTTGAGAAGACCTTGCTCTAATACCATCTTTGTTACAACTCGATCCCAGCTCCTTACAAGACCTGAGATCGGCTTGCCTCGACTAATCCCAAGACCTAGTCGTCCAACGAGAAATAACCAAAAGCAGAAAATATACTACAACCACACATGCATTGTAACTAAGAGAAATAAATAAGAGTCAGTAATGGAAAACGGGACGAGAAGTCTCAAAATTATTACATGCCACAAGCAGAGGAGTACTATAACATACATAGCCATCACAACCACAATAGATGGAAATATAACATGAGCAGAATATAGCAAACATAGCTAATATGCTAAAGGTACTCACTACTACACAAGAGCTCTAAAATAGAAAAGTAACAACTATGGTTGGGGTCGACTGGGCCTAGCACCCTCTGCAGCCGGTGGTGATGGCTGCTCAACTCCCTAACCTGAACATGATTATATAATCCGTGGTCAGCCAACGCTGAGTAGAATGGTGGTTAAACCATTTACAAGTAATTTAACAAAAAGAAATAAGAAAATAACTAATCATTCGTTTCCATTTATCTCAACTAGGTGTTTCTATTTCCATTATTCTAATAAGGATCTACAACATCTCTTAATTATCTTGTTCCTAAAGGGAACGATCTTGATTGCAGTTTATTCCATGATGTAGGATGTATACGTGGCACTCTCCTGGCTGGGAGAGCCCCCGTGGTAGTCCTACACTCAATTTACAACCCTGAGGTCACGGTCGCGACGTAGTGGTGATTACGGCATGCGTGATAAGTGCACGGGTAGCTACCTCGCATTGGCATGCGGTCAGTCATTTCCACTAGCGGGTATGCCCAAACGTATAACGCAGAATAGAACAGGGCTTTGCCCTCTCATAACAGGGGTCTCACCCCTCAACAGTCTACGTACCCTCGCTCGAATATCCCAATTTTCCTAGTGGGCCTAACAAGAGTCGGTATAGGGTGGCCAATCCTAACCATGGTTTCCATCGGGCGGCTGGCTCCCCCCTACACTAAAGTAACAAGAGTCGGTGTAGGGGGCCATTCCAAACCCTGGGTCTCAACCCAAGGGCGGCTAGCTCCCCCCTACACTAAAGTAACAATAGCTCTCCTCAGTACCGTTTACATGAGGGCCATCTCACTTTCCATGCAAAAGGGACAGTTGCTTTCCTCGGTACCGCGTACTCGAGGGCTAGCTCACTTCCCTCCTACATACAATATTCGTTTCATATACATGAGTTCTTGTAGTTTCCCCATAGGGTTCATGCATTGTATTCAGTTCATTTCATTTCACGACATGAATATCTCGTTGTTCACAACTTGGTTCTCAACCATATAACAGGTAGCTCATAATTTAATAACTGAAAGAAGCATCACATCATGTAACTATTCATTTGCTAGCATTAAGAGTTCTAACAGGCATTTCAGAATAGACTTTGTGGCTCAAGTAATGTTCATTCACTCAATTCTACCCTAGGATTCATTTCATATCCTAGGGTTCAATCAATTCATTCTAAGATAGCATGCACTTGATTAATTAATTAATAGTATTGAGAAAACCACTCTACCGGGATACACGAGTAGAATGGGGGCTCGAATCGTAGATCTCATCATCTCCATGGGCCCTGTATACTCTACTGGTTGGAGACCTATACAAATGACCAAATCACATCAAACGATTTCCAAAGTATACAAGTGACACAAACACGTAGAGAACTCTGAATTGAAACCAATGATACTTCATTTGTGCAAAATCGACTCTGTTTGGGCCGTAAACAGGCCAAAAACGTGTACTCTGACTAAAATCAGATGTCTGGGACTAGACCCAGACATCTTAAACAACCACAGAGGCTCACCTTATTTTCTTGTAGCTTCCTTAGATGTCCGAACCCCTCCGCAGCTGTCTGAGGGGGATCCCAGACGTCTGACACTCCCTCCGATCATTTGGGAGGGCAGTCAGACATTTGGCACTGTCTCCAGACATCCTAAAGCACCTCGAAGGATGCCTCGCACCTTTCCAACATTCTGCACCTGCATATGCATGCACTGCTTTAAAAACATGACACATATACTTACGTACATGCATGTAGGTGCATACAGGCACATACCTTAGCACTTTGCATATTGTCAGATGTCTGGCGGTAGCCTTGGACATCCTAAGGTTCCTCCAAATGTCTGGATGGCATCCCAGATGTATGATATTGTGGAAAAATGATTCTGTAGTATGCCTTGCGAGCTTCTCTCCCCTTGCGACCCTCCTCCCGTAGAGCCGCAGTTGCTCCTCCAACAGTTACAGGAGGTCGCGGAGCTCCTCTCCAAGAGCTCCCTCAGTCGTACCTCTAGTCTCACCTCCTCTCCTAAGCTCCACCGAGCTCCTCACTCTCCCTCTCCCTCACCATGCTCCCTCTCTTTCACATTCTCGCTCTCCCTCTCTCTAGTGCTCATCTGTCTCGAGCTCCCCTCCTTCCTCCCTACTCGTGGCTGCAAGGGGGACAGGGAAGGAGGTGCTTGTCTGTGGCAAGGTGGTGGAGAAGCAGAGGTGGAGGTGGTGGAGATGGTGTGGAGAGGTGGGGGAAATGGTGTGGAGAGGTGGGGGTTTTAAAGATAGGGTGTGTGCGTGGGTGTGTCATGTAGGTGTGTTGTGTGGGAAGAGAGAGAGGGAAAATTATGAGATTTTCCCCGTAAGGTTTCCTCTTTTACTCAAAGCCCACAACTTACACCCAGGAGGTTTAAAATTATGCTTACATCCCTACCTTTCTGGGAAAAACTCGAACGACCCTTGGGAAGGGTCATTTCATCAATAGAGGGATTAGGGAGATCTCGTGAACGTAGGAGAGATTGGCAAGGGTTTGGGTGGGAATGTGTATTGATGGAAGGGGAAAAGAAGGGGATTTTAATGTAGGAGAGCTCGTAATTTTAGGAGTGAAAAATCAAGAGAGGGAAGAGGGAAAAAAAAAGAAAAAGAAAAAGGGTAAATTAGTGACCTTTCAACGTAGATCAATAGTGACGTATTTAAACTGTTATTATAGTCCACCTGTCACTAGACATCACATTTTTTGTAGTGATAAGTTCAAAGAAAAGAATATACTCAATTGAAGAACATAATGAATGAATGTGGAAAAAGAATAATAGCCATTTAATGCTACTTGTGTTGGGAATGAACTATTCATCTTTTGGTATTACAAAAGCATAAAATTACGATTGTTTAAAATTTTTTCGTTGCGATAAATGGTTTGATACCTAGAAAATAAAATAATAGAAATCAAAGAAATGAACTAGATTGAAATCACATGAAAAGAACTAATCTCTTCCAATTCAGGGGTCCCTACGAGTATCGACAAATGCCTCTTAGGTTGGCATAGCACAACACCACACGTATGTTGGTACATAAACGTTACAATCATTGATTTTGATGATAACAAAATTGATATGCTTCATATTGTCTTTGAGGATTAACATTTTAGGTTTAGCATAATGGATGCTCGAAGAAAATGGATTAAGCTAAATGCAATTTCATCCAAGTCAAAGCCTCCAAAGGAAGACTTAGCTCAAGGAGTAAAGAACTCCAAGGATTGAGAAGCCAACAAGCTTGCAGGCTAAAAAAGATTTCGTGCAAAGATACTATGCAAAGGAACAATGCTTTAAGAGTAGAAAAAGAGATTAGATTTAGAATTCAATTTGTTGTATTTGTGGTTGTATCCCTTTGTATTTTATTTTATTTTTGTAGACTATTTGTTAAAGAGCCTAAAAGTAAATTAATAAACCTAGTTAGCTGTTAGGTAACATAGGGAACCTAAACCTACACTTAAAACACATCAAAATAACCTATTACAGTAGTGATTTGATGACTAATCCATCAATCAGTTGACTAATGCCTTTATAGCTAGCCGATCGGTCCTTCAATCAATCAACCAAGTTACTAAGGAGGATTCTGACCATGCATTGACCAATTGGGTGAACATTGATTTTTAACTTTCAAAAACCTTCGAAATCATCAAGCATTAATTACTCTAATTAAGTCACCTAATGACCCTCGAAAGCTTTCTAAGGCATTGACCAGTGGTTGACTAATCCTGTAGTAAAAAGCTACTTGATATTGTAAAACTGGAGGCCAATAACTAGGGCTAGAAAGACCAGATTCGAAAGCCTTTAGTAGCCAATTGACCAATAGTTGACCAGCTACTACTGTATTAGATGAGCAGCCACTGATCAGGCATCATCCAACTAGTGAATACCTTGTTTGGACCCTTGTCACCATTGTTGGTCACTGACCAAAAAGAATTATTAGTCGACCAACTCAATTCTAGCAAGTCAACTAGTTGTCAACTGGCTTGTACTGTCTGCTAAAGTTGTTCTTTGGACAGACTTCTACTTGACCCTTTTGTTGCCATTAATTGTCCAAACAACCATATCTTGTTCCAAACCCTGTCAAGAGTGTTCTTAAGTCATCTATAGAAACCCTAGGTCACTCCACTTGTTAGAGAAAGCAAAGAGAGCATATGTCATTTACTTATGTATGCCGTAGGTGAGCATTCTGAGTATTGCAATATGATTGCATTTTTATCACATAATTTTTTTTGATTTCCAGTAAATGAATTGGGTTCGTTAGTACGAATAGGGTGACATACTTAGATAGGTCAAATAAACTTGATGTGTGTTAATTCAAAGATCTAAACAGTTTAGAGGATTCGAAAGTACATCAAAAAATCATCTGATTCAATCATATGTTGCTAGTATGAGTTAGAATGGCAACCTTCTCTAGAGGTCATTGCTTGATTGATGTTATTGAATAGAGATTCTACATAGGTTGGGTTAAGGAGTTAACCTAGTGAAATAGGAGATAACAGAAGTTCTTCAATGCTACCATGGAGGAATGTCCCTTGAACTAAAATAAATATGTCGCTATTCATGAACACGTGTATTCGATGGATCGATAGTAGTTTCACCAATCGTAGTGCTAATACTAGAAAGTTGGCGCATATGAGAAGGGATAGGAGATGCAAGATCTCTCGAAGGGATTGCATAAATCTGTTACATAGGTGTATGTAATAGATTGGAGGCATAAGCTCACTTCGCATATATTGGGAATGACAATTCTACGTGTGGTCATGAAGTCTTAATCTAACTCAAGGCAAGAAGATTAGTAGGTAGACCTTTAGGGAAGGTTCTAATCTTCGTTCTTGTCTTAATGATACAAGATGTCAAGCGTAATATTATCCAAGGTATAATGATGGTAGTTTAATGGGATTAGACCTCATGATAATATTTCCTTCATGTGTGAAGGATTCACGAGTATATGGAATACTTGAGGGGGGGTTGTACCAAAATTCCAAAAAACCTAAAGCTCCATTATTGAAGTGATGAAAGCACTAATGATTTTGATGATTTCCTACTTGATGCATAAATCAATTGTAATTTAAGAAGTAAAATTGTACTTGATTAGGTGTTTAGTTACACCTAATATGATTAGGTAAAGAATCCAAGTATTGAATTGCAATTAAATTAAGTTTGGATACTAGATAATAACATCCAACAAGTTTTTATGGGCTTATCTTGTAAATATGAAAGAGGATTTGATCCCAACCCTCAGATGGAGATTCAAGGGATGACATCAAATTAGGTTTACCCTTGAGATCCCTATAAATATCTCCCAAGGGTAAAACTTAAACTCCATACTTCATAATTCCCCTCTACCCTCAAATGATCTAGAGCCGTCAAGAGCATCAGAGATTTGATCCAATTGTAGCAGGTCATCAAATTCTCTTATTCAATGGTGCCTCAAGCTTTGACTAATCCTCCAATTCCACTATTGGATGACCTTCTTGTGAAGGGGTTGTGCATCCAAGGTGTAGCCGTCTATAGTCGGTCTACCAACTTCCCTGGTTGGTCGCTTGGTTACTATTGTGACGAAGTTTCTTGGTCCTTTTGAAGGACCTCTTGGTGTGTGCTCGATATATAATGTGAGGAGTCACTTTGGGATCGTGAAAAGTTCATAGATCTCCTCTAGGGTTGATCCCCCTCAACAGAAAGGGTCTCATCCACCTGTTGCGGAGGAGTTTAGGCCTTTGCTGGGACTTGTTTGAGGAGGCACCACATGTGTGGTGTTGCACTATGACACCCATGAAGGTGTAAATTCTTCATACTCATGGGATCGTAGAAAAGAAGGAATTAGTTCCTCTTATGAGGTTCTAGTTATTTAAAGTGCTTTCTGTTTTTGATTCTTAATTGGGTTTAGGCATTCAATTCAATCATGTGATTCAAAAAAATTTTAAATGCCCAATTTTTATGCTTCTACGATGCTCTGTGTCGATATGATCAAACTATATAGTGGTATCAGAGCTTTGGTTAGTTCGATTTTCATGAAGAGTCATGAATTAGGGTTTTTATTTGCACTGGATTATCAAACTGGACGTCTGATGTTGTAGTCAGGCAATTGGCTTGACTTGTGTTAGACATGTAATTGTGAGATTTGACATCTAACATGCACTACAGGAGATATCGCTTTTTGTGATGGTTAAAAACCATCGCATAAATAGACACCACCATCATATAATGACACATGAAAGGGTGTGTCGCGATAGGGTAGATGCAACAGTTATACGTTAAAACCATTGTATATCTTATGTATAGACGACGGTTAGATTCACCGTCGTATAAATTATAAATATGATGGTTTTATTCAAAATTGTAATTTATATCAAAAAACATTGGGTATATAACCGTTGTTTATGGCATTAATTTGGTTGTGAGTAATGTCGCCTTGACATTACACAATGATTTCATAACAGTCGTGCGTGCTACTTTACGATGATTAAATTATTAATCGTCGTAAAAGGAACCATCGGAGGACCTGCCCATACATATTTAATGGGGCCCTAGTTGGGTATTAGGCATCAGTTATAGGCTTTTTACAATGGTTTAATAACCATCGTTACCAATACATAATGATATTTTTAATTTAAAACTGTTGCATATAATGATATATATTTCTTTTAAATAATAGAAATGTAGGTATTATAGATATGTTTATCTATAATACCTATAAATGTTGATCGAAACTAATTGACACCTCACAATATATAACAACACAAAATAGTGTCACTAATCAGAAAAGTTATGTCATAATGTTAAAATATACATGTAAGTAATACAGAAATGTAAGCCTAACTGAAGAAAATACAAAGGAACCTAGTTAAGGAAAATGCCAAAAAAATGTAAAGTCATGCCTCAACTCCTATCCCGTGACCCTCTCCACCATCGTCGAAGTTGTCGTGTCTCTATGAGGCTGGAAGTGATTGGAAGTGTGATCCTGACTGCTGCCTCTCCTGCATCTCAGCTCTCTACTGCTCCATGATTTTTTTGGCATCTTGCCAGGCTTGAGTTTGTTGTTGCATCTATAAGGTGACATTTTAGAGCTGTTGCTAAGCTTGTTAATTTTTTTGCTATAGCATCTAAACCTGTGTCAGCAACTGCTTGACAATAAATGACGATGACGGTCCCTTCCACCCATACCAGGTAGAGATCATCTAACTTCTCCCCCTGCTACGAATGAAGCCTCCGTACTCTGGAGGCATGACACTCCTAAAAGCCTCCTTAAGTGTCAAAGGAGGTTGCTGTTGAGTCCCGGAGGAGGTGTCTGGAGCAGGGGAATTGATTAAGTTCATCAATTCTCCTTACAAATTACAAATTAAATTACACTGAGTAATATAATGTCATATAAAAATAAGTAGAAAAGTTGAAATAAATGATAATTAAATGTAACTTACATTCTTCCTCTGGTATGTCTTGTGTATCTATGTTTGCTCACCATCGATGGTGGCCTTGCTATGAGTAATCTCATAGACACCAACTTGATCGAACATGGCACTGTCATGTGAATGTGCTTGTAAATATATTTCAAACTATAAGTGCTAATAATAACTACGACTTAAGTTAACTTTCAATTAAAACAATAGAATTGAAATAATAATGAATTCCTTACATATTTTGCCTTCACTCTATCTATACTTGTTTGATCGAAATAGTGGGTCTGTGGTGGAGCCTTGGCCTTATTGGCCTTGTTCTTCGCCTAACAAGAAAGATAATTTGCACAAAACACAATCATAGAAATTGGCACAAGATATATAGTGGTTCCCCTTCCTTGGGTGCTCCACTACCTAAGCCTCCCAGCTTAGGGTTTTTAACTCAATTCTCTCAACCTCGGGAGAATCAATTTACTAATATCAGAGGTAATTAACAGGTTACCTCAACCTAATTACAACAATGGATTTGTTACAACCCAAACGAGCAAATGCTCAAAATACAAGTGAAAATTGGTGTAAGAAAGAAAACTCTTACAACAAGAACCTAAGCCTCTCACAAATAATTAAAATAATATTACCAATTTAAGAGCTTAGAATGAGCGTGAATCGCTTTGACAATGTGTGAAGAAATCATGTCGTTGAAGTGTTTGCAAAAGCGTAGCACGACGAAATGTAGCAAACACGATTTCTTCTCTTGTGAATATGGTGGAAATTTGGGAAATATAGCTCTAGGAATTTCTCTTGTATTTCTAATCTTTCTTGTGTGCAAATAAAGAATCCTAGGGTCATTATATAGAGTTTATGACCACAAGGATTTATCTACTAGATGTTGGGAATTAATTCCAAACGTTCACATTGTTGGAATTAATTTTCTAGCCATTTAGTTTTATGCCAACGGCTACCTGGTACTGGTACTAAAGTACCTGTACCGGTACTAGCTGTTCACTGCCGCTAGTACCTGAGTCCCAGTATCGGTACTCATCATAGGTATCGGTACTTGTGACTCCCAGGTTTGAGATTACACGGGCACGGTAACCTACCAGTACCGGTACTCATCATGGGTACCAGTACTTGTAAGGTTCAGGCCAGAATTAAGCCTTCAACCTGTGGCGAACCTATATCGGTACTCATGGTTAGTAATGGTACTTGTTGTTCATAGTTTGTGACGAATTCTCAAACCTATGCCTTGCAAATACCAATACTGATGAACAGTACCGGTACTTGCTTACACGTACCTATTTTAAGTATTTTAATTCATTACATACTTTGAAAATGAATGCCATATAAATCCTAATTTATCTCTAATTGATTTTACGATCTAAGTTAAGTTCTCTTGTTAAGAGGCATACAATCTATGAAAATAAAATCTAAACAAGGAAAAAGCAAAGGATCGGTGGTGTAGACCTAGATAGGTTGTGTTAATATAGTGATTTAATCGTTGAAATGAGTATAGTGGTTAACCTAAATCAGGTCTAACCATCTTTTTACAAAAATTTTTTAACCTAGCCTACTTGATTTTATCTTGGTCACTTTTAGGCCTAGGGCCGAACTCAGGGAGGCGTGATTAAAGGCGAATAAGTCTCTACGCCTTTCCTACAATGAATCTCTTCCATTCATTTATTATGTTTTTGGTGTTTTTTTTCTATTTAAGATTTTTTTCTGATAATTTTGTCCTTGAGGTACACCCTCAAAGTCAGGTTCTTGGCTTTGAGCCAAATTAGGGTTCCAAAACTAGTGTTACTATTTGCAAGACCAAGTACCTGCAAGTCAAAGATTATCTTTTCTCTTTTATATTTTTTTTATCTTTTTGATAGCAGGAAAGAGAAATAGAAATAAGATAAATATAGTATATATATATATATATATATAGGGGTGGGGGTGGAGGTGGAAATGGCGTGTAGCACGGTGTCAAGTTGATCGTCGTCTAGGAAGACGCAACCAACAGGGCGAAGTGCCATGTGGAGTGTAGGATGGATGGGTGGAAAGTGTGTGCGGAGACGCTTTCTGTATGCGGGTAACGGGGAATATCAGCAGCTGGTGCAAATATTCCCACGATATAACGCGTCGTAGGTGATATGAATGTAAGTATATATGTATATATATAGATAGGGTTATAATTATATAGGTGCAAATGTAGTTATATATATATATGTATAGATATGCAATTATATATAGATAGATATATATATATATATATATTTATAACTAGATATTTATGTATATATGTCTAACTATATAGATATGGGTATGTATATAGTAATATGTGGATATAGATCTATAGATATGTATATATATATATATATATATATTTATTTATGTATATAGATATATTAGTATAAGTATCTATGTGTATATGTATATATGTAGATAGTTATATATATATATATGTATAAATATATGTATATATATATTTATACTTAGTTATATAGGTAATAATATATGTATATATATATGTATATAAATATATATATATATATATATATATATAAGTATATAGTCGTGTACAAGTGAGTGTGTGTGTGTACACGTGAGTGTGTACAAGTGTGGTGTGTGTATGTGTGTGTCTGCGGGAGGGAGTGAGAGAGTGACTGTGAGAGAGGGCGCGGCGAGTTAAGGTGTCTAGAGCCCGTAGCCGATGTCTGGACGCCCACACGTAGGCGCAGGCACGCGAGGGTACGTGCACACGTTGGATGCTGCAGGCGTGAAGGGTACGTGCTGCATGCAGGGTGGAGTGATGCGGACGCAGACGCGGATGTGGGCGTGGGTGCAGATGGACGCGGGCGATAGCGTATGCTGGAGCAGGTGCATGGATGGGCTGGAGATGGTTGCAGCGCAGAGAGAGAGCGCGCGGTGACCGGATAAGTGAGAAACTTTCCGGTCACCGCACTGTAGCTACAGTGTTCCATCTTGTGCTATTTCCAAGTATTGCTTGTGTATATTAGGTAGCCATAGTCGCATTTGTAAAAATAAGCGCATGCATGCACTTATTTGAGAGGGGAGGAAAGTGAATAAAATAGCCTTGAAATTAACGTATTCCTCAAGTGCTGCCTCGCTAATTCACCATCTTTATTTTTATTTTTTATTTGGCTTTGAATTTCTCCGCGCAGCTACAGGGCATGGCAGCTTCGTCCTCACGCCATTCTCTGCAATAGCTTGCCCTGCCAGTCGCATGCACAGCTATGCACAGCCCAGGGCATGGCTGTGCTTGCCTCCATCCTCTTTAAAAAGGGCACGACTATCTTCTTTGCAGGGAGCCTGGTCCAACACAACACATATAGCAGCTCCTTCAAGCCATCTCCTCCCCTCTCCCCTCCATACGCAGCCTCTCTTCCTCCTGAGGAGCTATGCTGTGGGTAGGAGCAGCTCACAGTGGTACACGACTACCACTGTGAGTCCCACCACCGCCCAGCTCATCAAAGAGCCGGTGGGCGTGGTGGTTCACCTCTCTATTTTCGTTGTTCCAGCCTGTCTGCGCCCCCGCGTCTCTCCCCGTACCCGCTCCAGCGCCTACGCCTGCATCTCTCCCAGTGTCCGCTTCTTCGCCCGCGTTTCCCCTCAGCGCGCTTCACTGCAGTCCCTCCCTCGCGCCCGCTCCCTCCAACATGCGCGCGCGTCTTCGTGCGCCTACGCGCTTGCGCGTCGACCACCAGATGTCGGCCGCTGCATCCAGACTGCTTAACTCACCGTGCCTCTTCCTCCAGCAGACGATCTCTCTCTCTCTCTCTCTCTCTCTCTCACAGACACTCACCTCACGCACACACACACACACACACCACACTTGTACACACTCACGTGTACACTCACTCACTCACTCGTACACGACTATATACTTATATATATATACATATATATATTTATATATATATATTTATATACATATACATATATCTATACATATTTTATTACCTATACAACTAAGTATAAGTATATATATATATATATATTTACATATATATACACATATATATACATAAATACACATACATATATACATATATATCTATAGATATAAATACATATATATATATATCTATCTACATATATCTGTATACATAGATACTTATATTAATATATCTATATACATATATACATATATATAACTATATACATATATTACTATATATATATATATATCAATATCTATATAGTTATATATATATATACATATATATCTAATTATAAATATATAAATATATATATATACATACATCTATCTATATATATATTTATATATCTTTATATACATACATACATATACATATATATATCTATATATTTATATATATATTTATACATATATATATATATACATACATTTATTTATATATATTTACATACCTTTATACATATATATATATATACATATATATACATATATATTTTCATATCACCTACCACATGTTGTATCGCGGGAATATCTGCACCAGTTGCTGATATTCCCCGATACACGTGTACAGAAAGCGTCTCCACGCACACCTTCCACCCATCCATCCTACACTCCACGTGGCACTTCATCCTGTCGGTTGCGTCTTCCTAGATGACGACCAATTTGACACCGTGCTACACGCCATTTCCACCTCCACCCCCACCCCTATATATATATATATAATATATATACATATATATATACTATATTTATCTTGTTTCTATTTCTCTTTCCTTCCATTAAAAAGATAAAAAAAATATACAAAAGAGAAAAGATAATCCTTGACTTGCAGGACTCAGTCTTGCGAATAGCAAGACCAATTTTTGAACCCTAATTTGGCTCAAAGCTAAGAACCAAATTTTGAGGGTGTACCTCAAGGACAAAAATTATCAGAAAAAAATCTTAAATAGAAAAACACCAAAAACATAATAAGAGAACGGAAGAGATTCGTTGTAGGACAGGCGTAGAAACTTATTCACCTCTAATCCCGCTTCCTTGAGTTTGACCCTAGGCCTAAAAGTGACCAAGATAAAATCAAGTAGGCCAAGTTAAAAATTTTGTAAAAAGATGGTTAAGCTCGATTTAGGTTAACCACTATACTCATTTCAACGATTAAATCACCATATTAACACGACCTATCCGAGCCCGACCACACTTTTTCTGGCGCCGTTGCCAGGGAGGTGTGCATTCAGGTAAGTTTCTACTCCATTCCTTTAATTTTTCTCTTCTCACACCCTTCGCTTCACGGGTGTTTCTATTTTTTTTGGTGTGCAGGTGAACCAGTTGCAAGAAGAAGGCAGGCAGATGAAGTTGGAGACATGAGCAGATCCAAGGCAGGAACGAGAGTGTGAAGTCGCCGGCACTGCATTGGAGCTTCGCCCACATTGCTGAACAGGTAGGTCTCTCTTTCGTAGCAACTTAGGTCAACTTGTCTCCTTAATAAAAAAAAAAACTAACAACACTTTTTGGGATCTCTTAGGGTGAGTGGATTAAAAATCACTTGTTTGATTGTTTGCCATCACTCCCACTACCTCGGGATTTCCCGCCTAACTTCGCATAGCGAAAATTCAAGAATCTTGATTCTTGAATCTTTTGCCGTGTGAAGTATTCTTGGAGGCAAAGATAAATAGATTGATTGCTGTTACGATTCGGTTCCCGAATCCCTACAGGACACGAGAATCGAATTGACTCGACTGATCCCAAGACCCAGTCATCCAACGAGAAAGTAACCAAAAGAACAGTAAAATAAACCGTATTCATCATGCCTGTAACTAACAGTAACAAAAGTACAGCAGTAAATAAGAGAACTACTACAGTACATACCACCACAACAGTAAATAATTAAAAACAGGTACAGAAATACGATGTTTACAATAAAGAGTACAAGGTGAAACAGAAATACTCACTACTACAGAAATACGGTACAACAAAAGTACAACTACTGGGCTCTACTAGGCCCAGCACCCTCCATAGCCGTAGACTCTGGATGCTCAACACCTGGTCCTGAAAGGGTGACAAAAGTGACACGTCAGCAAAAATCTAAGTAGAGTAGCAACCAGCTAGCTAAGAAAACAGTAAAGGTGGACAAGTAGCTGTTATTTTTTAATTTCTTTCTTTATTTCTCTATTTACTCTTTCTTGAATTATTTCTTATATCTTTCTCTTGATCTTAAATGTTCCTCATGGGAACAATCTTGATTGCAGTCTTCTACAAAAAGTAGAAGTAGCACGTGGTGCTCTCCTGGTCGGGAGAGTCCCCCGTGGTGGTCCTACCCTCAGTCAACCACCCCAAGGTCACTGACAGACGTAACAGTGACTATGGCACGTGCGATAAATGCATGGGTAGCTACCCCGCACTGGCACATAGTCAGTCATTTCCGTTAACG
Organism: Thalassia testudinum; assembly: GCA_037157565.1. Lineage (NCBI taxonomy): Eukaryota > Viridiplantae > Streptophyta > Magnoliopsida > Alismatales > Hydrocharitaceae > Thalassia > Thalassia testudinum. Next base: position 13,063,213 of record JAZHRO010000062.1, on the reverse strand, counting down.
GGTGTGCCCCAAAGCACAGCACGAAACCAGTATAGGGCAGAGCCCTCTCAGTAACAGGGGTCCAGCCCCTCCACAGTAACCAAACAGGGGTCTTGCCCCTCCACAGTCCGCGCACCCTCTCCTGACTACCCTGGCTTGCCCAGTGGGCCTAACAAGTCGGTGTAGGACAGCTAGCAGAACCCCGGGGCCCGTGGGGTGGCTAGCGCTCTCCCTACACTAGTAGCTCTCCCCGGTACTATATACGTGAGGGCCAAAAGTCTATACAAAGTGGCCAGACCTAACCCCAAGTCCCTGGGGCGGCTAGCTCTGCTCTGCACTAAACAGGGGGGGACAGTCGCTCTCCTTGGTACTCCGTACGCAAGGGCCAGCTCACTTCCCCAATTCCATTCTATTTACCTTTCAGGAGCTCTACTCCTAATTCCCCGTAGGGTTCATGCTCATATTTCTTTAGCCAAGCCATTTTAGGTTTCATCATTTCAGTTTTATTCTCATATAGCCCGTATTACCAACATTTAATATCAATTTATATACAAGCAGCTCAATTTTAGTTTTCAACAACTGGAATCACATGTAGAATTACTAGCACCAGTACTCTATCTATCTTTCCAAGACTGCAATTCATGCATTCACGACATTCCTTTCAGTGTTTCTGTTCCTAGGATTCATGCCACACCCTAGGATCTATCATTCAATCTAGTTTTCCAGTCTTAGGATTCATGCCATCCCCTAGGATCTATCATTCAATCTAGTTTTCCAGTCCTAGGATTCATGCCATACTGTAGGATCTATCATTTATCTCAAAGATGCATTAATGTTGGTAAATAACCAAGGGGAGCCACTCTACCCGCAAAATCGGGAGTAATGGGGGCGTGATCGGCAGGTTCGCGTGCCTCCGCAACCCCTAGAGTCGCAACAGGACGAGGTCCTAACACAAGGATCAATCACAAGGAACCACTCAAAATAGGATAAAAATATTTTACACAAGCAGAGGAACAAATTCTGAGAACGGAATCTCAAACGTGGAAATCGGACTTCAAATGGGCCCTAAACGGGTCAAAAATGACAAGTCTACCTCAAATCAGATATCTGGAACACCCTCCAGATGTCTTAAAAGGTGGTCCAGGTCATACCTCACTCTGAGCTATTCTTTAGATGTCCAGGATCCCGCTGAACCATCTGGACCTAGTTCGAGACATCCGACAACCTCTCCAGATGTCTGGAGACTCTCTCTGCCGTCTGGTGCTGTGCCCAAACGTCTGATCTGTGTTGGAAGGCATGTCCTTGCGCCTTCTTGAAATGAAACCTGCACGCGTGACCAAGACCTCCTCATCACGACATGTCTCAACCTTCGGCGGATCGGCCTGCATGGCCGTATCCGCAAAAAGGAGGAAGGGAAATATCATACCTTTCAGACGTCTGGATCTCTTTCCAGGCATTACCCGCGTCGCCTGGACGTAGGTCCAGATCTCTGATTCTGGGAAATTTTCCCAAGAATCAGGACCTCCTCATCTTCTTCCTGCTGCGCACGGTCGTGCCACGCTTGCCCGCCTGCTGCCTGAGCTGCAGTAGCACCGGGGTAACCTCCCCAGCACCATGCTCCTGCTGTGCACCCGTCGGTCGGCCCAGGGTTGCTCCGGCGAGCTCGCTCTCTCTTCCTCACGCGCTCTGTCTCTTCTCCCTCTCGCTGCACCTCCTCCTCCCTGCACGCACCCGGCAGTAGCTGCTGCCCTCGCTCTCTCACTCTCACTCTAAAGCTGGAAGAAGAAGGAGGAGAAGTGGAGTGGTGGGTGAGGGAGAGGGAAGGGGGGAGAGGGGTATTTGAAGGCGTCGGGGGAGAGAGAGAAAAGAAAATGCCAACAGGTCGGCGGGTTCAGTCTACGCGTGCACGCACGTAGACTCGCAATCGTACATTGCACAAATTTATTTCCAGACATCTGACCAGACGTCTGGACCAACTCCCAGACGTCTTAAAATGTTTGATGTCTCGGTCCTAACAACATAACAAACTCAAAGGAAGTTTCATCCCCGAAACTTGCGCTAACTAGGGTGCAGAAAAAGAACAGTATACGCATAACAAACTCAAAGAGGACCGAAGCCGGTCTGAAAAGACACCTTCAAAGAGCTCCAGGTACCACTCCCACATCGCCACCTCAGGCTCCCAGGTAGCCTCCTCGTACCACTGGCTCCTCCACAGAAACTTCACCAGGGGTCTTGCTTCCGTCTTAGACTCCGGACGACTCTGTCAAGAATCTGCACTGGCCGCTCAGGGTAGGTCAGGTCGTCACCCACCCCGATGCTCTCGTGGCTCAGGACGTGACTGGGATCGGCGATGTACTTCCTAAGGTTGGACACATGGAACACGTCGTGCACACCAGAAAGATGGGGAGGAAGGGCAAGCCTGTAAGCAACGGGTCCAACCCGCTCCAGGACCTCAAAGGGTCAAACTAACCTCGACGCGAGCTTCCCTCTCACCCCAAACCGCTGTAGGCCCTTCATGGGAGAAACATGAAGGAACATGTGGTCCCCAACCTCAAACTGTACCTCTCTGTGTTTCTGATTTGCATGGCTCTTCTGTCTGCTCCTGACAGTGCGGAGTCTCCTGTGAATCTTCTCGATCACCTCCTGACTTTGTCGGATCAGCCTGGGGCCAACCTTCCACTTGGTCCCCACCTCAACCCAAATCAAGGGTGCCGTACACCTCTGTCCGTACAGAGCCTCGTAGGGTGCCATTCCAATGCTCGAGTGATAATTGTTATTATATGCAAACTCCGTCAGGGGAAAGTGCTCCTCCTAAGAGCCCCTCCAGTCCAGTAACAAGCACACAAAAGGTCCTCAAGTGTCTGTATCGTGAGCTCAGACTGTCCGTCCATCTAGGGGTGGTAAGCTGTACTGAACCTCTACCGTGTCCCCAAGGTTTGCTGAAACTCAGCCCAAAACTAGGATGTAAAATGGGTATCCCGGTCGGATACGATTTCCTGCGGAACTCCGTGTAGACGTACTACGTCGCGGATATGCCTCTCTGCCAACTAGGTTGGTCCCAAGGTCACTTGGATCGGCAAGAAACATGCCGTCTTCATCAATCTGTCAACGATTATCCAGACTGAGTCGTGTCCTCGCTGGGTAATGGGCAAGCCCACAACCAAGTCCATGGTGATGCTCTCTCACTTCCACTCTAGCACTGGAAGTGGCTGTAATGACCCTGCAGGCCTCTGATGCTCGGCCTTCACCTACTGGCACACTAAACACTGCTATACGAATTCACCCACATCCTGCTTCATCCCCCTCCACCAAAAGTGGCGTCTCAAATCATGGTACATCTTTGTGTTTCTGGGATGTATGGTGAACCTGGAACCGTGTGCCTCAGTCAGGAGCTCTCTCAATAGCTCCTCGTCCTTGGGAATACACAAATGTACCCTCATGCGCAGTACCTGGTCTGTAAAAGAGAAGTCTCCAGGGTCTCCTGACAGCACTCTGTCACACAATGACTGTAAGTATGGGTCTGTCATCTATCCTGTGATGATGTGGTCTATCAGCTCTGGCCTCGTCTGTCGTATCACAGTCACTGTCCCACAGTGCCTCAGTAATTCTAGGGGCCGCCAACTGCCCATCTCCTCCATGAGGCTCCAACTCTACGCTTGTAAACTGGCCAAGTGGGCGGGCACCTTCCGGCTCAAGGCGTCAGCCACCACGTTGGCTTTTCCTGGGTGGTAGGAAATGCTGCAGTCATATTCCTTCAGGAGTTCCAACCAAGGTCTCTATCTCATATTGAGCTCCTTCTGATCAAACAAGTATCTGAGGCTCTTATGATCTGTGAAAATCTCAAAAGTCTCACCATACAAGTAGTGCCTCCAAGTCTTCAACGCGAAGACGATAGCTGCCAGCTCCAGGTCGTGGGTAGGGTAGCTATGCTCATGGGGCTTCAGTTGCTGTGAAGCGTAAGTGACAACGTGACCCCTCTGCATGAGCACACCCCCTAACCCCTGTAAAGAGGTGTCCGTGTACACAACGAACCCACCACTACTATCTGGGATGGTGAGCACGGGGGCCGAAGTCAGCCTCTTCTTCAGCTCCCGAAAACACCCCTCATAGGCGTTTGTCCAAGAAGAGGGCACGTCCTTTCGGGTCAGCTGTGTCATAGGACGTGCAATCTGCGAGAAGCCCCTGATAAACTGCCTGTAGTAGCCTGCCAGTCCCAAGAAACTACGGATCTCAGTAACTATACGTGGCTTGGCTGGGTCCACAGCCAAGCCATCCCCGAAGATCACATGACCCAGGAAGGTCACCTCCCTCAACCAGAACTCGCACTTGCTGTATTTGGCGTATAGCCTACGTCTTCTCAATGTGTCCAAAACCATCCACAAGTGCTGTCAATGCTGTGTCTGATCTCAAGAATAGATGAGCACATATCAATAAATACCACCAAGAACTGGTCCAAGTATGATCTAAACACCCGGTTCATCAAATCCATGAAGGCAGCGAGGGCATTGGTCAGCCCAAACGGCATGACCAAAAACTCGTAGTGTTCGTACCGAGTGCGGAAAGCAATCTTGGAGACGTCTGCCTCCTTGATCCTCAACTGGTGGTATCCAGACCTCAAGTCGATCTTGGAGAATACCGTGGCACCTCACAGCTGGTCAAACAAGTCATCAATCCTCGGCAGCGGATACCTGTTCTTGATGGTAACCTTATTCAACTGTCTATAGTCCACACAAAGACATACGGTACCATCCTTCTTCTTTACGAACAAAACCGGGGCTCCCCATGGAGGCACACTGGGCCTCACAAAGCCCTTCTCCAGAAGATCCTGCAACTGAGACTTGAGCTCTCGCAGCTCAAGTGGTGCCATCCTGTACGGTGCTGTGGAGATGGGGCTGGTCCCCGGTACCAGTGAGATCTCAAACTCAATTTCACGCTCGGGCGGTAGTCCTAGCAACTCATCTGGGAACACATCGGGGTACTCTCTGACCACCGGGATACTTTGGAATTCTACCACAGGGCTGGGCTCTGCAACCACACAAGCTAGGAAGCCCTCACACCCCTGGCTCAAAAGTCTCGCCGCTCGAAGTGCAGAAATGCACCTGAAGCCTCTGTCCAGTGGCTTCTCATGGAACTCGAAAGAAGGAAACTCCGATATGGAGAAGACGATCTTCCTCTCAAAGCAGTCCACCAAGGTGTGGTAAGTGGACAGCCAGTCCATTCCCAGAATTATGCCAAAGTCCTCCATCTGTAACATAATCAAGTCAGCGGGAAGGCTGTGTCCCCCAACATTGACCTCACAACCTGTGTACACCTCCTCAGCTACAAACAGCTAACCACTCGGACCCCTGATCACGAACGGATCCTCTAACAACATACAGTCCTGCCCCAAGCTAACCGCAAAACTAGCAGCGACAAACAAGTGTGTAGCGTCGGAATCGAAAAGCGTGTAAACAAGTCTGTCGGAAACTGAAACCATACCTGCCACCACTGATCCTGAAGCTCTGGCATCCCTGTGTGTTAGGGCATTGATACGTCCCTCAGCCCTAGGTGCGGACGAAGCAGCCACACTCTGCGTCGGACGGGTAGCTGCTGGCCGGTACCCTCCCCGCGACTACTATCCTCCTCCTCGCGCCTGGAAACCGCGGCCTCCTGCTCTCCCTCTAATGCCTGACGCGGGAAGCATCTGCTAACCTCCAGCCTTAGACGGACAGTCCCTCCTGATGTGGCCTGGCTGGCCACACTAGTAGCAAAGGGGGACTCGACTCCCGCCCTCAGTGGGTCCCTACGACGGTTGGGCAGGGGTCTGGTGCTAGCAGCTAGCCCCTGTCAGGGGCCCTCAAAGGCCACTGATCACCCCTCAAAATGTGACGGCTCTCCTGCGGGCGCCACGCGTCTCCTCTCTCGCCGGTCCTGTGAGAAGTCTGGCTGGTAGGCCGCTTCCGCCTGCTATCAGTGTCGCACGTGGACGGGTTGGTCTCTTCATATGTCATAGCTGCCTCCACCACCCTCGAGAACGTTGACAGCTTCAAGGGTTTGACATACCCCCAAATCGCAGGTCGGAGCCCCTCGGTGAACCTCCAAAGGTGCTCCTCCTCAATAGCCACAGCTGTCGCTGCGAAGAGAGACAGCTCCAAGAAACGCATACCATAAGCGCTCACGGTCATCGTCCCCTGGCGGAGAGTGGAACTCCCGCCTCCTCTGGTCCTGCCATGTTTGGGGAAAGTACTGCTTGCAGAAGAGGGTGACGAACCGGTCCCAAGTTGGCTCATCCCTCTCTTGATCCCTGACCGCCCTCCACTACCTGTGTGCCGCACTCTCCAGTTGGTACGTGGCAAAGGCCACACGACACTCCACAGGGGGGTGATAGCGAAATACGCGTGATTTGTAAAAGCGGGTTTTTAACGTCGTTGTAACACGCGAATCCACTTTCGCTTTTAAATTTATATCCTAGATAGGGAAAGTATCTAGGGTGGTCCAAGGAGGCCAAATGTTTGCAAAATTAATCCTCTTGCTTACAAATAGATCTCAACTTTCTTTTTTCGTATTTTATATATGTAATTTTTTTTTATTTTAAAAAGACGAGGGCAAAATGCGAATTGTAACGAAAAGTACTAATACCTACAATTGCTTAACTAAAACTTAAGAGATAGAAATATCTTCTTCCTAACTCACTCTAGGCAAGTGGAGGCCTAGAGTAATTAGGAAGAAGAGGTGAAACAAGTGCTAGAATCAAAAGTAACAACTGTAATAAAAAGCTAAAAGAAGGCAATTTAATTAACTAGAATTAGTGTTCTTTTCAAAGACAAGTAGAGGAATGATTCTACTAGAACTAAACAAATTTAAAAGAAAATAAAGAAACACTAATCCTCTTGCAAAATTTGGTGAAGAAGGGAGTCTTCTTGCTCCAAGCCTAGCTGCTCCTTGGCTTGAAAAGAGGGCCTCCTTCTTCTCCTTCCTTGAGAGCTCCTCCAAGGTGGAAGCTACCACCTTCAATGCTCTCTCCAAGGGGTGGGCGTGCACCACCCTCAAAAGCTCATCCAAGGTGGCGTGGACCACCTTTAAGATCTCCTCCAAAGATCTTCCTTGCCTGGATTCTCCTTTGGCTGGAGTGACTCAAGAGAGAAGGGAAGAGGGGAAGGCACCAAGGGGACAGAATATCCCCTTAATCTTCTTCTTCTTCTTCTCTCTTGGACGTGGGCTTCTAGGTGGAATATGAGAGTGAATTTGCTAGCCAAGGATGCCTTGAATGGTGGTGGGTAGTGGTCTTTTTATAGGGTAGGATAGGGGGTTAAGGTGCCCCTTGAAATGGAGGGCTAAGATGGAAGGATGGAGGTGGTTGGTGATCCTATGGCCAAGGGTAATTGGAGCCAACCCAAGAGGTGTTAAAGGGGGTGGTTATGGTGGTGTTGGTGGCTTTTGGTGGTGGAGAGACACCACCAATTTTGCGCCAACCTAGTGTCTTCTAGAAGGGGGGTTAGGTGGATGGTGGAGATGGATTTAAGGAGAGGTGTATGGTGGAGATGAAGGGGGTTTTTGGAAGGAAAAGTGGTGCCATCAAGGGGGTGGTTAGGGTGGTTTTGGCACCACTTTTAGGTGTCTTTTGGAGGTGGTGGATAGGCTAGGTTGGTGCCAAGTAGGTTAGCTTATGTGGAGCTTAGGTGGAGCTAGTTGGGTGGAGTTGTTAGGTGGGTTTTTGGGGTGGTACAAGCCAAGGAAGTTGGAGCATAGCTAAGCTAAGCTAAGCTAGCTTAGCTAATGGAGGAGTAGAGGAGAAGGTGTTGGAGCTAGGGTTTGGATGGAGGAGCTGAGGAGGAGAGGTTTGGAGCTGAAACTGGAGCTGGCTGCTACTAAAGAGGCTGGCATGGAGATACTCTAGCTGGCTTAGCTTGCTAGTTCTTTGCTAGCTGCTAAGCCAAGCTAAAGTAAGCTAGCTTCTACCATAATGAGCTGAGGTGAGCTAGGTCAGGTGCTCCTGGGGAGGATCAAGCTAGTTGAGGTAGTTAAGGTAGCTTAGTTCAACTGAGTTGAGCTAAGCTGAATCCCCGGGAGCTAGACTTGAGCTTCCTGAGCTGAGATGAGTTCTTCTTCATCTGGCTGGAGTTGAGTGGAGTTGGATGTAGCTGGGTCTAAGCTGGGGTGAACTCATGTCAACTCAGCTGAGCTAGCTAGAGCTCCCTGTGGATAATGGGAGATGAGATGAGCTAGACTGAACTAAGTTGAGCTGGATCTGAGCTGACTTGAGCTAGGGTGAGCTAAGATGAACTCTCTTGAGCTGCCATTCAGCTGAGATTAGCTGAATGGAGTGGGATGAGCTAACCCTAGTTCAAGTGAGCTAGGTTCCAGCTGTGGTGAGCTGGATCAAGCTGAGTTCCAGCTAGTCTGAGCTTCTCCTTCACCATTTGCCTTCTTGAGTGCTAGGGTTTTAGGGATCTGCATATCTGTTTATCCCTAACACTCACAAGAACATATCAAAAAAGACAATAAAAAATGCAATGCATGCCTAACCTAATTTATGCCTAAATGCAGCCCAAAAACCCATTTACGGAGTAAAATCCTAAGAGCTAGGTTTGTTTTAATGCACAAGAATGATGATAAATTGGCATTTATCACACCCCCATGCTTATCTTTTGCTAGTCTCTTAGCAAAACTTCAATTCTTTGGAAAACAGAGTTTTTGGGAAATCTAATTTTTTCGACTTTTGAGGAGAAAAAGAGATTAAGGGACCTTGGTAGATTAAAACACAGGAGGTACGGGATTTTTTAAAGATAAACATCAGGATTTATTTTTGGATCCAACCATTAGACAAAACGGGATCAATATATCCTCCAGAAAATTCACAAATTAACCCCTTGTTAATTCAGATGACTTGAAATGTTTATTTTTAGGATTTTTCTTGCTCATGAATCTGATTCGCAACTTGCAAAATACTTTAAAACCTTATCTCTGTGCTTGTGAAAAGCCAACATTTATAAGGGTGTGTTAATTTATTTATTATTACTTTTTTTTCCCTCCCCCATGCTTATTTTTAGCTTAGTCTTACAACAGATGTGTCGGGATCATCATTCCCGTTACCATTCCTCGAGGGGGTTCTGGCACCAGTACTTTGGGATAGCACTGTCCATGACACCACCCAGGAGCTCACAACCCCAAAACATGATGCGGTGTAAGGGGGCGCTCCAAGCAAACTCAAGCTCTTGCTCCGACACTATAGGTAGAGCACCGTCCAAGACACTTGAGCTGCTGAAATCCGCTTTAATGCTCCGTCTAAAGATATGAAATATGGATATGGAGCAGCACCAAGGCGGTAACATGTTGACATCGCATCCTCAAAGGAGGCATTTTCCTCCTTCTTGGCGGTGGGAACTCAAACCAATGATCTGCTTCAGACTTTTACTAAGTCCAAACAAGGGAGTTTTTAAAATTTTTAGTTATTTTTAAGTGTTGGCTTGTGTGTGAAGAGTGACACACGAAGTTTCTCAAGACATGAAAGTTTTTGAATCAGAAACTAAGTCAAATACTTTCCATATTACAAAATAGGATCAAGTCACCTGAACTATCATGAGTTCAGGTGGAATTTTAGAGAAGGATATCTGATCTAGTCTAAAATAGACCTTGAAATTCTAATGATCAAATTCGCATCCTCATCCCTAGTTTGTTAAAGATTAAATCCCATTGTACCAAAAGTGAGTTTTTCAACCTTAGTCCCGATTTCAAAAATTTTTCCTCAAAAAGTTTTTCATCATTTTTATTTTTTTGGGTATGCAAACAGGAAATAAATTAAAGAAAAATGCATGTTTTTAGATTTCGAACATCCTAAATCGATCGTCAAAATTTAAAAACACCCCCCCCATGCTTAAGATATGCCATGTCCTCATGCATTAGGAGGGAAAAGGGATCACCTTAGTGAAGAATGGTAGAGTTTAGGATGATCAAAACTTGGAAAAAGAAGAAAAAAGGAAAGCAGGAAAAAAAATGATGGGTTACCTCCCATCTAGTGCTATCTTTTACGCCATTCAGCCAGGCGTGATGTGCATTAGTGATCAAGGGTGGCTGGCTCAGTAAAATTAAAAGATTCAGACGGAATTTTAGGCGTATGGTCAAAATAGGGCTTTAAACATTGGCCATTGACTTGAAATGTCGAATTAGTTTTCGGATAAAAAGTTCAACAGCGTCGTATGGATATGTTTTATGGACAATAAAGGGGTCGGTCCATTTAGATTTTAATTTGCCAGGAAAAAGATGCAATTTCGCATCGAAAAGCCAAACGCGTTGATTAACGTCAAAGTGTTTCCGAATAATATATTTATCGTGAAATTTCTTTGTTCGATCTTTATAAATCCTCTCATTTTCATAGGAAAAATTACGTAATTCTTCCAATTTAGTTAATTGTAATTTTCTATGGTTACCAACGTCAGATAAATCCATATTGAGTTGTTTTATTGCCCAAAAAGCCCTATGTTCTAATTCTACCGGGAGATGGCATGCTTTCCTAAAAATCAAACGGAAGGGAGACATGCCAAGTGGAGTTTTAAAAGCGGTATGGTAGGCCCATAAAGCGTCGTCCAATTTGGTTGACCAATCTTTACGGTCGGGCCTAACCGTCTTTTGTAAAATATTTTTAATTTCCCAGTTAGAAACTTCAGCCTGGCCATTTGTTTGGGGGTAACAAGGTGTGGAAATTTTATGATTAACCCCATATTTAGAAAGAAGGTGACGGAATTGTGAGTGGGTGAAATGTGAGCCTCCGTAACTGATAATGGCTTTTGGTATGCCGAATCTTGAGAAAATATTTTTCATAAGAAATTCGACAACCACACGGTGATCACTAGTGTGGGTGGGTATTGCTTCTATCCATTTAGAAACATAGTCGACTGCAACTAATATATAAAAATACCCACCAGAGTTGATGAACGGTCCCATGAAGTCGATGCCCCAAACATCAAAAATTTCAACCTCTAAACTAGGATTAAGGGGCATCATATCCTTCCGAGTCATGTTGCCGATGCTCTGGCAACGCACACACGACTGAATGAAGTCATGAGCATCTTTGTGCAAGCTGAGCTAATAAAATCCCACATTAAGGATTTTAGCTACAGTTTTCTTGCCTGAAAAATGTCCGCCACAGGCCATTGAGTGACAATGTGTCAAGATATCATGGATTTCACAATCGGGGACACATCGTCGAATGACCTGATCGGCACAAATGCGGAAAAGGTCGGGCTCCTCCCAAAAATAATATTTAATATCAGCAAAGAACTTATCCCATTTTGTTTTTGTCTAATCAGTGGGGATTTGTTCTGTTGCTAAGTAGTTTGCGATGGGCGCAAACCAAGGGAGGGTTGTAGCAGCTAAAATGCTTTCATCGGGGAACTGATCTGGCGGGGTCATTCTGTCATTCGTCATAAGACGAGAGAGATGGTCGGCCACTACATTGTGCAATCCCGCCTTATCCTTGATTTCCAGGTCAAATTCCTAGAGCAGCAGAATCCAACGGATAAGGCGGGGTTTTGCATCTTTCTTTGTTAGCAAATATTTAATTGCTGAGTGGTCGGTATAAACAGTGACATGTGACCCCAACAGATAAGATCTAAATTTTTCTAAGGCAAATACAATGGCAAGAAGTTCCTTTTCAGTAACCGTGTAATTTCGTTATGCATCATTAGGGGTTTTGCTAGCATAATAAATCACAATGGGCTTCTTGCCAATTCTTTGTTCTAGAACGGCCCCTACAGCAAAATTTGAGGCATCTGTCATTAATTCAAAGGGACTATTCCAATCAGGTCCTTGCAATATTGGTGTCTCAGTAACCTCTTTCTTCAACCTCAAAAAGCTCTCCAGGCACTTATTATTAAAATCAAATGGCTGGTCATTAGTGAGAAGCTGACATAAGGGCTTGGAGATTTGGGAAAAATTTTGTATGAATCGACGGTAGAAACCCACATGACCCAAAAAGCATCTGATCTGTTTGACAGTAGTGGGCGGTGGGAGCTTAGATATAGCATCTATTTTTGCTTTATCTACCGCGATTCCTTGTTTTGAAATAACATGGCCTAAGACAATACCTTCTTTGACCATGAAATGACTTTTTTCCCAGCTGAGGACCAGATTAACTTCTATACACTTTTGGAGAGTTCTTTCAAGATTTTTGAGACAATGGTCAAAAGAATCTCCAAAAATAGGGAAGTCATCCATAAAGACTTCTAAACATTCACCTACCAGGTCTGAAAAAATTGCAGGCATGCACCTTTGAAAAGTCACTGGTGCATTGCAGAGACCGAAGGGCATTCTTCGGAAAGCAAAGGTTTTGAAGGGGCAGGTGAAAGTTGTTTTATCTTGGTCCTCAGGATGAATCGCTACCTGATTATAGCCAGAATAACCGTCCAAAAAATAGTAAAAATCCCATCCGGCTAACCGTTCCAATATTTGATCAATAAAAGGGAGCGAGAAATGGTCCTTCTTGGTGGCGGTGTTTAATTTTCGGTAATTGATACACACGTGCCAAGAAGAAGCGGTTCGAGTGGCTACATTTTCCCCATTATCATTAGTGACAACTATTAGTCTAGCCTTTTTGGGGACAACTTGTGTTGCACTAACCCAGGAGCTGTCAGAAATGGGGTAGATGATATCAGCATCCAGCCACTTAATAATCTCCTTTTTTACCACCTCCTGCATAATAGGATTCAAGCGCCTTTATGGTTGGCGAGAGGGGCGAGAATCGCCCTCTAAATATATACGATGCGTACAATAGGACGGATGAATACCCTTAAGATCAGAAAGGGTCCAGCCAATAGCTTTCCAATATTTAGTCAAAACCTAGAGGAGTTTGTGCTCTTGTGCCCCGGTAAGTCCAGAATTTATAATCAGGGGCAGGGTCTGATTAGGACCCAGGAAGACGTATTTAAAGGAGACGCAAAAAGGTGGAGGAAGGGAAATATCATACCTTTCAGATATCTGGATCTCTTTTCGGACGTCACCCGTGTCGTCTGGACGTAGGTCCAGACGTCTGATTCTGGGAAATTTTCCCTAGAATCAAGACCTCCTCGCCTTCTTCCTACTATGCATGGCCACGGGTGCTTTAACCGCGGAGTTCAACGAACCTTAGGATAGTTCCTATTGGCCTTAGAAACCTTCACGGCAGACTGAGGCTAGAGCTGGTTAGGTCCGAATCTTGGATGGTACTTGAGTACCTTTAGGCCCACTATCAACATTATAACCTAATCTACAAAAGAAAGCACACATCACCGTTTTGAGTATCAAAGGATCTTATGGTCTAGAATCAAAGTTAAAATCTTGAAATTTTGCTAAGGGACTAGCAAAAGCTAGGCATGGGGGTATGATGGGAACACCATCATGAGCCCTAACTAGCTCATTTTGACCCAATGAAGAGAATAAATGCTCCTACATAATCAATTGAAGGTCATAATTCACTGCATAACCTTTCTGAGAGAAACATAAGAAAATTAGCGTAAAACTGCAATTTTACCAATGCAGTACAACCACGGGTTTTCTCAAGGGCTAAACAAAGGTCAAATGGTCATAATAAGATAACAAGTGGGTTGGATTTGGCAGAAAAGGGTTTATATGTATTCTGTGAATTAAATGACTTCTTGAAACCCTAAAAATAAACCCACTTAATTAACCAAGGTTCTGGTCAGGACAAAATTCACTTAAATTGATTAAAAATCATAGAAAAATATTCTCTAGGGTTTACTACCTTCAATTTGCCATTAGAACCCATCTTGACATAGAATGGGGTCCCAGACAGATATTTGCCCTAATTTAGGTTTTTGCAAAAATTTCCCAGTCAAACGTGGTCAAACATAAAATCCAACTTCACCATTAGATTCCTTAGGTCCAAATTTGGTTGTACCAAAACTTAGACCTAAAATGAGTTTGCCTTGACCTAGTTTGCAAAATAGTCCAGTTTGATTACATTTCTACCCCTAACTTTCAAAAACCCTTGTAAAAAGATCCTAGCTTCTTCATCATCTTCGCAGATAGGTCCCTCTACCATTATCGCAGAGGAAACCTACTTGAGCGACCTTTGACAGAGAAGATCTCCTTGATTGCTTGGAGGATCACTTCCAAAATTGGAAGGGAGATCCTCTGAGAAATCCCCGTTAGTATGAACCCATCTTTGAGCACTGATTCCCTCCCAATCTCTCATGCGAACACATGAGAGATTTAGGTTTCTCAATAAACTCCATCTTCGGCAACCTTCCAAGCTTGGGAAGCTTGCTTCTCAAGCCCTAACCGACCTTCAGAGCCCTATTTAAAGAAGCCCAGATCACACCACAGTCTCCACGCTCGATTTCAATCACGAATCCCTCAAATTCCTCTCTTCCCCTCATGGCCATAGGCTCCTCGATGTTCGACGACCTTCCCTATTCGTCCTCGTCGTCCCACCACCATACCTGTGGTGGATTCGTCCTCCTTGACTTCGTCCTTGCCTCGCCATATGAGTAGGCACCTGATCCTCTTCGTCCTCGCCGTTCCCACCTCACCGAAGTTGCCTTCATCTCCGACGTCGGCCACACTTGACCTGACACCTTCGCTCACCCCCTTCGTCCTTTAACGCCCTAGCTAAGTTCTCTGTCTCCTCTATTTACTTCCCCTCTCCTTATTTCTCAAAATCCGCCACTGACACCCATCGCACCTCCATCCCTTCCATCTCTGACCACCAACTTTGCCGAGGCCATCCCACCTCCACAGGCCACCAAAACCCTCACCGACAAGCACACAACCTCTGCCTCACTTCTCTGATCACTTCCCCACACTTCACTCACCGCGCCACTCTCCCAAATCACCCCCGAACACACCCACTCACTCACACACAGTATGCCCTAGGCACACCACCATAGCCATCCTCGCACCACGCCACCACTCTTAGCACATCCTCCATGCTCCGGCGATCCTCTATGAATAATTTGACGTGGCCGCGAGGACATTCTTGCATTTTCAGGTAAAGGCCTTGGCCACCATTGGCGAGCAAGCTTGAAGCTTGCTTGAAGCCGTTCCAGGTGCTGCTATCCCAGGCTACGCGGAATTCCCTCGCGTATGGTTCCAGGCTCTCAATTCCAGTCGAAGGCCTTAGTAGCTACTGCAATTGGAAGCAACAACCTCTGCTGCAGGCACGCGAGAAGGGGGGGCATAGGTAGTCCCACCTCAGAAATGAAGGGGCATCTGCACCTGAATAAATTGAAAAGGTGTTGTAGGTTTATCACCTCAATACCATGGGGTGAGGTCCCACTCACCCGACCCAATCTCGTCCGTGACACACCCCCGCGGACCTGGTTGACCCAACCCGACCTGCACTCCTGGCCCACCACCACTCACTGGTGGGCCTGGTCCCGGGTATGCACCCAACCTTATAACCCAAATACCTGTGTGGCTCTAGGAGAGCAGATCCTAAGAGTGAAAGAGAGGAGAGTCGCATGGGTAGGGGTAGGGTTTTGCTATAGGGGTCTTTGGCCAACACTTACCCAATTCAGAGGAAGAAGAGGTCAAGGTTGAAGATAGAAGAAGAAAAAGAGAAGAGAAGAAGAGAAGGCTCGTAAAGGCAAAGGCAAAGGCAAAGGAAGAAGAAGGAAGAAGAAGAAAGAGAAGGATCGCAGAAGCTGAAGAAGAGAAGGGTCCTTAGAGAAAGCAAAGGACAAAGCAGAAGAAGAGGAAGAAGAAGAAGAAGAAGAAAGAAAAGAAGCAAAGAAAAAGGATCAGACACTTTAAGTCATCTGATTCCTTCATCAGACAACAGATCATTAGCTTACATTGCATATTCATACATTGAGTTCCTTGGTGATATTGTAGGAATATTTGGTGATTTACATCACCATTTTACTCCCATATTTTTGCACTTTGATACTGATATTATTGCATATTCTTTTAATTATGAATTGTGATCTTAATTGCTAAATACCAATTTGCTCCCTATATTCGACCTCAGAAATCTTTTTGAGTAATAAAATTGTATTTGTTTTCAAAGCGATTTCGACTATACTGCAACGCAATTATTTAAAACATCGATTTCGCTCCTGTTAACAGTGGGTCAGAATCAAAATAAAAATATTGATCCTCAAACCCGCTAACATAAGATGTCCACAGACGTGGACAAGATTGTGATGTAAACCCATGCCCCAAGGTCGAGTAGTTCTAAGGCTCTGGATGAAAATCACCCAAAACCAAAGATTATTGTGCTTGCAAGGTTGGGCCTGCGGTTTGGTGGTGTGCAACCCAAGACTAAAGTGTCGGACAATGGGTAAGTCTAAATCACTATGCCTAGTTGTCCATGTGGAATTTGGCTCAAAAATATAATCAATTATGCTATGCTTGGGTTTTGATAAACAGTAGGTGGTTTGAGGTGAATAGGAATCCTTAGATCCATATTACAATTTTCCCCAGAGTTAACTTACCAGATCTTAACTTCTAACTTCCTATCCTCCAACATCAAGTGTTCAAGCTCCAAGACCTTTAGATCGCTGTATACCCCATCTAAAATACCCAAGTCAAATAATTATGGCTGAATCAGGATTGACTTGGGCATAATGATTTCCAAATCAAAATCAATCTCTTCAGGGTGTGGTTGAGGGATGGGGCTATTGATTGAATCTTCTAGTAAATGAGGATTCAAATCCTCCAAGTTAGCCCCAACCGAATCAAAATATTCAATGAATGGGCTATCAAATGGTTCATCATGCTCCTCAAGCTCGTTTGTCTCACTAAAATAATTTTTCTTAACTTCAAGTGAGATGTCACTCAGAGATTCCTCACCCTTAGAATTAAAGAATTCTTGATCCTCATTTATATATGTCTCAAAATCATGTCATTTCATGGTCCTCGGAGGCATATTTTTTGTCGTTCCCTGGCTCGGGGATCTTGGGTGAAGTAATCAATTCATCCTCAATCAATTGCTCTAGATCAACTTAGTCATCTTAGGTCTCAAAAAATGTATCCCCCCTGACAAGCGCCTAAGCGGGTTCAGACATTGGATCTCCTGAAGGGGGTTCATCTTGCGAATCATCCCAAGATTGGACTAGAGCAACCACAAATTTCATCCTCAATCTTGACAATTTCCCAAGTAGAAACTCACCCAAGCCCCTATCCCTAACATTTTGGAGCAAATCCAATAAAGAGCTATTCATCTCATCAATCATTTTATCATAGGATCCAATGCTTCAGTTCATGGTGTTGGTTGAGCTTCTAAAGATTGTATGGTGTTCCTCAAATTAGCCAACACCCTATCTTGGATATTGTTCACTTGAACCGAATGGATCGGGTCAATGTTGGGTGGATTTAGGTTTATTTTAGGGGAGTCAAGATATTAAAGTTCTTGGGTCCCTTCATGATAGTAGGCTGTCTCGAGTTTTTCAAAGAATGGAGGTGACCTATATTCAGCATATTCCTAGGGAGAGTAGGTGTTATAGTCAACATATCCTTCTTGATTGTAGATCGGGTTAGGTTGATCATCAAAGGGTGGAGATATATAATCATTGTAGCTCAAGGAAGGATACTAATCATAGTCTTGTTGTCCAGGGTTAGGCCCTGGGCACAAAGGTTCGGAATCATATCACCAATCAAAGTTATCCTGGCTAGTGGATAGGTAATCAAAAGTCGAGTCGGGATAGTAATCATCTTGAGGATAAGTGTTGGTAGGAGGGTAGGATAGAAAATGTGTGAAAGATGTGGAAGGATACATTGATGAAGTAAGGAGGGAAATCAGAAGAGAGAAAGGTGCCCTGCAGTGCAATCAACTAAACCTGTCCTTATGTGGGAAACCTAATGACCTACAGACTCCTAGGACCCATCTTGAGATGGCAAAAATGATTTGGTCTACTTCTATCTGGTCAATCCAACTAGTTAGAGGGAGGGGCTGGGGAGAAGGTTCTTCCTTTGGCTTGTGCCTTTGGTTCCTTTGATACCCCCTACTGCGGTCATTTGATGCTACTCCCCTAGCTAGACATCAGATGGACTAGTAGAAGCAGATTAATCGAAAAAAAACTCAATCTGAGCCCCGAAGAGCCAATCATTCCTTAAGACCAACGTTTGCTCAATTTTAATTAGGCTTGGGATGATTGTGCTCTTGGAATGTGATGGGCCCTTTAGATGGGTTGTGCCCTTAATGATCAGTGAAAATATGTGTGTGTGCACAACCAGGGTTTGCAAACAAGGTTATTTGATGATGTGTCTTTTAGGGTTTAACCTTGTTTAGTAGCTTTTAAGGTTTAATCTTTAGGTTCTTTCAATCAGGTTTAGTAGAACACTCCAAGTTTTGAAAGCACTAGTGATGATATATTTCTTTAGAAATCAAAAAGTAATGTGGAGTGCCTGGTTCAGCCCTAAAGATCAACCCCAAGTGGCAAGCTACTGATGGATTGCTTTTAATTTGAGTGGTACAGCCCAAACAATTCAATCGATTGGCCTATTGCACCACTTAGTTATGGCACACAAAAATGTTTGACCTATTCAGATTTCCACTCACTTATGTGTGTGTTAAGTGTATCGGTTCCACAGGTCAGATTCTGGTTAAGTGGTACAATCGATGTGATTGTGTGCCTTTAGGTGAGAAGTTGTGGGTGTTAAGTGTGTAGCTTTTAGTTAAATCCCACAAGAGAAGAGTTTTTTTTTTAATATATGCCGGTGGGTGAGATGAGTGGAGGTGGCAAACAAGTCAAATAATTTTTATCCTAGGGTTCATGAAAACTCCTAAGTAGATTAGGTCTTGATTATTAAGGTTGCAAAATGAAATCTAGGGTGTAGGTGATGAAGTAAACTTACAAAACCTTCTAACTGCACTTTACTCTGATCTATCTGCTTTGGCTCGCCTTGGAAGGGTACCTGTAGTCATTGAAAGAAAGGAGAAAAGTGAGCTAAAAAGTTAAGTAAGGCGGAAAAATGCGAGAAAAATCAAAGAGCGTTGCCTCCCTTGCAACGACGCCAAAATGATGCGTTGGAAATTCTAGCGAATGGGATTGGATCTGGAAAACTCGTCATTGTAGTTTGATTCGTGAGAAAATCCGTCGATCAGATAAAATTTATAATTAAAACTCAAAAAGTGAGTCCTGGGTCGAACATGGATGATGGGAATACCATCATGAGCCCTAACTAGCTCATTTTGACCCAATGAAGAGAATAAATGCTCCTACATAACCAACTGAAGGTCATAATTCATTGCATAGCCTTTCTGAGAGAAACACAAGAAATAAGATGTAAAACTGTAATTTTACCAATGTAGTACAACCACGGGTTTTCTCAAGTCCTAAACAAAGGTCAAATGGTCTTAATAAGATAACAAGTGGGTTAGATTTGACAGAAAAGGATTTGTGTGTATTCTGAGAATTAAATGACTTTTGAAATCCTAAAAATAGGCCCACTTAATTAACCAAGGTTCTGGTCAGGATAAAATTTACCTAAACCCTCTAAAAATCATAAAAAAATATTCTCTAGGGTTTAGTACCTTTAATTTGGCCATTAGAACCCATCTTGACCTAAAATGGAGTCTCAAACAGATATTTGCCCTAATTTAGGTTTTTGCATAAATTACCTAGTCAAACGTGATCAAAACCAAAATTCAACTTCACCATTGGATTCCTTAGGTCCAAATTAGGTTTGTACCAAAAATTTGGACCTAAGGAGAACTTGTCTTGACCTAGTTTGCAAAAAGGTCCTGTCAGATTACATTTCTACCCTTAACTTTCAAAAACCCTTGCATTTAGCCCCCTAGTTTCTTTGTTGTCTTCACAAAGAGGTCCATCCGCCATTATTGCAGAGGAATCCTACTCCGGTGACCTTTGAAAGGAGATTTCTCCTTGATTGCTTGGAGAATCTCCTCCAAAATTGGAAGGGAGATTCTCTGAGAAATTTCCTCCAATATGAACCCGGTTAGATGCCTTGAATCTTTCCCAATCTCTCATGTGAATGCATGAGAGATTTGGGTCTCTTGAAGCTTCCATCTCCAGTGAAGCATTCCTTGCTTGGAAGCTTGGCTTCCAAGCACAAAACCTTCTCAATTCCCCATTTAAAGACTCCCTAGGGTACAACCAACTCCTCAGCTTGAAATTGGGCTAGAATTCCCCCTATTCCTCTCTCCTCACCGGCCACAAGACTCCGCAATCTCCGACGATCTCTCCCTAGCTCCTTCGTCACCCAACCACAATACCAGTGGCAAGGTTATCTCCCTCTCCATCCTCCGCGTTGAGCAATACCCGCTGAGGTCACCCCTACCCCGTCTTCATCGCCGCCTCTCCTACGTAGATTCATATTCCCTACTTTCGGCAACCACACTGTCATGGGATTCCTTTCCCTTTTGTCCCTTAGAGTAGACTCTTAGGTCCCCTCTTTCTCACACTTTCTTTCCCTCTCTCTATTTCCCAAAATTGACCACCGATGCTATTGACCACTGTCACCTCCTCCATCTCCGGCGGCTCCTCCAGTGAGGTGCTTCTGTCGCTACGCACTTCCATCCACCTCGCCGACAACCCTACAACCTCCACCACACCTCCCTGATCATTTCCCATCACTCCATTTACTCCGTCGACCACCCCAACACCTTGATAGCGATTTTACACGGTTTGTTAACTAGGTCGTTGTAACGCGCAAAATCGATCAACTCTTAAATTTATATTTTTAGATAGGGGAATATCTAGGGTCGTCCAAGGAGGCCAAATGTTTGCAAAATTGATTCTCTTGCTTGGAATACAAATCTCAACTTTATTTTCGGTATTTTTCAATATATCATTTTTTTGTTTTTGAATTAAGACAACATGCGAAATGGTGGCGGGAAAGTGATTTACACTTCAAATTTAATAAACTACTTCTAAAGTGGCAAGTAGAACCTCTCCCTAATCTCACTCTAGGAAAGTGGAAGCCTAGAATAATTAGGGAGAGGGAGTGAAGAATGCTAAAAACAAAGCAATTAGAAATGCAAATAAAGAAATTTCAAAGAAGGCAACTAGATAAATGAAAAAGTGTTTTACAAGAAAAAAGCCTAGTAGAGAATGCTTCTACTAGTAGAAAAAATTGCAAATAAGAAAAGAAAACACAAATCCTCTAGATAGATGGTGAAGAAGAGGGCTTCTTTCTCCAAGCTTGGTAGCTCCCAAGCTTGAAAAGAGTCCTCCAACTCCTTCCTTGCTATGCTCCGCCAAGGTGATGTCCTCCAAGGCAAGCCCTAAGGGGGCATGCCCTAAGCTTCTCTCCAAGGGTGGACATCCACCCTAGGTCCTTCTCCTTTGCCTGGCTGTCCTCCTTGAAGTGGAAGTGTCCTCCTCCTTGGCGTGGATCAAGTTGAAGAGAGTGGGGAGAAGAAGGCACCAAAAGGGCTGGTGATGTGCCCCTTTAATCTCCTTCTCTACTCCTTCTTGGCCGTAGGTATAGGTGGTACAGGTAGAAAAATACACTAATGGAGGATGCCCCCAAATGGCGGTAGGTGGTGGGTTTTTATAGAATAGGAAGGGGGCTAAGGTGACTCTTGGAATGGAGGGCTAAGATGGAGAGATGGAGGTGGTCGGGGATCCCAAGGCTAAGGTTAAATGGTGCCAACCCAAGGGATTCTAAGGGGGGTAGTTAAGGCTTTGGTGCCCTTTAGAGTTGGCGCCAAAATGGGCCTTCTAGAAGGCCATTAGGTGGCGCCACCTTAGGGTTCTAGAAGGGGGGTATGTGGATGGCTAGGATGGGTTATGTGGGTAGGTGTAGGGTGGATGAAGGGCTGAAAGTTGGCACCAAAAGAGAGGTGGTTAGGGGTAGTTTTGGTGCCAACTTTTGGTGTCTTTTGGTGGTTAGTTGAGGGGTGAAAGGTGCTGAAGAAGTGGCGCCAAAATGAGTAGGGTAGCTAGCTTAGGTAGGGCTTAAGTTGGTGGAGCTAGCTAGGGTTAAATTGAAGGTGGTGGATGGCCAAGGAGCTAGTTGCTAGCTAAGCTAAGCTAAGATAAGCTAGCTTAGCTAAAGGAGGAGTAGAGGAGAAGGTGTTGGAGCTAGGGTTTGGAGGGAGGAGCTGAGGAGGAGAAGTCTGGAGCTGAAATTGGAGCTGGCTGCTGCTGAAGAGGTTGGCATGGAGCTACTCTAGCTGGCTTAGCTTGCTAGTTCTTTGCTAGCTGCTATGCCAAGCTAAAGTAAGCTAGCTTCTACCATAATGAGTTGAGGTGAGCTAGGTCTGGTGCTCCCGGGGAGGATCAAGCTGGTTGAGGTAGCTAAGGTAGCTTAGCTCAACTGAGTTGAGCTAAGTTGAGTCCCCGGGAGCTGGACTTGAGCTTCCTGAGCTGAGATGAGTTCTTCTTCAGCTGGCTGGAGTTGAGTGGAGCTGGATGTAGCTGGATCTGAGTTGGGGTGAACTCCTGTCAACTCAGCTGAGCTGGCTAGAGCTCCCTGTGGACTAGTAGGAGCTGAGATGAGCTGGACTCAGCTAAGTTGAGCTGGATCTGAGCTGACTTGATCTAGGGTGAGCTAAGATGAACTCTCTTGAGCTGCCATTCAGCTGAGATTAGCTGAATGGAGTTGGGATGAGCTAATCCTAGTTCAAGTGAGCTAGGTTCCAGCTGTGGTGAGCTGGATCAAGCTGAGTTCCAGCTAGTCTGAGCATCTCCTTCACCATTTGCCTTCTTGACTGCTAGGGTTTTAGGGATCTGTATATTTGTTCATCCCTAACACTCACAAAAACATATCAAAAAGACAATAAAAAATGCAATGCATGCCTAACCTATTTTATGCATAAATGCATCCCAAAGACCCATTTGCGGAGTAAAATCCTAAGAGCTAGGTTTGTTTTAATGCATAAGAATGATGACAAACTGGCGTTTATCTCACCCCCATGCTTATCTTTTGCTAGTCTCTTAGCAAAACTTCAATTTTTTGGAAAACAGAATTTTTGGGAAATCTAATTTTTTCGACTTTTGAGGAGAAAAAGAGATTAAGGGACCTTGGTAGATTAAAACACAGGAGGTACAGGATTTGTTAAAGATAAACATCAGGATTTGTTTTTGGATCCAACCATTAGATAGAACGGGATCAATATATCCTCCAGAAAATTCACAAATTAACCCTTTGTTATTTCAGATGACTTGAAATTTTTGTTTTTAGGATTTTTCTGGCTCATGAATCTGATTCGCAACTTGCAAAATCATTTAAAACCTTCTGTCTGTGCTTGTGAAAAACCAACATTTATAAGGGCTTGTTAATTTATTTATTATTACTTTTTTTTTCATGCTTATTTTTAGCTTAGTCTTACAACAGATGTGTCGGGATCATCATTCCCGTTACCATTCCTCGAGGGGACTCTGGCGCCAGTAC
This sequence comes from Thalassia testudinum, assembly GCA_037157565.1. NCBI lineage: Eukaryota > Viridiplantae > Streptophyta > Magnoliopsida > Alismatales > Hydrocharitaceae > Thalassia > Thalassia testudinum. The sequence continues at coordinate 13,039,957 of JAZHRO010000062.1, read as the reverse complement.
TTTGGGATAGCACTGTCCATGACACCACCCAGGAGCTCACAACCCCGAAACACGATGCGGTGTAAAGGGGCACTCCAAGCAAACTCAAGCTCTTGCTCCGACACTATAGGTAGAGCACCGTCCAAGACACTTGAGCTCCTAAAATGCACTTTAATGCTCCATCTAAAGATATGAAATATAGATATGGAGCAGCGCCGAGGTGGTAACATGTTAACATCGCATCCTCAAAGGAGGTATTTTCCTCCTTCTCGACGGTGGGAACTCAAACCAATGATCTGCTTCAGACTTTTACTAAGTCAAAACAAGGGAGTTTTTCAAATTTTTAGTTGTTTTTAAGTGTTGGCTTATGTGTGAAAATTGACACAAGAAGTTTCTCAAGACATGCAAGTTTTTGAATCAAAAACTAAGTCAAATACTTTCCGTATTACAAAATAGGATCAAGTCACCTGAACTATCATGAGTTTAGGTAGAATTTTAGAGAAGGATATCAGATCTAGTCTAAAATAGACCCTGGAATTCTAATGATCAGATCCATGTCCTCATCCTTAGTTTGTTAAAGATTAAATCCCATTGTACCAAAAGTGAATTTTTTGACCTTAGTCCTGATTTCAAAATTTTTCCTCAAAAAGTTTTCAACATTTTTATTTTCTTGGGTATGCAAGCAGGAAATAAATTAAAGAAAAATGCATATTTTTAGGTTTTGAAAATCCTAAATCGATCGTCAAATTTAAAAACACCCCCCCATGCTTAAGATATGCCATGTTCTCATGCATTAGGAGGGAAAAGGGATCACCTTAGTGAAGAATTGTCGGGTTTAGGATGAACAAAACCTAGAAAAAGAAGAAAAAAGGAAAGCAAGAAAAAATGATGGGTTACCTCCCATCCAGTGCTATCTTTTACGTCATTTAGCCGGGTGTGAAGGTATGCATGAAAGATGTAAAATCATGTAAATAATTGGATACTTGGATGCCTGCAAAGAAGGTGTCTTCTTCTAGATCCCTAGAAAATTGATTAGAAGCAATATTGGGATCAAAGTTGGATGGAAAATGATAAGCGTAGCCCGAGTTTGGCCATGGTTTTAAATCAGGTTGGATGCCAAACTCGGGTGGGGTTGGTTGCAGGTCTGTAAGAAAGGAGTCGGGGGAGGAATGGTGAGGATTGGGTGAAGTTAGAGTGGAAAAATTAGGTGCGTAAATAGTGGGTGGGTTAGGGTGCTTAGGGGGTGTATCAGGAATAAATTTGGGGTCAAGACAAGTTTCCAGATCACAGATTTCGTCAACCACTGATTCTGAATTAGAGTCCTCAAAAAAATTGTGGTCGGTATCTATTAACAATGTCTCCTCCACCATATTGGAAATTTTCGTATCTGAGTCCTCAAAAAAGTTATCATCATGGAATCTCCTTGAGGATTTGAAAATAGCTAAAGTGATAGTTTGGCATGCACAAGTGATATCCATTTTGCCTGTGTGGCAATTGATATTTGCCTTTGCAGTGGCCAAAAAAGGGCGTCCAAGGATTATTGGGGAGTCCAATAATGATTCAGGTACCTCAATGTCAAGAACCAGAAAGTCTGCAGGGAAGACACAATTCTGGACCTTGACCAAAACATCCTCGATAATCCCACGAGGTTTGATTGTAGATTGGTCAGCTAATTGCAGGGTAACCTCGACGGGTTTTAATTCACCGATCTGAAATTCTTCAAATAAACTCATGGCAATAATATTAACTGAGGCACCAAGATCAAGGAGGGCGCGATTAAAGGTAGTGTCATCAATAATTACAGAAATTAAAGGCACCCCCGGATCTTTCATCTTAGGAGGCAGCTTACTCTGTATGACAGAGCTTACTGTCTCCGAAAGATGCACCTGTCCTAGATTTTTGGCCTGCCTTTTAGGAGTACAAATCTCCTTCAAAAATTTGGCATAGGCAGGTATATATTTGATGGCATCTAGGAGAGGAATATTGATATGAACTTGCCCAAATAGATCCATGAGTTCTTCTGTAGTAGGCTCAGATTTCTTTTTTTTATTGGTGGTGGGGTAGAGAGCTTGTGGGAAAGGGATAGGAATCTTGTCTTGTATTTCTTTTTCTTCCTGATGTGGAGGTGGGGAGTCAATTTGCATAGGTATATCACCAGGTTTGTGTGAAGGCCCGGGATCAGTGGTGGTTTTCCCACTCCTCAAAGTAACTGCATGTGCAGTCGGATTATTATTTGGAGGAGGTGGGGGGGCCTGTGATTGCGGAAACCTGGGTGGCTGCTGAGGTGATGGATTAGGAGGAAGCTGATTCGGATAGTGTGGAGTTCTGCCCGTATAATGGTTCCCTTGGTGATTAGGGTTGGGCATGGGTTGGGATGGAAGATGTCCTGCAGGTCTTTGCGTGGGAGTAACCCCAATCTGATTGTTCAGATTTATGATGGTGCGGGTTACTTCCGTCATTTTTGTTTGCATTTCCTGTAGGGTTCGCATCATCTGGGCATTGATGTCTTGTTAGGATGGCCCAGGACGGAAGTTTGGATTCAGCCCATACCCATTAAAATGATATGGTTGGGAAGAAACTTGATTATTCCAGGAGTAGTTCGGGTAATTTTTCCAATTGGAAGAATTTTTAAAGGGCTCCTGGATGGCAGAAATATTTTGAGTGGGGTTAAGATCTGGATAGTTGTAATTCCCCAGTGAATCATGGGCAACCTCAGAGTAATCAGCAGGAGTAGTGTTGAGATTGTGCAAATTTTCTCTTCGTGGAAAGTTAGGTTGGGTTAGATGTGGGTGTGGAGCTTGGGTTGATGTGGCCAGTCTTTCCTCAATTTTCTTTTGATTAATATGCATCTGGTCGAGTTTTTGAGTGATCAATTGATGATCGCCTTGGGTGACAGGGATAGATTGAGTGCCTATTTCATGAACACCGAACTGCGGGTTTTGGGTTCTGCAAAATGTGTTCATGGAAGCTTGATTAAATGAGTTTTCACTCATTTCTTCAAATAGGTCGTAGGCACTTTAAGCATCTTCATTTAAGAAGTTGCCGCCACATGAGACGTCGACAAAATGTTGGATTTGATCTTCTAATCCATGATAGAAGATTTGCACGAGCTGCCATAAAGGAATCTCGTGGTGCAGGCAACTTCTTAAAAGATCTTGAAATCTTTCCCAAGAATCATGGAAAGTCTCACCAAATTTTTGGTGAAAGGTCGTAATAGATCTTCACAAGGAATTGGTACGACCTATGGGAAAGAATTTCTTGAGGAAGGCACTCTTGAGCTGGGGCCAAGTTGTGATGGGCCGGCCAATGGTCCTGAACCAATAAGCGGTCTTATCTTTAAGAGATAATGGAAAAATCTACATCAGCCATATGTCTTCTTGCACGTTTCGGGAATGGGTTGTCTGTGCAAGAAGAGTTACCTCTTCAAGGTGGCTGAAAGGGTCTCCCCTAGGAAGGCCATGAAAGTGTTTAATTAGGTTCAGGACTGCAAGCTTAATCTCAAAGTCCCCCTCTGGTATGACCACCCCTGGTCGTTCCTCATAATAAGACAGATCATAAAAATCTTTTAGAGGAACAACAGGCTACTGACGGGGTGGTGGGTGCAGCCTTGGATTGGCTAGGTTTTGAATGTTCCTAGTCAATGTTTGTTGATTGGAATTTAATTTATTAATCTACTCGGTCATCAATTTTAAAAGATTGGGTAGGGGGTCTTGATGTTGTGTTTGGGGCAACTCAAAATTAGGGAGCTCCAAATGTGGGAAGTTAATGGTGGGTAGGTTTTGGGTGGAAGGGCTAGAATTAGGGTTAGTGGTGGGGTTAGAGGTGGAAGTGGAAGGGTCAGTGGACCTATTTTGTTGAGTTTCCATTTTTTTAGAAGGGGAAGAAGACAAAAAAAGTGGTCTTTTTGCACGGGGGGCGAAATCAAATGGTCCTTCCAAGTGCGGATTTTGAGACCGTCGCCTGTGCATAAAATGGAAGAACGGGAGGGGAGGAGAAGAGAAAGAGATGAGAGAAAGTGTGCAATTCAAACAAACAAAACTAGACCTAACTTAAATGTGACTCCCTAATAATAACCTAAGACTTGGTCTATATAGGAAATAAGTAGTCAATAGTGAATACTCGTTCTATCAACAAATCTAGCCAAGTTGCTTAAGGGGAGGTTTGGGCCCAAATGTTTCCCAGGGAAAACCCTAGGTGCTTGTACAAACCCGTTCCTGGTCGTTTGACACGGCCCCTCAACCTGAACACCAGATATAGATGACAGAATTGGTACTAACTAAGGAAAACTTAAGACCTAAATAGCAAGCCTAAGTTGATAAAGCCTTATGGGTCAAGTTGCTACAAATTTTAATTAGGTTTAGGATGCTATAGTGCACACGGAATGTGGAGGGCGTTTATTGGGTTGTTGCCCTGTTATTTTGATATTTTTTTTTTGTGTGCAGGAATTGGAGAGTGGCTCCATTGAAAATCAAGTTGTCACACAATTCTTTTTTTGTATTTTTGTCTTTTAGGATTTGATTTAATTAAATGTGTTTTAGGGTTTTTCTCTTTAAATTTTCAAACAAGTTTGAAACTCCACAATCAAAGGAAAGACAAGTTATATTGGTGATGGTTAATTTCCTTTAATGTGAGTCTCTAAAAAGAAAGAAAGAAACCCTAAGCCAATTATCCCTAAGACAGAAAATTACTACCAATGAATTAATTTTAGGCTTTCTAAATTAAGCAGTGGTCCAAACAAGTCAAACAACACCACTACTTTGAATAAAATCAAACAAGGATTCCAAAAAAGATTTTTGCAGGATTTTAGAAATTTTTTTGATAATTATTTTGAATTTTTAATTGTACTGGTGTTAAAGTCCAGAAATGATACCTGTGGGTATTTTGGAATTTTTAGTATTACCACTGACCTCAGAAAATTTTTGTGATTTTATATGTGTAAAATTTCACAAAAATTGGATGAGTATAAAAATTCTAAAAATTCGTGGACAGTAGCAAAATAGGAAGATTAGAGGGTGTGACCCCTCTGCAGTCCACGAATTTTTCAAAATTAAATACAAATTCAATTGATCTGAAATTTGGAACATGTGTTCCTAACTTAATTGGGAATCACTGTATGAAATTTTATGATTTTAGGAGGCCTGTGGTGTTAGGAATCAATTTCTCAAGTCTGGACAGAAATCTGGACCCGAAAAATAGAACACCAATACTTGTAATGGAGTGGTGTTAAAGAAGCATTCAAGCAAACAATGGATTTTCTATGGGCACCACTCCACTTAATTAAAGTGTTTAGGGTCTTGAAAGCCAAGTTTAATATTTTTTTGGAAGTCTTTTAGCCTAAATGTGACAAGAAATGGGGAACCAACCTGAATTTCGTGGGAAGAAAAGGAACTTTGAGCTCTTGCTTCCAGATTCCCGCTTTCTTCCTGCAATAGTTCCTGCACACACAAAAGAAAAGAAAGAGAAGGGGATGAGATCCACTTCAAGCAAGAGAAGAAAGAATAAGCAAAGCCGTGCCTCCCCAGCAACGGTGCCAAAAAGTGATAGTGATTTTACACGGTTTGTTAATTAGGTCGTTGTAACGTGCAAAATCGATCAACTCTTAAATTTATATTCCTAGATAGGGGAATATCTAGGGTCGTCCAAGGAGGCCAAATGTTTGCAAAATTGATTCTCTTGCTTGGAATACAAATCTCAACTTTCTTTTCGGTATTTTTCAATATATCATTTTTTTGTTTTTGAATTAAGATAACATGCGAAATGGTGGCGGGAAAGTGATTTACACCTCAAATTTAATAAACTACTTCTAAAGTGGCAAGTAGAACCTCTCCCTAAGCTCACTCCAGGCAAGTGGAAGCCTAGAATAGTTAGGGAGAGGGAGTGAAGAATGCTAAAAACAAAGCAATTAGAAATGCAAATAAAGAAATTGCAAAGAAGGCAACTAGATAAATGAAAAAGTGTTTTACAAAAAAAAAATCCTAGTAGAGGAATGCTTCTACTACTAGAAAAAATTGCAAATAAGAAAAGAAAACACAAATCCTCTAGATAGATGGTGAAGAAGAGGGCTTCTTGCTCCAAGCTTGGTAGTTCTCAAGCTTGAAAAGAGTCCTCCAACTCCTTCCTTGCTATGCTCTGCCAAGGTGATGTCCTCCAAGGCAAGCCCTAAGGGGGCATGCCCTAAGCTTCTCTCCAAGGGTGGACGTCCACCCTAGGTCCTTCTCCTTTGCCTGGCTGTCCTCCTTGAAGTGTGTTCACGGGCGTTTCGTGCGGATTTAAAGCGTATTATGTTGTAGTATAACCGACAAAACGTTCGAACAAATACAAAGTTTTTATTACTCGGAGACCGGAGTATCCGAGGTCGAACACAGGGAGCAAATGGAACTTACCACTAAATCAAAATGTAATTGAACACTCTAATTTACTCAAAATATCAATTCAGGTATGAATGTATGCGATTAAAAGGAGTTAGGGCAAGAAAATATGAAATTGGACGTCTGATCACAAGATCAGACGTCTTAAAAGCATTTCTCCTTTTCTTCTTCTTCTGCTGCAGTTTTTGCTCTTTCTTTTCTTCTTCTATTCTCTGCAAAGTCTTCACTTGGCTTCTCTGTGCCTTTGCTTCTGGCTTGCTCTTTCCTTTCTTCTCCTGCGAAGGCTTCTTTCTTGCTTCTTTTCTGCTGCAGTTTTTGCTCTTCTATTCTTCTCTGCCGTTCCTTCTTCTTTCTTTCTTTTCCTTCTCGCGGCCAAGTCCTTCTCCTGCAATCAGCCTGCCTGCACAGGGAACAAAACCTAACCCTTCTCCCTCTACCCGCGCGTGTCTCTCTCTCAAGCAATTCACTCTAACCGCTCTACCAGAGCCACAGTCTCAATCGGGTCGGATCGTACCCGGGACCAGGCGCACCTGCAGGTGTGTGATGCGCGAGGAGTGCGTAGGTCTAGGTCGCGGGTCGGATCCGCCAGGTCCGCGTGGTCAGGCCGCGGACGAGGCGGGTGGGGTCAGTGAGGGACCTCACCCCTGTGCTTTCGAGGCAGTAAACGTATATCACAAAAACTCTTTATACCATACCTGTGCCTTGAGATTCCACGATGTGGGACTAAACGTTCCGCCCTTCCTTTGCGTGCGCCCGCAGACACTCGTGTGCAATTGCCCACGCTGAAGGCCCTGCTGGTGCTCCTTGCTGAACTCAGTCACCTCGCAACACTTGCGAGAGTCTGCTGCACCTGCCGCCTGGGAAACCTGACGCCTGCTGCTGCTCCAAGCTTCCTGCTGCTTCGGCTGTTAATGGCGGCCGGGGCGTTCACCTGAGCTTCCACAGAACGGCCTATTGGCCCAATTAGAATAGTTGGAAACCTTCGCCGTAGCACGGCGAAGGCGGTGGGTGATGCTGCAGGTTGCCGGTCGGCCTAGGCGTGCCCGCCTAGGTTAACCTGTGGCCGGAGATGGTGGGTTGTTCGGGGGGTGGTTATGGAGGTCTGGAGTGGCAGTTGTGGGGTGGAACGAGTTCCTGGTGGTGAGGCGGAGCTCACGAGGTGGTTGGCGAGCCGTGTGGAGTGGCGGAGTGGTGTGGGCGGCTCGCCGGAGTTCGGTCGGTGATGTGGAAGATGAGGGTGGTCAGCGTCGGTCGAGGGGTAATCAGATGAGATAACAGGGGGAAAAGAGAGAGGATAGGATGGAGAGGAGTTCTAACCTAATTGTAAGGACGAAAGGGGACAGAAGGCGGACAGCAGTACTTGCTGTCGCCGGAGAAGATGACGCCCAGTGGGGGAGAACGGCGGCGACGACGGGGCTGAGGCGGCGTGCGCTGGTACTGCGCGACGCGGAGGGAGGTCAGGAAGCTAACTCTGCCACTGGTTTTGTGGCAGAGCGAAGAGGGAGGGGAGGGGGGCTCGCCGGAGCTAGCTGGGGCATTTGGCCGAGCAGGAGGAGAGGAATTGAAGGGGGAAACTCGGCCAAATCAAGCTCAGCCTCTTCGGCCGGAGTTGTGGGTTCTTATATAGGCGCTGGACTTGGTGTGCAGGGCGTGAAGGGCACGTAATTGCCTGAGGTTGGTCGCCGGAGATGGAAAGGAGTTAGGATACCCAAATCTCTCGTGCGTTCGCACGAGAGATTGGGTTCACACCAGGGATCGATATCGGTCTTAAATGGAAGGCAATTCTTCAGAGAATTCTCCTTCCATTTCTGGGAGGGAATCTCTGAGGGATTAGAGAGCAATCCCTCTCCGAATCTCGCCGGAGCTCGGTTCTGCCCTAGCAATGGCGGCAGGACCGGTTTGCAAAGGAGGCGAAGAACCTAGGGGGTTCTCTGCAACGGTATTCAAAAGATAGGGACCAATTTGTGATTTGGGTGTACTAAATTGCAAAGTAGGTCAAGATGACCCCTCCTTAGGTCCAAATTTTGGTACAAACCTAATTTGGACCTAAGGAATCCAATGGAGAAGTTGGATTTCAGGTTTGACCTCGTTTGACTGGATATTTTGCGTAAAAACCCAAATTAGGTTAATTGAAGAGCTAGGACCCTAATCTAGGTCAAACTAGGTTCCAAAGGCCAAATTAAGTGTTCTAAACCCTAGAGTATGTTTTTCCATGATTTGTAGAGGGTTTACTTGCTTTTTGTTCTGACCGAAACCTTGTTAATTTAAGCGGGTCTGTTTTAGGGTTACCAAGTGTCTTTTAGTTCTTAGATTGCACATGAACCCATTTCTGATTGACTCAACCCACTTTTTATCTCATTTAGACCATTTGACCTATGTTTTGCCTCTAAGAAATCCTGTTTATCTACTGCAATGGTAAAATTGCAGTTTTAACCTTTATTTCATGTTTTCTTCTCAGAGCACTTGTTCCTTCAGTTAGGCCTTCTTCTAGGTTATGTAGGAGCTTTTATCTTCTTTATTGGGTCAAAATGAGCTAGTTATGGCTCATGATGAGGCTCTCATCATACCCCCATGCCTAGCTTTTGCTAGTCCCTTAGCAAAATTTCAAAGTTTTAACTTCCGTTCTAGACACTGAATATTGTCAATAATGATAAGTGCTTCTCCTTTTTCTTTTGTGATTAGGTGGGAATGCCGACAATAGGCCTAGAGGTACTCAAGTACCAACCAAAATCCGGACCTGTTCCGCTTTAGCCTCAGTCTTCTGCAAAGGTTTCTACGGCCCACAGAACCTAACCTAGGGTTTGTTGGACTCCGCGGTTAAAGCACCCGTGCTTGAGATATTTTTAGCCTAAGTTCAGTTTGCAGTGCGTTTTTTTTTGTAAGAGAGAGATAGAAGATTTATTTGTTTGGAGAGCTTTTCTCTCTCTTTTCTTTTTTATTTCTAACTTCGGATTAGCTTCTCAACACGGTCTGTATCGGATTCCTCGTCCCCATCATCAATCCTCAAAGGTCCCTGGCTTTCGAGATTTCGAGATAATCCCGCCCATGGCAACCCCCGGAACCCTGGCTTTCGAGATTTCGAGATAATCCCACCCATGGCGTTCCGTGGCCGAATTCAGACCCTGGCGATCGACATTTCGTGATAATGCCACCCATGGTATCTGAACCAGCAGAGTGCTTACATGCCCCCAGTAGGATATTTAAATATCCTAAGAGACAAGCACCGAGGAGACGATATGTTGTTACGCATCTTCGAGGGGAATTTCCCGCCTCTCCGCGCTGGGAACTTGTCCAAATCAACTTGTGTTGATTGGCCGCTCCTAATCTAGGTGACTTTTTCAGAGTATTAAACGCTCTTGCATGTTTTGAATATTTATGCGCACTGAACCAGACTGTGTGTGAATTTGGGTGCTTAGGTTACCGAATCCCGCAAACCGGAGGTCAGTTAACGAGGCCGAATACTTCCTAAGCCTTAGACCTAATACTTAAGCTTTGCATTTTCCTCAACCTCTTGAGGATTGTCCAGATTTTAACGGATACGTGAATTTTTAAGCAAAAGATACTAGCCCAAAAGGCCTAAGACCAGCGTTCCCGCTAATCTCTTGTTATGTTTCCTTAGCACTTTTTCTTTTCTTTTTCTTGACTCGGTCTAGAACTTCAGTTAACCCCTTAATCTTTTACTAATGACTTTTTCTTTTTCTTTTCCTTTTGTGCTCCTTTCTTCATTTTTGCTCTTTTTCTCCTCCTTATGATTATATGGCTCACAACATTTCCTCCCTCCCCTTTTTTTTTTTTTTTGTGAGAATCCTTCTGATTTTTTTCTTGGTTTTGTATGTATGCACTTTATCACCCCCCCATGCCTAAGTTTTGCAATGTCCTCATTGTAAACAGAGGGTGGGAATTAGTGTTGAGGTCAGGGGCTTAGAACAGGATATATCGAATGGGTCGGGAATGAGTGATGCAAATGATTTTAACCTCTGATACGTGTACCAGAGGTGGGATCAACTGTCTAAGGCTGAACTCAAGGTGCAATAGACGTGGAGTACAGACGGCTAATCAGACGGGTCTCTATTTTTGAGATGACGGGTTGCCTCCCGTTAAGCGCTAAATTTAATGCCTTCAGCCGAGCGAAAAATGGGGTGGAGAGGGAGTGGTCAAATCAATGGAGTTTTGGAAAACAAGCACCTTGATTAAGAACCTGGTTGGTCCAACCAGGTACTTGTTCAGATCAGTGGGCTGATGATGTAGCCCAAACCCAATAAGTCTGGTGGGTTGATAGATGTAGATTAGCAGATGTGGGACCCACCAAATGCAGTGATGTTCTGATAGATATGGAAGTGAAAACTCGAGTTCGGGCTCAGTCGAATCAGCCTGGTGGGGGTAGGGTTCCGAAAAATAATCAATGTAAGATGTGGAATCCCTACAGGGACGGTCAAAGGATGGAGGCTCCTGATTTGTGGTCTGATCAGTGTCCGATACCCGGTATAGATACGGAGTTGAATCATCTACACTCGGCTCATTGAGAGGTGAATCAGAATAGAAATTGAGTCCGGTTGCGGGTCGAGGTGGGGAACGGGTTTTGATTGGTGCTGTATATGTGGAGCAGGTGGCTTCAAAGAAGATTGACATGTTATAATCAGGAGGTAGATTTTCTCCAATGTTATGGTCAGATTCGAGATCGTTGGAGAGTTTGCGAAAATCAAAGTTTGAATGAGATTCTAGATCATGAGTTCCACCATAGAATAAATCATATGTTGTATATTCAGCAGCCTGACTGGGATCTAGCCTAAATGTTAATTCTGAGCTTACAAAGGTGTCCCTATCTGGTAGAGGCTCAGGTTCAAGGTTAGTAGGGCAGAGCCAATCGAAACCCCGCTCGTCCAAGTCCTCGGTTTCTGTATCGTAGATTGGCATGACTTCCGAAAACTCGATTAGTTCTTCTGAGGAGGTTGACGAGGGATATTCATCAAATCGAGGCCCAGAATCATATTCTTCATTAAGAGATTGATTTTCTTCATATGGGGCCTTGAAATCTTCAATATAGGTTTCAGATCTAGGTTCTAGGCTTAGGATGTGGGTGGAATTACTAGAATCTAGGTCTGAATAACCTTCGAGGGCCACCTTATCAGAATAAGGGATGGAATTTACACCCTCGAGTGGTTCAGTTCTACTCTCATACTTGCAGGAGTCTTGGGATTCTAAAATGGGTTTATCATGGTCTTTTCCTGCATTTGGAGCTTCCCAACCTTCTTCAATATTAGGTGCATTATACTCCATCTGGGTTGGGAATCCACAACCATTTTGTGCCCCAAACCCGAGATCAGATTTATCCTCGATGTTGTCCCAAGATAGTTCATCCTCTGTTGGCGGTATGTACGGGTATTTCTGATCAATCACTTGTTTTATTAATCTCATTATCTCTTCCCGTTTTTCAAGACTATCTTGGTGTTGCTTCCAAAGTCGAGGATTTGTCATACATTGAAGGTATTCACTATTATGCAATTTTTCTATCTCAATGTATGCAGTAATGAGCAAGTCACGGGTTGATCCTTTGTTGGCTTCTGCTAATAGTACTTGGGCACAAGTTATGACAAAGGTTGTGGTTGTTGGGACATCAACCTGAATGTTTCCTACTGTTGTTGAGGTTTCTTCATTTTCATAAAATCTCATGGCATCCTCAATCATTTTATCTCTCATGGATCTCCGGTATTCAGGTTTCTCGACTGGTAGTCCTAGGTGGTTCAGCTGCATATTTGGATCAGGTGGTGGAATCACAATCAGAGTTTGACTCAAGATGTGTTATGAAGCGATCAGATCTGAATAACGAGTCCCACTGAAAATGAGTGTGTGTGCTCTACAGAGAAAAGATGCAGGACTGGAGATGTTCTTGACCCAATCAAGACACCCAAAAGATGTTTGGATGACTATGGAGGTTTGGGGCGGATGAACCCCTGGATCCGAAGATCGTCCACCTGAGAATTACCTGGGCAGCCAGAGAGGGAGAGTCCCGCAAAGACCCCTACACGGTAGAGCGTCCCTACGGGTTACAGGGTTTCCCCCACCCGACCTCTCTTGTCACTGAGATTCCAGGTAAACCAGAATGGGGACCTTGACCTCTTAAGTCTATCACTTTTTATTTCAAAGGTGCTTTTAGGGTTCTCACTTGAACTTTAGATGTTTTTGGTATTGTGACCTAATTTAGAGGTTGGTTGACCCAAGGGGTCAACTTCACCTGACCTGTCCTATAGATGGCAGAATGATTCTAAGCTCGGAGCCTAGAGATCACCCTGATTTGACTCCCAGGTTATTAGGTCAAAAGAAAATTTTAAGATTCAAGTGATTTTAGGGCTCAATTTTAGGGTTTGTCTTATTTAACTTTCTTCAATCAAGGGCTTGGGTAGCACACTGATGCGGGAGGGTTTATTTCCTTTTACACAGGCATGTGTGACTAGCGCTTCAAGACCCTAATGTGGAAACCCTAATTTGGTTCTATTTCCAATCCTCTTTTTCTTTTTCAAAAGTTCTCTTTGGACTTATAAACAAGAAGTGTGTGGTCCGCCGAGATTAAGCGTTTATTTTCAATTAGGCACAAGAATTTGTGGGATGGAAAAAAAAATCACTCCAACTTCAAGAATATTTGCAGAAATTTTCGCAAAATCAAGAAATGTTTTGCCTTAGAGATGGTGATTACTATATAAAGAAGGCAATTGATTCCTAACTTGATTTTCTTCCTTTTGTCTTTCAAAGATTAGGGGATGATTAAGGAAGAAAAGAAATTACCTGCCCTGGAGTGGTTGACTTGCAGGAGAGATTTTCTCATGAAGTAACCGCAAGATCACATCAAAGAAAAGTAGGGCAAGTTAGTGTTCAATATGATAAAAAGAATGTAGAGACTAGTGGTAAATTGTGCAGTGCTCCCCGGCAACGGCGCCAAAATGTTCACGGGCGTTTCGTGCGGATTTAAAGCGTATTATGTTGTAGTATAACCGACAAAACGTTCGAACAAATACAAAGTTTTTATTACTCGGAGACCGGAGTATCCGAGGTCGAACACAGGGAGCAAATGGAACTTACCACTAAATCAAAATGTAATTGAACACTCTAATTTACTCAAAATATCAATTCAGGTATGAATGTATGCGATTAAAAGGAGTTAGGGCAAGAAAATATGAAATTGGACGTCTGATCACAAGATCAGACGTCTTAAAAGCATTTCTCCTTTTCTTCTTCTTCTGCTGCAGTTTTTGCTCTTTCTTTTCTTCTTCTATTCTCTGCAAAGTCTTCACTTGGCTTCTCTGTGCCTTTGCTTCTGGCTTGCTCTTTCCTTTCTTCTCCTGCGAAGGCTTCTTTCTTGCTTCTTTTCTGCTGCAGTTTTTGCTCTTCTATTCTTCTCTGCCGTTCCTTCTTTCTTTCTTTTCCTTCTCGCGGCCAAGTCCTTCTCCTGCAATCAGCCTGCCTGCACAGGGAACAAAACCTAACCCTTCTCCCTCTACCCGCGCGTGTCTCTCTCTCAAGCAATTCACTCTAACCGCTCTACCAGAGCCACAGTCTCAATCGGGTCGGATCGTACCCGGGACCAGGCGCACCTGCAGGTGTGTGATGCGCGAGGAGTGCGTAGGTCTAGGTCGCGGGTCAGATCCGCCAGGTCCGCGTGGTCAGGCCGCGGACGAGGCGGGTGGGGTCAGTGAGGGACCTCACCCCTGTGCTTTCGAGGCAGTAAACGTATATCACAAAAACTCTTTATACCATACCTGTGCCTTGAGATTCCACGATGTGGGACTAAACATTCCGCCCTTCCTTTGCGTGCGCCCGCAGACTCTCGTGTGCAATTGCCCACGCTGAAGGCCCTGCTGGTGCTCCTTGCTGAACTCAGTCACCTCGCAACACTTGCGAGAGTCTGCTGCACCTGCCGCCTGGGAAACCTGACGCCTGCTGCTGCTCCAAGCTTCCTGCTGCTTCGGCTGTTAATGGCGGTCGGGGCGTTCACCTGAGCTTCCACAGAACGGCCTATTGGCCCAATTAGAATAGTTGGAAACCTTCGCCGTAGCACGGCGAAGGCGGTGGGTGATGCTGCAGGTTGCCGGTCGGCCTAGGCGTGCCCGCCTAGGTTAACCTGTGGCCGGAGATGGTGGGTTGTTCGGGGGGTGGTTATGGAGGTCTGGAGTGGCAGTTGTGGGGTGGAGCGAGTTCCTGGTGGTGAGGCGGAGCTCACGAGGTGGTTGGCGAGCCGTGTGGAGTGGCGGAGTGGTGTGGGCGGCTCGCCGGAGTTCGGTCGGTGATGTGGAAGATGAGGGTGGTCAGCGTCGGTCGAGGGGTAATCAGATGAGATAACAGGGGGAAAAGAGAGAGGATAGGATGGAGAGGAGTTCTAACCTAATTGTAAGGACGAAAGGGGACAGAAGGCGGACAGCAGTACTTGCTGTCGCCGGAGAAGATGACGCCCAGTGGGGGAGAACGGTGGCGACGACGGGGCTGAGGCGGCGTGCGCTGGTACTGCGCGACGCGGAGGGAGGTCAGGAAGCTAACTCTGCCACTGGTTTTGTGGCAGAGCGAAGAGGGAGGGGAGGGGGGCTCGCCGGAGCTAGCTGGGGCATTTGGCCGAGCAGGAGGAGAGGAATTGAAGGGGGAAACTCGGCCAAATCAAGCTCAGCCTCTTCGGCCGGAGTTGTGGGTTCTTATATAGGCGCTGGACTTGGTGTGCAGGGCGTGAAGGGCACGTAATTGCCTGAGGTTGGTCGCCGGAGATGGAAAGGAGTTAGGATACCCAAATCTCTCGTGCGTTCGCACGAGAGATTGGGTTCACACCAGGGATCGATATCGGTCTTAAATGGAAGGCAATTCTTCAGAGAATTCTCCTTCCATTTCTGGGAGGGAATCTCTGAGGGATTAGAGAGCAATCCCTCTCCGAATCTCGCCGGAGCTCGGTTCTGCCCTAGCAATGGCGGCAGGACCGGTTTGCAAAGGAGGCGAAGAACCTAGGGGGTTCTCTGCAACGGTATTCAAAAGATAGGGACCAATTTGTGATTTGGGTGTACTAAATTGCAAAGTAGGTCAAGATGACCCCTCCTTAGGTCCAAATTTTGGTACAAACCTAATTTGGACCTAAGGAATCCAATGGAGAAGTTGGATTTCAGGTTTGACCTCGTTTGACTGGATATTTTGCGTAAAAACCCAAATTAGGTTAATTGAAGAGCTAGGACCCTAATCTAGGTCAAACTAGGTTCCAAAGGCCAAATTAAGTGTTCTAAACCCTAGAGTATGTTTTTCCATGATTTGTAGAGGGTTTACTTGCTTTTTGTTCTGACCGAAACCTTGTTAATTTAAGCGGGTCTGTTTTAGGGTTACCAAGTGTCTTTTAGTTCTTAGATTGCACATGAACCCATTTCTGATTGACTCAACCCACTTTTTATCTCATTTAGACCATTTGACCTATGTTTTGCCTCTAAGAAATCCTGTTTATCTACTGCAATGGTAAAATTGCAGTTTTAACCTTTATTTCATGTTTTCTTCTCAGAGCACTTGTTCCTTCAGTTAGGCCTTCTTCTAGGTTATGTAGGAGCTTTTATCTTCTTTATTGGGTCAAAATGAGCTAGTTATGGCTCATGATGAGGCTCTCATCAAAGTGGAAGAGTCCTCCTCCTTGGCGTGGCCCAAGTTGAAGAGAGTGGGGAGAAGAAGGCACCAAAAGGGCTGGTGATGTGCCCCTTTAATCTCCTTCTCTACTCCTTCTTCTTGGCCGTAGGTATAGGTGGTATAGGTAGCAAAATACACTAATGGAGGATGCCCCCAAATGGTGGTAGGTGGTGGGTTTTTATAGAATAGGAAGGGGGCTAAGGTGACTCTTGGAATGGAGGGCTAAGATGGAGAGATGGAGGTGGTTGGGGATCCTAAGGCTAAGGTTAAATGGCGCCAACCCAAGGGATGCTAAGGGGGGTAGTTAAGGCTTTGGTGCCCTTTAGAGTTGGCGCCAAAATGGGCCTTCTAGAAGGCCATTAGGTGGCTCCACCTTAAGGTTCTAGAAGGGGGGTATGTGGATGGCTAGGATGGGTTATGTGGGTAGGTGTAGGGTGGATGAAGGGCTGAAAGTTGGCACCAAAAGAGAGGTGGTTAGAGGTAGCTTTGGCACCAACTTTTGGTGGTTAGTTGAGGGGTGAAAGGTGGTGAAGAAGTGACGCCAAAATGAGTAGGGTAGCTAGCTTAGGTAGGGCTTAAGTTGGTGGAGCTAGCTAGGGTTAAATTGAAGGTGGTGGATGGCCAAGGAGCTAGTTGCTAGCTAAGCTAAGCTAAGATAAGCTAGCTTAGCTAAAGGAGGAGTAGAGGAGAAGGTGTTGGAGCTAAGGTTTGGAGGGAGGAGCTGAGGAGAAGTCTGGAGCTGAAATTGGAGCTAGCTGCTGTTGAAGAGGCTGGCATGGAGCTACTCTAGCTAGCTTAGCTTGCTAGTTCTTTGCTAGCTGCTAAGCCAAGCTAAAGTAAGCTAGCTTCTACCGTAATGAGTTGAGGTGAGCTAGGTCTGGTGCTCCCGGGGAGGATCAAGTTGGTTGAGGCAGCTAAGGTAGCTTAGCTCAACTGAGTTTCCTGAGCTGGGATGAGTTCTTCTTCAGCTGGCTGGAGTTGAGTGGTGCTGGATGTAGCTGGATCTGAGCTGGGGTGAACTCCTGTCAACTCAGCTGAGCTAGCTAGAGCTCCCTGTGGACTAGTGGGAGCTGAGATGAGCTGGACTCAACTAAGTGGAGCTGGATCTGAGCTGACTTAAGCTAGGGTGAGCTAAGATGAACTCTCTTGAGCTACCATTCAGCTGAGATTAACTGAATGGAGCTGGGATGAGCTAATCCTAGTTCAAGTGAGCTAGGTTCCAGCTGTGGTGAGCTGGATCAAGCTGAGTTCCAGCTAGTCTGAGCTTCTCCTTCACCATTTGCCTTCTTGACTGCTAGGGTTTTAGGGATCTGTATATCTGTTCATCCCTAACACTCACAAAAACATATCAAAAAGACAATAAAAAATGCAATGCATGCCTAACCTATTTTATGCCTAAATGCATCCCAAAAACCCATTTGCGGAGTAAAATCCTAAGAGCTAGGTTTGTTTTAATGAATAAGAATGATGATAAACTGGCGTTTATCACACCTCACCGAACACACCCACTCACACACGCACAGTACACCCTAAGCACACCACCATAACCACCCTCGCTCCACTCCACCACTCCCATCACATCCGCCATGCTCCGACGATGCTCTCTGAACATTTTGATGTGACCGAAAGGCCGTACTCTTGATTTGAGGTACCAAGTCGCATCCGCCATTACTGCCAAGTTTGAGGCAAGCTTGAAGTTGCCCCAGGTCTTGCTATGCCCAAGCTTCAGTCCCAGGACGTGAGGAATCACCTCGAGCATGGTTCTAGGCCCTTAGTTGAAGTCGTGTGCCTCTGCAGCCTCGCCAATTTGGCCATGACCTTGCTACTGTGGTGCATGAAAGGAAGGTGGGACATTTAGTCCCACCTCAGAAGTGAAGAGGCTCTTTCAGGCGCATAAATTGAATAATTGCCTGTAGCTGTTTGCCTCCAACACTAAGGGTGAGGTCCTCCTCCCCCTTCACTGGACTCATCCGCGACACCTAACCCGCGAACCTGGTTGACCCGACTACCCGCCTGACCTTCACTCCTTGCTCACCACACATGCCGGTGAGCCTAGACCTGGGTATGCGATATGTCCGATTACCCGACCAGCTGAGGCTCTGGGAGAGCAAGACTGAAATAGAAAGAGAGAGAAGAGTTGCATGGGGGTAGGGGGGTTTTGCTTTGAGAGGATTGGCTCAACACTTAGTCGGATTCAGAAGGCAGAAGGGTCAGAGAAGAAGAAAGCCTAAGGAAGAAGAAGAAGAGAGAGTCACAGGGCTGAAGATAGAAGAAGAAGAAGATAAGGGCCAAAGAAGAAGAAGTGAAGAAGAAGAAGGAGCAAAGAAGAAGCAAATCAGAGCAATAGAGAAGAAGAAGAAGAAAAGAGAAATCAAAGAAATCAAAAGAAGAAAAGGAGTAATGTAGCACAAGTCATTTAAGACATCTGATTACAAAATTAGACGTCTGAATTCTTATTCCCTCCTTTAATACATTTGAGTAACTATTCTATGTATTAGACTTATAATTGGTGATTCAAATCACCATTATTTTGTCTAAAACTCTTTTTACTCTTCATATACTCATGATCTACATTTCTAATTAGGTTTTGAGTAATATTATGTGTTTGCATTAATTGTTGAGATTAGTGTGTGAATTCCATTTGCTTCCTGTGCTCGACCTCAAAATCTTTTCAAGTAATAAAATTGTATTTATTTTCGAGGTGATTTCGACTATACTGCAACGTGATTATTTTAAACATCTATCTCGCCGTGTTAACAATGGGGAGGCAAACGTTTAGTTTTGAAAAATATGTGTTTCGCTTTATTTCTTTTTTATCATTTTTTATCTTTTATAATTTTTTTTGTATTTTTAACAGGGCAAGAGATCAGGTCGATGAAATTTATCTAGCTAATCTACTTGCAAAATATAAATGAAAGAGAGAGAGAGAGAAACAACCATATATTTCAAAACAAATGTTTGTTACAATTAGGAAAGCGGGAAAACTACACTAGAAAGTTGTAAAGATAGATAGAGATGAGAAGAATCCCCCTCGATGGTCACTTGGAGGATGACTTGCTCTGACGACACCTGGATGAAGGTGGTTAGGAGCGGGACGAAGGAGAACGGTAGGGGAAGAAGGAGACGGGGTAGGACATCATTGTGGCGAGGATCTACTTCCCGAAGTAGGTGAGAAGATGGCCACGAGATTCTCCATGAAGGGGGATGAGAGGTGGGGAAAAATATTTGATTTTTACTCTAGAAGAGCATCTCGGGCTTGAGACAAGCTCTCTCTAGAGCCTTAGAGGTGGTGAGGAGAATAAAGGAAGAGATGGTGAAGAATGGAGGGGGTAGGTCCTTTTATAGTGGAAGGAAGAGGAGGATTTCATGCATAGGGCATTAGTGATAGCTGCAATCATTGCTGAAGATCCGCCCAACTATCGCTAAAGATTCATGCCAACCCTTGCCCTCACTGGTAGGCGCATCATGCACCTGTGCCCCTTGCGTCGTGTCGCGCACGTGTACGCTGGCATGTATTGCACTGCGCTGCACGTAGCTGTGCTGTGCGTGCTTGTGCGTGCGCACATCCTTATGCGCGCTCCATTTCTCAATTGGGTGGGCCACAGGGATTCAAACCTGCGCCCCTCCCTTGGAAGTCCACGCCTCCCTCAACAGACTAAGTCGATGTTTGACTCGAGAAGACATCTTGTAGCACGCGATGGCGGAAGCTTCTCAGCCGTTGGATCAAGATCCAATGGTGGGAATGGAGGTCGCAGATGAGGAGTGGTGTGGGTGGGCGCTACTGTCCATCTTCTTTCATAGTGCTCAGATTGAGCTGATTTCTGAGTTGCCGGACTGCGATCGTCTCTCCGAATCCGTCAGTACGGTCAGATTTTTCATCCGAAGCCCATAAGGATGTCACATTGTCCCCTTGGCCATTGATCTTCCTCGAATCGCATAAGGTGATATGGGATTCCGATTAGAACAATCTCGGAGGCTTTGGACTTGCCTAAAGGTTTATCTATTCAACCAGTATCTTTCTTCCTACTTTTTTTCTTTTTTATGGGGTGAGCACATGGGCGAACCCAGTGTATATCTCCCAAATTTATTCTACTTCCCTGCTTCTTCCTTAGGTGTTTTGGGAATTATTTGTGCATTTTTGTGAGTTGGGCTCTGGACAAACGGCCAACGTGCTGTAGTCCATGACAACTTGCCAGGCATACTCATGCGGTGAAGTGTGGTTTATTTATTTTTTTCTCCTTTTTCTATTTTTTTATTTTTTTTATATTTTTTTCTTTATTTTTTTATTTTTAAGTATATTTTTTTCTTTTTCAGAGAAGGTGGCTTCCCTGATCTAGATTTACCAAAAAGTAGTAGAATGAGAATGGTCATGTAGCTGGGCTCTGGAAAGCTGGCCAATGGGCTATTACCCATCACAACTTGTCAGCCATAATACCCTAGCAAGTTCATTAGCTACCTAATTTTCATAAAACTATCAAAAAGTGAGTCAGTGCAAATAGTGTGTAGATGCTTTAGACTTAAAGTCTCCTCAAATCCGACAGTCAGTTGATAAGTCGTGTACTTATCACCCCAATTTATTAACCAAATTAAAATAAAATTAACTTGGTGTGGAATCATGACCAAGTCCACATTTTAGTGGACACCTGGGCAGATTAAGATCGAAGATCTGAAGAGTCTAAGTATTTAGGTCCTAAAGTATTATTTCTTAAAGTTAACAACTCCTAATTCCTAAGTTCTCTTCTCCTAATTCTAATTTGTTTATATTTTTGAATTTTTAATTTTTTTAAAGAAGATAGAAGAAATTCCGTGGAGCTAACAAAATATTTTCAAGACTAAGTATCCAGCCCCCCATGCCTAAATGATGCAATGTCCTCATTGTAAAAATAAAGACATGAAAAGGTTGGAATAAATAGAATATCACCTGAATTCCGTGAAAATCTAGTCGGCTTCGCAGAAAGAGTGGAGTATACACACATGCTAAGTTTATTGCCTTTAGCTAGGCATAATTTACAAACAAAGAGAAGGTTAAGAATTCACAAGTGTGGATCAGGATTAGAATCAAAAGATTAACCCTCAAACCCGCCAACAGGAGATGTACATAGATGTGAACCAGATTATGGTGCAAGCCCATGACCCAGGGTCGAGTGGTTCTAAGGTTCTGGATGAAAATCACCAAAAATTGGAGATTATTGTGCTTGCGGAGTCGGGCCTGTGGTTTGGTGGTGTGTAACCCAAGTCTAAAATAGCAAACAATGGGTAGATCTGGTTTGATAGATTTAGGTGTTCACTTAGACTTCAACTCAGAAAGATAGTCCATTATTCTATACTTGGGTTGCACATCAAAGATATCAAAAGGGTCCAGATAGAAGGTAGGTGGTTTTAGGTCAATAGGAACCCTTAAATCCAAACTTGCATGTCCCTCAGAAGTAGCTTCCCAGATTTTCATTTCGAAATTTCTATCCTCCAAGATCATAATTTCATATTCCAGGACCTCCTGCATATTATTCACCCCATCTAAATTATCCAAGTCCAATACTTGTGGTTGAATCAGGATTGACTTGGGTAGATTGATCTCAAAAGTATCATCATTCAGCTCTTTGGGGTGGGGTTGAAGATTGGGGCTACTGATTGAATCTTCTAGTAAATCAGGATTCAGATCCTCCAAGTTGGCCCCAACAGGATTACAATCCTCAATTATCGGGCTATCAAATGGTTCATCATGCTCCTCAAGCCCATTAGTCTCACTAAAATCATTCTCCTTAAGCTCAAGTGAGACTTCACCTAAAGATTCTTCACCCTCATAATTAAAGAATTCTTGATCCTCATTTATATATGTCTCAAAATCATATGTTGTTCCTTGGTTTATAGAGACATTTTTCCTTACTGGTTCAGGGATCTCAGGTGAGAAAATCACATCATCCTCGATTGGTTGTTCTAAACCAACCTGGTCATCTCCGATTTGATAAAAAATGTCCCCCCTGACATGTGCCTAAGCGGGTTTTGACATTGGCTCTCATAAAGGGGGTTCATGCTGAGAATCATCCCAAGATTGGACTAGGGCAACCACGAATTTCATCCTCAATCTTGACAACTTCCCAAGTAAAAACTCACCCGAGCCCCTATCCTTAAGATCTTGGAGCCAATACAATAAAGAACTACTAAGCTCATCAATCATTTTGATCATAGGCTCCAATGCTTCAGTGGTTGGTGTTGGCTGAGCTTCTAAAGATTGTATAGTGTTCCTCAAGGTAACCAACACCCTACCTTGGACCTAGTTCACCTGAACTGAATGGTTCGGTTCAGGGTTGGGTGTGTTTGGCTTAAATCTAGGGGAGTCAAGAAATTGAGGTTCTTGGGTCTCTCCCTGATAGTAGGTCATTTTGGGTTGTTCAAAGAAGGGTGATGACCCATATTCAATATAATCCTGGGGAGGGTAGGTGTTAAAATCATCATATCCTTCTTGATTGTAGATTGAGTTGGTTTGTTCATAAGAGGGTGGTGATCTATAATCAGTGTAGCTCTGGGAAGGATAATAATCATGATCATGATGTCCAGGGTTAAGTCTTGGACATTGAGGTTCGGAATCATATCCCTAATCAAAGTTATCCCAGCTAGTGGATGGGTAATCATAAGTCGAGTCAGGATAGTAATCATCTTATGGATAAGTAATGGTAGGAGGGTAGGATTGGAAATGCGTGTAGGATGTGGAAGCATACATGGTGAAGTAGGAGGGAAAACAAAGGAAAGAAAGGTGCCCTGCAGTACAATCAATCAAATTTTTCCTTAAATTAGATAGCTTAAGGACCTATGCTTCAGAAATGAACTCTAACCACACAACGAATTTGATGCTGTCTTTACTCTCGATGGTGCTAAAGTTGGGCCAGCAAAGTAGGGGGAGCATGTCCCAAGGGCCACTAATTATGCCAACCCTTTCTTACTTAAATCGTTTGACAATCGGGCAACCTAACTTAGCACCTTTTGAAGCAAGTAGACATCACTAATTCGAAATGCGTTTAAGAGAACACCCTGAAATGGATTCAATGAATCCTAGGGCCAACGTCTACTCAATTTTAATTAGTCTTGGGATGATTGTGCTCTTGGAATGTGATGAGCCCTTTAGATGGGTTGTGCCCTTAAAAATTAGTTAATATGTGTGTGCGTGTACAACCAATGATTTTTAAACAAGGTTTTGATGATGTGTCTTTTAGGGTTTAACCTTGTTTAGTAGCTTTTAGGGTTTAATCTTTAGGTTCGTTCAAATAAGTTCAGTAGAACACTCCAAATTTTTGCAAGCATCGATGATGATATATTCCTTTAAAGCTCAAAATAATGTGGAGTGCCTGGTTCAACCCTAAAAGTGAACCCTATGGGGCAAGCTACTAATGAATCACTTTTATCTTAAGTGGTGCAGCCCAAACAATTCAAGCAATTGGTCTATTGCACCACATGATTAAGGCACACAAAATGTCTTAACCTAATCAGATTTCTACTCACTTATGTGTATGTTGAGTTAAGGTGTACCGGATCCACAGGTCAAATCTTGGTTAAGTGGTAGAATCAAAGTGATTGTGCACCTTAGGATGAGAGTTGTGAGTGTTTAATGTGTGTAACTTTCAGTAAATCTCACAATCAGGTAGTGTTTTTTTTCTTAATTTACGCGGGTGGGTGAGGGGAGGTGAATTGACAATGAAATAGCTAGGACTAACCTAGGGTTTATGCAAGCACCTAAGCTGGTTTGGGTTTGATTTATTAGTGTGGAGAAATGAAATGTAGGGTGGGGGTGGTGGGGATACACTTACAGAACCTTCTAACCACACTTTACTCCAATCTATTCCACTTTGGCTCACCTTGGAATGGTACCTGTAATCACAGAAAGAAAGGAGCAAAGTGAGCTAAAAAGTTATGTAAGGCGGAAAATGTGAGAAAAACCAAAGTGAGTTGCCTCCTCGACAACTACACCAAAATGATAGGTGAGTTTTTCGCAAGGGAAATCAGGGTTTTGGAGAACCTGTCATTGTAGTCATAAAATATCGCTACCAGATAAAATTTATATTGAAACTCAAGATGAGTCCCGGGTCGAACACAAGGAGGCGACATTTGATTCTTTGAAAACCATGTTTTACTTTGTTTCTTCTTGGTATATTGTATTTGCTATTTTTTTGGCATTTTACGATAGTAAGGAAACAAGCATGAATAGTATCTACACTAAGCTAAAGCAAGAAAGAACTATTCTACTTGCTAAGTATGAAGGAAGAGAGAGAATAAAAAACTACTTCTAGATATATGCTTCAAAAATGTTTATAACAATAGATTCAATATTATGAAAGTAGTAAAAGGGAAAGGGGGTGAGAGAAATCTTCTTTGTAGACTGCTTGGAGGACGAAGCTGTGTTGATGGGGCTCAAACGAAGATGTTGAGGAGCTGGAAGAAGAAGAATGACGTCGAAAGATGAGGGGAGGACGGGCGGTATCACGACGTGATTCGCTTCCCAGAATGAGGTTGAGATAACGACTAATGAGAGTTCCATGAATGCTGATGAGAGGGTGGAAAATAATTTTTCTTTTCTCTAGTGGAGCATCCCAAAGGCTTGGGACACAATCTCAAGGTGTGTTTTGAGCTCTAGGGTAGGTGAGAAGAGCAAAGGAAGGGATGAAGATGGATGGAGGGGTGTAGGTCCTTTTATAATGGCGAAGAAGTGGCAAAAATCCATCCATGGGCTATATTGATATTCAAGTCATCGCTGAAGATCCGCCACAAGCATTGCTAAAGGGATTGCTAGTGCTCGCATAATCACATGCGACACGCGTGTTTTGCTAGCTTTGGCGAGGACGGTTCGCAGCAGTTGCATCGGAAGTGGATGACTGAGATGGCGCAGGGATTGCGCGCTAGATGGCACATCAGATGGAGCATCGATTAGTGCGTCATCGTGTGGGTGCAAATCACGCAGCTCTGATCATGCCACGTCGTGAATTCTCCGCATCTTGATGGTTATCCAATGGACGCAATCGAATTATGCCTGTGCTCGTGAATCGAGTGCTTTGGGCGGGCTTCGAACACGTGCCTGTGTGTAGTGGGTGAAGGTGCTCTCCAACGCATTGTTGCAGCCAAT
Organism: Thalassia testudinum; assembly: GCA_037157565.1. Classification (NCBI taxonomy): domain Eukaryota; kingdom Viridiplantae; phylum Streptophyta; class Magnoliopsida; order Alismatales; family Hydrocharitaceae; genus Thalassia; species Thalassia testudinum. The sequence continues at coordinate 13,014,868 of JAZHRO010000062.1, read as the reverse complement.
GGTCACATGGAGGGAATTTCGTGCACACGCTCTCGACCGCTGGATGTCGATTCAATGATCGAGATCTCATGTCCGCGTTCTCCTTTGACGTAGAGTGGCGCGTTGAGGTGATTCTTTGCCATTGGATCATGATCCAATGGCTGGGATCGCATGATGGCACTGCCTGCGAGATGGAGAGGAGGTGCTGGGACGAATTTGGGCGGTTGTGATGGCACCACGTGGTTCCATCATGGCTATCCATTTTCCTCACTTTGTATGTGGTGCCATGGATGTTGGATTGGGTTAATTTTCACACCGTTGGACTGCGATCGTCAATCTAGATCCATCTATGCGGTTAGATTTGTTGTTTGAAGCTCTAAATTGCATCACCTAGCTCCTTGGCCATTGATCTTCCTCGAATAGCACAATGTTCTATAGGACTCCGATCAAGATGATTTCGGAGGCGTTGGACTTCGATCGTCGTCTTGATCAGATCCATATGGTTGGATCGTCAATCCGAGGCCCCGAAATACATCTCCTTCTCTTCTGGCCACAAAAGGATGCGAATTAACCTATAATTTACACAAACTATTCTAAATGCAGAATTAGGCATGTTATGCAATATTTATAATATGGAATGCATATATAAGGTTAGTAACATGCGTAAGTAGGCATTTTATCCTAAATGGATGTGTATAGATCAGCCTCTTACCACCTCCATTGACACTGCCACCATCAACGGAAAGCTCTCATCGCGGCCAACCTCCACTAAGTTCTACATGTCTGATTGTGGCCTCCTCTTTGCACATGCACTAGAGAAACAAATGCTTTGTTTTAGATCGTAATGATATTTACATTCAATGACATTTTCGAATTTTTTATTTTTGATATTTGGATTGTTTTATTGAGGTAAAATTGTGGCATCACCCTCGCATTCTTGCATTATTAATCAACTCTTTCAGATGAAATTGGGATTCAGATTTGCACTCGAGTACACATGCAATTGAAAATTACGTGATTTACCACTAGACATACATTGTTCGCCTATTTGGATCTTTGATTTCTTATGCAAAATTTACGTAAACTACCCTTAATTTCTGTATAAATTGGAGATTCATATTCAGTGCACCATATCGATTGATTGATTTGACGAATACTTCTGCGAACATGATTGTTACATATCTGTGATCTTATTGGTCTATTCCTCCTTGTGGATATGACCTAATCCACCGTGGTTAGTTTTACTGATAAATATTTTTGATCTGGGATTTTTCCACCACGAGATTTTACTGCGACAATGTATTCTCCTGACATATTTTTCTAAAAAGTGAAATTCTATGTTCAAATGGCACTGTTGCTGAGGAGGCAATGGGTGTACTAGGTTCACTTGATTTATGTTTGATTATTCTGAGGTGCATATTTATCTAACCATTCTCTATTTTTCTGTGCAAGGAATCTGATGAGACAACAGGAGTAGTGGAGCAATGACATCGACCTTGAGCAACACCCACACCCACAGAGAGGACGCAAAGAGAAGGAGACCTGGATCTCGTTCTCACAGGAGATTCTCCTTCGTCGTCGAGTTTATTTCATTTCAGTCTTCTCGCCCTTATAGTAATTGGGGCTAATTTTTGGGTGTCTGTCCCCACTTGCTTTAGCAGCTAGGGCTATTTCTCTTTGTGTGAGTGATTAAGTTTCTGCCTCCGTGCTCTAAAAAGAAAAGATAAAAAAAAATCTCGAGCTGCCTGTTTAGGAGTTGCATACCCTTAGGTGCACGCATTTAGGGATGATTAAGCAGCATATTAGATCTCATTTTTGCATTGTGTACATATCGGCACAGAGATTGCTTGAGTTAGGTATACCGTTCTATCTTTGCATTCAGTTCATGTTTATGCATTGCATGTGGATTAAATCTCAAGACCACCAAATTGATTGAATTGACCTAATCCAGTGGTCGCTTAAATGAAATTGGGAATGCTAATCAGATTCGACCTTAAATCAAAATCACATTTGATCAAAAGGGACTTGTGTGCGATTCTTCTCAAAATCAAACTGATTTGCGGTTTGATGTAAACTTCTGACATTGAGCATGCACACTAGGCACCGCACTAGGTCTCGGTCCCTTAAGGCTGTAGGCACCGATCTGTTCATTTGTGTCGACCCTCCTATTTTACTTTTTGGTGGTGATATTATCTAGTGTCCAACTGTTTTGATACATCAAGGAGGGGGAAACCCCTTAAAGGAACAAAAGGGTAGTTAAGAGGCATTGCATTCGCATCGCCTCAAAGGAAGGGTTCACCCTACTTGCATCCCTTAGTTCTGTCCTTGGAGTAACTTCTCACTAGGTCACTTGAGAGTATTATTGAAGCAAGGTATAGGTCCTAGGGCACGTGAAGGTCGACTTAGGGCTCGTAATTAATTGTGCAAATTCTTTGGCCACCAAGAAAGAATGTAACTGACTTCCATTCTTCTCCAAAGAGCTTGTCAGGGGTCTCAAGTCACAGCCCCCTCTTATTCCACTAAAGTTGGAACGGACGAGTGCAAACTTGACCCCATTTGACAACTTTAAGGAGTAGGTTGGAGGTTAGCTCAAATCTACTCTAAATAAAAGGAGTCCCATGATGCGGAAAAATACATGTTTTATAAATTGATGTATTAGTGTCACTGTAACGCATAAATCTACAATCAAGTTTTACAATTTATAACCTAGATAGTAGAGCATTTAGGGTCATCCAAATAGGCCAAATAGGCCCTCCTCAATGCCTGGTCGTCCTCCTCCAAGATGAATGCTTCTCCTTGGCCTGGCACAAGGAAGAAGGGAAAGAAGAAGGCACCAAGGGGGTGAGTAGGTTGGCCTCTTGTGGTAAACACATTTATTAATGGTAAAATGCCTATTCATGCATGTTCCTAGGCTTAGATTTGCATTTCATGTTATAAATATTGCATAGCAAGCATCATTCTACATTTAGAGTAGTTGTATATAATTTAGGTTAATTGCATCCTTTTTGTGGTTAGGAGAGAAGGATATTTATTTCGGAGCCTCGGATTGACGATTTGACCGTACGGATCTGATCAAGACGACTATTGGAGTCCAACGCCTCTGAAATCACCTCGATCAGATTCCCGTAGCACCATATGCAGTCTAAGAAAGATCAACGGCCAAGGGACTAGGAGAATAATTCAAAGCTTCAAATGATAAATCCGACCGCGTGGATGGATTTGGGTCGCCAATCGCAGCCTAACGGCATGAAAATAAACTCAATCCGACCTCTGTAGCAGCCCTTACAACAAGAAGAAGATGGACGGCCCAGACTATGCCACGTGGTGCAGCCTGATTAGCCCATAGTTGTGGGCTATTTAAGTATTTAAGTGCCTACACATTAGGTTAATTCTAACATTTATTCAGTATAAATTAGGATGTAAATAGATTAATTCATAGTTTTAATTTAATTACATAATCCATGCATTGCATTCATATTTTAAGTGCATTTAGAATTAGCTTAGAATGGCATTTATCTAATTGGATAACCAATTAGGTACATTATTTTTATTAACATAAAAGTTGAGGGTCTGTATATAAATGGCCCTAATATTTTAACATTATTTTCTTTATTTTTCTTCTTGCAGGAACGGCTGCTACTCCAACGCCAAACGGCCGCAGTGAAGAACCCATTCAAGGGGGAGCGGATGTGGTGGATCTGGTCGGGCGGATGATTTCAAATGTGTGCAGGCCACTACAAAAGGAGGAGGGAGGCAGCCGAGCTCGGGAGGCCTCCACCACCGACCCACCACTGTGTAGAGAGACCTTCTCTCTTCCACTCCATACTGCTGGTCTCTACTGTGGCGGCGAGTCTCCACCACCGTGGGCGTGTGGTGTGACAGGCCACACCGCCATCCGGAGCTCGCTTGCATTACCGTGAGCACCTTAGCGTGCATCTCCCTCGCCGTCGTCACCAACCACCACCGCCGCAACAACCGTCAACCACCCTTTCAGTAACTTAAGACGTCCGGGAAATTTCCCGGACGTCTGAAGCTACCCGCTCACCTCCAACGGCCCACACCCTCCTCACCTGCAGACCCGCTCTCCACGCGCCTGCAGTCCATGCCATCCTCCCGTGCCTGCAGACCAGCGTACACCTTCGCCCGCATGCCCGCCACCAGCAGCAGCCACCTGCGCACAGTTGCAGAACTCCAACCGCCCTTCCCAGCGCCTGCAGACAAGCACCATTCACCCACACCTGCAGAGCCCTTCGCCCCCGCACCTGCCAGCAGCAGCAGCCACCCTCGCACCTGCAGACCCGCACAACCGCGCACGCCTCCGCCCGCGCCTGCAGCTTGCGCACCCACTCCCGCGCTTGCAGCCTCCTCCGCCCGCGCCAGTAGAGCCGCCAGCAGCAGCACGCGGCAGTTCTCACGCCAACAGGCCGCGCACGCTCACCGGCTGCAGCACCTCCGCCGGAGCTCATCCAGCCACCTTCGGCCGCCGCGCGACTCGCCGCCACCACCGATTCGAAGCCCTTGGTCCAAGGGACCTCCTCCAAGCTTCCCGCGCCTTGCCATCCGCTCCTCGTCGCGCAAGACAAAGGGGAAAAATTCCCCTGTTTTGCTACAGTAAACTGTCAATTAGAAATTACATTTTTTGCCATTGTCACTTTTTAATCATATTTTATTGATTCTGTATTGCAGAAAATATCCTCTAGTTTCTCAGAATTGCTATTTCAGCATTGTTTCTTGCTTAAACCTTAATCTGAAGGCAATTTTGGCTTGATTCTTGTCCAAACTAACTTCGAACAAACATTTTTAACTGGTACGAATTTTAATACGTCATTGCCTCCCTGTGGATTCGACCCGCTCCTCTGCGAGTGGTTATTTTTTTTCTTAAATATTGATTAGTCGATTTTTCCACCACATTAAACTGCAAACGACTTTAAAGCGAAAGATCGACGAGTCAAATGGCGTCGTTGCCGGGGAGGCAACAGATGCAATAATTTCGCTTGATTTTATTTTGATTATTTGTCAATTGCACAGTGATTTGACCATTTATTATTTTCTTTTCTGTGCAAGAAAATTTGTGCAAGAATTAGCCACTGTGAGAGGCGATCCTGGACATCGCCAGAGGAGAAGTGGATGAGCAATTCTGAAAGGAGGAGAAGGATGAGGACACGACGGACACCATTGTATTTAGTCGCTAGTTTAATTAGAATAGAATTAAGACTGTAGACTTAATTTTTCATTGCACTTAGTTTGAAACCCTTGTTCTGGGGCATATTTTGAGGGGTCTATTCCCCGATTTTGTTTTGGGCCCGTGTTGGGTAATTTTTGGGATTCTGTTCCCTTTTCTTTAGATTTAGGTTTTTTTTTATTACTTTTATTTGCTTGTGCATAAGTAGTTCTAAAAAAAATAAAAAAAAAATGAGCTACCTGCTAGAAGCTGCCTGCCCTAGGACGAACCATTTAGGTCTATATGAGCAGCCTCTAGATTTACTTCTCTGCATTGCGTGCATTCTTGCATCGTAGATCACTGGAGGCAAGGTACGCATTCTCTTACTTTGCATCCTATTTTTGATCACGCATTGCATTTGGGATTTAATGCGAAGACCACCTAATCTGTACTGAATAAATCTAACAAGTGGTCACATTTTCTTTTTAGAAAAAGGACTAATTAAAGGAAGGACATTTTAAAAACCAAGGATTTGATTTTCAAACTTGGTGTGCGATTCAAAGTTCAAAATCTTTTACGGTGTATGCACACTTATTTCACTTGCACCATGGCACGCTTCTAGAAACTCCTTAGGTTTGCAAATACTAGGACAAGAGCCCTCCTTTCGTTGGATTCTGAAGTGTTCGAAACTTGAGATCAAAGGTTTTGCAAGTCCAAAGAGGGGGATACCCTGTCACGGATTTTTGGGGGTAGTTGAGAAGCACCACGAAAGCACAGCTTCAAAGGAAGGCTTAGGCCTACTTGCATCCCTCGATCTTCCGTCTTTGGATTTACTTGACCATTTGAGATTTAGGGAAGAACACCTAAGCTCCAACTAGGTCTTCTTAGGCGAGCCGTAGGTCGACAATAGGCACGTAAATTGATTGAACAAATTGTATTGTCACCTGCAATCTGACTTAAAATCAAAAGCCTAAATTGGGAAAGACCTAAAAGGTCCTTTTTGAATTGTGTTTTGCTTGGGGAATTCTGATTGAAGTGTGAGTTAGAATGGACCACATTGCTTTTCATCCTTTCACATCTTGCCCACACCCTCACCCCCACTCTGCATCCTTCGATCCCAGACGCTGAGATGGTCCATTCCTTGATGGACATAATGACAATCATTGGGATCCATTTTACTCCTATTATAGGAGTATTGGCCTGGTTAAGCCCCAAATCAGTGAGCAGAGCCTAGGAGCAGGATTTGCTTTGCCCAATATCCCACATACCAAAGAAATACCCAACCCACCCTCCCTGAAAAAATATTATGGTTGGACAAACACTCCTGGGTACTATAAGCCTGAGCCTGACTTCTCTCATGATAGAAATGACCTCTCCTCTTTGAAGATGGAAATACAGAAAATACAAAATGAAATGAGTGAATTGTTAGGAGAATCTTTGAGAGCAGGCCAACAAGAAAGAGATGAAATTAGCCACCCAATCTACCCCATTGAGGATGACGTACACCCCTCTACAATAGATGCATCTCCCGTGGGAGAGCTACACTTTAAGTTGGAGGAAAATTCTAGGGAGAATAGCTACTTTTCGAGGATCGATTTTGAAACCTCCCCATTAGATGACACTTCCTTGAGAGATCTACACTTTAGGTGGGAGGAAAATACACATGAAAGTAGCTATGCATTGGATGAAGAAAGGTGACAACCTGAGGAAGATGATGATAAGGTTGAGTATCCACCTGATTTATATTGGAGTCAAAAGAAGGGAATGATGGTACCATTGGAAGACCTCGACCCAGATGATAGTATTTTCGTGACATTTGATGAAGTGGGTCAAAGTCAAGTTGTTAATCCTACCCTCCCTTCTGATCATGATATGGAACTCAAACCCACCCTTAGGGAACCTAACCCTAAAGAAATTGACCTATCTGAGGAGTCTGATGTTACCAGTGTAAACCATTTACCTCAGATAGAGCACCCTAAGGGATCTGCTGAGATATTAAATGATTCTAGACCTCGGGTACATGATGAATTGTGTGATGAGGAGGAAGACGAATTATTTGAGGAACCTACATTCAAGATTTGGAGTGACACTAAGGGTGATTATGTCTTATTTGAAGAGTTAGCCCCTGAGGATGTCACAAATTTGACCAAATTAGGTTTCCTTAGCACACCATTGATGATATTTCTCCTCATGATAAAATGATGGAAAATTTGGAAGCAATTTCTAAGATTTATGTGGATTCACATATAGACTCCGGGGAAGATTTGAGTAAAGAACAAAAACCCGGGGATGACATTGATAGGATAATCCCTAGATCTGTTGCTTCCAACCTACCTTCATTCACTTCGAAGTCACCCTCTGATTCGCTTATATCTGAAAGCGAAATTGTGACTCCTGATGAAGAGCAGGAAGATACATGTGATGGTGCAAGGAATGCTAGGGATGAAATTGAGGATTTAGAAAGAGTGTTTGGGATGGACACCGAGCTGATTAAACCCAACCTAGATCTTATGGCCATCCCACAACATCGTAACTTGGACACCCTAGACGATCCTTGCCTTAGAGAACTGCTCACTTTTGTTCTGACCAGGGGGCATAACAGACCAATATTTCCTGTAATGGAGTATCGGGTATGGATTGATGATTTATTTAGTCAGTCCATTACCCTGGGGGTTTATCTCTGTACCATTCCTTCCCCATTCTTTTTGGAGGATCCTTGTCATCCTCCCCCTACCCCTTTGGAGGTTGTTTTACCTGTTTATCCTTTAGAACCTCTTCTGGTGACATGGGAAGATTTCATTCCCATTTTAGTTGGGTGAGCATTTGCTATCGGGATTCATCATCAGCTTGCCAACATCCTAGGTTACCTATTTTCTAGGCCAACATTGTTTTGCTCATTTTTAGGGCCTGTTTCTGCAATTCTTGAACCTGATTTGCAGGTTCTTTGGCTATTCAGCCTAGCTCTAACCCAGGTAATATCCTTCTATGCACTGAGGACATTGCAGATTTTAGGCATGGGGGGGTGTACTTGGGGATATACATAGCATAATTGCATACATTTGTACATATATAAAAAAAAAAGGTTTTGAGCTTAACTGGCTAGATCTTGCAGTCTTAAGCAAATCAGAACTCTAGGGTAGACTAAGTTAATTCTAGGGTCAAACTTTAGAAGCTAAAAGAGCTACTAGCTTTAGACCTTTAGGGTCCTTTGTGGACTTAAAAACTTAAGTAGGAGTTAAGTTGTGGACCATTCCTCAAGAGGTTGAGGAAGGGAAACTAGGGTTTGAGTTAAAAGGTGGGGTAGTACCTGGAGTCTTATTCTACCTTTTGGTTTACGGGTCCTTGTAACCCAAGCATCCAAATTTCACACACTTGGTCAGGTAATCAACTTAATTTCTGTCTTTCTGAAAAGAGATTTGGTTCTCTTAGTTTTGACTTAAGAGAGGCTTGAAAACACATTTTGATTGGAAGAGTTCCCGCTGCAGGAGAGGTGGAGTATATACTCACCTTGAGGATGCGATGATAACATATTATCTCCTCGGCGCTTGTCTCTTAGGATATCCATCCTACTGGGTGCATGTAAGCGCATTGCGCGGTTCAGATACCATGGGCGGCCCTATCTTGAAGTGCCGATTGCCATAGGCCTGAATTCGCTTAAGAAATCCATGGGCGATACTATCTCGAACTGTCGATTGCTAGGAGTTCTTGGAGTCGTTATGGGCGGTGCTATCTCGAAGCATCGAAAGCCAGGCACCCTTCGAGGTATGGTAATGGGGACAATGAATCTGACACAGCCGTATTGATAGCTGATCTGAGGTTAGACTTAGAAGAATAAAAAAAAAAAAAAAATCCTTTAACTCAAATAACTCAGACCAATGCACAGGCATGGATGCTTTAATCTCAGGGATCAATAAACTTTAGGGTAGAGTCAGAAATCAGGGAAACTTGTGCCTGCAACTCGCTTTTAGCTGACCTAGTCTATAACTTAGCAACTACTTAGCAACCTTGGGTCTAGAGCCTGAACTTAATATGCTTCTGAAGGAAGACTAAGTGAGTTGACTAGTCTACTTGGAGTGCTACGTTTCACTTAATTTTGCTAGGGACTAGCAAAAACTAGGCATGGGAGTATTTGATTAGCCCATAGTTGTGGGCTATTTAAGTATTTAAGTGCCTACACATTAGGTTAATTCTAACATTTATTTAGTATAAATTAGGATGTAAATAGATTAATTCATAGTTTTAATTTAATTACATAATCCATGCATTGCATTCATATTTTAAGTGCATTTAGAATTAGCTTAGAATGGCATTTTTCTAATTGGATAACCAATTAGGTACATTATTTTTATTAACATAAAAGTTGAGGGCCTGTATATAAATGGCCCTAATATTTTAACATTATTTTCTTTATTTTTCTTCATGCAGGAACGGCTGGCTGCTGCTCCAACGCCGAACGGCCGCAGTGAAGAACCCATTCAAGGGGGAGCGGATGTGGTGGATCTGGTCGGGCGAATGATTTCAAATGTGTGCAGGCCACTACAAAAGGAGGAGGGAGGCAGCCGAGCTCGGGAGGCCTCCACCACCGACCCACCACTGTGCAGAGAGACCTTCTCTCTTCCACTCCATACTGCCGGCCTCTACTGTGGTGGCGAGTCTCCACCACCGTGGGCGTGTGGTGTGACAGGCCACACTGCCATCCGGAGCTCGCTTGCGTTACCGTGAGCACCTTAGCGTGCATCTCCCTCACCGTCGTCACCAACCACCACCGCCGCAACAACCGTCAACCACCCTTTCAGTAACTTAAGAGGTCTGGGAAATTTCCTGGACGTCTGAAGCTACCCGCTCACCTCCAACGGCCCACACCCTCCTCACCTGCAGACCCGCTCTCCACGTGCCTGCAGTCCACGCGATCCTCCCTCGCTTGCAGACCAGCGCACACCTTCGCCCACACGCCCGCCACCAGCAGCAGCCACCCGCGCACAGCTGCAGGACTCCAACCGCCCTTCCCCGCACCTGCAGACAAGGGCCATTCACCTGCGCCTGCAAAGCCCTTCGCCCCCGCGCCCGCCAGCAGCAGCAGCCGCCCCCGCACCTGCAGACTCGCACAACCGCGCACGCCTCCGCCCGCGCCTGCAGCCTCCTCCACCCGCGCCTGCAGAGCCGCCAGTAGCAGCGCGCGGCAGTTCTCACGCCAACAGGCCGCGCACGCTCATCGGCTGCAGCACCTCCGCCGGAGCTAGTCCGGCCACCTCCGGCCGCAGCGTGACTCGCTGCCACCATCGATTCGAAGCCCTTGGTCCAAGGGCCCTCCTCCAAGCTTCCCGCGCCCGGCCATCCGCTCCTCGTCGCGTAAGACAAAGGGGAAAAATTCCCCTGTTTTGCTACAGTAAACCGTCAATTAGAAATTACATTTTATGCCATTGTCACTTTTTAATCATATTTTATTAATTCTGTATTGCAGAAAATATCCTCTAGTTTCTCAGAATTGCTATTTCAGCATTGTTTCTTGCTTAAACCTTAATCTGAAGGCAATTTTGGCTTGATTCTTGTCCAAACTAACTTCGAACAAACATTTTTAACTGGTGCGAATTTTAATATGTCATTGCCTCCCTGTGGATTCGACCTGCTCCTCTGCGAGTGGTTATTTTTTTTCTTAAATATTGATTAGTCGATTTTTCCACCACATTAAACTGCAAACGACTTTAAAGCGAAAGATCGACGAGTCACAGCCCAGGCCGCCAGCACATGCACGCAACATCGCACGCACGGGCGTGCAGGCGCACATGCACGTAGCGCCAGCGCGTGGGCGCGTGCACGCACGCGGCAAGGCAAGAGCGGCGCCAGCGCAGCGTGAGGTGGACTACAGCAACGCATGAGTTAGAATTATAGTGACGCTTACAGCCGTCGGTAATTCAGCGCATGCCAGCAGAGCCAGCTGTGGGTGCCAGCGGACATGAGCTGCCTACAGCGACGTTTCTAGGGACGGCCTGGATGTCACTAATGGTCCCATATCGATTTGTCTCTCTCCACCACTATAAAAGGACCTACACCCCTCCCTTCCAAGCCATCTCTACCTACTCTATTCCCACCTACTCCCAAGCTCTAATAAGCCTACCAGCGCTCTATTAGAGCTTATTCTCAAGCTCCCAAGGTGCCTATTAGTGTAGCGAACCTCTGCCCCACCAAATACTCCTCCAACTTCCCATCTCCCTTCATTGGTCACCTTGGAGTCATCCTCTCACCTCCATTCCAGTAGCAGATCAACTCCATCTTCTCACCTACATTCTGGAGCTATGCCGAAGCTTTCCTCAACCTGATGTCCTCCAGCATCTCACCTCCGTCGTCCCGCTCCCCACCTCCTTCGTCTGAGCTTCCGCCAGGCACCGTCGTCTCACCGAACAGTCGATTCGGGAGATTTCCGCTCACCTCCCTCTCTTTATATGCTTTCATAGTTTCTTGTAATTTACATTGGAAGTAATATATATCATATTTGTTCTACATCTCTATCTTGTGATAAATTTGCTTGTTTTCTTTTATTTCAAAAATACAAAAAAAATAAAACCCCAAAATACCTTGTCCAGAGCCCAACCACAAGACTGTTATCTTTGTACTGCCTTTAGGTAAAACTTAGATCAGGAAAGCCACCTACTTAAAAAAAAAGAAGAAAGAGAAAGAGAAAAAAAGAGAAAGGAGAGAAAAATAAATAAATAAAATAAAACCACACTTTACAGCACAAGAAAGGAGAGTATGGTTGGCAAGTTGTCGGTGGTAACAACTCAACGACCGGTTGTCCAGAACCTAGCTCACAACAAAAAAAATGCACAATAATTCCCAAAACACTTAGGGAAGAAGCGGGGAAGTAGAATAAACCGGGGAGATATACACTGGGTTCACTCTTGTGTTGACCCTATATAAAAGAAAGTAGGGAGAAAGCTACCGATCGTAAAGATAAACCTTTAGGCAAGGTCACCTACGGTCATAGAAACTCGAAGTCCGTCTTAACGGCTGTTTTGTGAGTCTCACTTTTTCACAAAGATGCCTAGTACTTAGAGTCCTTTTTGAGTCTTGGGTAGGTTGGGTAGCCGTAAAAAGTTATCCCGGAACTCTCAAACTCCAAAAGTACAAAAAAAAATTAGAAAAGAAGAAAAATAAAAAATATATATATCTTCCCTTCTCAAATAAGGCGAGAATTGGGCGGTCTGCATTCTGGCAGACACACGGGTACTGTTGAGATTTCGTAGTTTAGGACCTTACTTGAAATTTTCTATTATTAATAAAAGACTTAGGCTTAAGCGATCTAATCCTAATTCTACCTTTATACATAGCATATAGTTTAATTTTTCTAGGGACTAACAAAGGATAGCATGGGGGTATGATGCAAACACATTTATTAAGGGTAAAATGCCTATTCATGCATGTTCCTAGGCTTAGATTTTTATTTCATGTTATAAATATTGCATAGCATGCATCATTCTGCATTTAGAGTAGTTGTATATAATTTAGGTTAATTGCATCCTTTTTGTGGTTAGGAGAGAAGGATATTTATTTTGGAGCCTCGGATTGATGATCCAACTGTACAAATCTAATCAAGACGACGATCAAAGTCCAACGCCTCTGAAATCACCTCAATCGGAGTCCCGTAGCACCATATGCAGTCCGAGGAAGATCAACGGCCAAGGGACTAGGAGAATAACTCGAAGCTTCAAATGATAAATCCGACCACATGGATGGATTCGAGTCAACGATCGCAGCCTAACAGCATGAAAATCGACTCAATCCGACCCCTGTAGCAACCCCTACAACGAGAAGATGGACGGCCCAGACTACGCCACATGGCACAGCCCAGGTTGCCAGCACACGCACGCAACACCGCACACGCGTAGCAGCGCGGGTGCACGCGCAGGCACCCATGCGCGTAGTGATGAGACTCTCATCATGATCTCTAATTACCCCTAATTAACTAGTCTTCCTAGTTAATTAGCTAAGGTTATGAGTTTATAAGGGTTAATTATAGAATAAGGGATATTTAGTAAAGGACCTTGAAATAAGTTTAAAATGAAATTTTATCATTCAATTAACATTATTAATAATTTAAATAATAATTGGACTCAAAATCCTATTAATCATTCCCTTAATTAATATGATAACTTAAACATAATGTAAACCTAAGTATATAATAACTTAAGTGATTTTACTTAATCTAATAAATTAATCTAAAAAGGTCAAAAATGTAAATTCAAGGTGAAAACATAATATTTACCTTATTTACTAACATATATAAAAAGTTGGAAAAGATCTAAATTAAAATAAACCCTCAAAACTTGGGTTTACATTTTAGTCCTTAAAATTCATTATAGTCGGGTCCTTAAGTTTTATTACTTTTATGTCCCTCTTCGTCTTCTTCTTCTTCTTCAGCCGAATGAACTGCTGGCGGCAGAGAGTCACCCCACCGCGCGATCACCGCCCTGCCGACATCATCCTTCTTTGTCCAAGCTCTTACAGCTTGCGCTCACCACCTCCACTTCATCCACCAATCTGGATTAATCGATAATCCTATTTTTCAGTGGGAGATAACCTCACCATCATCGGAGATGACGATAGAGGTTAAGCTCCTCAAGCTCCTTCTTCGGCCAGACCCCGCCACTCTCTTCGCCGCAAACTGCTATAAATACCCCCTCACACCTCTGATTTTATTCAAGTTGTCTCCCTTCCCTCTTCTAACACTGTAGCCAACCCAATAGGCTATTCGTCCAAAACTTCGGTGACTTCCCATTCCATTTTCCGACTTCCTCCGTCCATCTTAATCAACCAAGGAGATCAGCCGTGGTCTTCCGCGTCTCTGACACAGGCGCCGACCTAAGGAATCCTCTGCTCCATCTCAAATCTGCCTGCCAGAGATCTTTCTTCCACCCTCTGATTTCGTCGTCCGCTATGAACTTTTGGCGAAACCCTATTGACCCCTTCATCCTGGTAATAGTAGATTAGGAGTAGGAGTAGGAGTAGGAGTAGGGTAGCTTAGTTAGTTAGTTTAGGTAGTTAGATTAGAGTAATTTTAGATTTTAGCTTCTTCTTCTCCAACTTCGACGAGTTCCTTGAGCTCGCCAGAGACTTAATTTCATCTTTTTAATTCACTGTACACCTTCCTGTATCTTCCATGTTCATTTCTAAATCACTTAATCACTAATTGAATCACCTAACCGCCTAATTCAAATTCCACCTTCACCGACTACTGTCACTGTCTATGGTGACATTAATCGAGATAATTCCACCTCCATTGGGTTCTTCATCATCTATCCACCACTAATGAACCCTAATCGACACTATAATACATATTAATATCACATATAACTTAAATGCCCAAATTTAATTAAGTTCCTGAGCTCGCTGTCCATGGCGGCTCAGGAACAGTTCAAATCTTAAATTAAATGCATATTTATGAATATAAATACCTGTTGACTTGTTTTAACCTCTCAATCGAGTGGTTAAACAAGTCCTGAGCTTATCTCAAATCAAATCCTTTAAGAAAACAAACTCACTGTCAAATCTTACATTTTAATGAACAAATGAGGAATTAAAAGTGATACTGAGGTTCCTTGTAACCTTAGGATCTTTTCTAAATAAAAAATGGTAAGTTTTATCAATCTGTGCACATTTTTCCTATTTTCTGGACTCACTGGAGCTCCGGCGAGCCAAATCTATGTTTCAGCCTCTAGAACTTGCTGAGTAGCTCTAGAATGACAAAATGAGGATCACTGATTGTCTTGAGGATATTTGTTTGAAGATTTAACCATTGAAGCTAAAGATTGAACATCTTCCCCAACTCCCGTAGAGTTGGAGAAGTCTATTTAAAGAGATCTGAGAAGCATTTAATGATCTTAGAAGCTTCAGTGCAATGCACTAAAGCTATTTAAACCTTTAAAACACTGTAACAATCTACCAATGATTCTGTCGAACACACATGTTTTCAAGTTCAGGCGGTGTGCCTGAAACCCTAGGAATCAAGGTCAGAACACCTTCCTGAAGATCTAAATAAATTTTTGATGTTGAGGAAATTCTAATTGAGGCTTCGATTTCCTGTGGAGAAGCTTTGAATAGAAAGTCAATTTTTATGCTTCCACAGTCAAACATGAGTCTGTTAATGGAGATCTGAGCTCGAATTGAGGAATTGAGAAGTGTAAATTGTTTCTGAGAACTTATTTGATGATCTAAAAGTGATTAAAGTAAGCTCAGATGATTTATTTAGTGAGAATTTAGTTCCTATCAATTTGGGTTACTTTCGAACCTAAACCGACAGGAGTACTATTTTGTTGAAATTTAAACTTAAATTCTGCCCAGATGAGTTAATTATAATCCTTAGAATTAATCTAAATCAATTAGAAACACTTTTAAGTGTCTGTTGCACATAATGAAATATGAAAATATGAACTCTGAAGCTTTCAGAGAAGTGAAGAGCTTCTCTGCTATCCTGAAGGTCTTAAGAGCTTAAAACCTATTCTAACAGGTGCGGAATGACTTATACAACATGTACAGACATTTTAATAAGAAGAAGTCCATCTGAGGACTCTGTAAATTTAATTTCACTTTCCAGGTTTAAGTAACCCATAGGAACCCCTGATTTCATCTTTCAAATTAAAGAGGAAAACATCTTCAAAACATTAAATTGACCCTGCAATTGTATAGATCTATCTTAGAGCTTTCTAACAAACTTGAAATCACTCGATTTGGAGCTCTGGGTAGAAAGTTATGATCATTTGAATTTGGGTCTGGAAGGGGCAGGTTAGTCCCACGTCGCTAGTTCACGAGCGCGTGCCTGGGGATAAAAGTAATTTGTTGCATGGGCAATGCAGTCGTCAGCGCTTGGCGCACCGGTTACTGATTCGATCTGAACATGAGCATGTGTGTGTGTGCGGGCTTGTGCCTGCGGGTGTGCGCCCTTGGGGGCGTGAAAGAGAATGTGCTCTGGGAGGGCGAGAGAGGGCTGGGAGGTCGGGTTGAGCTGAATTGGCTCAAAATTGTGAACCGATAAGAAATAAACCAAAAATGAATCTAATTGAGATTAGGCGAGGATTGAGTAGGGTCTTGTCCCACCCTGGTCTCAGGGTGCTGTGTATCCTCGAAAGGACCTCACTGAAAATAAAATAAATTTTGGTTAAAAAAATAAAAAAGCCTGGTTCATCTGAAGAACTTAAGCGAAAGAGAAGCCGATGGTTGTTAAGCTAAGTGTTAAAGCACAGGCACTAAGGAAGGAAAAGAGACTAAGGAACAAAAGGAAGAAGACTAAGGGAAGAAAACAAGGTAGGAGAAGACAGGAAGAAGAGAAGAAAGGTAAGAAAGAGAGTTTGAGATAGAGAAGAAAATAAAAGAAAGAGAGAAGAAGATAAGAGGCTGAACAAAATGAATTTTTCTTGCATCATTACTTTTTGTTCTTAATTGTAAAAAGGCATGTTTTAATAGAATAACTTTTAATTACCTTAATTTCTTGGAATGAATTGAATTGAAAAACTAGCATGTTTACTTGTTAATAAAGTTCAACATTTTGAGTAAATATGTTTTGCATATGGAATTTTGTATATTCTTTATAGTTTAAATATTTTGACAAAATTCATGTTTAAAAATCAAACTAGTTATACCTCCTAAACTTATAGAGAAATAAAAGAAAATTGGTGAATTTGGAGAAAATTATTATACCTCCCAGTGAACGACCTGGACTCAACCAGTAAAAATTTCTAAAATGTTAGGTTAATTTGACCCTATGCTACACAACCAACACAACTTCGAGTTAACCTAAGTGATTTCTTCTACTCTTAATTAAGTGAAATTAACTTAATTACTGAGTTGAGTGGAAAAACACGATCACGCAGTGCCAGCGCAGCGTGAGGTGGACTACAGCGACGCATGAGCAGGACTTACAATGATGCTTACAGTCATCGGTAATTCATTGCATGCCAGCAGAGCCAGCTATGGGCACTAGCGGGCATGAGCTGCCTACAACGACGTTTCCAGCGACGGCCTGGATGTCACTAATGCCACCATACTGATTTTTACCTCTCTCCACCACTATAAAAGGACCTACACCCCCTCCATTCCAAGCCATCTCTACCTACTCTACTCCCACCTACTCCCAAGCCCTAGCAAGCCTACCAATGCTCCATTAGAGCTTGTTCTCAAGCTCCCAATGTGCCTATTAGTGTAGCGAACCTCTACCCCACCAAATACTCCTCCAACTTTCCATCTCCCTTCATAGGTCACCTTGGAGCCGTCCTCTCACCTCCATTCTGGTAGCAGATCAACTTTGTCTTCTCACCTCCATTTCGGAGCTACGCCGAAGCTTTCCTCAACCCGATGTCCTCCAGCTTCTCACCTCCGTCGTCCCGCTCCCCACCTCCTGCGTCCGAGCTTTCGCCAAGCACTGTCGTCTCACCGAACAGCAGATTCGGGAGATTTCCTCTCACCTCCCTCTCTTTATATGCTTTCATAGTTTCTTGTAATTGACATTGGAAGCAATATATATCATACTTGTTCCACATCTCTATCTTGTGATACATATGCTTGCTTTCTTTTATTTCAAAAATACAAAAAAATAGCAAAACCCCAAAATACCGAAAAGAAAAAAAATGAAGTGTGGTTTTCAAGTAAAGTAAATGTCGCCTCCCTATGTTCGGCTCGGGACTCCCTTGGAGTTTCGGTATAAATTTTATCTGATCGACGTGTTTTGCAACTATGACGATAGGTTACTTGTAACCTCGATTTCTAACATGTGAAACACGCGCGACCACCCCTTGATCTTCTTCTCTTCTTCTCCTTCATTGGCCGTGGACTATGATGGATATGAGTGGAATAAAAACTAACCAAGGATGGGAATTATGTGGTGGTAGGGTAGGGTATTTATAGGATGGGAAGGGGAGTGGTTATGGTGTTTTATGGAGGGAAACGAAGGAGTGCTTGGATATTTTTGGAGGGAAAAATGGGGGGAAATGAAGAGGTGCCTTGGTTTTCCCTCCAAAAATACCTTCTAGAAGGTGTTGATTTTGGAGTGAAACAATGGAGGGTGGAGATGGGTTTTGATGGTGGATGTAGGGTGGTGATGGAAGGGATAGTTGGCACCAAAATGAAGTAGGAGTAGCTGGTCTTTTTGGTTGAGCTCAAGTAGTAGGGTAGTAGGCCATGAAGTGGAGCTAGGTTGATCTAAGATAAGCTAACTTAGCTAGTAGAGTAGTGGAGGAGTAGCTAGGGTTTGGATGAGGAGTTGAAATTGGAGCTGCATAATCTTCCTGGAGCTAATAGTCACTGAAGTAGAAGTGCCTGAGAACCCAGAAGCTAGCTTAGCTAGCTAGTTCTCTGCTAGTAGCTAAGCTAAGCTAATCTAAGTTGTCTTTTTCTAGTCTGGAGCTTAGGTGAGTTGGTGCTTGTCCTTTCGAAGACTACCCAGCTTGCTGAGATAGCTAGCTTAGGTTAAATAGCTCAACTCAACTAAGTTGAGTTGAGTTGACTCGAGCTGGTTGAGAACTTCTTCAGCCGATTGGTCTTAGCTAATTGTTGGCAGTAGCTAATCCTAGTAAGATAGCACTTCCAGGAGCTGGATGGAAGTGAGAGGAACTGGGATAAACTATGTTGAGCTAGCCTGAGCTCCCATTCAGCTAAGGTGAACTGAATGGAGCTGAGATAAGCTAGCCACAGCTAGGTTGAGTTGGAATTGAGTTGAAGTCTACTGAGTTGAGCTAGCTTGAGCTACCATCCAGTTGAAATGAGTTGAATGGATCTGAAATGAGCTAGTCTCAACTAAGTGGAGCTGGAATCCAGTTGTGATGAGCTGGATTTAGCTAGGATCCAACTGAATTTGGGCTTCCTCTTCATCTTCTACCTTCCAAAGTGTCAGGTTTTGTGGGATGTGACTCTCTACTTATCCCTGACACTCAAATAAACATATTAAAAACATAAAAGAATGTATTGCATGCCTAACCTACTGGAATGCCTAAATGTAGCCAAAAAGTCAATTGTGTAGGTAAAACACTAAGAACTAGGTATGTTCTAGGGCATAAGAATGATGATGAGCTATAATTTATTACACTCCCATACTTATCTTTCATTAGTTTCTTAGAAAAATTAATTTTCATAAAATGGATTTTAGGAAAGACTTTTTTTTCTTTTCTCTTTTTACTTTTGAGGAGAAGAAGATTACGAGACTTTGGTTGTTTGAAAGAATGAAAGGTACGGAATTTGTTAAAGATAAAACATTAGGATTCATCTTTGGATCTGAAAGCTATATTAATCGACATCAATGTATCCTCCAAAAATTCACAAGTTAACTCTTTGTTAATTCAAATAACCTGAAATCATTTTGTAGTAAGGATTTCCTTGGCTCTTTAATCCGACTCGCAGCTCACATAACTTTTAAAACCTTGTGTTGGTGCTTTATGAATGCCAATGTTTATAAGGATATTTATAAGGTCATGTTTTTGAAACTTTTTTTTGTCTCCTCCATGCTTATTCCTAGCTTAATCCTACAAAAGATGTGTCAGGATCATCATTCCTGTTACAAATCCTCGAGGGGGCTTTGGCACCAGCACTTCAAGATAGTACCGTTCAAGACACTACCCAAGAGCTCACAACCCCAAAACACAATACAGTGTAAAGGAGCGTTCCAAGTGAACTCAAGCTCTTGCTCCGACGCTATGGGAAGAGTACCGTCCAAGACACTTAAGCTGCAAAATGCTCCTTAATGCTCCATCTAAAGATATGAAATATAGATATACAGTAGCGTCGAGGCGGTAACACTTTGGCATCATGTCCTCAAAGGAGGCATTTTCCTCCTTCTTGGAGATGGGAACTCAAACCAATCATCTGCCTCAGATTTCACTAAGACTAAACAAGGGCCTTTTCTAATTTTCAAAATGTTTTTAGATGTTAGCTTTGTGTGTGAATTTGACACAAGAAATTTGCAAGAAATGCACATTTTTGGGTTGGAAACTAAGCTAAGTAATTTCCAGGTCACAAAAAGAGATCAGGTCACTTGAATCATTACGTGTTCAAGCAGAATTTAGAAACAGATACTTGATCTAGTCTAAGAATAGACCCAGAAGTTCTAAAAATTGGATCCACATTCTAGTCCCTAGTTTGTTAAAGACTAAATCACATTGTACCTTAAAATGAATCTTTCACCTTAGTCCCAATTTTCAAAATTTTCCTCAAAAATTTTTATGATTTTTCTATTATGAAGATGCATGAAAAAAAAATGAATATTTTTAGGTTTTAAAAATCCTGAATTGATCATCAAAATTTAAAAACACCCCCCATGCTTATGATATGCAATGTCCTCATGCATTAGGAGGGAAACGAGATCACCTTAGTGATAGCGTCAGGTTCAGGATGGTCTAAACCTGGAAAAGAAAAGAAAAACAAAAGTAGGAAATATGATAGGTTACCTCTCATCTAGTGCTATCTTTTATGCCATTCAGCTGGACATGAAGCGATGCATGGAAAATGGATAATCATGTAGAAAATTGGACACGTGAATGCCCTCATGAAAGATGTCTTCCTCTGGATCCCCTAAAAGATGAGTGGTACAAATATGGGGATCAAAATAAGATGGAAAAATGGAAGAATGACCTGAGTCTGGCCATGGTTTGAGTTCATGATTGATGAGAACCTCATCATGAGCCATAACTAGCTCATTTTGACCCAATACAAAGGATAAAAGCTCCTACATAACTCAAGGAAAGGCTTAACTCAGAGAATTCTGAGTTTAAGGAGAAAACAAGTCATAAGGGGTAAAAATGCAATTTTACCAGTATAATCTGCATACAGGGTAATTCAGGGTCCAAACACAGGTCAAGCAAACCGAATAAGAAGGAAAGTGGGATGATCTGACAAGGGCTACAGCAATTCCAAGGAACTAAAAGATAATCTGTAACCTTAAAACAAACCCACTTCAATTCACGAGGTTCGAGGCAAAGTAAAAATAGAATAAACCCTCTAAAATTCATAGAAAAATAATCTCTAGGGTTTAGAACCTTCAATTTGGCCTTCAGATCCCATTTTGACCTACATTGAGAACCATGCCCAATTAATAACTAAATTTGGGTTTTTGCATAAATTGACCGGTCAAACAAGGTTTAATCTAGAAATAAAATTCACCATCAAATTCCTTAGGTCCTAATTAGTCATGTATAAAAACTTGAGCCTAAGAAGAAACCTTCTTGACCAACTTTGCACTTTGGTCCTCATATATTTACTTTTTGCCCTCAACTTTTGAACCCTCACATTTCTGCCCCTAATTCTCCTTCGTTCTTTGCATTCAGGTCCCTCCTGCCAAAACCTGCCAGCACCATGCTCCGGCGACCTTGCGCGGAGCATGGCGCCGCGCAGGGTGAGGGGGAGGGGCTGGCAAGTCAACCGGGGGTGCCCTGCGTCGTCAACCGTCGCAGGAACACCCCCCTGGTCGCTGCAACCCACCATACCGGCCGTGCGAACGCACGGACGGTATGGGTTTCCATCTCCGACGTCCTCCGGCGAGGGAGACACGTCGTCTCCCTCCGCCCTCCTCTCTGATTCCGCCTCTATAAATACCCCCGTCGCTCCGCCGTTCTGAGCAGCTCGGTCCTGACGGAGAAAGACCCCCACTTCCTCTCTTCCCACTCCGACAGGAAGCCCTCCAGCTCCGGCGGCCTCCCCTCTTCCTCCTCGTCGCTCTGCCGCACTACCAGCTGCAGGGTTGCTCTCCCTCGCTCTTCCCGCGCCACGCCGCACCCAGCTGGCGCCTCTCCGGCCCTCTGCTCGCCGTCGCCCCTTCCCCCGGGCATCTTCTTCTCTGGCGACAGTCGATACGACTGTCGCCCGCTCCGGCCCCTCCTCCTCCTGCTAAGTAGGTAGAACTCCTCCTCTTCCTCCCCTCTTCCTTTTCCTCATTTTACATCTTTACTGTTACCTCGATTCCGACCAATCACCCTCACCTTCTCCGCCTCCAGCCATCCTCCGGCGAGCCGCTCCCATCACTCCAGCAACCCACACGGCTCGCCGACCACCGCAGAACCTCCGCCTCCTCACCGTGATCAACCTCCGCCCTTCCACTTCCCCCACATCACCCTCTGCAACTCCACCGAACAAACCCATCTTCCGACCCACAATCCGACCTAGGGCAGCTCTTGGGCTCCGCCCCGCCGCCTGCACACCCCCCGACCACCTTCGCCGTGACACGGCGAAGGTCCTCTGTGTTTCTGATTGGGCCGAGAGGCCATTTTTCTGTGGGCAGGTACCTGCGCTCGTCGCCACCATTGTTGAAGCGAAGCAGCTTCTTCACCTGCTGCCCCAGGTGCGTCGCGCCCAGGTCACCCTCCCAGGCTGTGCGGGGGCACTTCGGCAAAGCGTTAGGCTGCAGTTGAGGCGAAGCTCTCGCGCGAAGCCCCCGCGCTTCGCCTCGACTGCCGCTGCTTCCTCCGCGCAGGCACCCAAATTGGGGTGGGACATTTAGTCCCACCTCGTAACCTTTCAGAGGAGAGCGCCCGCATAAAGGCAAAAAGCGCCTTATGCTCGTTGCCTCCTGAGCACGGGGTGAGGTCCCTCTCACTCACTCGCTCGCTCGACCCAGTCTCGTCCGCGCTCACGCCTCGCGAACCTGACCCGACCCGACTTAGACTGACCTGCACTCCTTGCCCACCACTCACGCCGGTGGGCCTGGACCCGGGCGCGACCCGTACCCGGCAACCCGGCAGCTCTGGGAGAGCTTTCCTAAGAGCGGCTTCTGTGAGAGAGAGACGCGGGGGAGGGTAGAGATAGGTTTTGCCCCTCTGATCAAGCGGTGCAAGTTTGCAGTCACAGGTGAAGAAGAAGAACCGGAGAAGAAGACTGACGGAAGAAGAGCAGCCAGGACTACTCGAAGTAAAGAGGAAAAGGAGAAGAAGAAGAAGACGAGCAAGGCAGAGAAGAAGGACGACGAAAGCTGAAGGAAGGAGCACCGAGCGGCACTGTAGCAGCGGCGGTTTAAGTCGTCTGATTGGAAAATCAGACGACGCTCTGAAGGCAGAAAAGAGGAAGAAGAACAGGACAAGGACCGCTCTGCAGAAAAAGAAAGAGACAAAGCAGAAACAAGAGCTGAAAGACGAAGAAGAACATCACCCACTGCTGCAGATAAAGAAGACAGAAAGAAGAAGAAGACCACAAGGAGACAAAGGAACCAAAAGCCAAAGAGAAGAGAAAAGATAGAAGAAGACAGACGAGAAAGAAGAAGCCAACAAATTTTCATCTCTCTCTCTATCTATCTATATTTTTGTAAAAGAAACTTTGTACCCCTAGAATATAACTTGCTCCCTGAGTTCGACCTCGGGAACTCTTTTATTTTCCGAGTAAAAAATTATATATTTGAAATGATGGCAATAACTGGCTATACTACAACGACATAACAATAAAACCCGGTTATTTCTACACCCCATCGCCATCAATTTGGCGCCGTTGCCGGGGAGCAACGGCTATTCTAGAGGTAAACATTCCTGTTTCTTTTTAATTTCTGATAATCTCCTCTCTTTTGTGCAGCTACAGGAAATCAAGAAGACAAGCAACCGCACGACAACCACTCCGAGGACAGGTAAATTTTTCCTCTCGCTATTAACCCCTAAACTCTAAAGAGGAAGAAAAGAAAAGAACAAGCAATATAGGGCTAGCCTGTCTTCCATACTTAGTAACCATAAAGAGTTGCATGTTTTCAACTCATTAGTCCTGCACACTATTAAGGGTATTTAAGGGCTAACACATTCTTGCTTGAGCCCTAATTACCCAACAAAGAACTAACTGGACCAAGTAGAGCTAACATAAGATTCAACATTAGGGTTTTAGAGACACACTACTTAAATCAAGAATGGAGAAAATCCAAAAGAAGTGTGCCTAAACCATTGATTGAAAATACCTACTCAAAGAAAACCTAAAACAATTGGCTCTCTAAACACTTGAACCCTAAAAGACAAGACCTAAAAGCTCTCAAAGAAAACAAGAGGTAAAGTTGACCCCTTGGGTCAACCAACCTTAAATTAGGTCACTCTTTGCACTTAAAAGACTAAAGTTCAAGTGAAACCTTAAGCACCCTGATCTTAAAATTGGTAGACTTAAGAGGTCAAGATCCCCATTCTGGTCTACCTGGAACCACAGTGACAAGAGAGGTCGGGTGGGGGAAACCCTGTAACCCGTGGGGACGCTCTACCGTGTAGGGGTCTTCGCGGGACTCTCCCTCTCTGGCTGCCCAGGTAATTCTCAGGTGGACGATCTTTCTGATCAAGGGGTCTATCTGCCCCGCACCTCTATAGTCACCCAACACATTTTTTGGTGTCTTGATTGGGTCCAGCACCTTCTAAACTTACCTCTTCCAACAGTGCATGTACGGAAGGAGGTCCTTAAGACCACCCTTAAGACCTCCTTTAGAAATTCGCTCTCGTCAAGGCCAAGCCTCGAAGCCCGTGTTTGTGCAGCAACACCCTCACATTATTCTCTCTTCTGATTCAGAACCAAGTTCTTCTTCTTCCCCCATCATGGCTCAGCCAGTTGAGGAAGAAAATAATCTGGAACACCAGCTCCAGCGACTCAATGACCTCTTCCAAAACTTCGTGCACCCACCACAGCGTCCTATGATGCGGGACCACTACAATCCTGCTGCGGTGGCCATTGAGCCTCGAGTCAGAATCCCGACTGGAGGACCTGATTCCGAATTAAAGCCCAACATGATTCATGCTATACCTAAATTCCATGGGCTTAATTCTGAAGATCCCTTCCAGCACATCAAACAGCTAAAGCATCTGGCCCACACTTTTGGATCAAATGCGCAAAATCGGGATATTCTTCTCATGAAGATGTTCTCCTTTTCTCTTATGGACAAGGCCGCCCATTGGTATCAAACTCAGACCCGGCCGATCAATACTTGGGAAGAACTTCAATCCGAGTTTTTGAAAAAGTTTTTTCCCATTGGTCGGACCAACGCCTTGCGCCATCAGATTACACACTTCACTCAACAATCAGGAGAACCTCTCCATGAGGCATGGGATCGTTTTCAGGATCTCATGAGAAAGTGCCCCCATCACGGAGTTCCTAAATGGGAACAAGTCCAATCTTTTTACCAGGGACTCCGTGAGGACATCCGCCTTTTCGTCAATGCAACTTGCGGAGGAAACATCATGGGTCAACATGAAGACACCGTATGGGAGATTCTCGAAAACATGTGCGAGAACTCCATCAACAATGACTCCATGGGATTATTCGACAGGATGAATACCCGCGCAGCGACGAATCTTAAGGGAGCACATGAGACGCAGGGCCTGTCCGCATCAGTCGACCTGGAATTAATGGCCAGTCGATTGGACAAGGTCTCAATCATTGAGAAGAAGGTGGATGAGCTGACTCAGCACTTGCAGCGAGCCACCTCCGCGCGTAACTCCTTTGCACAACCTCCTTCCACACAGGAGACTGTGCAAAACATCCTCCACCGATCTTCCCCTAGGATGGATCCATATCCATCCCCATCCGATCCTTTCTACACCAGCCCGGGGAACTCCATTCCCCCTTTCCCTGATTCTCAGGAGGTTCCTCAGACCTGCGAGGACCTCAACGCCATCCAGAACGACCCATTCTCCAACACTTACAACCCTGGATGGCGAAACCATCCCAATTTTCAGTGGGCGGGAAATTCCCAAACCCAAAGACCACCTTTTCATTCCCGCCCACAGCCCTCTCGTCATTACCAGCCGCCTCAGCCTCGGCCCAACCCTACTTATCCATCAGGGCCAAATCAGGATCAAATGTCCCTAATCCTTCAGACTCTGGCTGACATTCAAAGAACGAATGCGGCTATTCAAAAACAGCACAAGGACGAACTTACAGAGGTTAAAACTCAACTGGCCCAGTTGGCAAATTCTCGCCAGCCAGGCACACTCCCTTCCCAACCTCTTCCTAACCCAAATAACGTGCCAACCCAGAAGCGCGTTATGAATCCAAATTTAGGCCACGCACAATGGATTTATCAGGCCCCTACTGCTCCATCTCCAGACGAGATGGAAGCCTCAACTTCTTATGCGGGATTTCAGCAGCAGCCACCCCTCTTACCAAACCCAAACCAAAATCAGGCCGGATTAAATTCTGTAACAACACGTAGTGGTAAAACAACTCAAGACCCGCATTATCTAAACCACTCCAAGCCTGATAACCATGACCCTAGGATAGTTATCCAAGATACCGCTGTTCCAGATCCACAACCTGGACCTATCCTAGAAGAACCAACCAAGATCCCGTTTCCCGAGGCCTTGACCAAGGAAAAGAAGACCACCAAACCCGTGGCCCCTGAGGAGGACCTGGTCAAGCTCTTTGAGCAGGTCCACATAAACATCCCCTTGATGGATGCAATCCGCCACGTACCAGCTTACGCACGATTTCTAAAGAATATATGTACACCCCAGCGTAAGCCGCGAGCCAAGGGAGGGAGCCCAATTGTTCTGTCAGAGCAAGCCAACTCTGTAATCCTCAGTAGACTCCCACCCAAGGCAAAAGATCCTGGTACTCTCCTGATTTCCTGCAAGATAGGTGGTACCCAATTTGATAGAGCATTGTTAGACTTGGGTGCATCCATAAACCTGATACCCACATCCTTACTTGACCATCTAGAAGAATCTGAGCTAAAACCAACCGAGGTGACATTACAATTAGCAGATCGATCTATAAAGTCACCAAAAGAGATTCTCGAGGATGTTATCGTAAGAGTGCGGGATTTCTATTTTCCAGTGGACTTTATAGTCTTAGATATGGACGCACCTGAGAACCCTAGGGATACACCAATCATTCTAGGGAGACCTTTGTTGGCTACTGCTAGAGCCAACATCAGCTGTGAGGAGGGCCAAATAGAGCTTAAGTTTGGAGATAAAACACTGAAAATTGATATATTTAAGGCCCAACAAGGAATTAATTGCGGTGTCATCGAACAAATTTGTGACATTAGGACTTTGGTTGATGAATCACACTTCCAGAATGACTCGATTATGCCTCATCAACCACAGAAGGATCTTGACCCGCAAACAGAGGAGTCGAATCCAGATATGAACAACCCAGTAACTCCCACCCTTGAACCTCACATCTATACTGAACCACCCGCTGCTGCTGATAACCCCATCCCCGAACTGAAACCCCTTCCTGCTCACTTGAAATACATCTTTTTGGGTTCTAATCAGACCCTTCCTGTGATTATCAATTCCAACCTCAGTCCTGAACAGGAATCCCGTCTGAATGTTGTCCTCCAGCAACATCGCAGAGCCATCGGATGGACTCTCGATGATTTGACTGGAATAAGTCCCTCTTATTGTACTCATCATATCTATTCAGAAGAGGGCACACGACCTTCTCGTGAAATGCAGAGACGCTTAAACCCCAATCTGCAGGAGGTCGTGAAAAAGGAGATCATCAAGTGGTTAGATGCCGGAATCATCTACCTGATCTCCGATAGTCGTTGGGTGAGCCCAATTCAGGTCGTGCCCAAGAAGGCAGGACTCACCACTATAACGACTGAGACCGGAGAAATCATTTCTACTCGATTAGCCAACTCGTGGAGAGTCTGTATAGATTACCGCCGACTCAATTCCTCCACGAAGAAGGATCATTTCCAACTACCCTTCATTGATCAAATTCTCGAAAAACTTGCGGGAAATAGGTTCTTCTGCTTTCTTGACGGGTACTCCGGTTATAACCAGGTGGCAATCCATCCTGAGGACCAAGAAAAGACCACGTTCACCTGCCCCTTCGGAACATATGCTTTCCGAAGGATGCCTTTCGGTCTTTGCAATGCACCTGCTACTTTTCAGCGATGCATGCTTGCCATATTCTCAGATATGGTAGGTGATTATCTGGAAGCCTTCATGGATGACTTTTCAGTTTTCGGAACATCATTCGACGATTGCCTCTAGCACTTGGTCCAGATACTCAGGCGGTGCATCGATGTGAATTTGGTTCTTTCCTGGGAAAAGAGCCATTTCATGGTGCCTGAGGGAATTATCCTAGGACACTCAATTTCGGAAAAAGGTATCCAAGTGGATCGAGCTAAGGTTAATTTGATTTCTCACCTTCCTATGCCTAGCTTGATCAGGGACATCCGTTCCTTTTTAGGGCATGTCGGTTTTTATCGACGATTTATCCCTGATTTTTCAAAAATCGCACGCCCCCTGACCACTCTTCTCTCCAAGGATGTTCCTTTCGAAATTTCCTGCGTGACCGAGTCACCCAAGCCCCGATCCTACAGTCCCCTGATTGGTCTCAACCCTTTGAGATCATGTGCTATGCATCCGACTTTGCTGTAGGAGCGGTTTTGGGGCAGAAAATTAACGGGAAACCTGTGGTCATTTACTACGCCAGCAAAACACTCGATGAGGCTCAGCGTAACTATACGGTTACTGAGAAAGAGCTGCTAGCTGTAGTATTTGCCCTAGAAAAATTCAGATCGTACCTTCTGGGTTCCCGTGTCATCATATACTCGGATCACACAGCTGTGAGGCATCTCCTTGCAAAGAAGGACGCGAAACCTCGATTAATTCGATGGATCTTGCTGTTGCAAGAATTTGACCTTGAGATTCGCGACAAAGCGGGAAAGCAAAATGTGGTAGCTGATCACTTGTCCCGTCTTCCTTCTGAAATAATTGACCCTTCCGGACCCATCACTGAGCATTTTCCCGATGAGCACCTGCTGACTATTGGTACTAGCCTTCCATGGTTTGCTAATGTAGTAAATTACTTGGCATCTCATCAGATCCCGTCCAATTGGCCGAAGGCTAAGAAGGACAAATTACGCTCCGATGCCAAGTATTACATTTGGGAAGACCCGTACCTCTTCCGCATAGGTGCCGATCAGATCATCCGGAGATGTGTCCCGGAAGGGGAATTCAACAATATCCTCTCTTTCTGCCATGACCAGGCATGCGGTGGCCATTTCGCCGGGCATAAAACCGCATCAAAAGTCCTCCAGTGCGGCTTTTACTAGCCCACACTGTTCAAAGACGCGTACAGTCACTGCAAGGCATGCAGTCGTTGCCAGACTTTGGGCAACATGAGCCATCGCGGCATGATGCCTATGCAGCCGATTCTAGTATGCCAAATCTTTGATGTTTGGGGGATTGATTTTATGGGCCCCTTTCCTGTTTCGGATGGTTTCGAATACATTCTGTTGGCTGTGGACTACGTGTCCAAATGGATCGAAGCCATACCGACCCGAACCTGTGATCACAAAATCGTTCTCAAATTCATTCATCAAAACATTTTCTCAAGGTTCGGGATTCCTCGTGCAATAATCTCTGATGGGGGGACCCATTTCACAAATGCTCAGTTTAGGTCACTGATGACCAAATACGGGGTGTCTCACCGAATCTCTACTCCTTACCACCCCCAAACTAATGGTCTAGCTGAGCTGTCTAATCGGGAAATCAAGAAAATCCTGCAAGTCACTGTTCGACCTGACAGGAAGGACTGGTCGTCCCGACTTCCGGAAGCATTGTGGGCCTATAGGACCGCCCACAAGACCCAATTGGGCATGTCTCCCTTTAGACTGGTGTACGGAAAGGCATGCCACCTTCCCGTAGAACTGGAGCATAAAGCCTATTGGGCAGTACGGAACTGTAATCTAGATCTTTCCAAGGCTGGGACCCACAGAAAACTCCAAATCAGCGAGATCGATGAATTATGCTTAGACGCGTACGAGAACTCGCAAATCTACAAGGAGCGGGTTAAAGCCTTCCACGACAAACACATCTCGAGAAAGATCTTTCATCCTGGTCAAAAGGTCCTACTCTTTGATGCCCGACTAAAACTCTTCCCAGGAAAACTGAGATCCAAGTGGGTCGGACCATATTTGGTCCGACAGGTTTTTGGAAATGGAGCAATCGAAATCAGTCCACTCAGCCACGATTCTGAACCTTTCATCGTGAACGGTCAGAGACTTAAGCCGTTCATTGATGTAACTTCTACTGATTTGGCTGAAGCATCTTATATCCTCCATTCCCCTTGAGCTTATTGCGCCCAGCCGATGGCGTAAAACTCAACGCTTAACGGGAGGCAATCCGTCATTTTCCTAAAAATCCAAAACTTTTTCTGACACCTTTTTGCACTTAAGGTTCACCCTTGTAGACAGCCGACCCCACCTCAGATGCTTGCATCTGGGATTAGAAATCGTCCGCAAAAATTCAACCCGACCCATTCACTCGTTCAAATTTCTGTCTTAAGGAATGAACTAAGTTAAATAAAAACCCCTAGGTTACAATGAGGACATTGCAAATCTTAGGCATGGGGGGGTATGAAAGTGCAAAACTTGTAAGAAAAGGTTTCAAACAAAAAAATTCACATATGCCAAAAACACCATAAAAATTAAAAATTTTTGAAAAAGAATAAGAGGAAAAGAGGAGAAGGAAATTTTGTGAAGGAGAAGGAGAAAAGAAACAAAATGAAAAAGGAGCACAAAATTATGAGAAAAGGTGATAGTCATTAGTAAGGAACTAAGGAATTAACCTAAGTTCTAGACCTCATTCAAGAAAATAACTGAAAAGTGCATAATGAGATTAGTAAGAACGCAAACCTTAGGCATTCTTGAATAGACTCTTAGTACCCATTAAGATCTAGACAATCCTCGAGAGGTTGAGGAAAATGAAAAGCTTAAGTACTAGGTCCAAGGCTTAGGGAGTATTTGGCCTCGTTAACTAATTTTTGGTTTACGGGACTCAGTAACCTAAGCACTCTAACCTCACACACAGCTTGGTTCAGTAAGCGTAAAAATCAAAATCACGCAGAAGCGTCGCAAAATTCTAAAAAGAACACCTAGAATAGGAGCGGTCGATCAACACAAGTTGATTTGGACGAGTTCCCAGTGCGGAGAGGCGGGAAATCCCCTCGAAGATGCGTAACAAAATATCATCTCCTCGGTGCTTGTCTCTTAGGATATTTACATATCCTACTGGGGGCATGTAAGCACTCTGCTGGTTCAGATTCCATGGATGGCATTATCTCGAAGTGTCAATTGCCAGGGTCTAGATCCGGCCACGGAACACCATGGATGGGATTATCTCGAAATCTCAATAGCCAGGGTTCCGGGGGTTGCCATGGGCGGTGCTATCTCGAAGCATCGATCGCCAGGAACCCTTGAGGATTGATGATGGGAGCAAGGAATCTGATACAGACCGTGTTGAAAAGCCAATCCTAGGCTAGAACTAAAAAGAAAAAGAGAGAGAAAACTCTCCAAACAGAAAAACTTTCTATCTCTCTCTTATAAAACGCACTGCGAACTGAGCCAGCGCTAAAATCAT
Organism: Thalassia testudinum; assembly: GCA_037157565.1. NCBI lineage: Eukaryota > Viridiplantae > Streptophyta > Magnoliopsida > Alismatales > Hydrocharitaceae > Thalassia > Thalassia testudinum. The sequence goes on along the minus strand of JAZHRO010000062.1, from coordinate 12,983,434 downwards.
TTCAAGCACGGGTGCTTTAACCACAAAGTCCAATAAACCTTAGGTTAGTTCTTATGGGCCTTAAAAACCTTTGCTAAAGACTGAGGCTAAGGCTAGACAAATTTGGATCTTGATTGGTACTAGAGTACCTTTTAGGCCTATGGTCAGCATTCTAACCTAATCTAAGCTCAAATAAAAAAGCACTTATCTAAAGCTATTAAGAACTTCATGGTCTAGAACAAGGGTTGAAACCTTAAGTTTTTGCTAAGGGACTAGCAAAAGCTAGGCATGGGGGTATGATGAGAACCTCATCATGAGCCATAACTAGCTCATTTTGACCCAATACAAAGGATAAAAGCTCCTACATAACTCAAGGAAAGGCTTAACTCAGAGAATTCTGAGTTTAAGGAGAAAACAAGTCATAAGGGGTAAAAATGCAATTTTACCAGTATAATCTGCATACAGGGTAATTCAGGGTCCAAACACAGGTCAAGCAAACCGAATAAGAAGGAAAGTGGGATGATCTGACAAGGGCTACAGCAATTCCAAGGAACTAAATGATAATCTGTAACCTTAAAACAAACCCACTTCAATTCACGAGGTTCGAGGCAAAGTAAAAATAGAATAAACCCTCTAAAATTCATAGAAAAATAATCTCTAGGGTTTAGAACCTTCAATTTGGCCTTCAGATCCCATTTTGACCTACATTGAGAACCATGCCCAATTAATAACTTAATTTTGGTTTTTGCATAAATTGACCGGTCAAACAAGGTTTAATCTAGAAATAAAATTCACCATCAAATTCCTTAGGTCCTAATTAGTCATGTATAAAAACTTGAGCCTAAGAAGAAACCTTCTTGACCAACTTTGCACTTTGGTCCTCATATATTTACTTTTTGCCCTCAACTTTTGAACCCTCACATTTCTGCCCCTAACTCTCCTTCGTTCTTTGCATTCAGGTCCCTCCTGCCAAAACCTGCCAGCACCATGCTCCGGCGACCTTGCGCGGAGCATGGCGCCGCGCAGGGTGAGGGGGAGGGGCTGGCAAGTCAACCGGGGGTGCCCTGCGTCGTCAGCCGTCGCTGGAACACCCCCCTGGTCGCTGCAACCCACCATACCGGCCGTGCGAACGCACGGACGGTATGGGTTTCCATCTCCGGCATCCTCCGACGAGGGAGACACGTCGTCTCCCTCCGCCCTCCTCTCTGATTCCGCCTCTATAAATACCCCCGTCTCTCCGCCGTTCTGAGCAGCTCGGTCCTGACGGAGAAAGACCCCCACTTCCTCTCTTCCCACTCCGACAGGAAGCCCTCCAGCTCCGGCGGCCTCCCCTCTTCCTCCTCGTCTCTCTGCTGCACTACCATCTGCAGGGTTGCTCTCCCTCGCTCTTCCCGCGCCACGCCACACCCAGCTGGCGCCTCTCCGGCCCTCTGCTCGCCGCCGCCCCTTCCCCCGGGCATCTTCTTCTCCGGCGACAGTCGATACGACTGTCGCCCGCTCCGGCCCCTCCTCCTCCTGCTAAGTAGGTAGAACTCCTCCTCTTCCTCCCCTCTTCCTTTTCCTCATTTTACATCTTTACTGTTACCTCGATTCCGACCAATCACCCTCACCTTCTCCGCCTCCGGCCATCCTCCGGCGAGCCGCTCCCATCACTCCAGCAACCCACACGGCTCGTCGACCACCGCAGAACCTCCGCCTCCTCACCGTGATCAACCTCCGCCCTTCCACTTCCCCCACATCACCCTCTGCAACTCCACCGAACAAACCCATCTTCCGACCCACAGTCCGACCTAGGGCAGCTCTTGGGCTCCGCCCCGCCGCCTGCACACCCCCCGACCACCTTCGCCGTGACACGGCGAAGGTCCTCCGCGTTTCTGATTGGGCTGAGAGGCCATTTTTCTGTGGGCAGGTACCTACGCTCGTCGCCGCCATTGTTGAAGCGAAGCAGCTTCTTCACCTGCTGCCCCAGGTGCGCCGCGCCCAGGTCACCCTCCCAGGCTGTGCGGGGGCACTTCGGCAAAGCGTTAGGCTGCAGTTGAGGCGAAGCTCTCGCGCTTCGCCTCGACTGCCGCTGCTTCCTCCGCGCAGGCACCCAAATTGGGGTGGGACATTTAGTCCCACCTCGTAACCTTTCAGAGGAGAGCGCCCGCATAAAGGCAAAAAGCGCCTTATGCTCGTTGCCTCCTGAGCACGGGGTGAGGTCCCTCTCACTCACTCGCTCGCTTGACCCGGTCTCGTCCGCGCTCACGCCTCGCAGACCTGACTCGACCCGACTTAGACTGACTTGCACTCCTCGCCCACCACTCACGCCGGTGGGCCTGGACCCGGGCACGACCCGTACCCGGCAACCCGGCAGCTCTGGGAGAGCTTTCCTAAGAGCGGCTTCTGTGAGAGAGAGACGCGGGGGAGGGTAGAGATAGGTTTTGCCCCTCTGATCAAGCGGTGCAAGTTTGCAGGCACAGGTGAAGAAGAAGAACCGGAGAAGAAGACTGACGGAAGAAGAGCAGCCAGGACTGGTCGAAGCAAAGAGGAAAAGGCGAAGAAGAAGAAGACGAGCAAGGCAGAGAAGAAGGACGACGAAAGCTGAAGGAAGGAGCACCGAGCGGCACTGTAGCAGCGGCGGTTTAAGTCGTCTGATTGGAAAATCAGACGACGCTCTGAAGGCAGAAAAGAGGAAGAAGAACAGGACAAGGACCGCTCTGCAGAAAAAGAAAGAGACAAAGCAGAAACAAGAGTTGAAAGACGAAGAAGAACATCACCCACTGCTGCAGATAAAGAAGACAGAAAGAAGAAGAAGACCACAAGGAGACAAAGGAACCAAAAGCCAAAGAGAAGAGAAAAGATAGAAGAAGACAGACGAGAAAGAAGAAGCCAACAAATTTTCATCTCTCTCTCTATCTATCTATATTTTTGTAAAAGAAACTTTGTACCCCTAGAATACAACTTGCTCCCTGAGTTCGACCTCGGGAACTCTTTTATTTTTCGAGTAAAAAATTATATATTTGAAATGATGGCAATAACTGGCTATACTACAACGACATAATAATAAAACCCGGTTATTTCTACACCCCATCGCCATCAATGATCAAAGCCAAACTTGGGTGGGTTGGGTGGTAGATCCAAGGGAAAGGGAATGGAAGATGAGTCAGTGTGATGAGGGTTGGGTGAAGTTAGTGTGGGTGGGTTTGGTGAGAAATCAGAATCAGAGTAAGATTGAAGACAAGGGTCCAAGTCATTGATGTTGCCGACCACTGATTTAGAGTCAGACTCCTCAAAAAAATTATGGTTGGGAAGAGCATCCACTGGCATTGTTTCCTCCACCAAATTAAATATTTTTGTATTTGAGTCCTCAAAAAAATTATAATCATGGAATCTCCTGGAGGATTTGAAAATATCTAGAGTGATAGTTTGATATCCATTTTGCCTGTATGGAAATTTATGCTTTCACGGTGGCCAAAAAGGGTCATCCAAGAATTATAGGGGTGTTAATAAGAGATTTAGGTACCTCAATGTCAAGGACTAGAAAGTCTATGGGGAAGACAGTTCTGGACTTTGACAAGGACATCCTAGCCTTTGATTGCAGATCAGTCGACTAATTGTAAGGTAACCTCAGTAGGTTTGAGATCACCGATCTTAAATTCTTCAAGTAGAATCGAAGGGATGATATTGATTGAGGCATCAAAATTGAGGAAGGCATGGTTAAAAGTGGCATCATTAATAATTATCGAAATCAAAGGCATGCCCGGGTCTTTCATCTTAGGAGGCAGCTTGCTCTATATGACAGAACTTACTATCTCCGAGAGATGCAGCTTTCCTAGGTTTCCAGTCTACCTTTTGTGAGTACATATATCTTTTAAAAACTAAGCATAGGTAGGTATGTATTTGATTGCATCTAGGAGAGGGATGTTGATCTGAACTTGCCCGAATAAATTCAAGATTTTTTCAGTCGTGGGCTCAAATTTCTTCTTTCTTTTGGTGGTGGAGAGCTTAAGGAAAAGGAACAGAAGTCATGTCTTGTGATGTTTGGTTTTCTTTTTCTTCCTGAGTGGTGTTAGAAGAGTCAACTTGTATAGGTTGACAGTGGGTTTCATCATTTTGATGTGAAGGCCTAGGATCAATGGTGGTTTTCCCACCCCTTAATATAACTGCATTTGCAGTTTGGTTATTCCTGGGAGGAGGTTGGGGGGCTTGTTGTTGATGGAAATCGGGTGGGTGCTGTGGTGCTGAGTGATAGAGGGCGATTCTCGCGAGTGTTTTAAAAACAGAGATCTCATCGTAGTATAGTGCGTGAAAACACTTGTCAAAAATAATTTCTAAAGATAATGAGACTTGGAGTCCCAGTCATTTGTTTCTGGGAGGTGTTTATGGAAATGCAGACTTGAAATCGATCTTTCTTGCTCTACTTATTCAAAATCGCATGTCGATTTATGCTAAGTTCATATTTATGCACGACATGCTTAGTTGCTAGAGTATCAGAAATTGAAACATGCAACTTCAATCACACAAAAATATTGCAACAAGGCTCATGGTGATTTTCATAAATAGACATATATATATAGAAAAAGATTTTCTTTGATTTATGATAGTGTTTGCAACATAAAGCTCATGGAAAGCTTGTAGAGGAATTCTTGAAAACATAAATCTAGCTAACAGAAAATGATTGCATGCATGAATCTAAGGGGGGATTATGCATGCATCATTGGGGGGAATATAGAGCTACACTATTAAGCAGTAAATAAAGCAGTAAAACTATGAAAAACTATAATATAATCTATCAGAAGTGTGCGGACGTCCAATAACCCTGTAGAAGTGGGTTTAAGGTGTGCGGGAGTTGGTTAAGGGTTCTGGACATCCTATAACTCATCTGGACATCCAGATAGAGGTTGGAATTAGGGTTTTAAGGTTTATAGGGTGTAGTGACCTAATCTAATGTTGGATAAGGCTTGGGGAAGCTTCTAGGATGTCCTAAGGCTAGGATGGACCTAAGTTCTTCATAGTTTACTGCTTTATTCCTACTTAACAAAATAGCATACCTCAACCCCTTACATTATTATCTACTACATATAATCTAGGTCTTCCGCCCCAGCTCTGCTGCAACACTAGTTATTCTTTATTCTTCAGATCCAGCTTTAGATCCAACTTTAGATCTAGCTTCAGATTAGCTTATTACCTGTAATTGACATAATGCACCTAATTAGTACATTATAGCATTATTTTATGCATAGCTAAAAGAAAGCAGTGAAGGTGCTAGTAATGCTTATGCATGCATGAGTTACCCTAACTTATGCTAAGTCCTAGCCTAATTTAGGTCAATTAAGACCTATGATTGCTTCATGTAATATGGCAATTTGGCAGGTTGGGAGTAAAACTATGAAGAACTATAATCTAATCTATCAGAACTAAGGGCATTCAGAGGTGGGCTCCGATGACCTTTGACTTGGTTGAGAGGAGAAGGAGGGGCGGCTAATGGTGCTTAGGCTGGCCCTTGGAGAGAGGTTGAGGAGGTGATCCAACATCTTAGCGTGGAGATGGTGGTGGCCATGGTGAAGCTACTCGTGAAGGTGGAGTGGAGGTGGAATGAAGCTAAGCTAAAATGTAGCCAAGAGTGAACGGGTCCAAAGTGCCACCCCTTAGGTCTTTTCATAGACCTAAAGGAAGATCTCTAGAGAATTATGGAATTCTCTAGAGAGGCCTATGGTGGGAGCTCGTGGGAGAGTGAGAGAGAGAGAGGATGGATGGTGGTTTTTAGATCCACCAAATGTGGATCTAAAAATTGAATGGCTCTTGGTTGCTAATTTTAGCAACCAAGGCAACAACACATTGTAGAGAGTTCTAGAGAACTCTAGGCTAGGTATTTTCATGTGGATGGTGTGTGTGGGTCAAAACTTAGGTGGCTAGGTGATAAGCGTGGAAATCGCAAGTTTTTGGAAAATAACATCATAGTATAGTTGCAAAATCCCCTTGACAAAAATATTTATAATTTCGAAACTCGATGGATTTTATTCCTTTGAAAACTTGAGTCCCGGTCGTTCGTCTCTGGGAGGCGTGAAGTCAAGTCGAGATTTGGATCGACTTAATCTAACCTAATATTTTTGTCTTTTTGTGTTTTTGATTTTTATTTTGAAACACGAAATGAAAGCATGCATCAAAGTTGTAAGCCATGAAGATAATAACATGCATATAAAACCATTAGACAAGAGTATCATGCATCAAAAATTAAGTCACTATAAAATTCGAATACATGGAAATAAGGCTAAACTAAAGAAAGGGATCAACCAAGAGAGGCTAAGGAGAAGCCTTCTTGGCCGTCCACTAAAGAGAGTTGGATGGGTGTGTGCACCCAAGTGGAGAGAGGAGGGTGTTGCACCCTTTCTCTACTAATGGCCGTCCTTGAGAAGACCTCGAGGGGGGTCTTCTCTATGGCCGTCTAAGAGGAAAAGAAAATGGGGGCGTGGATCCTCTATGGTGGAAGAAGAGGGCACGCCCACAAGAAGAAAGGAGAAGGTGTTGCATCCTTATGCTCTTCTTCTTCTTGCCACCCTTGAAGATGCCTTGGAGGAGCTTCTTCTTTAGCCATCCATGGAGGGAGTCTTGGAGGAAGAGGATGGCCTTGAGAGGGAGAAGAGGAGGTGTGGTCGCAAGTTGAGAGGAAGAGAGTGGTGGAGATGGTGCAATTTCGTGGCTCTTTCTTTGCCCTTATGGAAGGCTCCATTTGGTTGCCACTTTTGGTGGCTCCAAAATTAGCTAATGCAACATTTTTAGGATCTAGGTTTGATACTAGTTTTTAGGGTTTCCAGGAGAGTGTGCATGGGTTTGGTAGGGGTAGAATGGGAAGGTATGTGTGTGAGTGTGGGTGTGCATTTTTCGTAGGACTAGGTTGTGGGTTTTGGTAGGATTAGGTGCTAAGGTTGGGTCAATCTAGATTGAGTAGGTGTAGACCTAATTAGGCTTAGGAAAGTCTAATTGGATAAGAGTGAACCTAATTAGGTCTAGGTCAAGTCTAATTGGATGTGTGCATGTGATTAGGCTAGGGTAACCCTAATAGGTATGAGTCAATTAGGTCGTGGGTGGATCCAATTGGGCTCAGGTGCACCCAATCATTTGTAGATGCACCCAATTTGGTATGGGATTGTTCAATTGGGTTAGGGATAGGATAAATAGGGCTATGGATAGTGGACTAGGCTTAGGAGGTCTCTAATTAGTTTTCCTAGGGTGTCCGGTGGGGTTCGTAGGATAAAATAGGCAAGCTAGGGCTTCCAACACCAAAATTAGGAACCAGAGAGCAGTATCAGACGTCCATGATAGCAATCAGATGTCATATACTACAAAATTGGATGTCTGGACACTAAATTAGACGTCCAATTCTGTGTCAGTATGAGTTTTAGCTTCCTGGATTGTTATTTTGTAGAAATCAGACGTCCAGCTAGATGTCTGGATGTCCTAAAAGGTGCTGGAGAGTGGGTTTTAGGTTTTCTATAGTGGGTTTTGGTTCCTAAGTGTTTGGGAGAGGTATAGGGTGGATAAGAACATGGATATCCATGTTTGGGTTTTGAGGCTAAGGTGTCCTATTGGAGGTGGTGTTGGGTTTGGGAAGGTTGTCCTAGGATTTCTAAGGGTAGGGATAAGGCTATCCTCCTCACTCCTCTTATCTAGATCAATCTTCTTCTTCCTTTATTACTTTATTCCACTATCTCCATCCTAGATCACTTTATTACGTGCAAATGGTAATAAAAATCATTAAATAGCAGGATATCTCATCTTATTCTAAATAGACTGATGCAATGCATGATATGTAAGATATGAGTGTAATATCCACAAATTAAGCTAGGTTGAAACATTATTTAGGTTGGTTAGGACCCGTGATTGTTGTGCAATCATACCCCCATGCCTAAACTTTGCTAGTCCCTAGCAAATGCAAGACTAAATTATTCACATAAGCGTACCTAAGGGATTGATTATTTTATTAAGTGTATGCCTAGAGATTTTTCTCCTTTTTTTTTCATCCTATGTTCTAGAAATCCAGACAAATGTGAAAGTGCAGCTACGTAGCTTTTGCAATGGATTCGAGTGAAAGACTTGATTCACCTCTAAAGCCTGTACTTGACCCCTAGTAAAATTCTAGAGGGATAGGCGACTTCTTCCCTCAGGGTATTCAAGATATTCTATGAATTCCACCACAGCTTTAAGGTTGGGTAGAGAATGTCTAAGGGATACGAGTGTTTATTTGGTGGCTCACTCTCACTTGGTGCTACATAGAAAATAGTACTTCAGAATCTAGATTCCCGGATTATCAAGTAACTCATCTAACAGAAAGACGAGAAAAGCTATGCTCTCTTTTGGTTCCTTTGTATTCATTCTCTCTTACTCTATTTTTTTTTTAGAGCTCACAATATCACCAAATTCTCACGTATGATATGTATTTGGTGGTCTTATTGGCATTAACACTTTAATTGAGTTCCCATAACTCTAACACTAAGTCAGAATTTCTCAGCTAGTATTCAAGCGGTCAGAAACACAAGAAAGGTGGGTTAAGGCCATATTTGATGGATTTCAAATTTATTTGGTGGTATTGCCTCAATGCAACTGAAATAAACACTAAATATTCACTCTTTTTTTCTTTGCTTTTTCTACTTTTCTAATTTTTTTCAATTTTTCTATCTTTTCATCATTTTTTTTTCATTTTTTTTAACACAACACAACTAACACACATTCATGAACTTTATTGAGGAGGCATTATTAGGGATTGGTGATACTCAAGAGACATTGGGTGGCTTATTTGGTGGAAGTGCCTGCTCACGGCATCGGGAGAGACGGATAGGACGGTGTATTTCTGATTTTGACGTCAATACCCTTCTTCAGCTGAGGATTCCGTAAAGAATGGTTGTAACAATTCACCTTAGCCCTAGTTTTATGAAAACTCGCTCTCTGCGTATTTGCCTTATTTGGTGGCTCTCAAATTTTCACGCAAAAATGTATACGTAGGATTCGAGAGCAAAAACTATGCCTAATCTTTGAGTATCATTACCTAATTACCTAGGATTCTAGATTCCTTGCACTAATCTTAAGGCACCAGTACACTCTACTCTCATCTCACACTATTTGGTGGATTTTTGGAAAAAAATCTACCTTAACTCCCAAAACACTATCTAGGGATTCAGGAAAGGAAGCACTGCTTCTTCTTGACAGACTAATGACGTTTATTAGCCTTCACTGTGAATCCATTGCAAATTCTATGTGTGTGAAAAATTGTACTGGATTCCAAATTACAGGAATCAACTAGAGGATAAAATCCCTAATGCATTCTCTTAATAAAAATCTTATTCATGAATGCAATATATATAAATGCTATTTGTAACCTTTCAAAGTTGCACTTCAAAAATTTTCTTAATTCAGGTTATATTCAGCTTGACCCTAAATTTAGAACAAAAAGGTGAATGGATAAGTCGAAAGTGGCTGTTGAGAATGATTTTTAGCTCCAGTGCGAACATTGGAGGTGGAGTCAATTGTTCTTAATTTAAGGACTCTAAAGTGCAATTAGCATGATGTACGAAAGGTTTTTCCTAGGTGTTGGCAAAAAAATTTTCAATTTATAATTACTACCCCCCATGCTTACTTTCTTGCATGTCCTCATGCATGAATATAATGAAAAATAAATTAAGACATGGAGTAAAAGGTTAGAAATCACTTGGAATAGCTATTGAATTTTGACGTTCCACTTATTCCAACACCTAAAATTGAATATGCAAGAAAAATATGACAAATAAAACATGCTATATATAAGTGCTGAGATTAACGCCTCTAGCTGGACGTACACTCAAAAAGGATATGTCAATACACTATTGAGAATGGCGAGTAAAATGATAAGAATTTTAATCTTGTTTGCCAATAGCAGGCTACAAATGCGGACCAGCTGTCCATGAATTCCAAGTCCAAATAATTGGAAAAATGTGTAGATGGGTCTTGGGATTATCTACAGCCAGATGCTACAGAAGAAAGACGGATAATTACGGGTGCTTGGAAGAAATGAAGGTGAAGGCATCTCGAAGAGGTGATGGAGAATGTGGGTGGTTGGGGTATGGGTGGAGTTGTGTGGGGTGAAATCATATGGGTCCTGATAATGGTGATGAATGGAAGGCATGACCCGAGTAGTGTGGTCAGATCTGGAAATCAAGGTCCACTAATCAGTCTTTGTCTCTACCAAAGGCCTTTGGGTATCATCTTCTTTTATCTCTTCAAAAATTTTCAATTCTAATTCCCAATTATCACATGATTCCCCAAAATTTTTAACCTCCTCCGATAACTCATCATATGTTATTCCCAATAGTATTTCAATCTCTTGAATATCTTTTCATAAGGGGATATTTTCTTCTTCTCACTTAGATGAAATTGGTCATTAGATTCAATAGTGAGTCCCTCCGTGAAAGTGGAATGGGCTAAATTATTGATTGAGGAGTCATTAAGGTCATGTTGATTTTGTTGCTCTGTGTATGTGATCATTTGAATTAATTCATCAATGTCTCCATGGATATTCTCAAATACAACAAAATCATATTCAGGTCCCTTAATGCTTGGTTCCTCAAAGTGAAATGGTTGGTACTCAAGCCCTAAATCAAGATCAAGATTCTCGAATAAATCTCCATTCTCGACTTCAATAAGATTATCAATAGCATCCATCTCGGGTGTTTGATCAACAGAATCTTGCATGACCACCACCGAATCACAAATTGGTTGTTGCACACCTAACCCAAATTCAAACATTTCTGATTTTTGTTGCTCATCCCGAATTCTATGAAGCTCTTTCCTTATATCATCATATTCTCCTGCACTAGCTTCTTTTATTTCATGAATCATTTTGATCAATTAAGCAATCTGGGATTCATTGCATGGGGCAGGGATTTGAATTGGGCTAGGTCGATCAAGATAGTCAACCATACTATCAATGATTTGATCTGGTAGTGAGGGTGACTTATGTGATCTATTGGATTGTTGATTCAGGTCGTGTGGTTCTACCCAGGTGTCAATTGCCATAGTTTCTTCCGAATTACCCTCCGACTCATTTTCCTTGTCATCCAGAAAATACCCTGACTTTGTTTTCTTAGAGGCTGCATACAAATCAAAGTGAATCTTCTCATTGCCACTACTCATCTCCATACATCCTAAGTAATAGTCAATCTGTGCATTGGCCATAGCCAAGAAAGGTCGACCCAGAATGATGGGTGAATTACTTAGCTTTTCCGGTATGTCCATGCCCAAAACAATAAAATCAACTAGAAAGCTAAGACAATGCACTTTAATAATCACATCCCGATCTACCCCCTTAGGTGTTTTGATGGAGCCATCTACCATTCTAATGGTGACAGGTGTGTGGTGCAGATCTCCAAGTCTGGTGCTGTCAAAAAAGGCAGTAGGAATCAAGCTAATGGAAGACCCTAGATCCACAAGGGCTCTATTAAAGGTGAATCCTTTGATGGCACAAGATATGAAAGGTTTTCCAGGGTTGGTCTTTTTGGGTGGTAGAGTGCCAGAAACAAATTCACTTATGTTAGCTGATAAAACCACCTCTTTAGGTGTACAAGTCTTTTTCTTCTTTTGTGACTCTTTCTTTAAGGCCTCAGGAAAGGGTAAATAGGTCAAATCAACCTTAGAAGCCTTTTTCTTCTTTTTGTCCCTAGAGTCTGAGTCAGAGCTAGATGTGGGTTTGGTCTTATGATTTTTGGTTGAGCCTGAATCAGGTCATTTGGGTGGGCTCTTAGCTTTTCTCTTCCTTTTAGAGGCCACAGATTTGGCCCCTGCACAATGGCATGTATGATAGATTGGAGGAGGGGTCGGAAGAATAGGTGGAGAATAGGAGTGAAAAGGCATTTGCATTCAGGGATAAAGTGATTCTTGAGGTGTCTTGATTTGATCCCCTTGAGATTTCACTTGATTTTCCAACTTAGTCAGCCTTTCTTAATTTTTCTTGTCAAAGTCCAACAAAATATTCATGATATCTTTAAGGGTGGTTGTGGGTTGGGTTGGACTAGATGGTTGCCCTAAAGTGGATTGAGTGGAGTATTGGGCTAGCCTAGATTGATGTTCAATCTGAGTCAGTCTCTGTGATGGCCATGAAAGATCAGGATTATTTCTCCACTCAGGGTTATACGAATCTGGATATGAATCAATAGGTGTATCACCCTGAGTGGGGCTGACTATAGAGGGAGTTGATTGAGAACCTATTATGTGGTCCTGTACTTGTGATCCATTATTCCAATTCCTTTGTGATATATCATCAGGTACAGGTGTATCAAAAATGATGCATTCCTCAAATGATCTACCCAAATCACGGATTAGGTCCAAAGGTGCCTTTTGGGTTAGCTGAGTCCAGGATGCCTCCCCATGGTAGCAAGAATCAGTAGAGTAGCTAGTGGATCCAATGTATGGGTCACTAGACCCACTAGCCTGGTTGCTCCAAGTGTCTTGTCCTTAGGAGGAGTGATAAGATTGAGATTGTGCCTGGGATTGCCTAATTTGCTCCAGGAGCTTGGCACATTGATCTGTATAGTCCTTGTTATATTCCTGGAATTCAGCAACTATGGCTTTCATTTGGTTATGATTAGATAAGGGTTGGATCCATGGGGTTTAGGTTCTAAATAAGCTGGGGGATAAGGATAATCATATCCCAGCTGGTTAAGATGAGTCTCCCAACCTGGAGGAGTCAAAATCATGGTTGGGTTAGGAGATGGAGGACTCTGAGGGTCAGAAGAATGATATGGGTTCATGGATATTTGAGAAAAGATGCTGATAGAGATAAGAGATAGTCATCCTTAGGAAGACACAACCAGCTACAAGGGTCTGGTGGAATTAAGGCAAAGGCCTAGGAAGAAAGATGACAGAGCCCCAAATCAACCAAACAAGCTAGCATAAACTGTATACCCTAATTGGATCTAAACTTGGTATCCTGAGATGGAACTGGGTTAAACCAACCCTTGAATTACTTGGCTGGCCAGTTTGGTGGGACCCCCTAGGACACCAGGCACGGTGGGACACCACTAAAGGTTAACGCGGTTACCGCACCAACCTTTCTTGTCACCAGTTGGTCCAAATAGACAAGGCCTTGATTTTAACCCAATTAAATTTCAGTTACCAAGTAATTTAGTCTTGATTAGGTCACATCTACTTAGTTTTAGGCTTGGGCTTAGAGTGCTCTTGGAATGTAATTGGGCGACTGGGGGTGTTGCCCTTAAAATTGGATTTAGAGTGTGAAGTGCACAGATAAAGGATTTTCAATACAAGCTTTAGTTGATGTAGTGAATTTTATGGCTCAAGTGCTTGTATTAATTTTTTTCTTTTAGGGTTTCCTTGTTTAGGTCAATTCAAACAAGGTTGTAGTGGAGCACACAATAAGTTTTGCAAATCCCAATTTGTTATATGAATTTCCTTTAAGTATGGAATGCAAATGTTCTCTACCTTAGTGTGGAAACCTTAATATCAGATAGGCCCATATGATGCTTTTAAGTCCAATAAGGTGGAAGTGCTGTGACCCAATCAAGGAAAACAATGGTCCTATGAAATAGACCTAATTGGTTGCCTAAGTTGAAATGTAGATCAATTTCAATTCAAATGGGTGAAGGGAAGACAACCAATCCCATCAAATCCCTTCTCATGCAATCACACCCAAATCATGCTCAAACAAGTTTGTTTTGGGTCTCTAAATTTAAACCGTAATGTGAATTACCTAGGGTTTGTGCTTCTTCTAAAATCTATAGTCAGACCATAGTTTGACTTGAAATCACTCCCCAAATTAGTAACTGAAAAAAAATAACATAAAATTTGGTAGAGATCTTCCTTTTTCAATAAGTTTTTCAGGGAATATTTTTTTAATATTTTTACTGTTTCATGTAATTTTTCATGAATTTTTATGTTCCATGGGGTCAAACAGACCAGATGGACCTCCTATGAGAAATGTAGTTTGAAACAGTACCAAAAGAAATCCAAAAATTCTTGAAAATTTATAGAAACAACAATGTTTCAGTGGCTTTTCAACCCCATAAATTTCAAAGAGATCTAATTTATATAGAGGTCAGAACTAACGTTTAAAGTTGTACAAAATCAGAGTGCAGACTGTTCTGACCTACTTCCACTGTATAAATTTTTACAATTCGTACAGTGCCAATTTTTCAAATAAAATGTGGCGCTAGAAAGGTGGTTTGAAAACCTAATATTAGACTGAATCCCAAAATTTCTGGACTCTGAATGTGACAGCAATAAATTTTTGAATATCAAAAATACTTGCTGGCTGGATTTCCAAATCTGACTTTGGTGTGTTTAAATAGTTTTCAAGTTAAAACACACCAAAGAAAGAATTTTTTTTTTTAAATTTGAATCCGAAAATTTGAATTTGAATATATATATATTTTTTTTTTTTTTCTTTTTTTCTTCTAACCTTAGAAAGCAACAAATTAGAGGATGAAGAAAATACCTGCGGTCTTCACCACGGATCGATGTGTGCGCGGATCCTCGTCTTGACACCCTACAATCAAAATAATAAAATGTTAAGAAAATACAAATCTAAACTCGTGCGTTGCCTCCCTGGCAATGGCACCATTTGACAAGCGTGGAAATTGTGAGTTTTCAAAAAACAAGACGTAGTATAGTTGCGAAATCCCCTTGACAAAAATATTTATAATATCGAAACTCGATGGATTTTATTCCTTTGAAAGCTTGAATCTCGGTCGTTTGTCTCTGGGAGGCGGGAAAACAAGTTGAGATTTGGATCGGCTTAATCTAACCTAAATCTAATCTAACCTAATATTTTTGTCTTTTTGTGTTTTTGATCTTTATTTTGAAACACAAAATGACAGCATGCATCAAAGTTGTAAGCCGTGAAGATAATAGCATGCATATAAAACCATTAGACAAGAGTATCATGCATCAAAACTTAAGTCACTATAAAATCCAAATACATGGAAATAAGGCTAAACTAAAGAAAGGGATCAACCAAGAGAGGCTAAGGAGAAGCCTTCTTGGCCGTCCACTAAAGAGAGGATGATGGGTGTGTGCACCCAAGTGGAGAGAGGAGGGTGTTGCACCCTTTCTCTACCAATGGTCGTCCTTGAGAAGACCTTGAGGGGGGTCTTCTCTATGGCCATCTAAGAGGAAAAGAAAATGGGGGCATGGATCCTCTATGGTGGAAGCACGCCCACAAGAAGAAAGGAGAAGGTGTTGCATCCTTATGCTCTTCTTCTTCTTGCCACCCTTGAAGATGCCTTGGAGGAGCTTCTTCTTTAGCCATCCATGGAGGGAGTATTGGAGGAAGAGGTTGGCCTTGAGAGGGAGAGGAGGAGGTGTGGTCGCAAGTTGAGAGAAAAAGAGTGGTGGAGATGGTGCAATTCCGTGGCTCTTTCTTTGCCCTTATGGAAGGCTCCATTTGGTTGCCACTTTTGGTGGCTCCAAAATTAGCTAATGCCACATTTTTAGGATCTAGGTTTGACACTAGTTTTAGGGTTTCCAAGAGAGTGTGCATGGGTTTGGTAGGGGTATAATGGGAAGGTGTGTGTGTGTGTGTGTGTGGGTGTGTATTTTTCGTAGGACTAGGTTGTGGGTTTTGGTAGGATTAGGTGCTAAATAGGTTGGGTCAATCCAGATTAAGTGGGTGTAGACCTAATTAGGCTTAGGAAAGTCTAATTGGATAGGAGTGAACCTAATTAGGTCTAGGTCAAGTCTAATCGGATGTGTGCATGTGATTAGGCTAGGGTAACCCTAGTAGGTATGAATCAATTAGATCCTGGGTGGATCCAATTGGGCTCAGGTGCACCTAATCAACTGTAGATGCACCCAATTAGGTAGGGGATGGTTCAATTGGGTTAGGGATAGGATAAGTAGGGCTATGGATAGTGGGCTAGGCTTAGGAGGTCTCTAATTAGGTTTCCTAGGGTGTTCGGTGGGGTTCTTAGGTCAAAATAGGCAAGCTAGGGCTTTCAACACCAAAATCAGGAACCAGAGAGCAGCATTAGACATCCATGATAGTGATCAGATGTCTTTTACTACAAAATTGGATGTCTGGACACTAAATTAGACGTCCAATTCTATGTCAGTATGAGTTTTAGCTTCCTGGGTTGTTATTCTACAGAAATCAGACGTTCAGCTAGATTTCTGGATGTCCTAAAAGGTGCTAGAGAGTGGGTTTTAGGTTTTCTATGGTGGGTTTTGGTTCCTAAGTGTTTGGGAGAGGGAAAGGGTGGATAAGAACATGGATAGTGCTATCCACATTTGGGTTTTGGGGCTAAGGTGTCCTAATGGAGGTGGTTTTGGGTTTGGGAAGGCTGTCCTAGGTTTTCTAAGGGTAGGGATAAGGCTATCCTCCTCACTCCTCTTATCTGGATCATTCTTCTTCTTCCTTTACTGCTTTATTCCACTATCTCCATCTTAGATCATTTTATTACCTGCAAATTGTAGTAAAAACTGTTCAATAGTAGGATATCTCATCTTATTCTAAACAGACTAATGCAATGCTTGATATGAAAGATATGAGTGTAATATCCACATATTAAACTAGGTTCAAACATTATTTAGGTTGGTTAGGACCTATGATTGCTGTGCAATCACTAGGCTGATTAGGATAGCTTCTGGTGGGTTTAGGTCAAGGTAGGTCTCAAATTAGGGTTGTAAACCCTAATTCACTAAAGCAAAGTGCAATTAAACTTAATACAAGTTTAATTGGGTGTGTGGAAACCTAATTGAGAGTAAAATAAATCAATTAAGTTAACTCTAGGTCAATTGGACTCTCACTGAGTCCAATTGGACAGTGTATGCTAAGATCAGGGCTCAATTGGACTCAATGAGTTCAATTGAATAGACTGAAGAGATTGACCATGATCCAAGTCAAGTATGTTTAGTGAGGACCTAATTAGGTCCTTAGAGTGGTCTAGAGGTGATGTACTAGGGTTAGGGCACCTTAATTTCGGTTCCTAAGGGGTTAGAATTGGGTTTAGGGACCTAGGAATTCAAGATTGAAGCTTGAATTCAAAAACAAGAACTAAAGAGCAGTTCCAGACGTCTAATAATAGTTTCAGATGTCTTATAGTGAAAAATTAGAAGTCCATACTTGTTGTCTAGATGTCCAATTAGAGTCAGGAGGGATTCTAGGTTCTATCTTGGGTATTCTGCAGAAATTGGACGTCTGACAAGTGTCTGGACGTCCCATAACACTGTAGAAGTGGGTTTAAGATGTGCGGGAGTTGGCTAAGGGTTCTGGATGTCCTATAACCCATCTGGATGTCCAGATAGAGGTTGGAATTAGGGTTTTAAGGTTTCTTAAGGTGCGGTGACCTAATCTAAGGGTGGCTAAGGCTTGGGGAAGCTTCTAGGCTATCCTAGGGCTAGGATGGACCTAAGTTCTTCGTACTTTACTACTTTATTCCTGCTTAACAAAATAGAATACCTCAACCCCTTACATTATTATCTATTACATCTAATCTAGGTCTTCTGCTCCAACTCAGCTGCAACACCAGTTAGTCTTTATTCTTCAGATCCAGCTTTAGAACCAGCTTCAGATCTAGCTTCAGATCAGCTTATTACCTGCAATTGACATAATGCATCTAATCAGTACATTATAGCATTATTTTATGCATAGCTAAAAGAAAGTAGTAAAGGTGCTAATAATGCTTATGCATGCATGAGTTACCCTAACTTATGCTAAGTCCTAACTTAATTTAGGTCAATTAAGACTTATGATTGCTGCGCAATCACTGAGTTAGTGGGAGGTTGATTCATATGGTTCTGATTTCAATTTTCAACCTGATTAATAGGGTTGGGTATGGTCTAGGATGGTAAATGTCCTATGGGTCTCTAGGTCAAAGTAACCCCAATCTGATTATTCAGATTTGTGACAACATGGGTTACTTTCGACATTTGATTTTTCATTTCCTGTAGGGTTTTCATAACTTAGGTATTGTTGTCTTCTTGAGATGGCCTAGGTTGATAAAAAGTCTGATTCGACCCATACCCTCCAAACGCGTTTTGTTTTTGACAAGGAACTGGATTGGTCTAGGAGTGGTTCGGGTAGTTCCTCCAGTTAAAGGAATTTCTAAATTGCTCCTGGATGGCAAAGATATTTTTAGTGGGGATGGGATTTGGATATGTGTACGTCCCTGGTGAACCACAGAAAGCCTCAAGAAATTGATTATTCTCAGCAGGGATAGTATTACAATTATGCAAATTTTCTCTCCCTAAGACGTTCGGTGGGGATAGATGTGGAGCTTGAGTGGGTGTGATAAGTCTTTCCTCCATTTTCTTCTGATTTAATTGCATCTAGTCGAGTCAGTGGGCAATCATTTGGAGATCATCTTGGGTAATGGGGATTGATTGAGTGCCTATCTCATGAACACCGAATTGCGGGTTGGTAGTTCGACTAAAGGTTCTCATAGATGTAAAGACCTATTCTATTCTAAGCCTTTTAAGACATCTGGACTGTCAGTCAGACATTTGGTCAGACGTCTGGACCCCTTCTCAGACGTGTGGAAATTGAAAATTTTGTACACACGGTTGAGTCTGTGCGCTGGCTACGCATAGACAGCCTTCCTCTCTCTCTCTCTCTCTCTTCTTTTCTCCTTCACTGAACCCTAGCCACTCTCTATATAAGAGCCCTCACCCTCCTTTCTCTCTTCTTCAGTCCACCACCATCTTCCTTCCTCTCCATTGCAGCAAGAGGGACGAGAGAGAGAGAGGGCGCGAGAGTGAGGAGCGAGGAGGAGAGGCAGCGTGAAGAGAGGAGGAGGAACTTGAGCTTGCAAGTTTGTGGGAGCTCACCGAAGGATGCATGGCTGGAGCAGCGCGTGCGGGAGGAGTGCATCGGGGGAGCCGTCCCAGACACCTTGTTGCAGTCGGAGCTATAGATGAGGAGGAGGAGCTGCGGCTGCACGCGGCGAGAGGAGCAGGAGCTCACCCTGGTTCTAGGATTTTCCCAGAATCAGACGTCTGGAGTGCCATCCAGACGACGGGTTGGACGTCTGGTGACGACATTGGATGTTAGAAAGCAAGGTTTCGCAAAGGTACATTCCTCTTGCGGTTACGGTCATGCAGACCGCACCGCAGAGCCGATCTGTGCGACTAAAAAGTGGAAGATTTGGTTTGTCACGCACAGGGATAGCTTTTTGAAGGCACGGGGCATGCCCTCCCATGTATTTCAGATGTCTGGACAGCTTATTAGATGACTAGAAGCACTCCCAAATGACTGGAGGAGAGGTTGGACATCTGGAGCTGAGTCTAGATGGTCAAGTAGGGGTTCCGAATGTCTAAAGTCGACGCAAGAACTTGAGGTGAGACCCTGGTGACTTTTAAGACGTCTGGACCTTGTGCCAGACGTTTGATTTAGGTCTGCAGTTCTATTTCTGACCTGTTTAGGTCCGTTTGAGGTCCGTTTTACCCAAGCAAGATATCTGTGGTTTCCTTGTGAGTTCCTGTACATGTTAAAAATCCTTATATACTATTTTGAATGTTCCATTGTGGTATGTTCCTTGGTATAGGGCTTCGATCTATTGCGTGTTCGGGACTTGCAGAAGCATGTGAGTCTGCCGTTCGAGCCCCCAGTACTCCCAAATTGTCTGGTAGAGTGGTTTCCCCCTGTTTTAATTATAAAACATGAATGCATATGAGAAATTAGATAACTAGAAACCTAGGATGTGGCATGAATCCTAGGATGAGAAGTACTTGCACTGTTTGTATGCGTGCTTGAGATTGTAGTCATAAAATAATGAATAGGATTGTAAATAATTTCCTGTTAATAAATACGAGCTGCCTGTGGAATATGAAATGCCTGTACTGGTTAAACAATTACCTGTGACATTACTTGTTGTACATGTTAAATTATGTAAAAACGGGCTGCATGTGTATAATACAAGAATGGAGCCGTAAATGATGAAACCTGGTATGGAATAACATGGTGAATATGAGCATGAACCCTATGGGGAATTAGGAGTAGAGCTCCTGTGGATGAATGGAAAGTATCTGGAAATGTGAGTGGGAAGTGTGTTGGCCCTTGAGTACGTGGTAGCAAGGAGAGCAATTGTCCTCTATTTAGTGTAGAGCAGAGCTAGCTGCCCTTGGGTTGGGACCCGGGGTTAGGATTGGCCACTCTACACCAACTTCTGTTCGCCCTCGCGTACACTGTACCAAGGAGAGATACTAATGTAGGGAGAAAGCTAGCCACCCCACGGGGCCCGGGGTTCAGCTAGCCACCCTACATCAACTTGTTAGGCCCACTGGCCAAACTAGGGTAGTCAAATGTGGGTGAGCGGACTGTGGAGGGGCGAGACACCTGTTTGCTTCTAAGGGGCTAGACCCCTGTTACTGAGAGGGCTAGGCCTTATACCATTCTATGCTGTACTTTAGGCAGACCCACTAGTGGAAATGACTGGCCGCGTGCCAATGCGAGGTAGCTACCCGTACGCTTATCGCGCGTACCGTAGTCACCGCTACACCTGTCTATGGCCTTGGGGTGGTTGAATGGGTGTAGGATCACCACAGGGGACTCTCCTGGCCAGGAGCACCACATGTGCCTTCTACTCTTCGAAAAAGACAGCAATCAAGATCGTTCCCACGAGGAACATACGAGATCAAGAAAGAGATCTGTAAGTAAACAAATGGGTGAAAGGAAATGACTTAAAATAAAATAATTTGAAAAGATAAATTTACCTGTTAGCCTTTACTGCCTTAGTTAGTTTGGTTACCAGTCTACTTAGCATTCGCTGACTTCGTTTACTCATAACCCTTTTTAGGTCCAGGAGTTGAGCAGCTCGAGTTACCGGCTGCAAGGGCGCTGGGCCAATTGAGCCCAGTAGTAGTTCTTACTATTGTTGTACTTCCTTTTTGTTAGTGAGTTTAGACTTTCTTACTATTACTGTTCTGTACTTTTGTTCTACTTTTCTGTTGCGGTGGTGATATGTACTATTAGCAGCTTTTACTTCTTTTACTGCTTGTACTCTTTTACTGTTAGTTACTTTGCATAGTGAATGTGGTTTATTTTCCTGCTTTTTGATTATTTCTTGTTGGACGACTGGGTCTTGGGATTAGTGGAGTCAAGCTGATCTCAGGTCCTGTAGGGATTCGGGAATCGAGCCGTAACAAGATGGCATCAGAGCAAGGTCATCCCGAGAAATGAACCAATTAGCTTGAGAATAACCAATTCATGTGCATGTAACTAGAGTAACTACCACAATGTACCGCTTGACATCTGTTTTGAGTTTCTTTCGCTGAAGTCCATTAGAGTTAAATTCTTTTTATTCTCTCTTCCGCGTCTCCTTGTAGGAGATGCCTTGCTGTGGAGTTCTTGAGCAGGGCCACGGACGCGGCCGTGGATGGGGTTGGAGGGGCGGACGTGCCGAGCCCGAGGTGCTAGTTGACCCGCCACTTCTCAAGGGCATTCAGGCCTAGGACCTCGCTCAACTGATTCGAGACATAGTACGAGAGGAGCTTCACCCATCTCCATGGATGCCTCTCCCTGGGGATGTGGAGGGGGAGTCCTCTATGGGGCCGAGAGACTGATGCAGCACTGGACGAGCAGGAGGGGGAGGGGGTGGTTGATAAATGCCAGTTTATCATCATTTATATGCATTAAAACAAACCTAGCTCTTAGGATTTTGCTCCGCAAACGAGTTTTTGGGCTGCATTTAGGCATCAATTAGGTTAGGCATGCATTGCACTTTTTGTTGTCTTTTTAATGTGTTTTTGTGAGTGTCAGGGATATACAGATTGTCAGAACTCCAAAACCTTAGCACTCAGGAAGGCAATTGGTGAAGAAGAAGCTCAGACTAACTAGAACTCAGCTTGATCTAGCTTACCATAGCTGGATTCCAACTCACTTGAACTAGGGTTAGCTCATCTTAGCTCCATTCAACTCACCTTAGCTGAATAGTAGCTAAAGAGAGCTCATCTTAGCTCACCTTAGCTCAGGTCAACTCAGATCTAGCTCAACTTAGCTGAGTCTAGCTCATCTCAACTCCCGTTAGTCCACAGGGAGCTCTAGCTAGCTCAGCTAAGTTGACTGGAGTTCAACCCAGCTCATGTCCAGCTACATCTAGCTCCACTCAACTCTGGCCTGCTGAAGATGACTTCATTCCAGCTTAGGAAGCTCAACTCCAACTCACGGGGACTCAGCTTAGCTCAACTCAGTTGAGCTAAGCTACCTTAGTTGCCTCACCCAGCTTGATCCTCCCCGGGAGCATTAGACCCAGCTCACCTTAGCTCCTTTAGCTGAAGCCAGCTTGCTTTAGCTTGGCTTAGTATCTAGCAAAGAACTAGCAAGCCAAGCCAGCTAAGGTAGCTCCTTGCAGCTCTTTTCAACAGCCACCAGCTTTAGTGCAGCTCAAGATGACTACCTCCAGCTCTTTTCCCTGAAAACCCTAGCTCCAAATGCCTCCAACTCTACTCCCTACTAGCTAAGCTAGCTAAGCTGCTTAACTTAGCGAGTCCACCTCCATGGTACCAAAACCTACTACCCTACTACCATACTACCTAAGTTCCAGCAAAAAGTCCACGTACTCCTACTTTATTTTGGTGCCAACTATCCCTTCCATCACCACCCTACATCCACCATCAAAACCCATCTCCACACTCCATTTTTTCCCTGCAAAATTGCCTTCTAGAAGGTATTTTTGGAGGGAAAACCAAGGCACCTCTTCATTTCCCTCCCATTTTCCCCTCCAAAAATATCCAAGCACCCCTTCATTTCCCTCCAAAAAAAACCATAACCACCCCCCTTCCCATCCTATAAATACCCTACCCTACCACCACATAATTCCCATCCTCCATTAGTGTATTATTCTACCTATACCGACCTACACCTATGACCAAGAAGAAGGAGTAGAGAAGAAGATTAAAGGGGCACATCACCAGCCCCTTTGGTGCCTTCTTCTCCCCACTCTCTTCAACTTGGACCATGCCAAGGAGGAGGACTTTTCTACTTCAAGGAGGACAGCTAGGCAAAGGAGAAGGACCTAGGGTGGATGTCCACCCTTGGAAAAAAGCTTAGGGCATGCCCCCTTAGGGCTTGCTTTTGAGGACATCACCTTGGCAGAGCTATAGAAGGAAGGAGCTGAAGATCTTCTTTTCAAGCCCGGGAGCTACTAGGCTTGGAGCAAGAAGAGCTTCATCCTCTTCATCACCGTCATCATATAAAGGATTTGTCTTTATTTTGTTTTCAATTTGTTTTTTTTGTAGAAGCATTCATCTACTAGTAGACAATTTCCTTTAGTATAAAAAAGAAGTTGCCTTAATTTCTTGTTGCACTCTTTCTTTTTGCATTACCTTGCTTTATCTTTAGTATAGTTGCACTCCTCTTTTCTTATTAACCTAGGCATCCACGCACCTAGGTTGAGCTTAGAAAGAGGATAATTTTTGTCACTTAGATTAGCATAGTAGGTGTAGTAATTTTTCCCGCCAACAACTTCGCATGTTGCCTTAATTTCAAAAACATAAAAATGATATATTGAAAAAAGACCAAAAAGAAAGTTGAGATTTATATTCAAAGCAAGAGATTTAATTTTTGCAAACTTGCCTCCTTAGATGACCCTAGATACCCCACTATCTAGGAATATAAATTTAAAAGTGAATCTGTTTTTGTGTGTTGCAACAACTTAAAACCCTAAATTTAAAAATCACACAAAAACGCAATCACTTTTTGGCACCGTTGCCGGGGAGGCACAGCTTTGCTTAATTTTATTTTCTCTTGCTTGAAGTGGATCTCATCCCCTTCTCTTTCTTTTCTCTAGTGTGTGTAGGAACTACAGTGGGAAAGCGAGAATTGAGAAGCAAAAGCTCAAAGTTCCTTTTCTTCCCACGATTTCAGGTTGGCTCCCCATTTCTTGTCACATTTAGGCTAAAAGACTACCAAAAAAATATTAAACTTGGCTTTCGAGACCCTAAACACTTTAATTAAGTGGAGTGGTGCCCATAAAATTCTATTGTTTGTTTGTATGCTTCACTAAACACCACTCCAATCCTAGTGTTCGTGTTCCATTTTTCAGGTCCAGATTTCTGTCCGGACTTGAAAAATCAATCCCCAACACCATAGACCTCCTAAAATCATAAAATTTCATACAATGATTCCAAATTAAGTTAGGAACATCTGTTCCAAATTTTAGATCAATTGGATTTGTATTTAATCTTTAAAAATTCATGGATTGCAAAGGATGTTGCAACACACAAAAACAGATTCGCTTTGGTCATGCACTACCAGTATGGACATTACAAGTTTTTGGTCATGCCATTTGGGCTGACCAACGCCCCCGCTGCCTTTATGGATTTGATGAAATGGGTGTTCAGACCGTATCTGGATCAGTTTGTGGGTGTATTTATAGATGACGTGCTTGTTTACTCACGGGATTAGGCACAGCACGGACAACACTTGCGGATGGTTCTGGATACTTTGAGACGATGTAGGCTGTATGCTAAATACAGCAAGTGCGAATTTTAGTTGAGGCAGATGACTTTCTTGGGCCATGTGATTTCAAGGGATGGCTTGGCTGTGGATCCAGCCAAGGTTGAGGTAGTACTTAGGTGGGAGAGGCCACGTACAGTGACAGAGATACGCAGCTTCTTGGGACTGGCAGGTTACTACCGGCGATTCATTAGGGGTTTCTCGCAGATTGCACGTCCTATGACTCAGTTGACTTGGAAGGACGTGCCCTTTGCTTGGACAAACACTTGTGAGGCATGTTTTCAGGAGTTGAAGGAGAGGCAAACTTCGGCTCCTGTGCTTACCATTCTAGATAGCAGTGGCAGTTATGTGGTCTACACAGACGCTTCGTTGCAGGGGTTAGGGGGTGTGCTCATGCAGAGGATTCACGTTGTCGCTTACGCTTCGCGGCAACTAAAGCCCCATGAGCATAGCTACCCTACCCATGACTTAGGGTTGGCAGCTGTTTTCTTCGTGCTGAAGACATGGAGGCACTACCTTTACGAAGAGACCTTTGAGATTTTCATGGATCATAAGAGCCTCAGGTATTTGTTTGATCAAAAGGAGCTTAACATGAGATAGAGACGTTGGTTAGAGCTCCTGAAGGACTATGACTGCAGCATCTCTTACCATCTAGGGAAGGCCAACGTGGTGGCTAATGCCTTAAGCCGGAAGGCACCCCCCCACTTGGCCAGTTTACAGGCACAGAGTTGGAGACTTATGGAGGAGTTGGGTAGTTGGCGACCCCTAGAGTCACAGGGGTATTGTGGGGCAGTGACGGTGACACGGCAGACGAGACCAGAGCTAATAGACCGCATCATCACAGTACAGATGACAGATCTGTATCTGTAATCATTATGAGACAGAGTGCTGTCAGGGGTCCCAGGAGACTTCTCTTTTACAGATGAGGTGCTGCGCATGAGGGGACGTTTGTGCATTCCCAGGGATGAGAAGTTGTTGAGAGAGCTCCTGACTGAGGTGCACGGGTCCAGGTTCACCATACATCCTGAGAACACGAAGATGTATCATGATCTGAGATGTGACTTTTGGTGGGGAGGGATGAAGCGGGATGTAGGTGAATTCGTGCAGTAGTGTTTGGTGTGCCAGTAGGTGAAGGCTAAGCATCAGAGGCCTACAGGGCCGTTGCAGCCACTTCCTGTGCTAGAGTGGAAGTGGGAGAGCGTCACCATGGATTTGGTGGTGGGCTTACCTATTACCTAGCGGGGACACGATGCAGTTTGGGTAATAGTAGACAGATTGACAAAGATGGCACGCTTCTTGCTAATCCGAGTCACCTTGGGTCCAGTGCAGTTAGTAGGGAGGTATATTCGTGATGTGGTACGTTTGCACGGAGTTCCGTGAGAGATTGTATCTGACCGAGATACCCGTTTTACTTTCCAGTTTTCGGCTAAGTTTCTGTATGCTTTGGGAACACGATTGAGGTTCAGTATGGTGTACCACCCCAGATGGACGGATAGTCAGAGTGCACAATACAGACACTCGAGGACCTTTTATGTGCCTATGTACTTGACTGGAGGGGCTCTTGGGAGGAGCACTTACCCCTAGTGAAGGTCTTGTGGAGGAGCTAGCAGTACGAGGAGGCTACCTGGGAGCCTGAGGCAGCGATGCCAGAGTGGTACCCGGAGCTTTTTGAGGGTACATCTTTTCAGATCGGCTTCGGTCCTCTTTAAGTTTGTTATGCGTGTATATTTCCTTTTCCACACCCTAGCAAGCTCAAGTTTCGGGGATGAAACTTCCTTTAAGTTTGTTATGATGTAAAGACCTGTTCTGCTCTGATCCTTTTAAGACGTCTAGACCCCTTCCCAGACATCTGAAAATTGAAAATTTTGTACACACGGTTGGGTCTACGTGCTGGCTACGTGCAGACAGCCTCCCTCTCTTCTCTCTCTCTTCTTTTCTCCTTCACTGAACCCTAGCCACTCTCTATATAAGAGCCCTCACCCCCCCTTCCTCTCTTCTCCACTCCACCATCATCTTCCTTCCTCTCTATTGCAATGAGAGGGATGAGCGAGAGAGAGGGCGTGAGAGCGTGGAGTAAGGAGGAGAGGCGGTGTGAAGAGAGAAGGAGGAACTTGATCTCGCGAGTTCGTGGGAGTTCGCTGGAGGACGCACGGTCGGAGCGACACGTGCAGAAGGAGTGCATTGGGGGAGCCGTCCTTGACACCCTGCTGCAGCCGGAGCTACAGACAAGGAGGAGGAGCCGCGGCTGCATGTAGCAAGAGGAGCAAGAGCTCACCTTGGTTCTAGGATTTTCCCAGAATCAGACGTCTGAAGTGCTGTCTAGACGACGGGTTGGACGTCTGGTAACGACACCGGATGTCTGAAAGCAAGGTTTCACGAAGGTACGTTCCTCTTACGGTTACGGCCATGCAGGCTGCACCGCAAAGCTGATCTATACGACTAAAAGGTGGAAGATTTGGTTTGTCACGCATAGGGACAGCTTTGGGATGGTGCGGGGCACTCCCTCCCACGCATTTCGGACATCTAGATAGCTTACCGGACGACTGGAAGCACTCCCAGATGACTGGAGGAGAGGTTGGATGTCTGGAGCTAAGTCTAGATGGTCAAGGAGGGGTTCTGGACGTCTGAAGTCAACGCAGGAACTTGGGGTAAGACCCTGGTGACCTTTAAGACATCTGGACCTTGTGCTGGACGTCAGATTTAGGTCTGTAGTTTTGTTTTTGACCCGTTTAGGGTCCGTTTGAGGTCTGTTTTACACAAGCAAGATATCTGTGGTTTTCTTATGAGTTCCTCTACATGTTAGAAAGCCTTATATACTATTCTGAACATTCCATTGTGGCATGTTCCTTGGTATAGGACTTTGATCAGTTACGTGTTCGGGGCTTGCAGAGGTATGTGAGTCTGCCGTTCGAGCCCCCAGTACTCTTGGATTGTCTAGTAGAGTGGTTTCCCCCTATTTTAATTAGAAAACGTGAATGCATATGTGAAATTAGATAACTAGAAACCTAGGATGTGGCATGATCCTAGGACGAGAAGTACTTGCACTGTTTATATGTGTGTTTGAGATTGCAGTCATAAATGAATGAATAGGATTGTAAATAATTGGCTGTTAATAAATACGAGCTGCTTGTCGAATATGAAATGCCTGTACTAGTTAAACAGTTACCTGTGACATTACTTGTTGTACATGTTAAATTGTGGAAAAATGAGTTGCATGTGTATAATACAAGAATGGAGCCGTGAATGATGAAACCTGGTATGGAATAACATGGTGAATATGAGATGAACCCTATGGGGAATTAGGAGTAGAGCTCCTGTGGATGAATGGAAAGGATTTGGAAATGTGAGTGGGAAGTGTGCTGGCCCTTGAGTACATGGTAGCAAGGAGAGTAACTGTCCTCTGTTTAGTGTAGAGCAGAGCTAGCCGCCCTTGGGTTGAGACCCGGGGTTAGGATTGGCCACTCTACACCGACTTCTGTTGGCCCTCGCGTACACTGTATCGAGGAGAGCTACTAGTGTAAGGAGGGAGCTAGCCACCCCACGAGGCTCGGGGTTTAGCTAGCCACCCTACACCGACTTGTTAGGCCCACTGGGCAAACCAGGGTAGTCAGATGAGGGTGCACGGACTGTGGAGGGGCGAGACCCCTATTTGGTTTTGATGGGCTAGACCCCTGTTACTAAGAGGGCCAGGCCCTATACCATTCCGTGCTGTACTTTGGGCATACCCGCTACTGGAAACGATTGACCGCATGCCAGTGCAGGGTAGCTACCTGTGCTCTTATCACGCATGCCGTAGTCACCGCTACATCTGTCCGTGACCTCGGGGTGGTTGGCTGGGTGTAGGATCACCACGGGGGACTCTCCCGGCCAGGAGAGCACCATGTGTGCCTTCTACTCTTCCAAAAAGACTGTAATCAAGATCGTTCCCACGACCAATGGGTGGAAAGAAATGACTTAAAATAAAATAAATGGAAAAGATAAATTTACCTGTTAGCCTTTACTGCTTTAGTTAGTTTGGTTACCACTCTACTCAGCGTTCGTTGACTCCGTTTGCTCATAACCCTTTTCAGGTCCAGGAGTTGAGCAGCCCGAGTTATCGGTTGTAGAGGGCACTGGGCCCAGTCGAGCCCAGCAGCAGTTCTTTTTGTTGTTGTACTTCCTTTTTGTTAGTGAGTTCAGACTTTGTTACTATTACTGCTCTATACTTTTGTTCTACTTTTCTGTTATGGTGGTGATATGTACTGTTAGCAACTTTTACTTCCTTTACTGCTTGTACTCTTTTACTGTTAGTTACTTTGCATAGTGAATGTGGTTTATTTTCCTGCTTTTTGGTTATTTCTTATTGGACGATTGGCTCTTGGGATTAGTCGAGTCGAGCCGGTCTCAGGTCCTGTAGGGATTCGAGAATCGGGACGTAATAATAGATTAATGATTAAATGAGTTTTTAGTCATTTCTTTGAATAATTCATAGGCACTTTCGACATCCTTATTTAAGAAGCTAACGCCATATGAGGTGTCGATGAAATGCAGAAGTTGATCTTCTAAGCCATGGTAGAAGATTTGCGCTAGCTGCCATTAGGGAACCTCATGGTGTGAGCAACTTCTTAAAATATCTTGGAACCGTTCCCAAGAATCATGTAGAGTCTTGCCAGATTTTTGTTGGAAGGTGGTAATAGAACTTCACAAGAAATTGGTACAACATATGGCGAAGAAGTTTTTCATGAAAGCACTTTTCAGCTGAGGCCATGTGGTAATGGGTCTGCTGATAGTTATGAACTAATAAGTGGCCTTATCCTTGAGTGATAATGGTAATAGCCACATCAGCCAAAGATATTCTTACACATTGCGAGAACGGGTTGTTTGCGCGAGGAGAGTGAGCTTCTCAAGGTGGCTAAATGGGTCTTCCCTAGGAAGGCCATGGAAATGCTCAATCAGGTTTAGAACGACTAGTTTGATTTCAAAGTCCCCTTCTAGAATTACCACCCCTGGTCTGTCCTCATAATTCAATGGATCATAAAAATCCTCAAGAAGAATTATAGGTTGCTGATGGGGTGGCAGGTTTTGCCCTCGGCTGGCTAGGTTCGTTATAGTCCTAGTCAATTGTTGTTGATTAGCTTGTAGTTGAGTGAGTTGCTTAACCATCATGGAGAAGGGATTAAGTGAGGGGGCTTGATTTTGTTGCTATGGCATCTCAGCATTGGGTACCTGAATGTGCACGGGAATGTGGAGGGCATTGATTGGGGTAATGCCCTGTTATTTCAATTTTTTAATGTGTGTGCAAATTGGGCAGAGAAGGTCCAATGCCAAAATAAGAGGTTTGTCACACAAATTTTTTTTTGTTGTTTTTATACTTTTAGGGTTTGATTTTGTTTAATGTCTTTTAGGGTTTTCTTTTTATGAATTCAAACAAGTTCGAATTCCACAAACAAAAAGAAATCAAGTTGTATTAGTGAAGGTAGATTTCCTTTAGAATGTGGGACTAAGAATTGAAAGCAAACCCTAATTGAATTGAATCTTTAAGCAGAAATTTTATTATCAGTGAATCTTTCCAGGCTTTTCTTATTAAGTAGTGGTCCAAATAGAGCAAATAACACCACTATTGGAAGGTAAATCAAACAAGGATTCCAAAAATTATTTTTCTGTGATTTTAGGAATTCGTTTGATATTTCTTTTGGATTTTTCTTTGTGCTAGTGTCAAAGTCTAGAAATGATGTCCGTGGGTATTTTTGACTTTTCAGCAAGACCATTGGCCAACAAATATTTTTTGTAATTTTATATGTTGTGTAGAATTTCTCAAGGATTCCATAAACCTAAATTACACAGGAATTGAACAAGTATAAAAATTTCTAAAATTTGAGAACAGTAACAAAATAATGAAATCAGAGGAGATGACCCCCCTGTGATCTGCAAATTTTTAAAACTTCTCTATGACTCCAAATGCCTGAAATTTGGAACATATGTTCCTAATTTGATTTGGACTTTTTGGATGAAATTTCAATATTTTAGGAGGCTTGTGGCGTCGGGAATTGATTTTTGAAATCTGGATAGAAGTCTGGACCCGAAAATTAGAACACCAACACTTAGGGTAAAGTGGTGTTAAATAATTCAAACAACCAAACAATGAATTTTAGGAATCACCACTCTACCAAATTTAATTGTTTTTGAATTTAAAAGCCTAATTTAGTAATTTTTGATAGTTTTTAGGACTTATGTGACGAGATAGAAGGCACTAACCTCGAATCCACGGGATGGCAAGGACTTTAAGCTTTCGCTTCCAAAAATCCTACATTCTTCCTGTGGTGCCTGCACACACGAGAAGAAAGAAAGAGAAGGGGATGACATCCGCATATCAAGCAAAAGAAATAAGATAATGCAAAGTCATGCCTTCCCAGCAACGGAGCCAAAAAGTGACGTGAAAAAATACGCATTTTGTAAATTGATGTATTTGTGTCGTAATGTGTAAATCTGCAATCAACTATTACAATTTATAAACTAGATAGTAGAGTATCTAGGGTTATCCAAGGAGGTCAAATTGTTAGTCAGATAATTGATTCTTTCTCTTGCCTCTCAAATCCGCACTTATATTTTTGTATTTTTTATTTTGTTGTTTTCAGGATTTTCAAAAATAATTGGGAAGTGTAGGAATGCGATAGTGAACTATGCAACTATGAAACCTTGCCCTAAGTGACAAAAATAAATCCTCTCTTCTAAGCTCAACCTAGGCAAGCGCACCTAGGGTAATTAGAAGAGAAGAGTGTACGCACTAAAACTACTAGAAACAAGAAAAACACACTAAGCAGAAAATAGGAGATTGGAAGGTAATGAAAATCTTTGTATTACTTACAAAGTTGAAGACGAGTAGCTGAATGATTCTTACAGGGAAATGAAAAACAACACTAGCTAATACAAAGAAAATAAGGGAGAAGAAAAGTATCCTCCAAAGATGATGAAGGGGAAGGTAGGTCTTGCTCCAAGAACAACAGCTCCTATGCTTGAAAAGATCTCCTCCTTGCCTCCAAGTTGATACTCCTCAATGCTTTCCCTCAAGGTGGACATCCACCACCTTCCTCCTCCTCAATGCCTAGCCATCCTCCTCCTAGATGAATGCTTCTCCTTGGTGTGGCACAAGGCAGAAGAAGGGAGAGGAAGACGGCACCAAGGCGGCAGGTAGGTTGCCCCCTTGATCTTCTTCTCTTCTTCTCCTTCCTTGGCTGTGGACTATGGTAAATATAGGTGGAATAAAAACTAAGCAAGGATGGGAATTATGTGGTGGTAGGGTAGGGTATTTATAAGATGGGAAGGGGGGTGGTTATGGTGTTTTTGGAGGGAAATGAAGTGGTGAGTGGATATTTTTGGAGGGAAAAATGTGAGGGAAATGAAAAGGTGCCTTGGTTTTCCCTCGAAAAATACCTTTTAGAAGGTGTTGATTTTGAAGGGAAAAAAAGGAGGGTGGAGATGGGTTTTGATGGTGGATGTAGGGTGGTGATGGAAGGGATAGTTGGCATAAAAAATGATGTCGGAGTAGGTGGTCTTTTTGGTGGAGCTTAGGTAGTAGGGCAGTAGGCCATGAAGTGGAGCTAGGTTGAGCTAAGATAAGCTAACTTAGCTAGTAGAGTAGTGGAGGAGTAGCTAGGGTTTGGATGAGGAGCTAAAGTTGGAGCTGCATGATCTTCCTGGAGCTGATAGTAGCTGAAGCAGAGGTGCCTGAGAACTCTGAATCTAGATTAGCTAGCTAGTTCTCTGCTAGTAGCTAAGCTAATCTGAGTTAGCTTTTCCTAGTCTAGAGCTTAGGTGAGCTGGAGTTGGTCCTCTTGAGGACTACCCTGCTAGCTGAGATAGCTAGTTTAGGTCAAGTAGCTCAGCTCAACTAAGTGGAGCTGAGCTGAGTCATTGGTAGTTGGAGTTGAGCTGACCCAAGCTGGTTGAGAACTTCTTCAGCTGACTAGACTTAGCTAGTTGATGGTAGTAGCTAATTCTAGTCAGATAGTACATCCAGGAGCTGGATGGAACTAAGAGGAGCTGGGATCAATTAAGTTGAGCTAGCTTGAGCTCCCATTCAACTAAGGTGATCTAGATGGAGCTGAGATGAGCTAGTCACAACTGGGTTGAGCTGGAATTGACCGAAAGTCTACTGAGTTGAGCTAGCTTGAGCTACCATCTAGCTAAAATGAGCTGAATGAGCTGAATTGAGGTAGTCTCAACTAAGTAGAGTTGGAATCTAGTTGTGACGAGCTGGATTCAGCTAGGATCCAACTGAATTTGGGGTTCCTCTTCATCTTCTGCCTTCTAATGTGTCAGGGTTTGTGGGATCTGGCTCTTTACTTATCCCTGAGACTCAAATAAACATATTAAAAACACAAAAGAATGTAATGCATGCCTAACCTACTGGAATGCCTAAATGCAACCCAAAAACCCAATTGCATAGTTAAAACCCTATGAACTAGGTAAGTTCTAGGGCATAAGAATGATCATCAATTGGCATTTATCACACCCCCATGCTTATCTTTTATTAGTCTCTGTTCGAGAAATAGATCGGTGTTTTAAGATTGTCGTGTTGTAGTACAGCCAAAATAGCTCTCAAACAAATAAATTTTATTACTCGAAAAGGTTCTGAAGTCAAACACAAGGAGCAATATGGAATTTAAAGCTCACGATCACAATTTAAATCAAGTGTAAAGATTGTAATAAGAATAATGTTAGGATTATTATGCAAAAAAAATGGAGTAAAATTATGATTTGAATCACCAATTACTCATAACTAACACTTAAATCAATGCAAATAGAGTATCAATAGAAGGTGATTTTGCTTCTCTTCTTCTTCTTTTCTTCTTCTTCCTCTTTCTTCCTCTCTGTTCAGCTTCCTCTTTCTTCTTCTCTATTAGTCAAGCCTTCTCCTTCTTCTTCTTTGTTTCTTCTGCTGCGGCTCCCTCTCTTCTTCTTCCTCTCTGTTAAGCTTCTTCACATAAGGGGGGGCTTCTTGAATTGGCTAAGTGTCAGCCAATACTCTCTACAGAAAAACCCTCCCCCTACCCTGCATAATCTCTCCTTCTCTTTCTCTATTAGGCTCCGCCCTCCCAGGGCCTCTCTAAGGATATCGGGTTATCAGGCATTGAAAGTGCAAAACTTGTAAGAAAAGGTTTCAAACAAAGAAATTCACAAAAAAATGAAAAGAAGGAGCACAAAATGAAAGAAAAAGTGATAGTCATTAGTAAGAAACTAAGGAATTAACCTAAGTTCTAGACCTCATTCAAGAAAAGAAATGAAAAGTGCATGGTGAGATTAGTAAGCATGTGAACCTTAGGCATTCTTGGATAGACTCTTAAGTACCCATTAAGATCTAGACATTCCTCAAGAGGTTTAGGAAAATGAAAAGCTTAAGTATTAGGTCCAAGGCTTAGGGAGTATTTGTCCTCATTAACTAACTTTTGGTTTACGAGACTCAGTAACCTAAGCACCCTAACCCCAAACACAGCTTGGTTCAGTAAGTGTAAAAATCAAAATCACGCAGAAGCATCGCAAAATTCTGAAAATAACACCTAGAGTAGGAGCAGCTGATCAACACAAATTGATTTGGACGAGTTCCCAGCGTGGAGAGATGGGAAATTCCCCTCGAAGATGCGTAACAAAATATCATCTCCTCAGCGTTTGTTTCTTAGGATATTTACATATCCTACTAGGGGCATGTAAGCACTCTACTGGTTCAGATTCCATGGATGGCATTATCACGAAGTGTCAGTTGCCAGGGTCTAGATTCGGCCACAGAACACCATGGATGGGATTATCTTGAAATCTCAATAGCCAGGGTTTCAGGGGTTACCATGGGCGGTGCTATCTCGAAGCATCGATTGCCAAGAACCCTTGAGGATTGATGATGGGAACAAGGAATCTGATACAGACCGTGTTGAAAAGCCAATCCTAAGCTAGAATTAAAAATAAAAAGAGAGAGAAAACTCTCCAAACAGATAAATCTTCTATCTCTCTTTCTTACAAAATGCACTGCGAACTGAGCCAGGGCTAAAATTATTTCAAGCACGGGTGCTTTAACCACAAAGTCCAATAAACCTTAGGTTAGTTCTTATGGGCCTTAAAAACCTTTGCTAAGGACTGAGGCTGAGGCTACATAGATCTGGATCTTGGTTGGAACTAGAGTACCTTTTAGGCCTATGGTCAGCATTCTAACCTAATCTAGGTTCAAATGAAAAAGCACTTATCTGAAATCATTAAGAACTTCATGGTCTAGAACAAGGGTTGAAACCTTAAGTTTTTACTAAGGGACTAGCAAAAGCTAGGCATGGGGGTATGATGAGAACCTCATCATGAGCCATAACTAGCTCATTTTGACCTAATATAGAGAATAAAAGCTCCTACATGACTTAGAAGAGGGCTTAATTAGAGGAATAAGTGTTCTGAGAAGAAAAAAAGAAATAAAGGTTAAAACTATAATTTTACCATTGCATTACATAAACGGAACTTCTCAGAGACAGAGCATAGTTCAAATGGACTAAATAAGATAAAAAGTGGGTTGAATCAATCAGAAATGGGTTCTTGTGTAATCTAAGAATTAAATGACATTTGGTAACCCTAAAACAGACCTGCTTAATTCAGCAAGGTTTCGATCAGAATAAAAGTCAAACAAACCCTCTAAAAATCATGGAAAAATATCCCCTAGGATTTATAACATTCAAATTGGCCTCTGGAACCTAGTTTGACCTAAATTAGGGTCCTAGCTCATCAATTGACCTAAATTAGGTTTTTACGCAAAATGTCCAGTCAAACGTGGTCAAACCTAAAATCCAACTTCACCATTGGATTCCTTAGGCCCAAATTAGGTTTGTACCAAAATTTAGACCTAATGGATGGTCATCTTGATCTACTTTGCAAAATAGTCCACCCAATTACATTCTGGCCCCTAACTTTTGAAAACCCTTGCGAAAACCCCCCAACCTTTGTTGTCACTTTCTGCATTCCGGTCCCTCTGCCAATACAGCAGAAGACCCATACTCTGGCGAAGCTTCGAGGACGATTTCTCCTCGCTTCCCTAGGGAGTGCTCTCAGATGTGAAAGGGGGGGTTCCCTGTGAAGTCCCCTAATGCCTGAGCAGCTCCCCATGCCCTGATTTGCACCATACCTCTCATGCGAATGCTCGAGAGGTATGGGTGTTGTGCCTA
This sequence comes from Thalassia testudinum, assembly GCA_037157565.1. Taxonomy (NCBI): domain Eukaryota; kingdom Viridiplantae; phylum Streptophyta; class Magnoliopsida; order Alismatales; family Hydrocharitaceae; genus Thalassia; species Thalassia testudinum. Next base: position 12,947,875 of record JAZHRO010000062.1, on the reverse strand, counting down.
CGGCGACCTCCGGTGAGAGCTTCGCTCACCCTCTGTGCATCTGCCCCTCTGCTGGCACCTTTAAAAGAAACCCCAGGACCAGCTGCTTGAGGTAGTTTGGTCTTGACAGAGAAACCCTCAACATTTCCTCTCTCCCCACTCCAACAGGAAACCCACTAGCTCCGGCGACCGCCCCTCCTCCTTCTCGTCACTCTGCTACCATACCTGCAGCAGAGCTAGCTTCGTCTCATCTTCCCACGTCGCGCCGCACCAAGCGCACGCCTCCTTGCCCACTTCATCGTCGCCGCTCTCTCCCTCTGCGTATTTCTTCTCCGGCGACAGTCGATACGATTGCCCACCGCTCCGGCCCCCTTCGTCTCTGCAAGTAGGTTACATTTACTCCCCTTCTTCCCCTCTTTCTTTTCCCCAATCTATTTTGCTTAATTGCCCCATGACCACGCCTGTCCACCATCACCTTCCTCGCCTCCGGCCACTCTCCGACGAGTTGCCCCCGTCATTCCACAACTCCACCCAACTCGCCAACTGTCCTAAAAGCTCCACCTCATCTCACTGAACACCCTTCGCCCCTCCACAGTCCCTCCACACTCACCCAACTCACCCCCAATCACACCCACTTTTTCGGCCACAGGACAACCTAGGCACGCATAACTAGGTCGTCCCGCGGCCTGCTGCATCTCGCACCACCTTCGCTGTGACACGGTGAAGGTTTCCCTATGGTTTGATTAGGCCGAGAGGCACTTTTTGTGCTGGACAGGTTGGCTGCCCCGGCCGCCATTGACGACGACTTGAGAAGCTCCCAAGCATGCTCCAGGCTTCAGAGTGTTAGGTTTCCAGCTGCTGCGAATTGGGGAGTGATGTAAACACATTTACACTGCTAAAAATGTCTATTTATGCATGTTCTTAAGCATAGGATTGCATTTCATGATATAAATATTACATAACATGCATCATCTTGCATTTAGAGTAGTTCGAATAAATTGGAGGTTAATTGTCTCCTTTTATGTGCTTGGACAGGGAAAACATTTTATCGGGGCCTCGGATCAAATATCCAACCGTGTGGATGTGATCAGGGCGACGATTGGAGTTCAACGACTCCAAGATCGCCTAATCAGGCATCCGTAGCATCAGATAGTGACCTGGGAACCCTAGAAGATCAAGGGCCAGGTTGGTGTAAATCCACACTTCAGATGATAAATCCGACCGCACGGATGAATTCGGATCGACGATCGCAGCCCAACGACACAAAAATCGAGTCAATCCGACATCCGTGGCACCATCTACAACTTCCAGAAGATAGACGGCCAAGATAGCGCCACGTGGCGCCATCTCAGCCTCCCAAATGGCCGCTTGCATCTTGTGAAGGCCCTGCGCTCGATCGCTCTCCGCTGTTGGATCTTAATCCAACGGCTGTGGGCACTCGCGCTTAAAAGCGTCTGCTCGACCATCCGCGCCCCATAGTGCAGTGGTTGAGCACGCTTTCGCGAGCGCAGGGCACGGGTTCGAGCCGTGGAGAGGGGCTGGAAGGCGCGGTGATTGGGTGCGGGTGGAGCGTCAGATGGAGATCGGACGGCCGTGCGTGCCCGATAGTGTCGATGCACGATTCGACGCGCAATCGGACGCGCAATCAGACGCGCAGGCCGGCGCGCAACGCAGCGGGCGCAGATGCATCTTAAGCCGTCCGATCTAGCGATCGGACGGCTGAAAAGCGATGAACGTGCGCAAGCCGTTGAGCGTGTGAGCAGGCGAGCAGGCGTGCGCGAGCCACCGCCGACGCCCACGTTGAGGGCTTTAGTGACGGATTTATCCGTCACTAAAGACCCCTCTTTTATTATTTTGAAGTTGCAATGTCCATTTTGCCCCCACTCCTTGCAACTATAAAAGGAGACCCCCTCCATACGAAATTCTCATCCCTTATTTCTCCTCTCTACCCCTCCAAAGCTCAAGAGAAGCTTGTCCCACACCCGGGATGCTTCTCGCGAGATAAAGTCCAATTTTCATTCCCCTTCGGAAGTGGATCCCGCAATGACGACGGCGTGCTGCTTCGTTCCCATTCTTCTGCTTCGTCCTCCTTCGTCCTGCTTTGTTCTCCTTCGTCCAGGCGTCGTCCCGTCCGGCTCGTCCTCCAAGCAACCGTCGAGGAGGATTTCTCTCTCCCTATTCGTTTTACTACTTTCTAGTATAGATTTACTGCTTTTTAGATTAATCTACTCGTCCTCCAAGCGACCGTCGAGGAGGACATTTCTTCCTCCATTCTTTTAATGCTTTCTAGAGTAAATTTATCACTTTCTACTATAATTGTTTTATGCCTTCTAATTGTAATGAACAGTCTCTTTTATGATAAATTCTTTGTTTATTCTACATCTCATTTTGATTTCCATGTGTAATACTCTCTCTCTTACCCTCTCTCTCTCTTTTATTAATTGTAAATAATTAGATAGTTTAAATTGAATTACTTCGTGACAAATAAAAAGAAATGCGAAGTTTTTAAATCAAACGTCCGCCTCCCTGTGTTCGACTCGGAATTCTTTTCGGTATAAATTTTATTTGTTGAACATGAATTCTTCGCTTTCGAACTACAACAACAGGTTTTCCAAAACCAAACAAGTAAGCGTAACGATTCGCAAAAGAAAAAAAAAATCGTTTCAACAGGGAGACTCGGGTGAAGGCAAGCACCTGGCAAGCGAGGGGAATCGAGGCTGCAGCTGCTGAAGCAAGGCTGCGGTCTTCCTGCGGGCGTACGCGAGGAGAAGCAACAATTTAGTCCCACATCGTAAGTTCTCGAAGAGCTGCACCACTTTAAGTTGTTTTTGTGTTTTTAGCCTATCACCTCAGAACACGGGGTGAGGTCCCCTCGCCCACTGACCCGCCTCCTCCACGATCCACGCTACGCGAACCTGGCCTACCCGTTTACCCTGCACTCCTCGCGCACCACCCACGCCGGTGCACCTGGTCAAGGGTGCGCTATCCGACCCGTTAACCCAGCTTTGGGAGAGCTTCCTGTGAGTGATTTACAGAGAGAGAGACGTGCAGGTAGAGGGAAGGGGTTAGGTTTTGCTGTGCCTTGTGTGCAGGAACAGGGCGCGAAGGAGAAAGGCTAGGTACTTAGCCGCAGGCAAGGCAGAGAAGAAGCAGAAGGAAGGAAGAAGGCTCGCCAAAGAAGAAGAAGCAGCGAAGGAAGGAAAAGAGGAGAAGCACTGTAGCCGACTGCAGTTAAGTCGTCTGACTGCTGTATCAAACGACAGATGAGCGGCCTTCATAGGAGATAAAGCAGAGAAGAAGAAGGAAAGAAGAAGGCTCTGCAGCTGAAGAAAAGAGAAAGAAAAGAAGCAGAAGGAAAGAAGAAGGTTCGCCAAAGAACAAGAAGCAGCGAAGGAAGGAAAAGAGGAGAAGCACTGTAGCAGACTGTAGTTAGGTCGTCTGACTGCGGTATCAGACGACGGATGAGCAGCCTTCAGAGGAGATAAAGCAGAGAAGAAGAAGAAAAGAAGAAGGCTCTGCAGCTGAAGAAAAGAGAAAGAAAAGAAGAGAAGGAAGAAAGAAGAAGGCTCTACAGCTGAAGAGCAGAAGAAGAAGACGAGCAACTAGGAAGAAAAAGAAAGAAGAAAACTTGGCCGCCAGAAAGAAAGAGAGAAAGGCAAAGGAAGAAAAGAGAAAGAAGAGAAGAAGATAGAGACGAGTAGAAGAAGAAAGAAGAGGGAAGCAGACAGGATCAAAAAGAAAGCACAAAGAGAAGAAGAAAAGAAGAAGAAGCCAAGACAAAAATCTATCTCTCTCTCTCTCTTATTTTTGTAATTCAATAAAGAAACTTTGTACTTCTAGAATTCCAGTAGCTCCCTGAGTTCGACCTCGGGAAAACTATTTCCGAGTAAATTTCTATGGTAATGACAACCGTAGCTATCTTATCTGATACTATAACAAATATACTATAATAAACATAAAGACGCACAAAGCAGAACCGCGGTTGCCATGCCGGAGTGGCGGGCAGTTGTATCGACTGTTGCCGGAGAAGAAATACCCAGAGGGAGAGAGCGGCGACGACGAAGTGGGCAGGGAGGCGTGCGCTTGGTGCAGCGCAACGCGGGAAGATGAGATGAAGCTGGCTCTGCTGCAGGTATGGCAGCAGAGCGACGAGAAGGAGGAGGGGCGGTCGCCGGAGCTGGTGGGTTTCCTATCGGATTGGGGAGAGAGGAAATGTTGAGGGTTTCTCCGTCAAGACCAGACTACCTCAAGCGGCTGGTCTTGGGGTTTCTTTTAAAGGTGCCAGCAGAGGGGCAGATGCATGGAGGGTGAGCAAAGCTCTCACCGGAGGTTGCCGCAGGTACAACACCCATACCTCTCAAGCGTTCGCACGAGAGGTATGGTGCGAATCAGGGCATGGGGAGCTGCTCAGGCGGTAGGGGACTTCACAGGGAACCCCCCTTTCACATCTAAGAGCAGCTCCCTGGGGAAGTGAGGAGAAATCATCCTCGAAGCTTCGCCGGAGTATGGGTCTTCTATTGTATTGGCAGAGGGACCAGAATGCAGAAAGTGACAACAAAAGTTGGGGGGTTTTCGCAAGGGTTTCCAAAAGTTAGGGGTCAGAATGTAATTGGATGGACTATTTTGCAAAGTAGGTCAAGATGACCTTCCCTTAGGTCCAAATTTTGGTACAAACCTAATTTGGACCTAAGGAATCCAATGGTGAAGTTGGATTTTAGGTTTGACCACGTTTGTTTGGACATTTTGCATAAAAACCCAATTTAGGTCAATTGATGAGCTAGGACCCTAATTTACGTTAAGCTAGGTTCCAGAGGCCAATTTGAATGCTCTAAACCCTAGGGGATATTTTTACATGATTTTTAGAGGGTTTATTTGAATTTTATTCTGACCTAAACCTTGTTGAATTAAGCGGGTCTATTTTAGGGTTACCAAATGTCATTTAATTCCTAGATTACACAAGAACCCATTTCTGATTGATTCAACCCACTTTTTATCTTATTTAGACCATTTGACCTATGCTCTATCTCTGAGAAGTTCCATTTATGTACTGCAATGGTAAAATTGCAGTTTTAACCTTTATTTCATGTTTTCTTCTCAGAACACTTATTCCTCCAATTAAGCCCTCTTCTAAGTCATGTAGGAGCTTTTATTCCCTGTATTAGGTCAAAATGAGCTAGTTATGGCTCATGATGAGGTTCTCATCAGGCATGCGCACCCAAGACTAGGTCTACGGGCGTGGGTCGCAGCCGAGGAGTGCTCAGGTTAGGCGGGTTATTGGGTGCACCAGGTCCACGAGGTCGGAGTCGCGGACGAGGTGCATGAGGCGTGTGCGCGAGGGACCTCACCCCCTGTGCATGCTAAGGTGACAAGGCTATTCAAATTTTTCAATTTATGCATGTGGGACTAAACCGTGCCCCTTTCTTCAGCGTGCAGCTGCAGCCAGTGTTCCTTGTGATTGCAGTCAAAGACGCAGTCAAAGAGCCAAATTGGCTCTTGGGTTGTGATCCTGGAAGTGCTCTAAAGTTCCTGAGACTTCGCCTGGGGTTTGCAAATGCTGAAGTGAGCTTCAAGCTTTGCTCGAAGCTTCAATAATGGTGACAGAGACCTAGGTACCTGAAAGCACGAAAATGGGTTAAGAGCCCCAGTTAAAATAGTTCATGAGCTTCGCTAGACCGCGACGGATGCACAGGGGATGGTCTCGTGGTTCGTGGAGGTGTGTGGTGGGCTGCAGAGGTCGGAGGAGGAACGCAACGGTGGGTGTGTTCGGTGGAGTAGTGGAGAGGCTAATAACTTTGAAGACCAGAGAGCTTTTGCTTTGTGGGACACGACAGAGGTGTAGAGATGAACGGCGGCCGGGTTGGTGGAGTGTAGTGGCCGTGCGAGCTCGTCGGAGGTACGCCAGCGAGGTGGAAGACGGAGGACGGTGGGGCGAGTCAGCAGTCGAAATGGAGTGGTGAGTGTCTGAAAATGAAGAGTGGAAGATGAGGAGTTGTTTAGAAGAGGAGGCAGACGAAGGGGAGCGAAGTTGGCGCCTGTTGAGGTTTGGCAGGTACCGGAGACGAAGATGCTCTAATAAGAGGTGGACAGCGAGGATGAAGGAGGTAGGGATGCCAACTCATGCTCCTCGATGCAGAAGAAGAGTCTGCCACTGGTATTGCGGTCAGACGATGAGGGAAGGCAAGGAGGGTCGTTGGAGCTTGAAGAGTAATTTGGCTGGAGGAGAGAGGAATTTTGAGTGTTTCTCTGGTCGAATTCAAGCTTGAGGGATTCGGCATGAACAGGGGGTGCTTTTATACACCTCAGGAGAATGGTTAGAGCTTGGGAAGTGATGAGTTGGTTTTCGCTTTCAAAAATAATGATCAAGAAGATTTATCGTTGTATTTCTAAGTTGTGTAAAATTGGCTAATCAAAATAATTAGAATTAAAATTAAACCACTTGCAGAAGAGTGAGTCATGTCCACAGGGAGGCAATGGCCTATTTAAATATGCTACAATTGAAATAAGATGTTCATTATTTGCTTCTCCCAAAAATCCAACTAAAATTCCCTTTAGATTAAGAAATCAATGTGAGATAAAATTGGAATCATATTTATGAGAAAGATGAAGGATATGATCATAAAATTTAACATAATACGATATTCATAAAACAAAAATCCCCTCTTGCAAATCTATCACTGCCAGACATTTGCTCACAAATATGGTATAACATTTAACTTAGGTGAGGCTAACAAGATGGAAGAAGGGATATAAAAAGAACGCAGGAGAAATAGAGAAGAGTAGTGGGCAGGCTAGCAAATGCCACAATATGTCTTCTAATATTTAACTAAAAAGGTGAAGTTCTCAATGGCATGGAAATGGAATAACTAATTGAATGTTTCTTGTAGCAAAATAGGGGAGAGCCTTTTCCTTAGGCATGCTCACGGAGCAAGGGATGGCTGGAGGGGAGGAACTTGCCGGAGGTCAAGTGGAGCGAGGGCTTCGCAACGGTGGTGGCGGTGAGTCACGTGGTGGCCAGAGGTGGGCACTCTCAGGCAGGGAGGCCGGTGGTCGTGCATCGGCCTGCTACTTCTATGCATGGCATGGAGCTGTCGAACGCGTGTGCATGGCATGGTTACTATGCATGACACGAGAAGCCACTGGAGGTGCCACGCACAGTGGAGAGGGGAATGCAGTGTTGCGTGCGGGTGTGTATGTGCGCAGATGGCAACACGTGGTGCACGTGGAGCAACAGCTTGGACGATCGCGCGCGGTGCAGAGTTAGAGGTGGCTGCTGCTGCATGTAGGGATGGCGTGGCATTGAGTTTGATTTTGGGTTCTTTTTGGTGGAGTGGAGGAAAAATGGAGGATGCGGAAGAAGATGAATAGTGGTGGATTTTGTTGAAGTGGAAGAAAAATAGAGGAAGAATGAAGAAGATGGAGGTGCTGCTGTACAGGTTTCAGATGTCTGGGAACATTTCCAGACGTCTTAACGAACCGGGGTGATGAAAATGTAGGGTGTGAGGTTGCGGCGGCCACGGTTGTGGATGCTGGTGATGGCAGTGAAGATGGTAGAATGCATGCCTGTGTGTTCTTATGGTGGAGCAACGTGCATTCACGGTGATGCAAGCAAGCTTCGAATGGCAGTGCGACCTGTCACACCACACGCCCATGGTGGTGGAGGCTTGCCACCACGGTTGAGGCCAGTGATGGTGGAGCAGATGAGAGTGGTGCACTCTCTGCACAGTGATGAATCAGAGTGGAGGCCTCCTCTGAACGATAGCCAATCCTCCTCCTTTGTAGCCACAGCTACAAAGATTTTGAAATTCAAATAGGCCACCATTGAGTGGATGCTGGACGAGTGAATGCGCAAGAGGAGGAGGCGGAGATGGAGCGGTTACCTACAAAAAGGAGACGAAGAAGAATAATAAAATAATTAGGATTATTTATGCATAACTCCTTAACTTCTATGTTAATTAAAATAATGTATGTAATGCACCTAATTAATTAACTAATCAAATGTATGCAATCCTAGGTTAATTCTAAATGCATTTAGATATGGATGCCACACATGAATTATGAACTTAAGCTAAAAATATGAATTAATTTAATTACATCCTAATGTATGCTTTTTAAATGTTAAAATTAACTTAATGTCTAGGCACTTAAATACTCAAATAGCCCATAAATATTGGCTAATCAAATACGCTCATGCCTAGTTTTTGCTAGTCCCTAGCAAATCTAAGCAATAATCTAGCACTGCAGGTAGACTAGCCAACACAATCGGTCTTCCTTTAGAAACATGTTAAGTTCAGACTTTAGACCTAAGGTTCCCAAGTAGTTGCTAAGTTACAGACTAGGTCAGCTAAAGACGAGTTGCAGGCACAGGTTTCCCTGATTTCTAACTCTACCCTAGGGTTTATTGATCCTCGAGATTAAAGCATCCATGCATGTGCATTGGTCTGAGTTATCTGAGGTTGGTATGATTGCCAACCTAGAGTGGAAAAAGGATTTTTTTTGCATTTTTTTAATATATATATTCTTTTGTTTGATTCCTCTAAGTCTAACCTTGGATCAGCTATCAACATGGTCTACGTCTAATTCATTGTCCCCATCACCGTACCTCGAAGGGTGCCTGGCTTTCAATGCTTCGAGATAGCACCGCCCATAGCGACCCCAAGAACTCCTGGAAATCAACACTTTGAGATAGTATCCCCCATGGATTTCTTAAGCAAATTCAGGCTTGTGGCAATCGACACTTCGAGATAGGGCCTCCCATGGTACCTAAATCACACAATGCACTTACATGCCTCCAGTAGGATGGATATCCTAAGGGACAAGCACCGAGGAGGTAACATGTTATCATTGCATCCTCAAGGTGAGTATATACTCCACCTCTCCTGCGACAGGAACTCTTCCAATCAAATTGTGTTTTCAAGCTTCTCTTAGATCAAAACTAAGAGAACCAACTTTTCTTACCACCTCTCCTGCGACAGGAACTCTTCCAATCAAATTGTGTTTTCAAGCTTCTCTTAGATCAAAACTAAGAGAACCAACTTTTCTTATCAAATTGTGTTTTCAAGCTTCTCTTAGATCAAAACTAAGAGAACCAACTTTTCTTAAAGAAATGAATTAGGGTGATCACTTACTTACACAAGACCAAGTGTGTGTGAAATTTGGATGCTTAGGTTACAAGTACCCGTAAACCAAAAGGTAGAACAAGACTCCAGTTACTACCCTGCCTTTAATTTAATCCCTAGCTTTCCTTCCTCAACCTCTTGAGGAATGATCCACAACTTAACTTCTACTTAGGTTTTAAGTCCACAAAGAACCCTAAAGGTCTAAAGCTAGTAGCTCACTTAGCTTCTAAAGTTCGACACCTAGAATCAACTTAGTCTAACCTAAAGTTCTGATTTGCTTAAGAATGCAAAGCCCAGCCAGTTAAGCTCAATAATATATATATTTTTTTAATGCAATATGCATGAATGAATGCAAAATGTAGACATGCTATAAATAGATGCCTCAGGTCCTCTCCCACATGCTTGTCTCAAACAATGTCCTCATTGGAAACAAAACAGTTAAAGGAAGATATTACCTGAGGCGGAGAATGGCAGGAGCTAAGGCTCCTCAAGAGTGACCTCGTCAACTAGATGGCCATCCAAAGTAATGTATGGTTTTAACCGTTGACCGTTGACGATAAAGGGAGTTGCTAAAGTGGAAGGGCTTTTAATCTCCACAGCTTCATGTGGAAACACTTTAGTGATTATGTAAGGCCCATCCCAATGAGATTTTAATTTCCCTGGAAAAAGCTTCAGTCTGGAATTGAAAAGCCAGACTTGTTGGTTGGGCTCAAAGGTCTTTCTAAGGATATACTTATCATACAAGACCTTAGTTCTCTCTTTATAAGATTGAGAGGTGTCATAAGCATCATTCCTCAGCTCCTCAAGCTCACTTAATTCCAGAAGTCGTGCCTTACCCACCTTTCCTAAATCTATGTTAACACTTCGAATAGTCCAAAGTGCCCTATGTTCCAGCTCAACGGGTAAATGGCATGCTTTCCCATACACATCGTCTCAATACTTGGTCTTGTCCAATTCTAAATAATTCAGGCTCTTCCCAATGAAAGTATCTAGCTTGGGAAATGAATCTCTTTCTTTTCTGCTCATCCCAAGAGCTAGGAGTTTCTCCAATGACCAAGTAATTTACAATATCTGCATACCAAGGTGAAGTTGGTGTTACCGCCATAAGGGTTTCATTGGGAAATGTCTCGCGGATGTCTCCAGATAGAGAGTCATTAAGTGGAAGGCAAGATAGGTGGTCAGCCACAACATTTTCTACTCCTTTCTTTTCACGTATCTCCAAGTCAAATTCTTGAAGGAGTAGGATCCACCTAATCAGACGTGGCTTAGAATCTTTCTTAGCAATGAGATGTTTCACTACCGCATGATCAGTGAAAATAACCACCTTAGACCCAAGAAGATAAGACCTAAACTTCTTTAGAGAAAAAACTACAGCAAGTAATTCCTTTTCAGTGATGCTGTAGTTTCGCTGTGGTTCGGTTAAAGTCTTGCTGGCATAATACAATACATGAGGTCTTCCCTCAACCCTTTGTCCAAGGACTACTCCCACTACATAATCTGAAGCATCACACATCAGCTCAAATGGGAGTGTCCAACCAAGAGTTCGGAGAATAGGCGTAGAGATCAAGGCCTCCTTCAAAGTTTGAAAGGCCTCAACACACTTTGAATCAAAATTGAAGGAAGATTCCTTCACCAACAGGTCACAAAGTGGCCTAGAAATTTTACTAAAATTTTTAATAAAGCGCATATAAAAGCCGGCATGGCCCAAAAAGGATCTAATCTGTTTGACATTTGTGGGCAATGGGAGTTTGGAAATAGAATCAATCTTGGCTTTATCTACTTCCAAGCCTCGCTCAAACATAACATGCCCAAGTACAATTCCTTTCTGTACATGAAGTAGCTTTTCTCCTAGCTGAGGACTAAACCAGTCTCCTTACATCGCTTTAACACATTCTTTAGGTGCAGGAGACACTGATTGAAAAACGAGCCATAAATGGGGAAGTCATCCATAAACACTTCAACACACTCGTCAATCATGTCAGAAAAAATGGACATCATACACTGCTGGAAGGTTGCAGGGGCATTACATAATCCAAACGACATATGCCTGAATGCAAAGGTACCATAAGGACTCGTGAACGTCGTCTTCTCCTAGTCATCAGGGAAGACTACAACTTGGTTGTAACTAGAATATCCATCGAGAAAGCAATAGTACTTATTCCCCGCCAATTTCTCAAGAATTTGATCAATAAAAGGCAAGGGAAAGTGATCCTTCTGGGTAGCAGTGTTTAGCTTGAGGTAATCAATACAGACCCTCCATCCAATTGAGGGTCTAGTCACAACTTGTTCACCTTGGTCACTAAATTCCACAGTAAAGCCTGCCTTCTTTTGCACCACATGAATAGGACTTACCCATTTACTATCTGCAATGGGATATATGATCCCAGTGTCCAACCACTTCAGGATTTCCTTTTTAACCACCTCCCTCATATTAGGGTTCAAACATCTCTGCATGTCCCTAAATGGCTTGATGGAATCATTAGTATAAATGTGGTGCATGCAGAGTGTAGAGTCTACACCCTTAATGTCAGGAATGCTCCAAGCAATTGCTTCCTTGTGCCTAGACAAGCATTCAATCAGGGCTCCTTCCTGTGCCTCAGATAGCACAGCCAGAATGATAACGGGGATCGTCTCATTGGCACCTAGGAAGATGTACTTGAGAGTGTCAGGGAGGGGTTTCAACTCAAGGTCAGGGGCTTGTATGGCTGAGGGTTTCATAATAGATTTCCCCATCTCAGGTAGTAGATCTACCTTGGGTAGAGATGATGGGGAAAGAGACTCAGCAAAAACACCTAGCAACTCCTCAAGTTCTAGTATATCCCCTTCACATTCCTCCAAGAGATGGGAATGCTCATTTAGCATGACATGCTGAAGGGGGTCATCACATAACATTACAGGGGTTGTCTCTTCAATCAGGTCATCTATCACGTCAACTTGAGAACAATCCTCAAGCCTGGCTTGTTTGTAAGCATCAAACACATTAAGCTGGATTTTCCTATTCCCAAAGCCCATTTTCAATGCCCCAGTATTGCAATTGATTGAAGCATGCGAAGTTGCAAGGAAGGGGCAGCCCAAAATGATGGAGGGTTTGGTTGGCTTGTTGGTAGGGTCAGTGTCCAAAACTAAGAAGTCGATGGGGAAGAAGAAATCCTCCACTCTCACGAGGACATCTTCCAAAATTCCCTGCGGTGTGGATTATTGGGCTGGGCTTCAGATTGCCGCCCCCAAGTTGTTCATACACGTAGCTCTAAAGGATGTTCACCCCCGCACCCAGATCAAGTAGAGCCTCATCAATCTGTAAGTCACCAATAACCATTGAGATGTATGGGGCTCTTGGGCCCTTAAGTTTCGAGGGTGTGCCATGTTGAACAATTGAGCTAACAGAATCAGGAAGGACAACTTTTGATTGGACCTATTTCCTAGATTGCTGCTTATTCGTGCACAGGTCCTTTAAGAAGAGAGCATAAGATAGAATCTGCCTGATAGCTTCAAGCAAAGGCAGGTTAATCTGCACTTGCTTGAACATTTCCATGATCTCATCCATCTTATCTTTGGCTCCAGATGAGCTAGCAGAAGTCTGCCCAGAGGTGGTTAAGTGCTCTGGAAAGGGCACTCTCGATCTCTGGGTGGAAGGGTTGTCATGTCGAGTAAGGGGTGGAACAGGGGCAACTTCTTCCGGTGAGGTGATTTCAAGCGAAGGAGATTTAGGCAAGTCTTCTTCAGTGGGGGTGAAAGTCGAGGTGGATGATTTTTCAGAGGGTAAGACTATAGAAGCATCAGGTTTAGAAATTTCTTTCCCACTCCTCAGAATAGTCACCGCCTAAGCATGCTCCCTAAAGACAATCCCTTTTCCTTTAGCATTCTCCTTAGCAGCACTGGGAAGCTTCCCAGTTTCCCTCTGTCTAATGGCCTCAATAAGGTGTCCTATTGATAACGGATTTTACGCAGTTTATAAAATAAGTTGCTGTAATGCGCAAAATCGATCAACTCTTAAATTTATAAGCCTAGATAGTGGGGTATCTAGGGTCGTCCAAGGAGGTAATATGTTTGCAAAATTAATTCTCTTGCTTGCAATATAAATCTCAACTTTCTTTTTGGTCTTTTTCAATATATCATTTTTATGTTTTTGAAATTAAGGCAACATGCGAAATTATGGCGGGAAAGTGACTTACACTTTAACTCAATATACTACTTCCAAAGTGGCAAGTAGAGCCTCTCCCTAAGCTCACTCTAGGCAAGTGGAGGCCTAGAATAATTAGGGAGAGGGAGTGAAGAATGCTAAAAACAAAGCAATTAAAAATGCAACTAAAGAAATTGCAAAGAAGGCAACTAGATTAATGAAAAAGTGTTTTACAAAAAAGCCTAGTAGATGAATGCTTCTACTACTAGAAAAATTGCAATAAATAAAAGAAAACACAAATCCTCTAGATAGATGGTGAAGAAGAGGGCTTCTTGCTCCAATCTTGGTAGCTCCCAAGCTTGAAAAGAGTCCTCCAACTCCTTCCTTGCTATGCTCCGCCAAGGTGATGTCCTCCAAAGCAAGCCCTAAGGGGCATGCCCTAAGCTTCTCTCCAAGGGTGGACGTCCACCCTAGGTCCTTCTCCTTTCCCTGGCCATCCTCCTTGAAGTATAAAAGTCCTCCTCCTTGGCGTGGCTTAAGTTGAAGAGAGTGGGGAGAAGAAGGCACCAAAGGGGCTGGTGATGTGCCCCCTTAATCTTCTTCTCTACTCCTTCTCCTTGGCCGTAGGTATAGGTGGATGTAGGTGGAATAATACACTAATGGAGGATGCTCTCAAATGGTGGTAGGTGGTGGGTTTTTATAGGGTAGGAAGGGGGCTAAGGTGACTCTTGGAATGGAGGGCTAAGATGGAGAGATGGAGGTGGTTGGGGATCCTATGGCTAAGGACAATTGGCGCCAACCTAAGGGACACCTAAGGGGTGGTTATGGGTGGTGGCACCCCTTGAAGTTGGTGCCAAAATAGTTTCTAGAAGGTGGTCTTAGGTGGAGCCAAGAAAGGTTCTAGAAGGAGGGGTTATGTGGAGGGTGGAGATGGGTTTAAGGGGAGATGTGTGGTGGAGATGAAGGGGATTTTTGGAGGGAAAAGCGGCACCAAAAAGGCGGTAGTTAGGGTGGTTTTGGTGCCACTTTTAGGTGTCTTTTGGATGTGGTGGGTAGGCTAGGTTGGTGCCAAGTAGGCTAGCTTATGTAGAGCTTAGGTGGAGCTAGTTGGGTGGAGTGGTTAGGTGGGTTTTTGGGGTGGTACAAGCCAAGGAAGTTAGAGCATAGCTAAGCTAAGCTAAGATAAGCTAAGATAAGCTAGCTTAGCTAATGGAGGAGTAGAGGAGGAGGTATTGGAGCTAGGGTTTGAAGAGAGGAGCTGAGGAGGAGAAGTCTGGAGCTGGCTGCTGCTGAAGAGGCTGGCATAGAGCTACTCTAGCTGGCTTAGCTTGCTAGTTCTTTGCTAGCTGCTAAGCCAAGCTAAAGTGAGCTAGCTTCTACCATAATGAGCTGAGGTGAGCTAGGTCTGGAGCTCCCGGGGAGGATCAAGCTGGTTGAGGCAGCTAAGGTATCTTAGCTCAACTGAGTTGAGCTAAGCTGAATCCTCGAGAGCTAGACTTGAGCTTCCTGAGCTGGGATGAGTTCTTCTTCAGCTGGCTGGAGTTGAGTGGAGCTGGATGTAGCTGGATCTAAGTTGGGGTGAACTCAAGTCAACTTAGCTGAGCTAGCTAGAGCTCCCTATGGACTTATGGGAGTTAAAATGAGCTAAACTCATCTAGGTTGAGCTGGATCTGAGCTGACTTGAGCTATGGTGAGATAAGATGAACTCTCTTGAGCTGCCATTCAGCTGAGATTAACTGAATGGAGCTGGGATGAGCTATCCCTAGTTCAAGTGAGCTAGGTTCCAGCTGTGGTGAGCTGGATCAAGCTGAGTTCCAGCTAGCTGAGCTTCTCCTTCACCATTTGCCTTCTTGAGTGCTAGGGTTTTAGGGATCTGTATATCTGTTCATCCCTAACACTCACAAAAACATATCAAAAAGACGATAAAAATGCAATGCTTGCCTAAACTAATTTATGCCTAAATGCAGCCCAAAAACCCGTTTGCGGAGTGAAATCCTAAGAGCTAGGTTTGTTTTAATGCATAGGAATGATGATAAACTGGCGTTTATCACCTATCTGTGATGTCATCTCATGTATAGCCTTGTCATGAGATTGGATGATGGAACTTTGACTTTCTTGCATAGTTCTCAACATTGCCTTCAATTCATCCATCTCAGAGGTCTTAGGTTGGGCCAAGGTTTGAGGTTGGTTCATTTGATGGCTTTGAAAGGATTGTGGTTTATAATTCCCTGAATTTGAGACATTTCCTTATCTCCATGAAAATTTTGGGTGGTTCCTCCATCCCTCATTATAAGTGTTGGAAAAGGGTCATTATGAGGTCTAGGACGGAACCCTTGAGCGGCATTCAGATCCGCCCGTACAAGCTCAGGGATTTGGGAGGCCAAGTGGCAATCCATAGTGGCATGTGTATTGCCTTTGCAAATGGAGCATTCAGAAGCTTGGGATGTGGAGGTGTTAGATACGAATTGGCCCAGGCTCGACATAAGCCTTTCCATGTTTTGATTCAATAATTGAATCTGATAGGCTAAATTCTAGGTGTCCCTTGCCTCATTCGCCTCCAACTTTCTTTGCATGAGAGTGGGTTTTCTATCCATGTAGGCAGAATTCAAGTGAATAGAATTCTCACTCAAAGTATCAAAAATGTTCGAAGCTTCATCCTCAGTCTTAGATAGAAAGGTTCCTGCACAGGCATCATCCACAGTCTGCCAATGCGAATCATTAAGTCTGGTGTAGAACCTTTCAACCAGTTGCCACTTATGCACCTGGTGATGTGGGCAAAGTCTCAACAGGTCATTAAAGTGCTCCCATGTATCATGGAAAGCTTCCCCATCCTTTTGAACAAAACTCATAATTTCCCTCCTAAAGTGATTTGTTTTGCTCATGGGGAAGTACTTCTTCAAAAACTCCTTCTTCAGGGCATCCCAAGTGTTAATACCATCAAGGGTATGATACCAATACATGGCTTTGTCCTTGAGGGAGAAAGGAAAGAGGGTCCGCATTTGAGAGTCATCAGTAATGCCCAGCAGCTTCACCATGGAACAGACCTCGGTGAATTCCTCTATATGCCTTTAAGGGTCTTCCCTAGCAGTATCATAAAAGGAGGGTGGCAAGGATATGGTACTGCTTTTGATCTGATAAGGATTGTCCGCTCCAAGTCTACGTAGTGCAAGGTCAGCTTGATTGGTTGGAATGAAATATTCCTTGAGGATCCTTTGACTAGCCATTTCTTCCCTTGGGAGGTTTCTTCTTAAGATTCTTTCAGGTTCAGGATCAAACACAAGTTGTCTCCTAAGAGATCACTTACCAAGCTTGCAATACAAAAACAATTCAAAAGGACTTGTTCGATCTTTACAAATTTAGGCTTTTGAATTTAGTTCAAATTGTAGGTGACAAAGCAAGTTGCCCAATCAATTACGCGCCTATTGTTGACCTTCGAAATGCCTAAAAGGACCTAGTTGGATCTTAGGTGTTCTTCCCTAAATCTCAAATGGTAGAGCAACTCCAAAGATGGAAGATTGATGGATGCAAGTAGGCCTAAGCCTTCCTTTGAAGCTGTGCTTTCGCAGTGCTTCTTAACTACCCCCAAAAATCCGTGACAGGGTATCCCCCTCTTTGAATTTACAAAACCTTTGATCTCAAGTTCCGAACACTTCAAAATCCAACGGTAGGAGGGCTCTTGTCCTAGTAGTTCCAAGACCTAGGAGTGTCTAAATGCGTGCTGTGGTGCAAAAGATACAAGTGTGCATACATCGTAAAAGTTTTAAGTTTTGAATTTTTGAATGGCAGCACAATGTCTCAATTTAAGTTCTTGGTTTTTTAGTGTTCCTCCTTAACTTAAAGTCCTTTTTCATGAAAATATGTGACCACTTGTTAGATCTTTTTAATTCAATTAGGTGGTCTTGCAATTAAATCCAAATGCACATGAGTGAACAATATAGAATGCAAAGAAACAAGATGTACCTTTCCTCCAGCAATCAGCAATGCAAGATGCACTCAAGTGCAAACAAAATAAATCTAGAGGCTGCTCATTCACACCTAAATGGCCATCCTAAGGCAGACAACTTCTAGCAGGCAACTCATTTCTTTTTTTTATTTTTTTTTAGCTACTTATGCGCAAGCAAAGAAAATGATAAACAACCACAAAATAAAAAAAATAAAAACCTAGATCTAAAGAAAGGGAACAGGCTCCCGAAAATCAGCCCCAATTACTACAAGGGCGAGAAAATAAGAATAAAACCTGTGAAAAAAAAGAATACCCTATGGAAGCGGGATCCAGGTCTCCTGCATCTTCCCCGCATGTAGGCATTGCTCAAGGTCGACGTCATCTCCCAGATGCGCCTGTCACCTCCACAGATTCCTGGCACAGAAAAGATAACAAATGGTCAGATCACTATGCAACAAGAAATATTCAGAAATAAAAATCAGGTGAAACTATTGCATCTGTTGCCTCCCTGGCAATGGTGTCATTTGACGAGTTGATTTTCGCTTTCGAAAATGATGATTAAGAAGATTTATCTTTGTATTTTTAAGTGGTGGAAAATCGGCTAATCAAAACATTTAGAATTAAAATTAAACCACTCGCAGAAGAGCAGGTCATGTCCACAGCGAGACAATGACCTATTTAAATATGCTACAATTGAAATAAGATGTTCACTATTTACTTCTCCCAAAAATCCAACTAAAATTCCCTTTAGATTAAGAAATCAATGTGAGATAAAATTGGAATCATATTTATGATAAAATTGAAGGATATGATCATAAAATTTAACATAATGCAATATTCATGAAACAAAAATCCCCTCTTGCAAATCTATCACTGCCAGACATTTGCTCACTAATATGGTATAACATTTAACTTAGGTGAGGCTAATAAGATGGAAGGAGGGATATAAAAGGAATGCAGGAGAAATAGAGAAGAGTAGAGGGGCAGGCCAGTAAATGCCACAAAATATCTTCCAATATTTAACTAAAAAGTTGAAGTTCTCAATGGCATGTAAATGTAATAACTAATTGAATGTTTCCTGTAGCAAAATAGGGGAGAACCTTTCCCTTAGGTGTGCGCATGGAGCAAGGGATGGTAGGAGGGGAGGAACTCACCGGAGGTCAAGTGGAGCGAGGGCTTCGCAACAGTGGCAGCGGCGAGTCACGAGGTGGTCGGAGGTGGGTGCTCTCAGGCAGGGAGGTCGGCGGTCGTGCGTCAGCCTACTACTTCTGTGCGTGGCGTGGAGCTGCCGAACGCGCGTGCGTGGGATGGTTGCTGCGCACGGCGCGAGAAGCTGCTGGAGGTGCTGCGCGCAGTGGAGAGGGGCGTGCGGTAATGCGCGCTGGTGCATGTGCGCGCAGATGGCCGCACGTAGTGCACATGTAATAGCGGCTTGGACGGTCGCACGTTGTGTGGAGTTGGAGGTGGCTACTGCTGCATGTAGGGATGGCATGGTGTTGAGTTTGTTTTTGGGTTCTTTTTGGTGGAGTGGTGAAAAAGCAGAGGATGTGGAAGAAGATGAATAGTGGTGGATTTTGTTGAGGTGGAAGAGAAACAGAGGAAGAATGAAGATGGAGGTGGTGTTGTAGGGGTTTCAGACATCTAGGAACATTTCCAAATGTCTTAACGGACGAGGGAGATGAAAATGTAGGGCGTGAAGTTGAGGCAACCACGGTGGTGGATGTTGGTGATGGCAGTGAGGATGGTAGCATGCACGCCTGTGTGTGCTCATGGTGGAGCAATGTGCATTCACAGTGATGCGAGCAAGCTCCGAATGGCGGTGTGGCCTATCACACCACACGCCCACGGTGGTGGAGGCTTGCCGCCACGGATGAGCCTGGTGGTGGTGGAGTGGATGAGAGTGGTGCGCTCTTTGCACAGTGATGAATCAAGGTGGAGGCCTCCTCTGAACGGCAGCCATTCCTCTTCCTTTGTAGCCACAACTACAAAGATTTTGAAATTCAAATAGGCCACCGTTGAGTGAATGCTGGACGAGTGAATGCACAGGAGGAGGAGGCGGAGATGGAGCAGTTACCTACGAAAAGGAGAAGAAGAATAATAATGAAATAATTAGGATTATTTATACATAACTTCTTAACTACTATGTTAATTAAAACAATGTATGTAATGCACCTAATTAATTAACTAATCAAATGTATGCAATCCTAGGTTAATTCTAAATGCATTTAGATATGGATGCCACACATGAATTATGCACTTAAGCTAAAAATATGAATTAATTTAATTACATCCTAATGTATGCTATATAAATGTTAAAAGTAACTTAATGTCGAGGCACTTAAATACTCAAATAACCCACAAAATATGGGCTAATCAGGAAGCAAGCTTCCCAAGCTTGGAAAGCTCACTGGAGTTTGGGAATTCCTTGATACCCAAATCTCTCATGCATTCGCATGAGAGATTTGGTAGGTTCTAGGGCTTAGGATTGGGTTCTTGACGAAGTTCCCTTTCAAATTTGAAAGGGATTCGTCAAGAAATCAGGGAGTTCTTTCCTTTTTAAGGTTGCCGAAGCAAGTAAGAATAGGTTTAATGGTGGTAGGGATCTTTTTGTGAGAACAGCGACAAAGTTAGGGCCCTATTTGAAAATATTTTGAAAGTTAAGGGTAGAAATGTAATTAGACAAGACCAATTTGCAAACTAGGTCAAGACAAACTCATCTTGGGTCCAAATTTTGGTACAAACCTAATTTAGACCTAATGAATCGAATGGCGAAGTTGGATTTTGGTTTTGACCACATTTGACTAGTCAATTTATGCAAAAATCCAAATTTGGGTAAATGTCTATCTGTGTTCTATTCTGGGTCAAAATGGATTCTGATGGTCAAATTGAAGGTTCCAAACCCTAGAGAATATTTTTCTATAAATTTTAGAGAATTTAGGTGAATTTTATCTTGATCAAAACCTCAGTTAATTAGGTGGGTCTGTTTTTAGGGTTTAAAAAGTCATTTAATTCTCAGAACACGTGCAAATCCTTTTTTGATTATTTTATCCCACTTGTTATCTTTTTAAGACCATTTGACCTTCATTCAACCCTTGAGAAAACCCGTGGTTGTACTGCACTCACGATAAGCTGGTAAAATTGTAGTTTTAACCCTAGTTTCTTATTTTTCCCTCAAAATGATTATGCAGTGACTTGTGATTCTCTGGCAGTTATGTAAGAGCATTTACTGACGTAATTGGGTCAAAATGAGCTAGTTATGGCTCATGATGGTGTTCCCATCAGTCTCTTAGCAAACTTAATTTTCTAATAGATTTTGGGGAAGACTTTTTTTGTTTTTACTTTTGAGGAGAAGATTACGGGACTTTGGTTGATTGAAAGCATGAAAGGTATGAGATTTGTTAAGGATAAAACATCAGGATTCTTCTTTGGATCTGAAAGCTAGATTAATTGGCATCAATGTATCCTCTGAAAATTCACAAGTTAACTCTTTGTTAATTCAAATAACCTGAAATCTTTTTGCTGTCAGGATTTCCTTGGCTCTTGAATCCGACTCGCAACTCACATAACTTTTGAAACCTTGTCTCCACTTGATGATTGTGCACCAGAAGGCAATCCTAGTGATTGTCCATCTGATCTTAGTTGGAAGGGGAAAATGGTCTAATTAGATGAACTCGACCTGAATGATAGTGCCTTTGTTACATTTGATGAAATGGGTCATGGTCAAATAGTCAACCCAACTCTCATTTTGGATTTTGAGATGGAATTTGCACCCCATTCTAGGGATGCTGAACCTATACTTTACACCTTCAAGGACCTTACACCTCAGTTAGACCTCCTTAAGGATTATGATTTTGATGTTATCAAATTCCAGGAATCTTGGATGTCAGACGAAATCATATTGGAAGAAAGTGATAATAACCCCGATCCTCTCCTTATGGGACAAACACCTACCATTGAACATTATGAGGATTTACAGGTACCCTACACAAGTGACCCTGAAGGAATTGATACTAAACTGGAAGACTTGGATCAATATTGGTCTCAGGGACATGAAGAATTGATTTTTGAGGAGGACAATGGAACACTTGAAATACTTGATTCTAGCTTTGAAGATTTTCTTGAGTCCCAAGGAAGAAATGTAGAGGAGGATGATGATGACTTTGAGGGGTCCAGACTCAACGTATGGAGTGACACCTGGGGGAAATATGTTTTGCTCGAGGACTTACCCCCTGAGGATCTTACCGATTTAGCCAAATACGGATTCCTACTTACTTTTGACTACAAAGATCATCCTCTCAAACATTGGGAAGAAAGAGAAGCAATTGATACTCTTAATAAAGAAATCTATACACCCCAGGGGAAATATAGTAGAATCAAACACAAACCTGGGGATTCGTTGTTGAGGACACTCATACTCCTATTGCTTCCAATCCACCTTTACATGATAATGAAATGGGTAACACCCTTGATCGGTTCAATTTGGAATATGACCATTTAGGCCATTCCAGGATGCACATGCCAATGATAGGCAGCATGAAAGTCAATTAGTAATTAAGGCTACTTCTGATGACATTTAAGAATGGGATGGTTGTCGAGGATGAATGATGAACCTCTCAAGCCCTCTTTGACCCTCATCCTTACCCCGCAATTGAGAGACTTATACTCCTGTAGAAACAACTTCCTAAAATCTGTACTCACATTCCTGATTTACAGGGGGATAACCTGACCAATGCATCCTGTGATAGAGTGGTGGGTATGGATCGACGCTTGTCCATGTCAGTCCATCATCAGCTTTAGGGTGTCCTTAGCACCCCCTTTTTCCCACACATATCTGCTTGAAGAGCCTTTGCCTCCTCGCCGCACACTCTCGGAGGTCACTACTCATGTGTATTATGTGAAACCTCCAACAATAGCTCAGGAGTACCCTATTTTCACCTACATCTGGTGAGCATTTGGCATCAACCTCCATCACCAGCTTGCCAACATCTTGTGTTAACTTATTCGTTAGGCCAGGTTTGCTACGTATCTATTTTGGGTCGCCTTCTGCTTCCCTTCTAGAACCTGATTTGCGTGACATCCCAACTCCACCTCAGGTAATATCTTTCCTTGCTTATGCTTTCTAATGAGGACATTGTCAGATTTAGGCATGGGGGTTATAATTTGAGGTTGTTCATAGCATGTATACATATTCTGCATGTAGTTAGGGCATCCATCTTGTATAAAAGAAGAAGAAGAAGAGAGAAAGGAGATGGAATCTTTGTAAGCTGAATTGCAAATATGTTGAGAAGGAAAAAGAAAGAGAAGAAGAGAGAGACACAGAAAGAAAAGGTGCAAAATTTTTTTGGTTCCAACATTTGATTATGGAAGAGCTACCTAAGTTCTGGGCCAGAATGAATGATTAAGTCCTGAAGTGCTAGAGAAAAGGAGATAAGAGAGGGATACTGACTTTAGGTCTCCTGGGCCTTGTTGGGAAACATAGAACGCGTATTTGATTAGAAAATGCATCGTAATATAGTGTGCAATATGATCAAACAAAAAATATTTATATAAAGATAACAAGACTTCGAGTCTCGGTTGTTATGCAAATCTAAAATTGATCTTTTATTGCTCTACTTGTTTTGAATTACATGTCGGTTTCCAATCATTGGATTAAACTTTTGCCACTTTCATTGTGAACTCTAATTATGTACGCATGTGTTAGATAGATGACGAAGGTGAAAGTATGAGTTTCGATTTGCACAATTCTAGTTATGTGGTGGTTGTTTACAAAAAATGCATTGATAGTTAAATCTTCAATATTTTCTGGTACCGACATGCTGGTTGCAATATATAAAAATGAAAAGCAAGCAACTCGAATCACACGAAATAAATTGCAATCAATAAGCTCATGATGATTTTCAACACAGAGATATGTCTATAGAAAATATATCTTTCATTCATTCATTCAGGAGGGTGTTTGCAACATGGAATTTAGGGGAAAGCTTATAAAGGAAAGCTTGAAAATATAAATCTAACTAACAGAAAATGATCGCATATAGGAATCTATGGGGGGATTTTGCATGCATCATTGGGGGAGAATAAGAGCTACACTACTAAGCAGTAAATGAAAGCATGTAAATATGAAGAACTAGCTACTAATCTAGTAGAAAATAAGGGCATTCGAAGGTGGGCTCCGATGGCCTTTGAATGGTTGAGAGGAGAAGGAGGGGTAGCCAATGGTGCTTAGGCCAGCCCTTGGAGAGAGGTTAGAGAGGTGATCCAGCATTCTGGTGTGGAGATGGTGGTAGCCATGGTTCACAACTGATGGAGGTGGAATGGCGATGAATGTAGCTAACCTAAGTGTGAATGAGTGCCAAGAATGGGATGGGTGCAAATGGTCACCCCTTAGGTCTTTTTATAGACCTAAGGGAGACTCTCTAGAGAAGTGTGGAACTCTCTAGAGAGAGCCCCATAAGTGGCCGGCCAAGTGAGAGAGAGAGGTGGTTCTTAGATCCATAAAATTGGATCTCAATTTGAATGGCTCTTGGTTGCTAATTTTGGCAACCAAGAGTGGCGCCACCTTTGGAAGAGAGTTCTAAAGAACTCTAGATGAGTGTGTGTGTGTGAATGGGTGTGTGTGTGTGAGTGTGTGGCCATGCCCTATGTGGCTAAGCGGTTTAGGTTAGGTCCTAAGGGGTTTAGGTTGTTGTAGGCCTTAAATTAGGGTTGCAAACCCTAATTGCTAAGGAGGAATTGCAATTAAACTTAACACAAGTTTAATTGAATGAGTGTGAACCTAATTGCGAGTGAAATAACTCAATTAGGTTGGGCTTAGGTCAATTGGACTCCCACTGAGTCCAATTGGACTTGTGTGGGTTGATATCTGAGCTCAATTGGACCCTATGAGTCCAATTGACTAGGCAATGGTAATTGACTATGATCTAAGTCAATTAGGTTTAGTGAGTACCTAATTAGGTCCTTAGGGAGGTATAGAGGTGATGTACTAGAGTTGGGATATGTTAATTTAGGTTCCTATGGGGTTGGAATTGGGGTTTAGGGACTTAGGATGGGGTGACCTAATCTAAGGGTGGCTAAGGCTTGGGGAAGTTTCGAGGCTATCCTAGGGCTAGGATGGACATAAGTTCTTCACATTTTACTGCTTTATTCCTACTTAATAGAGTAGCATACCTTAACTCCCTTACATTATTATCTACTACATCTAATATAGGTCTTCTGCTCCAATTCTACTGCAGCACCCGTTATTCTTCTATTCTCCTAATCCAGCTTCAGATCTAGCTTATTACCTGTAATTGACATAATGAACCTAATCAACACATTATAGCATTATTTTATATATAGCTAAAAGAAAGCAATAAAGATGCAAATAATGCTTATGCATGCATGAATTACCCTAACTTATGCTAAGACCTAGCCTAATTTAGGTCAATTAAGACATATGATTGCTACGCAATCAAGCCTGTTTTAGGGCTTAAACACTCATGTATGTGTTAAGATCTAGACTATTCCTTAAGTGGTTGAATGCGTTGCGAGGCTGAAGTATTAAGTCTAAGGCTTAGGGAGTATTCGGCCTCCATTGCCTACCCTTCAGTTTACGGGACTTGATAACTTAAGTACCCAAAAATCACACACCGATCTGGTTCAGTGAGCATAATGAAGAATAATGGCAAAAAAAAGTGTCTATTTTGAAAATGTTTTCCTAAAAATTTGACTTAGGAGCGGCTCAAAGACACAAGTTGATTAGACGAGTTCTAGGCGTGGAGAAAGGGAATGAAAATACTCCCTTCAAAGATGCATTATAACATACCGTCTCCTCGGTGCTTGTATCCTAGGATATCTAAATATCCTACTGGTGGCATGGAAGCACCTTGTACTAGTTCAGGTACCATGGGCAGCATTATCCCAAAATGTCGATTGCTAGGGTTTGAATTTAGCTATAGAACACCATGGGCGGCACTATCTTGAAGTGTTGAAAGCCAGTGTTCTGATGGTTTACCATAGGCGGTGCTATTCTAAAGCATCGATTGCTAAGGACCCTACGAGGATTGATAGTGGGGACAAGAAATCTGATATAGATCGTGTTTAGGGCCAATCCGATGTAGGGTTTAGGGGAACTTAAAAAAGTAGAAAAAAAATCTCAAATAACATCTTTCTCTCTTTATTAAAAATGCACTAGCAAATTGAACCTAGACTTACTGCACATACGCATGGGTGCTTTAACCGCTGGGGTCAACGAAACTCTGGGCAGTTTTTGTGGTTCTTAGAAACCTTCACGACAGACCCAAGGATGAGGCTGGTCAGGTCTGTATCTTGGCTGGTAGTTGAGTACCTTTAGGCCTATGGTTGGTATTTCAATTTAATCTCTAGAGGTGTGGCACGATAAGGCATCTTGACGGTAAAATCTATCCTTGAGATCTAATATGTTTCATATGATTTTGCTTGGGACTAGCAAAACATAGGCATGGGGCTATTTGATAGGTCCACTTTAGTGGACTAAATTAGAGCCTAAGAATATTGTTATTGGAACAAGAGATTAATTTAAAGTATGCATGATATTGCAAAAATTATGTGAGTTGTAGATTTATCATTTCATGCATTAATTGCATTAATCTTTATATGAAGGGATTAATTATTCAGGAAGGGGCATCACATCAAATCTTAATTTAAGATATCATAGTAATGTTGGGATTTTGTTTGAGCAAAGATAGCAAGGGAATCAATTTTAGAGTGCATCCTTATATGTCTCTCAATTAATTGCATCCCCTTCCTTTTTATTTTCCCTTAAACCTCTCTCTTGCTTCTTTTGGTCACATAAAATATCAATCATGCCTTCCTCTCTCTCGCCCTCAAATCTCTCTCTATGATTCACTCTCTCTTTTCTCTCTTTGTATACAGAACATGGAGGACGGCAGAAGGGGCACCTTTCTCATAAGAGGAACTCCCCCTCCATCATCTTCTTCCTTCATGGAGGAGAGCCTTCTCTCCAAGACAGACCATCCACCACCGCGAGGCACCGATGAGCCCAACCACCACTATGTCTCACCCACTTCCTTGCCAATTCCATCACCATGAACTACCACTGCAGTCAGTGGTGACAACATTGGCATCCACAACTGCGATGACTTTGCTTCGACATTCCTCACCTCAGCTGCGCACTCCTCATCGCAAGTTTATCACCACCACACTCAGCTCATCTTCTGGATGACAACCGCAATACCACCACTGTGACTGCATCAGCCACTACTGCATCCGTCGACCAACAAGAACACACATACCCGATCCCTTTCATTTATGATGTCCAGAGGTCATCCCTGATGTCCAGAGGTCACCATCACCGTGCCTTCACCACAGTACCCTCGCCCACCTCCGTCTCCCACACGCAGCCTGCATGACCACCCTAGTGCAATCGTGCACTTTCCTCCAGTGTGACCACCTCCTCCTCTTCAATAGAATCATGCCTCCACCCTCTCCTTCAGATTCCAACACCTCCACATGACCACTGGTGCCACTACCATGCTCTGGCCCCTGATAAATGATAGTTTATCATCGTTCTTATGCCCTACAACTAATCTAGCTCTTAAGGTTTTAACTCCGCAAATGGGTTTTCGAGTTGCATTTAGGCATTTAATTAGGATAAGCAAGCATTGCATTTTATATTTTTAATGTGTTTACTTGAGTGTCAGGGATAGATAGAAAGTCAGATCCCACATACCTTGGCACTCAAGAAGGCAGAAGATAAGGAAGAAACTCATTTTAGTTGGATCCCAACTAGACCTAGCTCATCCCAATTGGATCCCATCTCATTCCAGCTGGATCAACTTATATTTAGCTCCATTCAGCTCAACTCAGTTGAATGGTAGCTCTAGGTAGTTCACCTCAGTTCCATTCAGCTCACCTTAGTTGGATGGTAGCTCAAACTAGCTGAAGACAGTTGATCCCAGCTCCACTCTAGCTCCTCCAGCTCAGAAGAGTTTACTAGAAGCTCAACCTGACTAGGACTAGCTATTAGCTAGACCTAGTCAGCTGAAGAAGTCATTAACCATATCATGCCAGCTCAAGTCCAACTTCCAAAGTCTTAACTCAACTCAACTTAGTTGAGCTAAGCTACTTGACCTAAGTTAGCTACTCCAACAAGCTAGGTATACTTCGGAAAGATCATACCCAGCTCACCTCAGCTCATTTCAGTAGAAGCTAGCTCATGTTAGCTTGGCCTAGCGGCTAGCAAAGAACTAGGAAGCTATGCCCGCTAAGGTAGCCCCCTACAGTTCTCTTCAGCAGCCACTAGTTCCAATGCAGCTCAAGACTACTTCCTTCAGCTCTTCTCCCCTAAAATCCTAGCTCCCTCTGCCTTCAACCTTACTCCTTGCTAGCTAAGCTAGCTTAGCTTAGCTGATGAGTGGCTACTCATCATAGCTAAAAGGCCGAAATTAAGCTAGATACTAAGCAAAACAATATCAAATTAACACATAAAAAGGGTTAAGTGTGGGAATTAAAGAAAAGACCTAAAACTTTTAATGTGTGTTAAAATCTCCTAATTAGGTCACAAAAATGGGATATTCTGAAAACTAAAGAACAAATGATGATCCATGCATCAATTGAACACATAAACAAGTTTGAAAAGCCAAATCAGAAGTAAAATCAATGTCGTAAATGTTCAATTAAGCACATGTAAAAATTTGAAAGCAATTGGACATCATTTAGGCTTAGAAATAAATAGATTACAATTAGGTCCTTCATGCATTACATTTCTACCCTTCAAAACTCCTTTTTGGACCTATTTGCAAGCCGCAGGGACCCTTTTATAAGACTGCAGGGCCCTTCCAGCTGCTATTCTTCTCGCTTTTGGGCCTGCATGCAAATGTTCTACCCCTTCTTCTAAGGGTCCGTCTGCAAATTTTCCCTCATTTCAGAGAGAAGCCTGTGTTCTTCACGCGCACTGTAGCACGCGAAGAACACAGCCATTCTCGACCGTCCATCGCACTTTTGATCTCGATCTGCGGCTGGATTCAAATGGAACCTTCGCGCGATTCGGTGCGTGCGTTCACCTCTCTTCCCAGATCTCATCTGACGGTCAGATCTCTCTCTTGACTCGCCGCGCGCTCTACCCATCTCATCCTCACCGCCGGCCTGATTCTGATTAACCTCACCCTTGCGGTGATCTCAGTCACTGAGCTGCTATTTAAGCACCTCAGTGGTGTCGCGCGCGAGGTATCGCTCCCTCCTACATCTCTTAGCGATCAATTCTTCCACTCCAGTCTCTCCTCCTCATCTGGACCCTGATTTCACAGCCACCGGCTGTGGAATCATCGCCTGCTCTCGACCCTCCTCGTCGCTAAGGACCTCGTAGCACCTGAGGACGACCCTGGAGTCTCACTAGCAGACTCTTCCCTCCGCTGGAGTCACCCTCCTCCTTTCTTCCTCCTTAGCCGCCGGCTAAGGACCCATAGGTCCCATTCTTCCTGTTAGTTTAGTTTTTAATTCTGCACAAGTAGTGTTAGATTTAGTTTACAGTAGTTTAGAATAGATTTAGTTTTAATTGTTAGTGTTTAATGTTAGCTGTAGTTAGATTAGTCTTAGGAGTAGAATTAGTATTAGATCCCCTCCCTCACCTCCTCTGATCAGTCCAGATCAGAGGGGAAGAATCATCTGTTCATTAATCAATTTATCTCCCTCTTCATGTTTTGTTTTTCCACCATCCAATTCTGATTTATGTTCCTTTTAACGACGAATCTTTCATCTGTCACCCACACATCTGGACCCAATTCCAGATCTGATGGTGTACTGCCTCAGATCTGAAATTGGCGTCACAAGCACCATTTGGGGCTTCTCACTCACCCCATTTGTGTTCACAAAAGCCCCTTTTATTTTAGATTGATTGCCTCAGTTTGTCAGATTCACTTTAACATGGGTTTTGAAGAGATTTTGCTTTCTGAAATGTCTTGACAGATCTGACAAATTGAAGGGATTTTGGTTTTCCTTGAGGGCAAGGATTCTGAGAAGTTCTCTGGTGACAGAGAACAAATCAGAAGAGCCTTTCATGAATTTGCTTCTGCCTTGATCTGAATGCATTTGCTAGCTTTTATAAATTCCTTTAATGCATTCTTTTTCTGATTTGTCATTTCAGAACTGCCATACACCACCTGTTTGACAATTATTTTTGTATGGTGATTCTCTAACCTAAGGAGTTTTCCATACTCCTTAAGGTTGCAAGAAACTGGGATTGTATGTTTTTGGTTTTAATTGATTGAGTTAAGTCTTCCTTCATGCTGTCTATGGCATTAGGAAGACTAACTCAATGCCATTTGTGTTTTGATCTGAAATGATGCTTTTGATAAGGGCTTTTCCTTGTGGGTATTTGAACTGAATTCTTATGTGATTTTCGTGAGATTTATACCCTTATCAGATTTGGATTTCAACTCTTTAATTTTTAGTTTGTTCTGAATTTTCTCTTATTCCCAGTTATACAGTAAAATGCTGCAAACTGCAGCAACATTCCCCTCTTCTCTAAATTCTCCTCTTCTTTGTGAATGCTTTCCCCCTCTTCAAATGGACTAACTGCAGCAGCAGTTAGCCCATTTGACAGTGGCTGAAGCCACTGACACTGTTAAAACACCCTGAACAGTACATTCTCTTCCCTCTCCATCTTCTCTGACAGTAGCTTAGCTGCTGTTTAAAATGAAATAAAAACTTAATTAACCCTCATTCCCTAAGTTCCTACTAAAACCTAATTATACATACTTAATTTCACACTGTAAATATACATATCCATACTATTATAACTATAATATACAGCCTGATTATGTACGTAGACATACATAGATATACTGTAAATACTGTATAAACTTGTACATAAATCTATATACATATGTAATCTATGTAAATATATGTATAAATACTGAACTATTATGTATGTATTTACTGATATATGTATATGTATATATACAGATTCATATGTACATATTCAGTAGCTATATTGTAGAATAAATTAGCTAAATTAATAATTTAGAGCTATAATTAAGTAAATAAATCTATAGACTTAGGTTAACATATATAGTAAGTAATTTAAGTTAGTTAAAGTACAATTATACCTAGTATAGCTTACTGTAACTTAGTTTTATTTAAAACACTCAGAACAGCTAGTTTAGCTTAAATAAAATAGAAATAAATTCGTAAATATACAATAAAAATATGTATAAAATACTTAAGTATGTAAATTGAATCTGTATAAGGTCAATTAGACCATTTACTAACTATTTTATAAGTAATTAACTATTTAATCACCTAAATCAACCTGTACAATCAGCCTAGTTTAGCGAATTTATTTGTATAGTAAACATATTTAAAATTCAAAATTAATTAATCAATTATGTAGTATTATGTAAATACTTTATTAACCATATTTTATTTTATTTTATTTAATAATTTATGGCCCCCAAATCGAGGGCCAAAAGTCCGATCAGACGCAGCTGCGCCTGATTTCCAGCGCACGATGTGGCGCTGGAATAGCACCACATCATGTGCTGCAAGTCAAGCGCAGCCACATAAATGTGATTTATGTTTCTTATACGCCAGTCGTCACGGGCGCCGGGCGCCCGAAACACTGCCTACGAACATCTGACCCGATTACCCGTAGAGCTCTGGTCTGAGTACTCTGTCTGATTTGCGATAAATATGTGACGTGTGTGTGGCCGGGGGCCCGAGCGTGTGCGAGCATATGGCGTTGGGCTGAGGCCTGGCGCTGAGATTAAAGACATAATTAAGCCACCTAATCTGAGATTAGGGCGCGCTTAGTAGAGGTCTGGTCCCACCCTTAGGGTGCTGTGTATCCCTCGAAAAGCGTGCCCGCAAACTAAACACGTTTTAAACTAATGATATTAGCCTAATCCCCTCCCCACCGCAGCCTCTGAAATATGCTAAGACAGAAGAGTTAACAAAGAGAAGAACAAAGAGTTAACACGAGAGAAAAAAAGAAAAGAGTACAAGAACAACAGAGAAGAGAACCAGAGTAATAAAAAGAGAAAGAAGAAGATGAATACTTAAAACAGAAATATGAACACAAGAAGAACAGGAGTTAAGAATACAAAGAACAGAGACTTAATAAACAAAGAAAAAGAATAAGTAGTATAAGTAAATTTATATAATTACTAACAGAATAAAGTGACACTATAAACGTCGCTAAAGATCTCAGTTTTGCCTCTTTAGGTTGTATATAGTGTTTTCTGAGATTTAGCGACGCTTATATCTGTCACTGAAACTGCTGTATATGTTACTGTACATAACAGACTAATAAGTTAAATTTCTACACCATTGCATTCTAATGTATTATATACTATTATGATAGTACTAATAGGATAACTTGTAAATACATAGTTTAGAGTATAATAATAGATTGTTTGATGCTTGTTCATAGTTAGTATTTTTGCAAGCATTTCTTAGTAATTAGGTAAATAAAACACACATTCATTCATTCTTTAATAAAATGTAAAGTTTCTTTTTTTTTTTGAATAAGAAGACAATTTTGAGATAATCAAAGAGTGACCGAATTAAATTCAATAAATTGCCTCCCAGTGAACGACCTGGAACAAAACCAGTAAAAATTAGATAAATAAGCAAATGATAATAATGGTTGTAATGACTGGAACTCACCCATACTCACCACTATACGACATCCTTAATGTTATATCGTACACCCTGTACTACAACGACATAATCAACAATTATTACCAATTTCAAACACAACAACCACACAATACAACACAACACCTCCATGGCACCAAAAACCTAACCCTAACTCACCCAACCTAACTCCACCTCACAACCCTACTAAGCTCCACCAACTAGTCCACCTAAGCTTCCCTACTCCTAACCTATTTTTGGTGACAATAATAGACACCCCTTGGTCCCTCAACCACCACCAAACGACACCATTTTTTGGTGCCAAAAATCACCAATAACCACCCCACAATTTCCCTCCAAAAACCCCTCAATCTCAACCATACACATACCCTTCAAACCAATCTCCACCATCCAAATTGGAAGCACCCTTACACCCATGAACATCCACCAAAGGGTTGATTCCACCCATAACCACCACCTCCCACATCCCTTGAGATGGCTCCAACTCTTGGTGGCCATAGGATCACCTAACTACTTCCACCATTCAATCCTAACCCTGCATCCAAAGGTCACGCCAACCCCCTCCTCCATTCTTATATTTACCCCTCTTAACCACCACGATAATCTCATCTCTTCCATTAGTTTAGTTCCACCCTACACTACCTAAACCCACGTCCAAGGAGAAGAAGATGAGAAGAAGATCAAGGGGGAAACCACCTGCCCCCTTGGTGCCTTCTTTCTCCATCTTCCTATCACTTGTGCCACGCCAAAGGAGGAGAAGAAATTCTACTAGAGAGGACGGCCAGGCAAGAGGAGGAACAAGATGGTTGACTCCCACCTTGAGGAGACAGCTTGGAGGAAGAAGAAGAAGCTAAGGAGAACTCTTTTCAAGTGTGGGGCAACCATACTTGTTGCAAGAGCCATCCATAACTTCTGCTAGATGATCCCTCTCTTCTTTATCTTCTACTTTATCTTTTGTATTATCTAGTAATTTATTGTTATTTCAAGAAGTATTCCTCTACATGTACTCCAATTTCTAGCAATACAAGATCAATTTGCCTTCCATTTTTTATTTTTTTGTTAATGTGTTTTTCATGCTTTTAGTAGCTTAGTGCAGCACACCTTCTTCTTCTAATTACCCTAGGCTCACTTGCCTAGGGTGAGCTTAGAAGAAAAGGGTTTTCTTCTTGTCACTTAAGTTAGTGATAGGCATTGTCTTTAGCATAATTATCATACTCGCACTTCGTTGCCCAATTATTTTGAAAACCCTAAAAGAAAACAACAAAACCAAGGTCAAAAAAATACATGTGTTGATTTGAGTGGTGAGAGAGAGAATCATTTCATGTGATTAACAAATTGGCCTCCTTGACGACCCTAGATACTCCATTATCTAGGTTTTATAAATTGTAAAAGTTGATTGCGAATTTACGCGTTGCAACGACACTATTTCGCATCTTTAACAAAACGCATATTTCTCGCATCACTTTTTGACACCGTTGCTGGGGAAGCATGGCTTAGTCACATATTTAATCTCTAAATTGATTTATTAGGTCTTCATGAAATTTTGTTTGTTTTGATTTAGGGTGTGAATAAGGAGAGGAAATGGGATTTGAATTCGCTTAGACTGGAAAACTTCAAGTGAACTTGTCTTCTAGTGTACTTCAGGTTAGTACCCTCAACCATCTTTTTCATCACCATCAAAATCTCTTAAAAAAATCTTTAAACTATCAAAAAAATCAAAAATAAGAAAAATTAAAGGTGGTGGAACCCTAAAAGTCATTTTGTTGCTTATTTGCTCCATTTTTTCACAACCTTGACCTTATTGGTGTTTGATTTTTGAAAATCCATACCTCTACCTTGATTTTCAAAAATCAGGTTCTGACACTTAGGAGTTTCCTAAAATCACAAACTTCCATCCAGAGATGCCCCTTTGAGTCAGGAACCTTGAGTCCAATTTTCAAGCAATTTTGTTGAATAGGAAAAATTCAAAAATTCACGGACTGAATAGGGGTCAGACCTTGTTTCCTTACTTTTTTTACTGTCTGTGAATTTTGTAAATTTTTCTACTCATCCGGTTTAGACAAATGTTTTATTTCTCTAAACCTTGAGAAATTATCTATAACATATAAAATTCTCAAAAATTTTTGAGGCGATTGAGGTTTTTGCAGAATCAAATCCTCGAATCTATCGATTCTGACTCTTGACATCAATAAGAAGAACAATTCCAAAAGAAATATAAAAAAGTTTCATAAAATCATAAAAAAGTTATTTTTATATTCCTTGTTTGATTTTCTATCAGGTGGTGGTATTGTTTGTCTTGTTTGGACCACCACCTCAAAAGATTTTTGAAAAGAGATTCATTTAACACCTGCATACATAGGATTTTCCAAATTTAGGGTTTTTAAATTTCCCTCTTAGTCACATAAAATTTTAAAGGAATTGACCTCAACCAAATACAACTTGTTTTCTATTATTTGTGGAACATCAAAACCTTATTTGAATCATTAACAAGAGAGAATCCTAAAAGACATTAAATCTTTATCAAAATCCTAAAACATTTCAACAAAAATCCTTGTTTGCAAACCTACTTGATTTGGCTTGGGCACTACTTCTCGCCTAATTCTCACACATAACAAAAAGAAATAATCGGGCATTATCCCAATCAATGCCCATCACATTCCTTGTGCACTTTAAGCTTCTAGACCTAATTAAAATTTTGTAGTGACTTGACCCTTAAGGTTTCATCAACTTAGGCTTGCTATTTGGGTTTTAAGTTCTCTTTAATTGGTATCAATTCCTTCATCTATATCTGGTGCCAGGTCGAGAGGGTGTGTCAAACAACCAAGCACGGGTTTATACAAGCCCCCAGTGATTTTCTTAGGACATGCTTGGGCCCAACCATCCCCTTATTCAGCCTAATCGGATTTGTTGAGGGAATGGATATCCACTATTGATTTCTTATTTCCTAGATAGACAAAGTCTTAGGTTAATTTTTAGGGAGTCACATTTAAGTTAGGTCTAGAATGTTGTTGCTTGATTTCACACTTCTCTCATCTCTCCCTCCTTTCTTCCCCATTTCTTCCATTATTGCACAGGCAGCAGTCCTAAACTCCACACTTCGAGGGACCACTTTTTTGCCCCCACACAAAAAGACTTTTCCTGCATTCTTCCTCTTCTTTGCATTTAAAAAAAATGGAAAAACAAAGTAGGTCCTCTAACCCACAATCTAACCAGCATGCTGATTTTTCCATCCCCTATCTAACCAGCATGCTGACTTTTTCATCCCCTATCTACCCACCCTAGAGCTAACTAATCAAGTGCCCCCACCTAATCTCTACTCCATGATAGTTGAGTAGGTGTCTCAGCTACAAGCTAATCAACATCAGTTGACTTGGGCTACAACAAACCTAGCCAACCAAGGGAGACTTGCCACACCTACTTAAGCTCTACAGGCTCAGCATCTACGTCCACCTAACATCCTCAAGAGAGAAAATCTGCATAAAATAAATACTGTCCTTGTGATTATAATCAATATTCTGAGGCGTTTTATGGTTCACTAGGAAATTATACATATCCAAATTAGTACCCCACTAAAAATATCTCCACCCTCCAGGAGTAATTTAAAAATTCCTCTAATTGGAGGAATTACCGGACTCACTCCTGGACCAATCTGGTTCCTCACCAACAACAAAACCCGTTTTGAGGGTATGGTTCATATCAGAGTTTCTATCAACCTAGGCCATCCCAAGAAGACACTGATGCCCAAATGATGAAAACCCTATAGGGAATGCAAAATAAGGTGATGGAAGTAACTCATGTTATTAACAATCTCCATAATCAAGTTGTGATTACTTCGACCCAAAGACCTGCAGGACATTTACCATCCCAGCCCATACCCAACCCTGTCAATCAAAGGAACCAATATCTAGGTGGAAATCAAAAGTAGAACCACACTAATCAGCCTCCCATTAATCCAATACCTCGGCACCAACCTGGTTTCTATCAACAACAGGCCCCCTGCTGATGGGGCTTTTTAGGAGTTTAAATGCATCTCATTGTAGTAAAGTCTCCTAAATAACTCTTCAACAAATATAATTTATACTCGAATATTTATAGATGAAGTCTGAGGTCGAACACAGGGAGCAAATAGGAATTCACATGCTAACCTTGATTAATATATAAATGGGCACATAAATAAGCCAATAATGATATTCAATGAAATGCTAATCTATCACATTAGATATTCAATGAATAATATAAGTATTTCAAGAGTTAAAGAGACCAAAAGAAAACTAAGACAAAATAATGGTGATTTTAATCACCAATTATTAGTCTTAAGTATATACATGTCAATCACTCAATATCTGAAATAAATGAACAGTGGCTTGAACCACTTAAGTTTAATTCCATGCAAGAAAATGTATCAAGCTAAATAGCCTCATCAGACGTCGGTAATAAATATCAAATGACCTAAACACTATTGGCTATCGTACTTGATGGGAACACCATCATAAGCCCTAACTAACTCATTTTGACCCAATGAAGTCAATAAATGCTCCTACATAACCAACTGGAGGTCATAATTCATTGCATAAGCATTCTAAGGGAAAATAAGAAACTAGGGTTAAAACTGTAATTTTACCAGTAAATCATGAATGTAGTATAACCATGGATTTTTTTAAGGGCTGAATAAAGGTCAAATGGTCTGAATAAGATAACAAGTGGGTTAAATTAGACAGAAAAAGAGTTTGCGTATGTTTTGTGAATTAAATGACTTTTGAAACCTTACAAATTGACCTACTTAATTACCCAAGTTTCTGGTCAGGATAAAATTCACTTAAACCCTCTAAAAATCATATAAAATTATTCTCTAGGGTTTAGTACATTCAATTTGGCCATTAGAACCCATCTTGACCTAAAATGGAGTCTTAAACAAATATTTGCCTAAATTTGGGTTTTTGCATAAATTACCTAGTCAAACGTGTTCAAAACCAAAATCCAACTTCACCATAAAATTTCTTAGGTCCAAATTAGGTTTGTACAAAAATTTGGACCTAAGGAGAACTTGTCTTGACCTAATTTGCAAAAAGGTCCTATCTGATTACATTTATACCCCTAACTTTAAAAAATCATTGCATTTAGCCCCTTAACTTATTCATCATCTTCACAATTAGGTCCCTCTGCCATTATCGCGGAGAAACCTACTCGGACGATCTTCACCTTGGATTTTCTCCCTGATTGATTGATGAATCCCTTCCAAAATTGGAAAGGAGATTCATCAAGTAATCCTCTCCAATATGAACCCGGTTAGATGCCCTGATTCTTTCCCAATCTCTCATGCATTAATAAAAAGATTTGGGTCTCTCACAAGCTTCCTTCTCCAGCGAGCATTCCATGCTTGGAAGCTTGGCTTCCAAGCATAAAACCCTCTCTAATGACCTATAAAAGACTCCCCAAGGTCCAACCATTCTCCTCAGCTTGAATTTGGGCCGGAATCCCCCCTATTCCTCTCTTCCCTCTGGCCTCAACACTCCACAAGCTCCAGTGGTCTCCCTCTAACTTCTTCGTCATCCAACCACAACACCAGTGGTGGATTCACCTTCCTCACCATCCTCTGCATCAAAGCAATACCAGCTGTCGCCGTTCCTTCCCCGTCTTCGTTGTCGCCTCTCCTACGGAGGTTCATCTTCCTCGAGTCTAGTAACCACACCAGCGTGGGATCTCTTTCCCTTCTCATCCTTAATAGTAGGTTCTTAGGCTCCCTATCTTCCCTACTTTCTTCCTCTCTCTCTATTTCCCAAAACCGACGACCGACGCTACTAAAACACCCTCATCTCCTCCATCTCCGGCGACTCCTCTGGCAAGGTGTTCCCATTGCTATGCACCTCCATCCACCTCACCGACCACCCTACAACCTCCACTGCACCTTCTCGCTCATTTCCCTTCACTCCATTCTCTCCATCATCCACCCAAACACCTTCCCGAACACACCCACTCACACGTACACAGTTTGACCTAGGTGCGCACTCATAGTCACTCTTGCTCCACGCCACCACCCCCATAACATCCACCTTGCTTTGGCGACACTCCCTGAGCACTTTGACGTGGCCAAGAGGCCGTTCTATTGATTTTAGGTTCCAGGCCTTGTTTGCCATTCGAGAGCAAGCTCGAAGCTTGCTTGAGGCTACCCTAGGTCCTTGTTGTCCAAGGTTGGAGTGCCAGGCCATGCGGAAGTACTTTGCGCATGATCCCAGGTCTTCAATCGAAGTCGAGAGCCTTAGCAGCTGAGGCATTTATGAAGGACGCTCCTTGCTGCACTGCATGGAAGGTGGGACATTTAGTCCCACCTCGGTTATGAAGAGACACCTGCAGCCACATAAATTGAATAAGTGACAGCGGCTATTTGCCTCCAACCACGAGGTGAGGTCCCTCTCACCTGCTCACCCGGCCTCATCCGTGACACCACCCCCGCGGACCTGGCTTGACCTGACCCGACCTGCACTCCTTGCTCACCATCGCAAGCTGGTGAGCTTGGACCTGGGTATGCACTAGGTTCGATTACCCGACCGACTGTGGCTCTGGGAGAGTGAGACTGAAATAGAAAGAGAGAAAGAGAGAGGAGAGTTGCACGGGGGAAGGGGGTTTTTACCCTAGGAAGTTTGGCTCCAACAGTTAGCCAGATTCAGGAGGCAAAGTAGGGTTGAAGGAAGAAGAGAAGAAGAAGAAGAGAGTCACAGGGTTGAAGGAAGAAGAGTTAAAGAAGAGAAGAAGAAGTGAAGGCATGAGCTGAAGGCCTGAGAAGAGTAGAAGAAGGAGCAAAGAAGAAGAAGCAAGCCTGAGAAGAAGAAGAAGTGAAGAAGAAACTTTACATTCCAAATTAGTTTTTGAGTAATATTTTGTGTTCAAGTTGCATTAATTGTTGAGAGTAGTGTCCGAATTCCATTTGCTCCCTGTGGTCGACCTCGAAATCTTTTCGAGTAATAAAAATTATATTTGTTTTCAAAGTGATTTTGACTATACTGCAACACGATTATTTTAAACATCGATCTCGCCTTGCGAACATTTTGGCACTGTTGTCGGGGAGCAACGCATAATTCATCTCTATTATCTGCATTATTTGATTATATTTGAGTACTAACTTACCCTATTTGCTTTATTGTGATTTTGCGAGGTACTTCATGAGGAGATCTTCCACGCAAATCAACCACTCCAGGGCAGGTAACTTCTCTATTCTTCCCTAATCAACCTCCTAATCTTGGGAAGACAAAATGGAAACAATCAATTAGGAATCACCGGCCTTATTTTTTTCATAGTAATTATTTAAAAGGCAAGTTACCTGATTGGCGAAATTTTTTTTCAAATCTCATTGAAGTTGAAGCAATTCTGTTTAGAGATTCTACCCCAAATTTCCTGTGTCTATTAAGGACTACGCTTAATTTTTAATCTTCTTGGACTACGCACATCTTGTTTGAAGTCCAAGGAGAACATTTTTGAAAGATCAAAGTGGACTTGGAAATAAAGCCAATTAGGGTTTCTGCATTAGGGTTTTGGAGTGCTAGTTCACACTTACCTGCATAAAAGGAAATAAACCCACCTGCATGTGTGCAATACCCAAGCCCTTGATTGAATAGATCTAATCAAGAAAAATCCTAAAATCAAGCTCTAAATTTACTTGAACCCTAAAATCTTTGGACCTAATAACCTGGGAGTCAAATCAGAGTGATTTCCAGGTCTTGACCTAGAGTCATTCTGCCATCTTTAGGGCAAGTCAGGTAAAGTTGGTCAACATTGTAGGCCAACTAACCTCCAAATTAGGTCACAAGTCAAATCAACTGCTAATTCAAGTGAAAACAATGGCACAAATTAGGACATAAAATTGGTAGACTTAAGAGGTCAAGTTATCCATTCTGTTCTACCTGGACCCTCAGTGATAAGGAAGGTCAGGTAGGGGAAACCCTGTAACCCGTGGGGGCGCTCTACCATGTAGGGGTCTTTGTGGGAGTCTCCCTTCCTGGCTACCTAGGTAATTCTTTGGTGGACAACTTTCTGATCTAGGGGTATCATCTGCCCAAAACCTCTATAGTCATCCAAAAGTCTTTGGGTGCCTTGATTGAGTCCATATCACATCCAGTCCCTCATCCCTTCTATTTAGAGCACACACATATATTTTCTTGGGAATCATTTTTCAGATCTAATCAATTTCGATCTAAACTTGAAATTTGATTCTACATCTTGATTCCACCATCTGATTCAAAAATGCAGCCTAGCTACTTAGGAAAACCATTAAAGAAACCTGAATCACAAAGATCCATGAAAGATAGAATGGTTGAAGATGCCCTTAGATTTTATGAGATTGATTACAAAACCTCAAAACCAATTGAAGACATTCAGGTTATTGTATCAACAACAACCTTCATCATAAACTGTGCCCAATTATTATTAACAGAAGCAACAAATGGATCAACCCGGGATATTATCATAATAGGATACATCGAGATAGAAAATTGCATAACTTTTAATATCTCCAATGCAGGACAAATTCTGTACTTTGGGAAAAACACCAAGATGATCTTGAAAAATGAGAAGAAATGATGAAATTGTTGAAACAAGTCATTTATCAAAAATACTCGTACATGCCCCAAATAGTTAATGAAACATCTTGGAATAATATTGAGGATCAACATGATTTCCCAAATCCTATGTTTGAAACACAAGGTTGTTGTGGATTCCTAACCTAGACGGAATAGGATATGCCTGATCTTGAAATAAGTTGGGAGGTCCCAATTGCAGGAGAACACGATTTTGAGCTAAACTTAGAAAACCAAAACCCTGGTTCATCAAGCATAGAATTCCTAGACTCTTGTAATAATGAGACTAAATCAAAACCTCTCGAGGGTGTAAATCCCACTCCTTACTCTGATAAGGTGACCCTCGAAGGCAATTCTGACCTAGATTCTAGTAATTCAACCCACATCCTTAGCCTAGAATCTGGATTTGAATCTTCTTGGGAGAATTACATGGCCCCGTATGACAAAAATCAAAGTTTGAATTTGGATTATTATTCTGGGCCTTTATTTGACGAATGTACCTCCCCAATATCCTCAGAGATACAGGTTGATTTTTCGGAAGTCACACTAATCTACGATACAGAAACCGATGTGTTGGAAGAATGGGGTTTTGATTGGGTCTTCCCTACAAGCCAAAAACATGAGCCCAGACTCAATAGGGATACCTTTTTAAGCTCAGAATCTATGAATAGGCTAGACCCAAGTCAGGTTGCTGAGACTACATCTTGTGATTTATTCTGTGGTGGAACCTCTGATCTTGAATCGAATTCAGAACTTGATTCTCACAATTTCTCCAACGATTTCGAATGTTAATATGATTACGGAGAACCTTTGTTTCCAGATGACTATGAGCCAATCTACGACCTTAGCACACATGATCCATTCTTCGACTCTGAC
The DNA here is from genome assembly GCA_037157565.1 of Thalassia testudinum. Lineage (NCBI taxonomy): Eukaryota > Viridiplantae > Streptophyta > Magnoliopsida > Alismatales > Hydrocharitaceae > Thalassia > Thalassia testudinum. Next base: position 12,906,640 of record JAZHRO010000062.1, on the reverse strand, counting down.
TCTGAGGTCCCTAATCCTGAGATCACTAATTCAAAGTCAGGTTCCATTGAGATGGAATCATTTATCTTCGATCCTCAGGAATCAAAACCAAAAAGTGCCGAGAGTGACTACAACCTAGAATTCGAATCTTTTCTTGACTCAGATTTTCTTCATCCCATAAACAGTCTTCAGGCATTTACCTTTGAATTTGATGGCTACTATGAGGACTCTCTAAATGAACCCACCTTTGAACCCTTACTAGAAGAGTCCCCACACACAATTCATATTAATGCCATCTCTTCTACATATACAGAACCTATTCAAACTCATTTTCAACCCCAACCCGCAACCGGACTCAATTTCTATTCTGATTCCCCACTTAATGAACCAGTTGCAGATGATTCTCCTCAACATTTTTATCGGGTTTCTGACATTGATCAGACTACAAATCACGCCCCATCCGTCTCTGATCACTCCTGTAGGGTTCCTATATCCTCCATTGATTCTTTTTCATTTAAGGATCCCTACTCTGATCAGGCTGATTCGACTCAGCCAAACCCTAGCTATACACTTCCATACCCTTTTGAATTCCAAAGTATATGGTGGGTTCCACATCTCTTGATCGACATTTATCAACCCACCAGATGGATTGGGTCTGGGTTGCATCATTAGCCTGTTGACCTGAACAAGCACTTGGTTGGACCAACTAGGCTTTTGATCAAGGTGCTTGTTCTACAAAATTCATCTGATTTGACTACTCCTTCTCCAGACCATTTCCCGCTTGGTTGAAGGTGTTGAATTTAGCGCTTAATGGGAGGCAACCTGTCATTCCAAAAATTGAGATCCTTCTGATTATCCTTCTGTAGTTCACGTCTATTGCACCTTGAGTTTGATTTTAGAACAGTCGATCCCACCTCTGGTACTCATGCCAGAGCTTGAAATCACCTGCAATAGTCATTCCCAACTTGTTCACCCACTCGATAATCCTGTTCTAAATTCCTGAACCCAAAATTGTTTCACACCCTCTGTTTACAATGAGGACATTTCAAAACTTAGGCATGGGGGGTGGTAAAGTGCAAGCATATAAAAAATCAAAGTTTGGAAGGATTTTTAAAAAAACTCACATATTCCAAAAATACCAAAAAAGTAAAAAATTCTTGAAAAAGAACAAAAAAAAGAGAGAAGAGAGAATTTTGAGGGCATATCAATTTTGAGGAGAAAAAGGGGAGGAGTTAAAAATGTCAAAAAGGAGCACAATTAGAAAAGAAAAAGAGGTAGTCATTACTAAGAAATTATGGAATTGACTTAGTTCTAGACCATATCAAAAGAGAGAAAATGAAAGGCAAAAAGTGTTAATGAAACAAAGAAGAGATTAGTAGGAACGCTGATTTTAGGCCTTTTGGGCTATAATCCTAGGCTTAAAAATTTAAGTACTCGCTAAGATCTAGATAATCTTCAAGAGGTTGGGGAAAATGCGAAGCTTAAGTATTATGTCTAAGGCTTAGAGAGTATTCGGCCTTGTTAACTGACCTCTGGATTGTGGGACTTGGTAACCTAAGCACCCCAATCCACAAACAGTCTGGTTCAGTGTGCTTAAGTATCAAAATCATGCAAATGTGTTTAAATTGTTCTGAAGAAGCCACCTAGATTAGGAGCGGCTGATCAAAACAAGTTGATTTGGATGAGTTCCCAGCACGGAGAGGCAGGAAATTCCCCTCGAAGATGTGTAACTCCTTAGTGCTTGTCTCCTAGGATATCTACATATCCTACTAGGGACATGTAAGCACCCTGTGCTAGTTCAGATGCCATGGGTGGCATTATCCCCAATTTCCAGGGTCTAGATTTAGCTACAGAACACCATGGGCAGGATTATCTCAAAATCTCGAAAGCCAGGGTTCTGGGGGTTGCCATTGGCGGTGCTATCTTAAAGCATCGATTGCCAGGGACCCTTCGAGGATTGATGATGGGGACTAGGAATCCGATATAGATTGTGTTGTGAAGCAAATCCAAAGCTAGAAATAAAAAGAAAAGAGAGAGAAAACTCTCCAAAAATAAAGAAAATTACTCTATCTCTCTCTATCAAAAAGGCACTGCAAACTGAACCAAGGCTAAAACACATTACAAGCACGGGTGCTTTAACCGCAGAGTTCAACGAACCTTAGGTTAGTTCCTATGGGCCTTAGAAACCTTCCCAGCAGACTGAGGCTAGAGCTGGTCACGTCCGGATCTTGGTTGGTACTTGAGTACCTCTATGCTTACTATTGGCATTCAAACCTACTCTACAGAAGAAAGCACACATTATAGTTTTTGATCATCAAAGGATCTTATGGTCTAGAATCAAAGTTAAAACCTTGAAATTTTGCTAGGGGACTAGCAAAAGCTTGGCATGGAGGTATGATAGGAACACCATCATGAGCCGTAACTAACTTATTTTGACCCAATGAAGTCAATACATGCTCCTACATAACCAACTGAAGGTCATAATTTATAGCATAAGCATTTTGGGGGAAAAATAAGAAACTAGGGTTAAAAATATAATTTTACTAGTAAATCATGAATTCAGTTTAACCATGGGTTTTCTTAAGGGCTGAATAAAGGTCAAATGGTCTTAATAAGATAACAAATGGGTTAAATTAGACAGAAAAAGGGTTTGCATATGTTTTGTGAATTAAATGACTTTTGAAACCTTACAAATAGACCTACTTAATTAACTAAGGTTCTGGTCAGGATAAAATTCACTTAAACCCTCTAAAAAACATATAAAATTATTCCCTAGGGTTTAGTACCTTCAATTTGGCCATTATAACCCATCTTTACCTAAAATAGACTCTCAAACAGATATTTGCTCGAATTTAGGTTTTTGCATAAATTACTTAGTCAAACATGTTCAAAACCAAAATCCAACTTCACCATTGGATTTCTTAGGTCCAAATTAGGTTTGTACAAAAATTTGGACCTAAGGAGAACTTGTCTTGACCTAATTTGTAAAAAGGTCCTATCTGATTACATTTATACCCCTAATGTTCAAAACCATTACATTTAACCCCCTAACTTCTTCATCATCTTCATAATTAGGTCTCTCTGCCATTGTCGTGGAGGAAACCTACTTAGACAATCTTCACCTTGGATTTTGTCCCTGATTGATTGATGAATCCCTTCTAAAATTGGAAGGGAGATTCATCAAGTAATCCTCTCCAATATGAAGCTGGTTAGATGCCCTGATTCTTTCCCAATCTCTCATGCGAACGCATGAGAGGTTTGGGTCTCTTGAAATCTTCCTTCTCCGGCGAGCATTCCTTGCTTGGAGCTTGGCTTCCAAGCACAAAACCCTCTCTGATGACCTATAAAAGACTCCCCAAGGCCAAATCGTTCTCCTCAGCTTGAATTTGTGTCAAAATCCCCCCTATTCCTCTCTCCCCTCCGGCCACAACACTCCGCAAGCTCCGATGGTCTCCCACTAACTTCTTCATCATCCAACCGCAACATCGATGGCAGATTCACCTTCCTCACCGTCCTCCGCATCGAAGCAATACCAGCTGTCGCCGTTCCTTCCTTGTCTTCGCCGCCGCCTCTCCTACAGAGGTTCATCTTCCCCACGTCCGGCAACCACACCGGCGTGGGATCTCTTTCTTTTTTCATTCTTAGAAGAAGGTTCTTAGGCTCCCTATCTTCCCTACTTTCTTCCTCTCTCTCTATTTCCCAAAACCAACCACCGACGCTACTAAAACACCCTCATCTCCTCGATCTTCGGCGACTCCTCCGGCGAGGTGTTTCCATCGCTACGCACCTCCATCCACCTCGCCGACCACCCTACAACCTCCACTGCACCTTCTTGCTTATTTCCCCTCACTCCATTTGCTTCATCATCCACCCAGACGCCTTCCCGAGCACACCCACACATGTGCACACGGTTTGACCTAGGTCCACACTCACAGTCACTCTCGCTCCATGCCACCACCCCCATCACATCCGCCGTGCTCCGACGACTCTTCTTGAGCAAGCTGACGTGGCCAAGAGGACGTTCTATTGATTTCAAGTTCCAGGCCTTATTCGCCATTGGCGAGCAGGCTCAAAGCTTGCATGAGGCTGCCCCAGGTCCTTGCTGTCCCAGGTTGGAGTCCCAAGATGAGGAGAAGTACTTCACGCACGGTCCCAGGTCTTCAATTGAAGACGAGAGCCTCAATAGTTGAGGCAATTGTGAAGGATGCTCCCTGCTGCACTGCGTGGAAGGAAGGTGGGACATTTAGTCCCACCTCGGATACGAAGAGGCGCTTGCAGCCACATAAATTGAATAAGTGACAGTGGCTGTTTGCCTCCAACCATGAGGTTAGGTCCCTCTCACCCGCTCACCCGGCCTCATCACAACACTGCCCCTGCAGACCTGGCCTGACCTGACCCGACCTGCACTCCTTGTTCACCACCGCACATCGGTGAACCTGTACCCAGGTATGTGCTAGGTCCGATTACCCGACCGACTATGGCTCTGGGAGAGTGTGACTGAAATAGAAAGAGTGAAAGAGAGAGGAGGGTTGCATGGGGGAAGTGGGGTTTTTTCCTTGGGAAGTTTGGCTCCAACACTTAGCCGGATTCAGAAGGCAAAGCAGGGCTGAAGGAAGAAGAGAAGAAGAGAGTCACAGGGTTGAAGGAAGAAGAGTTAGAGAAGAGAAGTGAAGGCATGAGTTGAAGGCCTGAGAAGAATAGAAGAAGGAGCAAAGAAGAAGAAGAAGCACGCCTGAGAAGAAGAAGTGAAGAAGAATCAGAGAAAGGAGTACTGTAGCAGACGTCATTTAAGACATCTGATTGCAAAATCAAACTTCTGAATTCATATTCGCTCCTTTAGTACATTTGAGCAATTATTCTACGTATTAGACTTATAATTGGTGATTCAAATCACCATTATTTTGTCTACAATTCTTTTTACTCTTCATATACTCATATGCTTTACGTTCCAAATTAGTTTTTGAGTAATATTTTGTGTTCAAGTTGCATTAATTGTTGAGAGTAGTGTACGAATTTCATTTGCTCCCTGTGTTCGACCTCGGAATCTTTTTGAGTAATAAAAATTATATTTGTTTTCAAAGTGATTTCGACTATATTGCAACGCGATTATTTTAAACATCGATCTTGCCTCGCGAACAGTACTCCTTAGAGAGCTTCTTTTTCTCTTCTCTGATCTCAGCTTCTCTTTTCCATCATTCTTCTTTAATCCTGCTCTTCTTCTCAGGCACGGCCAAGGGTCAGGCTTTCTGGCCTGAAGCAAAACCCACCCTCCCTCCCTCTCTCTCTCTCTCTTTCCTTCCTCTCGTTTTCTCTCAAACCAAGAGCATAGTCGGATCCGATTAAGGCTTATCGAGTCAAGGGTCTAGGTCCACGTGCATGTGGGTATGAATGAGGGTGCGCAGGTGAAGGGGACCTCACCCCTAAGTGTTTGAGGCAACACGACAATATCACAAATCTAATATATTTTGCTGCAGCTCCTAATCCCACAATGTGGGACTAACGATGTTGCCTCCTTCTCGTTTGCAACCATGAATGTCCTCACTAAATCAAGGCTGCTGGCGAAGATGCTGTGATCAATTGGAGAAGTAGTTGAGTTTGCAGGGGAATTCTGAAACACTTGGAGGTGGAGATGGGTCTGGAAAGCAGTGGTTGATGGTGGAAATCAGTGTCAAATCGGCGGTGGTGAGAAGAGGACGGCGAGACCTGAAATCAAAAACATGTGCTTATAGCCCCAATTAAACAAGCTCAGAAGGATCGTTGGAAGTTGTTGAGTGTGGTGTGCAGGTGGTTTGTTTGGCGGGGATGTTGGATGAGTGAAAGTCCCAATAGGTTTGGGGCTTTTATTCTATGGAGTGTGGGCGAAGGTAGTAGAGGTGGAATGGGTGAGTTTGGTGGTGTGTAATGACAATGCGAATTCGCCGGAGTTTGGCCGGAGGCAAAGAAGATGACGGGGGAGGCGTATGGACGTGGGTTGAAACAAAAGGATAATGAAGGGAAGTTGAAATAGAGAGGAAGAGGAAACTATAAGACCTAATTTAAGGAGGAAATGAGGGAGATTCCCCCACCGATGTGATTACCGAATGTGGGGAAGACGAACCCTCCGTGAGGGAGATGGTGGCGAGGAGAGGGGAAGATGGCACCTGCTGTGACCAGCGAGGAGGCACGGAGGAAGGTGGTGAAGATGATGGACAGGCCAATTTAGCCGTTGGCTATCCCTAGGAAGACGGGAAAGAAGGCCACCAGAGCTTAGGCTAGAGGAGGGCCGGAGGTAGGGATTTGAAGAGGGTTTTGGAACTAAACCAACCTAAGGAGGACGGTTTGTCCTCAAGGGTCCACAAATAGGTCTTAAGAGAGCTTTCCAAGCATGGAAAGAAGCTTTCAAGCTATGTCCAATTTGCACATGTGAGATACCCACATCTCCCATGCGTTCATATGGGATATTGGGAAAGAATGAGAGCCCAAGACTAGGTTTAGATCGTAGGGAAATCTCTCAGGAGTCTCCCTTCCAAATTTGGAAGAGATTAGGCAAGAAATCAGGGAGAACTCCTTGATTGAAGGGCGTGGGAGTTGGGTTTAGGAGTCTGAAGGTGGCAGGGACCTATTTGTGAAGAAGATGATGAAGTTATGGGGGTATTTGCAAGGGATTCGAAAGTTAGGGCATGTGTGTGAGAGAAAAGAGTCAGATTGGACCAAAATGCAAACTTGGTCAAGATGATCTTTTATTGGGCCCAATTTTGGTACAAATCTAATTTAGACCCATGGAATCTGATGGTAAAGTTGGATTTAGGTTTTGACTAAGTTTGAATAGATAAATTATGCATAAATCCAATTTAGGGCAACTATCTTTCTGAGACTCTGTTTTAGGTCAAATTGGGTTCAGATGATCAAAGCAAGCATACCAAACCTTATAGAATATTTTTATATGACTTTTAGAAGGTTTAGATTAATTTTATCCTGACCGGAACCTCAGTTATTTAAGTGGGTCTATTTTTAGGATTTCAGATGTCATTTACTTCTCAAAATGCGTGAAAACCCATTTCTGCCTGCATGAACCCACTTATTAGACATTTATGACCATTTGACCTTCAATCAAACCATGGGAAGCCCCATAATTGTTCTGCAATTAGGATATTATGTTAAAACTATAGTTTTACCCTATTTTACTTTTTATCTCTCAGAATGGATTTGCAGTGAATGACGGTCTTCTGGAAGTTATTTATATGTATTTATCAATGGAATATGGCTGATTAAAGATAGATATGGCTGATGATGACGTTATCATCATACCCCCATGCCTAACTTTTGCTATTCCTTTAGCAAAATCTTATGAAAAGAACTTAAATTCTTAGACCATTCTTTTGATGTTCAGAGTCCTAATTTTTTCTTCTTTTTAGAAATTAGGTTAGAATTCTAATAGTAGGCCTAGAGGTACTCAAGTACCAATCAAGATCCGAACCCAACAAGCTTTAGCCTCAGTCTGCCGCGAAAGTTTCTAAGGCCCACAGAAACTATCCTAAGGTTTGTTGGACCTCACAGTTAAAGCACTCGTGCTTGTAACATGGTTAGTCTAGGTTTAGTTTGAAGTGCATTTTTGGAAGAGAAAGGGATAGAAGAATTTTTTCATTTTTGGAGAGCATTCTCGTTCTTTTTCTTTTCATTATTTCTAGCTTCCGATTGACTCAAAAACATGGTCTATATTGGATTCCTTGCTCCCACCATCAATCCTCATAGGATCCCTAGCAATCGATGCTTTGAAATAGCGCCACCCATGGCAAGCCCCAGAACCCTGGCTTTCGACACTTTGAGATAGTGTTGCCCATGGCATTCTGTAGCTAAATTCAAGTCCTAGTAATTGACAATTTGGGATAACCCCACCCATGGCGTTTTGTAGCTAAATTCAGGTCCTAACAATCGACATTTTGGGATAACCCCACCCATGGCACCTGAACCAGCACAAGGTGTTTACATGCCCCCTGTAGGATATTTAGATATCCTAGGAGACAAGCACTGAGGAGATGACATGTTATTGTGCATCTTCGAGGGGAATTTCCCACCTTTCCATGCTGAGAACTCGTCCAAACCAACTTGTGTTGATTAGCCGCTCCTAATCTAGGTAGGTTTTCAGAACAGAGTAAACGCACGCTTTTCTGTGATTTTGATTGATTAAGAACACTGAACCAAACTGTGTGTGGATTAGGGTGCTTAGGTTACCGAGTCCGACAAACCAAATGTCAGTTAACGAGTGCTTAGCCTATATTTGTAGGCTATTTAGGTTTTTAAATGCCTACACATTAAGTTAACTTTAACATGTATTTAGCATGCATTAGGATATAAATACATTAATTATAGATTTGTTGCATGCATCACATTTTTATGCAAATTAGGTCTTAGCATGCATGGTTTTTAATTTAGTTTGCATTTAGTGGGAATTATACATAATACATGCAATTAGATATTTTATAAGGATTTCTTTACAAATAAGCCAATGTTTATTATATTTTTCATCTTCTTTTTCATAGGAATAGCTCCGCCTCTGCTCCTCCAGCTATACCTCCTTAATGGCCATGAGAAGTGGATCTGCTCCCCCCTCTCCATTTCAAATCCATGCACACGGCTACAAGAGAGGGACAGCGGCTACCATGGTCGGGGAGACATCGCCCCACTCCACCACCGTGGTTTCCATGGTCGAGCATCGCCACACCGCGAGACGATGAGGCGACAGACTGTCGCACCAATCCTGTGAGCTCGGCCATCACAGTGCGCATGCATCTTCGACAGCCACGCAACCATCATCGTTCAACCACCAAATCACCTTCTCTATCCACTCACCACCAACACTGACTTGTCGATCTTTCGCTTTTAAGTCGTTTGTAGTTTAATGTGGTGGAAAAATCGACTAATCAATTTTTAACAAGAAATAACCACTCGCAGAGGAGCGGGTCGTATCCACAGGGAGGCAATAACGTATTAAAATTCGCGCCACTTAAAAATGTTTGTTCGTAGTCAATTTGGACAAGAACCAAGCCAAGATTGCCTTTAGATTAAGGTTTAAGCAAGAAACAATGCTGAAATGGCAATTATGAGAAACTATAGGATATTTTCCGCAATGCAGAGTCAATAGAATATGATTGGCAATGGCAGAAAATGTAAATTTTAATTAACGTTTTACTATAGCAAAACAGGGGAATTTTTCCCCGTTGTCTTGCGCGACGAGGAGTCGATGACCGGGCGCGGGAAGCTCGGAGGAGGTCCCTTGGATCAAGGGCTTCGAATCGGTGGTGGCGGCGAGTCGCGCGGCGGCCGGAGGTGGCCGGACAAGCTCCGGCGGAGATGCTGCAGCCGGTAGCTTGCGCAGCCTGTTGGCGTGAAGTCCGCCGCCTGCTGCTACTGCGGGGGTGGCTGCTGTCGCTGCCGTGGGCACTGCTGCGGCTGGCCGTGCACAGGCACTATCGGTCCACACAGCAGCTGCAGCTACAGCACCACATGTGCAGCCGCACGTCCTCCAACAGCTGATCGTGAAAATACAAAGTTTGTTAATTAAGAAATTTAGTGTCGTTGCAACGTGTAAATCCTCTTTCACTTTTAAATTTATAAGACCTTGATAGTGGGGTATCTAGGGTCATCTAAGGAGGCAATATGCTTGCAAAATTCAGGTCACTTGCTTGGAAATAGAAATCACCATTCTTTTTTTTGTCTTTTCAACTATATCATTTTTTTAGGATTTTGAAATAATGAGGGAAAACACGAGTTGGCGAAAAAGTAAATAACAACTACGATCACTAAGCTAACACCTAAGTGACAAGCAATTCCTCTTCCTAAGCTCACTCTAGGCACGTGGAGGCCTAGAGTAATTAGGGAGAGGGAGTGAAGAGTGCTAGAATCATAGTAAACCAAATGCAACTAAAAGAAATTTCAAAGAAGGCAACTCGATTAATGAGAAAGTGTTTTACAGAAAAACCAAGTAGATGAATGCTTCTACTACTAGATAATTGCAATAAATAAAATAAAACACAAGTCCTCCTAAATTGTTGGTGAAGAGGGGAAGCTCCTTGCTCCAAGCTTAGGGGCTCATAGGCTTGAAAAAGGCTCCTCCTCCTTCCTTGAGATCTCCTCCAAGGTGGAAGCTACCACCTTCAATGCTCTCCTTCAAGGGTGGGTGTGCACCACCCTTGCTCCTCCTTGCCTGGCCTTCCTCCTAGTGGTGGAGTGCTCCTTCTCCTTGGAGTGGCACAAGGGAGAAGAAATGGGGAGAAGAAGGCACCAAGGGGGCAGGTGATGTGTCTCCTTAATCTTCTTCTCTACTCCTTCTTCTTGGCCGTAGGTATAGGTGGATGTAGGTGGAAGTACACCCTAATGGAGGATGAAGAAAATGTGGGAAGTTAGGTGGGTATATATAGTGTAGGAAGGGGGGCATAGGTGGCTCTTGGAATGGATGGCTAGGATAGGATATGGGGGGTAGTTGGGGATCCTAGGGCTAAGGATAAGTGGTGCCACCTATGGGATGCTAAGGGGGGTAGTTATGGCTTTGGTGCCCTTTAGAGTTGGCACCAAAATGGGCCTTCTAGAAGGATACTAGGTGATGCCACCTTAGGGTTCTAGAAGTGGGCTATGCGGATGGCTAGGATGGGTTATGTGGGTAGGTGTAGGGTGGATAAAGGGGCTGAAAGTTAGCACCAAAAGGGAGGTGGTTAGGGTTAGTTTTGGAGCCAACTTTTGGTGTCTTTTGGTGGTTAGTTGAGGGGTGAAAGGTGGTGAAGAGGTGGTGCCAACTTTTAGTAGAGGTGGAGCTAGCTTAAGTAGGCTTAGGTGGACTTGGAGTGGTAGGTTATGTAGGTGGAGTTAGGGTTAGGTTTTTTGATGCCATGGAGGTGGATGCTTGCTAAGCTAAGCTAAGCTAAGCCAGCTTTGCAGGCTATAGAGTAGAGGAATATGCATGTGGAGCTTAGGGTTTGAGGAGAGGAGCAAAGGAGGAGAAGCCTAGAGCTGAACTGGAGCTGGTAGTTGCTGAAGAGGGTGGCATGGAGCTACTCTAGCTGGCTTCGCTTGCTAGTTCTTTGCTAGCTTCTACCATAATGAGCTGAGGTGAGCAGGGTCTGGTGCTCTCGGGGAAGATCAAGTTGGTTGAGGCAGCTAAGGTAGCTTAGCTCAACTAAGTTGAGCTAAGCTGAGTCCCTGGGAGCTGGACTTGAGCTTCTTGAGCTAGGATGTGTACATCTTTAGCTGGCTGGAGTCGATTCGAGTTGGATGTAGCTGGAACTGAGCTAGGGTGAACTCCAGTCAACTCAGCTGAGCTAGCTAGAGCTCCTTGTGGACTAGTGGGAGTTGAGATGAACTAGACTCAACTAAGTTGAGCTAGATCTAGGCTGACCTGTGCTTGCGTAAGCTAAGATGAGCTCTCTTGAGCTGCCATTCAGCTGAGATTAGCTAAATGGAGCTGGGATGAGCTAGCCCTAGTCCGAGTGAGCTAGGTTCCACCTGTGGTGAGCTGGATCAAGCTAAGTTCCAGTTAGTCTGAGCTCCTCCTTCACCATTTGCCTTCTTGAGTGCTAGGGTTTTAGAGATTTGTATATCTGTTCATGCCTAATACTCACAAAAAGACATGAAAAGGATAACAAAAAAATTGCAATGCATGCCTAACTTAATTATTGCCTAAATGCAGCCCAAAAACCCATTTGCAGAGTAAAATCCTAAGAGCTACATTTGTTTTAATGCATAAGAATGATGATAAGCTGGTGTTTATCACACCCCCTTGCTTATCTTTTGCTATTCTCTTAGGAAAACTTTAGTTTTTTGGAAAACGGAATTTTTTGGGAAATTTAATTTTTGACTTTTGAGGAGAAAAAGATTAAGGGACCTTGGTTGATCTAAACACAGGAGGCACGGAATTCGTTAAGGATGAACATCAGGATTTTTTTTGGATCCAGCCATTAGACAAAACGGGATCAATATATCCTCAAGAAAATTCACAAATTAACCCCTTGTTAATTCAGATGACTTGAAATTTTTATTTTTAGGATTTTTCTGGCTCACGAATCTGATTTGCAACTTGCAAAATCCTTTAAAACCTTCTGTCCATGCTTGTGAAAAGCCAACATTTATAGGGGCATGTTTATTTATTTATTTATTTATTTTTTCTCTCCCCCATGCTTATTTTTAGCTTAGTCTTACAACAGATGTGTCGGGATCATCATTCCCGTTACCAATCCTCGAGGGGGCTCTGGCGCCAGTACTTCGAGATAGCACTGTCCATGACATCACCCAGGAGCTCACAACCCCAAAACACAATGGGGTGTAAAGGGGCGCTCCAAGCAAACTCAAGCTCTTGCTCCGACATTATAGGTAGAGCACCGTTCAAGGCACTTGAGCTGCTAAAATGCGCTTTAATGCTCTGTGTAAAGATATGAAATATAGATATGGAGCAGCGCTGAGGTGGTAACATGTTGACATCGCATCCTCAAAGGAGACATTTTCCTCCTTCTCGGTGGTGGGAACTCAAACCAATGATCTGCTTCAGACTTTTGCTAAGTCCAAACAAGGGAGTTTTTGAAATTTTAGTTGTTTTTAACTGTTGGCTTGTGTGTGAAAATTGACACAAGAAGTTCCTCAAGAAATGAAAATTTTTTAATTAGAAACTAAGTCAAATACCTTCCATATTACGAAATAGGATCAAGTCACCTAAACCATCATGAGTTCAGGTGGAATTTTAGAGAAGAATATCTGATCTAGTCTAAAAATACACCTTGAAATTCTAATGATCAGATCCACATCCTCATCCCTAGTTTGTTAAAGATTTAATCCCATTGTAAGCAAAATTGAATTTTTCAACCTCAGTACCGATTTCAAAATTTTTCCTAAAAAAGTTTTCAACATTTTTATTATTATTTTTGGGTATGCAAGCAGGAAAATAAAATAACTAAAGAAAAATGCATGCTTTTAGGTTTTGAAAATCCTAAATCGATCGTCAAATTTTAAAAACACCCCTCCATGCTTAAGATATGCAATGTCCTCATGCATTAAGAGGGAAAAGGGATCACCTTAATGAAGAGCAGTCGGGTTTAGGATGGTCAAAACCTAGAAAAAAGAAGAAAAGAAAAAAGAAAGCAGGAAAAGAAATGATGGGCTACCTCCCATCCAGTGCTATCTTTTATGCCATTCAGCCGGGCCTGAAGGTATGCACGGAAGACGGAAAATCATGTAAATAGTTGGACACTTGGATGCCTACAAAAAATGTGTCTTCTTCTAGATCCCTAGAAAATTGATTAGAAGTAATATTGGGTTCAAAGTTGGATGGAAAATGATAAGTGTAGCCCGAGTCTGGCCATGGTTTTAAATCAGGTTGGATGCCAAACTCGGGCAGGGTTGGTGAAAGGTCCATAAGAAAGGAGTCGGGGAAGGGATAGTGAGGATTGGGTGAAGTTAGTGTGGAAAAGTGGGGTGCGGGAATAGTTTGTGGGTTAGGGTGACCAGGGGGTGCATCAGGAATAGATTTGGGGTCAAGACAAGTCTCCAGATCACAAATTTCGATGACCACTGATTCTAAATCAGAGTCCTCAAAAAAATTATGGTCGGTAAGGGTATCTATCAACATTGTCTCCTCCACCATATTGGAAATTTCCATATCTGAGTTGTCAAAAAAGTTATCATCATGGAATCTCCTGGAGGATTTGAAAATATCTAAAGTGATAGTTTGGCCGGTGCAAGTGATATCCATTTTGCCTGTGTGGCAATTGATATTTGCCTTTGTAGTGGCCGAAAGGGGGCATCCAAGGATTATTGGGGAGTCCAGTAAGGATTCAGGTACCTCAATGTCAAGGACCAGAAAGTTTGCAGGGAAGACACAATTCTAGATCTTGACCAAAACATCATCAACAATCCCACGAGGTTTGATTGTAGATCGGTCGGCTAATTCCAGGGTAACCTCGACGGGTTTTAATTCACCGATCTGAAATTCTTCAAATAAAATTGTGGGAATAATATTAACTGAGGCACCATGATCAAGGAGGGCGCGATTAAAGGTAGTACAATCAATAATTATTGAAATTAAAGGCGCCCTCGGATCTTTCAACTTAGGAAGTAGCTTGCTCTGTATGACAGAGCTTACTGTCTCCGAAAGATGCACCTGTCCTAAATTTTTTGCCTGCCTTTTAGGAGTACAGATCTCTTTCAAAAATTTGGCATAGGCAGGTATATATTTGATGGCATCTAGGAGAAGAATATGATTTGAACTTGCCCAAATAGATCCATGAGTTCTTCTATGGTGAGCTCAGATTTCTTTTTTTTGTTGGTGGTGGGGTGGAGAGCTTATGGGAAAGGGATAGGAATCGTGTCTTCAGATTTCTGTATTTCTTTTTCTTCCTGATGGAGAGGTGGGGAGTCAATTTACACAAGGATTTCACCAGGTTTGTGTGAAGGCTCAGGATTAGTGGTGGTTTTCCCACTCAAAGTAACTGCATGTGCAGTCGGATTATTATTTGGAGGAGGTGGGGGGGCCTGTGGTTGCGGAAACCTGGGAGGCTGCTGAGGTGGTGGATTAGTAGGAGGCTGATTGGGGTAGTGTGGGTTTCTACCTGGATATTGGTTCCTTTGGTGATTAGGGTTGGGCATGGGTTGGGACGGAAGGTGGGAGTAACCCCAATCTGGTTGTTCAAATTTGTGATGGTGCGGGTTGGTTCCATCATTTTTGTTTGCATTTCCTGCAGGGTTTGCATCATCTGGGTATTGATGTCTTGTTGGGATGGCCCAGGATGGAAGGTTGGATTCGACCCATACCCATTAAAATGATTTAGTTGGGAAGGAACTTGATTATTCCAGGAGTAGTTCGGGTAATTTTTCCAATTGGAAGAATTTTTAAAGGGCTCCTGGATGGCAGAAATATTTTGAGTGGGGTTAAGATCTGGATAGTTGTAATTCCTCAGTGAATCATGGGCAACCTCAGAATACTGGTAATAATCAGTAGGAGTAGTGTTGAGATTGTGTAAATTTTCTCTTCGTGGAAAGTTAGGTTGGGTTAGATGTGGACTGTGTGGAGCTTGGGTTGATGTGGCCAGTCTTTCCACAATTTTCTTTTGATTAATATGCATCTGGTCGAGTTTTTGAGTGATCATTTGAAGATCGTCTTGGGTGACAGGGATAGATTGAGTGCTTACTTCATGAACACTGAACTGAGGGTTTTGAGTTCTGCAAAATGTGTTCATGAAAGCTTGATTAAATGAGTTTTCATTCATTTGTTCAAAAAGGTCATAGGCACTTTCAGCATCCTTATTTAAGAAGTTGCCGCCACATGAGGTATCGACGAAATGTCGAATTTGATCTTCTAATCCATGATAGAAGATTTGCACGAGCTGCCATAAAGGAATCTCGTGGTGCGGGCAACTTCTTAAGAGATCTTGAAATCTTTCCCAAGAATCATGGAAAGTCTCACTAGATTTTTGGTGAAAGGTCGTAATAGATCTTCGCAGGGAATTAGTACGACCTATGGGAAATAATTTCTTGAGGAAGGTGCTCTTGAGCTGAGGCCAAGTTGTGATGGGTCGGCAATAGTCCTGAACCAGTAAGCGGCCTTATCTTTAAGAGATAATGGAAAAAGCTGCATCAGTCATGTGTCTTCTTGCACATTTCGGGAACTGGCTATTTGTGCAAGAAGAGTTAGCTCTTCAAGGTGGCTGAAAGGGTCTTCCCTAGGAAGGCCATGAAAGAGTTTAATTAGGTTCAGGACTGCAGGCTTGATCTCGAAGTCCCCCTCTGGTATGACCACCCCTGGTCGTTCCTCATAATAAGACGGATCATAAAAATCTTTTTGAGGAATAACAGGCTATTGATAGGGTGGTGGGTTTGGCCTTTGATTGGCTAGGTTTTGGATGTTCCTAGCCAATGTTTGTTGATTGGAATTTAATTTATCAATCTGCTCAGCCATCAATTTTAAAAGATCATGCAGGGGTCTTGAATTTTGTTTAGGGCAATTCAAGATTAGGGAGCTCCAAGTGTGGGAAGTTAAAGGTGGGTGGGTTTTGGGTGGAAGGGTTAGAATTAGGGTTAGTGGGGTTAGAGGTAGGATTAGAGGTGGAAGTGGAATCATTAGTGGACCCATTTTGTTGATTTTCCATCTTTTGTTTAGAAGAGAAGAAGACAGAAAAAGTGATCTTTTTTTGCAGGGGGCGAAATCAAATGGTCCTTCCAGTTGCGGATTTTGAGACCTTCGCCCGTGCATAAAATGGAAGAATGGGAGGAGAGGAGAAGAGATGGAGATGAGAGAAGTGTGCACACAAGCAACCAAAGCTAGACCTAACTTAAGTGTGACTCCCTAAAAAAAATAAACCGAAGACTTAGTCTATGTAGGAAATAAGTAATCAATAGTGAATACCCGTTCTGTCAACAAATCTTGCCAAGTTGCTTAAGGGGAGGTTTGGGCCCAAGCATTTCCCAGGAAAATCCCCAGGTGCTTGTACAAACCCACGTCTTATCGTTTGACACGACCCCTCAGCCTGAACACCAGATATAGATGACAGAATTGGTATTAACTAAAGAAAACTTAAGACCTATATAGCAAGCCTAAGTTGATGAAGCCTTAGGGCTCAAGTTGCTACGGATTTTAGTTAGGTCTAGGATACTATAGTGCACACAAAATATGGAAGGCGTTAATTAGGTTGTTGCCCTGTTATTTCAATTTTTAGTGTGTGTGCAGGAATTGGAAAGTGGTTCCAATGAAAATAAATTGTCATACAATTTCTTGTATTTTTGTCTTTTAGGATTTGATTTAATTCAATGTGTTTTAGGGTCTCTCTTTTTAAATTTTCAAACAAGTTTGAAACTCCACAAACAAAGGAAAAATAAGTAATATTGGTGATGGTTAATTTCCTTTAATGTGAGTCTCTAAAAAGAAAGAAAGAAACCCTAAGCCAATTTTTCCTAAGATAGAAAATTACTACCAATGAATTACTTTTAGGTTTTCTGTATTAATTTGTGGTCCAACAAGTCAAACAACACCACTACCTTGAATAAAATTAAACAAGGATTCCAGAAAAGATTTTTGTAAGATTTTAGGAATTTGTTTGATAATTTTTTTGAATTTTTACTTGTATTGATGTCAAAGTCTAGAAATGATACCCATGGGTATTTTAGACTTTTCAATATTACCACTGACCTTAGAAAATTATGGTGATTTTATATGATGTGTAAAATTTCACTAAACTTGGATGAGTATAAAAATTCTAAAAATTTGTAGACAGTAGCAAAATAGGAAGATTAGAGGGTGTGACCCATTTGCAGTCTACGAATTTTTAAAAATTAAATACAAAGTCAATTGATCAGAAATTTGGAACAAATGTTCCTAACTTAATTTGAAATCTCTACATGAAATTTTATAATTTTAAAAGGCCTGTGGTGTTAAGAATTGATTTTTCAAATCGAGACAGAAATGTAGACACGAAAAATAGAATACCAATACTTGCAATGGAGTGGTGCTGATGGTGCAAACAAGTAATAAATGAGTTTCAAAATGCACCACTCCACTTAATTAAGTTGTTTAAGGTCCTGAAAGCCAAGTTTAGTATTTTTTGGCAATTTTAATTAACTACGTGACCAGAAAGGGAACTAACCTGAAAATCCACGGGAAGAAAAGGAACTTTAAGCTTCCACTTCCAAATTCCCGCTTTCTCACTGTAGTTCTTGCACACACTAGAGAAAAGAAAGAGAAGGGGATGAGATTCACTTCAGGAAAGAGAAAAAATGATTAAGGAAAGCCGTGACTCCCCAGCAACGGTGCCAAAAAGTGATCGTGAAAATATGCGATTTGTTAATTAGGCAATTTAGTGTCGTTGCAACATGTAAATCCGCTTTTGTTTTTAAATTTATAAGACCTAGATAGTGGGGTATCTAGGGTCGTCCAAGGAGGCAATATGCTTGCAAAATTCATGTCTCTTGCTTGGAAGTAGAAATCACCATTCTTTTTTTTGTCTTTTCAACTATATCATTTTTTTTAGGATTTTGAAAACACGAGTTGTTGGCGAAAAAGTAAATAACAACTACGATCACTAAGCTAACACCTAAGTGACAAGCAATTCCTCTTCCTAAGCCCACTCTAGGTACGTGGAGGCCTAGAGTAATTAGGGAGAGGGAGTGAAGAGTGCTAGAATCACAGCAATCAAAATACAACTAAAAGAAATTTCAAAGAAGGCAACTAGATTAATGAGAAAGTGTTTTATAGAAAAACCTAGTAGATGAATGCTTCTACTACTAGATAATTGCAATAAATAAAATAAAACACAAGTCCTCCTGAATTTTTGGTGAAGAGGGGAAGCTCCTTGCTCCAAGCTTAGGGGCTCATAGGCTTGAAAAGGGCTCCTCCTCTTTCCTTGAGATGCTCCTCCAAGGTGGAAGCTACCACCTTCAATGCTCTCCTTCAAGGGTGGGCGTGCACCACCCTTGCTCCTCCTTGCCTGGCTGTCCTCCTAGTGGTGGAGTGCTCCTCCTCCTTGGCGTTGCACAAAGGAGAAGAAATGAGGAGAAGAAGGCACCAAGGGGGCGGATGATGTGCCCCCTTAATCTTCTTCTCTACTTCTTCTTCTTGGCCGTAGGTATAGATGGATGTAGGTGGAAGTACACCCTAATAGAGAAAATGTGGGAAGTTAGGTGGGTATATATAGTGTAGGAAGGGGGGCATAGCTGGCTCTTGGAATGGATGGCTAGGATAGGATATGGTGGGTAGTTGGGGATTCTAGGGCTAAGGATAAGTGGCGCCACCTAAGGGGTGCTAAGGGGGGTAGTTATGGCTTTGGTGCCCTTTAGAGTTGGCGCCAAAATGGGCCTTCTAGAAGGCTATTAGGTGATGCCACCTTAGGGTTCTAGAAGGGGGGTTTGTGGATGGCTAGTATGGGTTATGTGGGTAGGTGTAGGGTGGATAAAGGGGCTGAAAGTTGGCAACAAAAGGGAGGTGGCTAGGGTTAGTTTTGGCACCAACTTTTGGTGTCTTTTGGTGGTTAGTTGAGGGGTGAAAGGTGGTGAAGAGGTGGCACCAACTTTTAGTAGAGGTGGAGCTAGCTTAAGTAGTCTTAGGTGGACTTGGAGTGGTAGGTTAAGTAGGTGGAGTTAGGGTTAGGTTTTCTGGTGCCATGGAGGTGGATGCTAGCTAAGATAAGCTAAGCTAGCTTAGGTAGCTATAGAGTAGAGGAATATGCATGTGGAGCTTAGGGTTTGAGGAGAGGAGCTGAGGAGGAGAAGCCTAGAGCTAAACTGGCGCTGGCAACTGCTGAAGAGGGTGGCATGGAGCTACTCTAGCTGGCTTAGCTTGCTAGTTCTTTGCTAGCTGCTAAGCCAATCTAAAGTAAGCTGGCTTCTACCATAATGAGCTGAGGTGAGCGGGGTCTGGTGCTCCCGGGGAGGATCAAGCTGGTTGAGGCAGCTAAGGTAGCTTAGCTCAACTAAGTTGAGCTAAGTTGAGTCCCCGGGAGTTGGACTTGAGCTTCCTGAGCTGGGATGAATTCATCTTCAGCTGGCTGGAGTTGAGTGAAGCTGGATGTAGCTGGAACTGAGCTAGCTAGAGCTCCTTGTGGACTAGTGGGAGTTGAGATGAGCTAGACTCAACTAAGTTGAGCTGGATCTAAGTTGACCTGTGCTAGGGTGAGCTAAGATGAGCTCTCTTGAGCTGCCATTCAGCTGAGATTAGCTAAATGGAGCTGGGATGAGCTAACCCTAGTCCACGTGAGCTAGGATCCAGCTGTGGTGAGCTGGATCAAGCTGAGTTCCAGTTAGTTTGAGCTCCTCGTTCACCATTTGCCTTCTTGAGTGCTAGGGTTTTAGAGATCTGTATATCTGTTCATCCCGAACAATCACAAAAATACATCAAAAGGACAATAAAAAAAATGCAATGCATGCCTAACCTAATTAATGCCTAAATGCAGCCCAAAAACCCATTTGCGGAGTAAAATCCTAAGAGCTAGGTTTGTTTTAATGCATAAGAATGATGATAAACTGGTGTGTATCAGCAGCTTCGCCCGTGCACCTCCAGCGCGCAAGCACGTCCACCCGATTCACCTCCAGCAAGTAGCACTTCCAGCGGCCTCTCGCACTATGTGCAGCAAGCATCCCATGTGCACGTGCGTTCCCCTGCACCTCCTTGCCTCCAGCCCATGCGTTGAGCTACTTCACAGCAGCAACAACCAACCCATCGCCGCTGCCCTTCTCTATTCCGTCTGGCCACCTTGCACTTCTCTGTGACCACCATCGCGAAGCGCTCGCCTTACTCATCTCCTACGCCAAGTCTCACCTCCAGCCATGGCCTGTCTTTTGAGCATGCCAAGCTCAAAGGAATGCTCTATTTTCTTCTCAATTAGTTATTACATGCAATGCCATTGCCACCATTCTAATTTTTTATTAATTAATATTTAATTATGGATGTTTTATGGTACAACATTCATGTTTTACATAAAATGCTCATTCAACATATCTAGCAATTGTTAGCATATTCCAGAGGGGATTTTGAATCAGTGTTTAGGGGAAATTTTTGGTGAACAATTGTCTGTGACTTTGGTGAGTTTAGATGGGCTAGTGTCTCCCTATGGATACGACCCACTCTTTCGAGTGGTTAATTTTTAATTATTTTGATTAGTCAATTTTTCCACCACTTAGAAATACAATGGCAAATCTTCTTAATCGTCATTAACGAAAGGGAAAATTGACTCGTCAAATGGCATCATTGCCGGGGAGGCAACGAGCCTGTTAGACTCGCATTTATATAATTATTTGGTCACATTTTATTTGACTCATATTTCAATTTGATTTTCTGTTTGGTGTGAGGTACGCATATTTGGAGACATCTTGTCGCACCAGCCTCAAAGATCAGGTGTTCCTTGACATCGTTGGTGGAGTTGCAACATTGGGAGGAGCATCACGATCGCCTCAGCAATGCCTTGGTGGACCTTGTTTCCATCGTCGGAAGAGATATTCCTGGAAGACCACATCTTCATCTCACTCATTTAGTTGTAGATAGTTTTTACTTTTCTTTATTCTCTTTATTTTAGTACATTCATTTGGAAAACCCTTGTTCTGGGGTACATTTTTAGGGGTTTGTTCCCCGATTTTGTTTTAGGCTGGTGTTGGGTAATAATTTTTGCGAGCTTGTTCCCTTTTTATTAGATCTAGGTTTTTATTTTATTTTGTGGTTGTTTATCATTTTCTTTGTTTGTGCATAAGTAGATGTATATATATATATAAAGGCACGAGATACCTATTAGAAGCTGCCTACCCCTAGGATGACCATTTAGGTGTGAATGAGCAACATCTAGACTTAATTCTCTGCATTGCATGCATTCTTGCATCGTTGATTGCAGGAGGCAAGGTACGTTTTCTACACTTTGCATCTATATTTGTTCACGCATTGCATGTGGACCTTAATTTCAAAGACCACCAAGTTTTATTTGAATAGATCTAACAAGTGGTCATATTTAATTTCTTGAAAAAGGAATTTAAGTTAAGGAGGGGCATTTAAAAACTAAGGACTTGATTTTCAAACTTGGCGTGCGATTCAAAATTCGGAAACATTTTTTTCGGTGTATGCACACTTTGCTATTTTGTTTCACTGAAGCACTCATATAGACACTTTTAGGTCTTGGAACTACTAGGACAAGAGCCCTCCTACTGTTGGATTCCGAAGTGTTCAAAATTTGAGATCAAAGGTTTTGTAACTCCAAAGAGGGGGAATACCCTGTCATGGATTTTTGAGGGTACTTAAGAAGCACCGTGAAAGCACAGCTTCAAAGCAAGGCTTAGGCCTACTTGCATCCCTCGATCTTCCGTCTTTGGAGTTGCTCTACCATTTGAGCTTTAGGGAAGAGCACCTAATCTTCAATTAGGTCTTCTTAGGCGTATCATAGGTTGACAAGTAGGTGCATAACTATTTTGATAACTTGATTTGTCACCTACAAGTGGACTTAAAATCTCAAAAGCCTAAGTGATTAAAGACCTAAAAAGTCCTTTGATTTGTGTTTGCTTAGGGAATCTGATTGTGGTGTGAGTTAGAATGGACCACGTTGACTTTCATCCTTTCACATCCTACCCACACCCTTACCCCCACTCTACGATCTTCAATCCCATACACTGAGATGATCCATCCTTTGATGGACATAATGATAGTCATTGGGATCCTTTTTGCTCCTACTATAAGAGTATTGGCCTGGTTAAGCCCCAAATCAGCGAGCATAACCTAGGAGCGGGATTTGCCTTGCCTAATATCCCATAAACCATAGAAACACCCAACCTACCCTCCCTGATTGATTGTAATGGTTGGATAGAAATTCCTAGGTACTATAAGCCTAAGCCTGACTTCTCTCCTAATAGAAATGATGACCTCTTCTCCTTGAAGATGCAAATACAGAAAATGCAAGATGAAATGATTGAATTGTTAGGAGAATCTTCGAGAGCAGGCCAACAAGAAAAAGAAATTAGCCACCCAATCTACCCCATTGAGGATGATGTACACCCCTCTACAATAGATGCATCTCCCGTGGGAGAGCTACACTTTAAGTTGGAGGGAAATTTTGGGGATTATGTAAGGGAGAATAGCTACTTTTTGAGGATTGTTTTGAAACCTCCCCGTTAGATGACACTTCCTTGAGAGATCCACGCCTTAAGTAGGAGGAAGATACTTATGAAAGTAGCTATGCATTAGATGAAGAAAGGTGGCAACCCGAGGAAGATGATGATAACGTTGAGTATCCACCTAAATTATATTGGAGTCAAAAGAAGGGAATGATGGCACCATTGGAAAACCTCGACCCAGATGATAGTATTTTCATGACATTTGATGAAGTGGGACGAAGTCAAGTTGTTAATCCTGCCCTCCCTTCTGATCACGAGATGGAACTCAAGCCCACCCTTAGGGAACCTAACCCTGAAGAAATTGACCTATCTAAGGAGTCCGATGTTACCAATGTAAACCATTTACCTCAGATAGAGTACCTAGGGGATCTGCTGAGATTTTAGATGATTCTAGACCTTGGGTATATGATGAATCGTATGATGAGGAGAAGGATAAATTATATGAGGAACCTACATTCAAGATTTGGAGTGACACTAAGGGTGATTATGTCTTATTTGAAGAATTAACCCCCGATGATGTCACAAAGTTGCCCAAGTTAGGTTTCCTGAGCACACCTATTGATGATATCTCTCCTCATCATGAAATAATGGAAAGCATGGAAGCAACTTCTGAGATTTATGTGGATTCACATCTAGACTCCGGGGAGGATTTGAGTAAAGAATAAGAACCCGAAGATGACATTGATAGGATAATCCCTAGATTTGTTGCTTCCAACCAGCCTTCATTTGATTCTGAGTCATCGTCTGATTCTCCTATGTTTGAAAGCAAAATGTTTACTCCATACGTTGAAATGATCATTGATGAAGTGCAGGCAAATACTTCTGATAGTGCAAGGAATGCTAGGGAAGCAATTGAGGAATTGGAAAGATTGTTAGGGATGGACACCGAGCCAACTAAATCCAACTTAGATCTTATGACCATCCTGCAACCTCGAAACTTGGATACCCTAGATGATCCTTGGCTTAAAGACATGCTCACTATTATTTTGATTGGGGGGCTTAACAGACTAATATCTCTTGTAATGGAATATCGGGTATGGATTGTTGCTTTTTATGGTCAGTCCATCACCCTGGGGGTTTATCTCTGCACCATTCCTTCCCCATTTCCTTTGGAGGATCCTTGTCATCCTCCTCCTACCCCTTTGGAGGTTGTTATGCCAGTTTATCCTTTAGAATCTCCTCTGGTGACCTGGGATGATTTCATTCCCATCTTGGTTGGGCGAGCATTTGCTATCAGGATTCATCATTAGCTCGCCAACATTCTAGGTTACCTATTTTTTAGGCCAACATTACTTTGCTCATTTTTAGGGCCTATTTCTACGATCCTTGAACCTGATTTGCAGATTCTTTGGCTACTCGGCTGCTAGCAAAATAACAGCAGCCCAACTCTGACCTAGGTAATTCTCTTCTATGCAATGGGGACATTGTAGATTTTAGGCATGGGGGGGTGTACTTGGGGATATACATAGCATCTATACATAGTGCATTCATGCATTTAGTTAAAGCATTCTGCATTGCACACATTTGCATTGAAAAAAAAAAAATTTCATTAAGCTTAACTGGCTAGGTCCTACATTCTTAGGTAGACCAGACTTGAGGTTAGACTAAGTTTACTCTATGTGTCTGAATTTAGAAGCTAAGTTGAGATACTAGTTTTAGACCCTTAGGGTCCTTTGTTGATTTAAAAACTTAAGTAGGAGTTAAGTTGTGGACCATTCCCCAAGAGGTTGAGGAAGGAAAGCTAGTATTGAGTTAAAGGCTGGATAGTACTTGGTGTCTTGTTCTACCTTTTGGTTTATGGGTCCTCGTAACCTAAGCATCCACATTTCACACACACTTGGTCTTGTGTAAATAGTGATCACTCTAATCCATTTCTTGAAGAAAATCAGGCTCTCTTAGTTTTGACTTAGAAGAAGCTTGAAAGCATAATTTGATTGGAAGAGTTCCTACCGCAGGAGAGTTGGAGTATATACTCACCTTGAGGATGTGATGATAACATGTCACCTCCTTGGTGCTTGTCTCTTAGGATATCCATCCTACTCGGGGCATGTAAGCGCATTGTGCAATTCAGGTACCATAGGCGACCCTATCTTGAAGTGTTGATTGCCACAGGCCTGAATTTGCTGAAGAAATCCACGGGTGATACTATCTTGAAGTGTTGATTGGCAGGAGTTCTTGGGGTCGGTATGTGCGGTGCTATCTCAAAGCATCAAAAGCCAGGCACCCTTTGAGGTTCGGTGATGGGGACAATGAATCCGACATAGACCGTGTTGATAGGTGATCCAAGGTTAGACTTAGAGGAATCAAACAAAAATGTATATATTACAAAAAAAAAAGAATCCTTTTTCCTCTCTAGGTTGGAAATCATACCAACCTCAAATAACTCAGACCAATGCACATACACGGATGCTTTAATCTCTGGGACCAATAAACCCTAGGGTAGAGTTAGAAATCAGGGAAACCTATGCCTGCAACTCGTCTTTAGCGGACCTAATCTATAACTTAGCAACTACTTGGGAACCTTAGGTATAAAGTTTGAATTTAACATGTTTCTAAAGGAAGACTGATTGGGTTGGCTAGTTCACTTGGAGAGTTGAATTATTGCTTGAATTTGCTAGGGACTAGCAAAAAAGACTAGGCATGGGGGCATTGATTAGCCAATATTTGTGGGCTATTTAGGTTTTTAAATGCCTAGACATTAAGTTAACTTTAACATGTATTTAGCATGCATTAGGATATAAATACATTAATTATAGATTTGTTGCATGCAACGCATTCTTATGTAAATTAGGTCTTAGCATGCATGGTTTTTAATTTAGTTTTCATTTAGTAGGAATTACACATAATACATGCAATTAGATATTTTATAAGGATTTCTTTATAAATAAGCCAATGTTTATTATATTTCTCATCTTCTTTTCCGCAGGAATGGCTCCACCTCTCTTCTTCCAGCTATACCTCCTTAATGGCCATGAGAAGCGGATCTGCTCCAGCCTCTCCATTTCAAATCCATGCACACCGCTACAAGAGAGGGGTAGCGGCTACCGTGCTTGGGGAGACACCGCCCCACTCCACCACCGTGGTCTCCAAGGTCGAGCATTGCCACACCGTGGGCTGCTGGGGTGATAGACCGCCGCGCCAATTCGGCGAGCTCGGCCATCACTATGCACGTGTGTTTCTGACGGCCACGCAACCATCACCGTGCAACCACTAGATCACCTTCCCTATCCATGCACCACCAACACCATCTTCTTCTTATTCTTCTTCTTCTTCTTTCTTTTTCTTCCTTTGTTTCTTTTCACCTCAAAAACAAACCCAATGCACGCCATCCCCACGTGCAGCAACAGCGACCTCCTACTACCTGAGCGCATCTTCCCTTCCACGCATAGCCCACGCGACTGCCCTCCGACTCCACCGCGCACTGGCACACGATGCCTCGCTATGCCCCCTTGCTGTGCCTCCGCCTGCCGGAGTAGTGTCCCATGCACACGCATAGCAGGCACGACTAGCAATGCTCCCGCGTGTGCAGCCACCTAGCATGCATGGCCCTCCCAAGTCACGTGCAGGCACTACCAGTCCACGCAATAGCTGCAGCTGTAGCACCACATGTGCGGCCGCACATCCTCCAGCAGCTCTGCCCATGCACCTCTAGCGCGCAGGCACATTGGCCTGCTGCACTTCCAGCGAGCAGCACCTCCAGTGGCCTCCTGTGCCATGCGCAGCAACCATCCCACGCACGCACGCATCCTCTTGTGCCTCCTCGCCTCCAGCCTGTGTGTTCAGCTGCTTCACAGCAGCAACAATCGACCCATAGTTGTCACCCCTCTCTGTTTTGTCTGGCCACCTAGGGCCACCCTGCACTTTGCTGCAACCACCATCGCGAAGCTCTCGCCTCACTCATCTCCTACGCCAAGTCTCACCTCCAGCCGTGGCCTATCTTTTGCACATGCCAAGCTCGAAGGAATGCTCTATTTTCTCCTCAATTTGTTATTACATGCAATGCCATTGCCACCATTCTAATTTTTTGTTAATTAATATTTAATTGTGGATGTTTTATGGTATAACCCTCATGTTTTACATAAAATGCTCATTCAACATATCTAGCAATTGTTAGCATATTCTAGAGGGGATTTCGACTCAGTGTTTGGGGGAAATTTTTGGTGAACAATTGTTTATGACTTTGGTGAGTTCAGACGAGCTAGTGTCTCCTTGTGGATATGACTCGCTCTTTCGAATGGTTAATTTTTAATTATTTTGATTAGTCAATTTTTCCACCACTTAGAAATACGACAAATCTTCTTAATCATCATTAATGAAAGGGAAAATCGACTCGTCAACGAGACCGAATAATCCCTAAGCCTTAGACCTAATACATAAGCTTCGCATTTTCCTTAACCTCTTGAGGACTATCTAGATCTTAACGGATACTTGAATGTTTAAGCTCTAAAATAAGCCTAAGAGGCCTAAGATCAGCACTCATACTAATCTCTTTGTTTCTCTATTATTCTAGGACTTAATTTTTTTCTTTTGATTTGGTCTAAAACTTAAGTAGATTCCATAATCATTTACTAATGACTATCCCTTTTTGTTTCAAATTATGCTCCTTTTTGACATTTAAATCACCTCCTCTTGTCCTCCTGAAGAATGATATACAATTTAAGCTCACAAAATTTCCTCCCCTTTCCATTTTTTATTATTTTTCAATTTTTATTTTTTTGGTTTTTTTTTCAATATGAGTAATTTTTTTGTGAGAATCCTTCAGAAACTTGAATTTTTATGTGTTTGCACTGTAACACCCCCATGCTAAGTTTTGCAATGTCCTCATTGTAAACCAGAGGGTATGGAATCAGCTTGGGTTCAAGGATAGAACAAGGTCAAACGAGTGGGAGATTGGGTTGGGATGACTGTTGCAGATGATTTCAAGCTTTGATATGAATACCAAAGGTGGAGTCAACTATTCTAAAATTGAACTCAGAGTGTAGTAGATGTGAAGCTCAGAAAGGATAATTAGAAGGATCTCAGGTTTTTGGAATGACAGGTTGCCTTCCGTTAAGTGCTAAATTCAACTCCTTCAGCAGAGCAGAAAGTGGTCATGGAGAAAGAGTGGTCAAATCAAAGGAGTTCTGTAGAACAAGTACCTTAATCAAAAGCCTAGTTGGTCCAACCAGGTGCTTATTCAGATCAACAGGCTGATGATGCAACCTAAACCCAATCAATCTGGTGGGTTGATGGATGTGGATCAAGAGATATAGTGCCCACCAGATACTCTATGACTCAGAAGGATGTGGAAATGAAAATCTAGGTTTTGGTTGATTCGAATCAGCTTGGTCAGAGTAGGGATCCTCAAATGAAAAAGAGTTTGTGGAGGATGTAGGAACCCTATGAAAGTGATCAGAGAAAGATGGGATGTGATTATCGAATTTGATCAGAGTTCGAAACCTGATCAAAAGATGGAGAAACATGAGCAACTGGATCATCGAGAGGAGAATCAAAGTAGAAATTGATCCCGGTGGTAGGTTAGGGTTGGGATCGGATTTGAGAAGGTTCTATATGTGGTGTATAAGAGGTGGTTTCTTTCAAATCAATGACCTCAGTGTCAAAATCAAAGGACGTGTTGTAGTCACTGAGGTCATACAATGGTTTGAAGTCATTAGGAAACAATAGTTCTCTGAAATCAAAGTAAGATTTGAAATCATCGGAGAACTTGCGAAGATCATGTTTTGAACTTGATTCCATATCAGAGGTTCCACCACAGAAAGAATCAAGATAAGTAGATCAACAACGTGATTTGGATCTAACCCAATTTCAGATTTTGAGCTTAAAAAGGTGTCCTTATTAGGCATGGGCTAAGGTTCTTGGCTCCTAGGATAGACCCAATCGAGTCCCAACTCATCCAACTCCTCGATTTTTGTATTGTAAATTGGCATGACTTCCAAAAAATCAATCTGTCTCAAAGGAGGTTGGAGAGGTGTATTCATCAAATACAGGCCCTGAATCGTATTTCAAATTTGAAATCTAACTTTCATCATTTTGGGCCCCATGATTATCCCAAATAGGCTCTAATCCAGATTTTAGGTTAAGGGTAAGGATTGGATCACTAGAATCTAGGCTGGGCTCTACAAGGATGTTAGAATCATTCTTGAGAATCACCTTAACAGGATAAGGCTCGAGATTTACATTCTCGAGAATGTTTGTTTTAAGCTCATCATCACAGGTGTCGGGGAAATCTAAGCTCGGTGAACTAGGCTCTTGATTTTCTAGGGCTAGCTTAAAATCAGGAACACCTGCAATTGGATCCTCCCCACCCTCATTAAGATCAGAAATGTCAATTCCTATGAAATTTGAATCTGAATTCATATGGGTTGGGGGTCCACTATAATCTTGCTTCTCGAAGCCTAGATTTGGGAAATGTTGATCTTTAATGTTACTTCAAGGTGTATCATTATCTTTTGACGGGTATTTTTTATTAATACCTTCATATAATGCATCCAGTGTTATACCACGTGCCCTCATTTGATCTTGGTGTTTCTCAAAAAGTATGGGGTTTGACCAACATTGTAAATATTCATTGTCATGTAATGTTCGCAATTTGAAATATTCTTGTAAGAGATCATCCCAGGTTGAACCACGTATCATTTGGGAAAAAAATCATCTGAGCATGGTTAAAAATGAATTTTGATGTGACATTAACCTGAATCTCCATAAAAGGAATTAAGGATCTAGAATACTCTTCATGATGTTTGTAAGCATCCTCAATCATTTTGTCTTTGATGGTCATTTGGGACACAGATTTCTTAATCACTTTTCCTAACATGTCGGGTGCATTTTCGAATCAGATGGTGGAATTAAGATGTTGAATCAAACTCAAGTTAAATTGAAGTTTATCATATCAGAAAAGAGATTCCCAAGAAGATTTAATGTGGTCTCTTAGGTTAAATACCTAAGGACCTTCTTGTGTGTGTGCTCTAGAGAAAAGATGAGGGACTCGATGTTATTTGGACCCAATCAGGGCACCCAAAGATTTTTGGATGACTAAGGCAGTTTCGAGGCAGCTGATACCTTTGAATCAAAAATCCGCACACTCGAGAAATACCTAGGTAGCTGGGAAGGGAGAGCCTCGCAAAGACAACTACAAGGTAGAGCGTTGATTGCGCAACAATCATATAGGTCTTAATTGACCTAAATTAGGCTAGGACTTAGCATAAGTTAGGGTTATTCATGCATGCATAAGCATTATCTACATCTTCACTGCTTTCCTTTAGCTATGCATGAAATAATGTTATAATGTACTGATTAAGTGTATTATGTCAATTGCAGGCAATAAGCTGATCAGGAGCTGGATCTGGAGCAGGATCTGAAGATGGATCAGGAATAACGGGTGTTGCAGTAGAGCTGAAGCAGAAGACTTAGATTAGATGTAGGAATAATGATGTAAGGGAGTTAAGGTTTGCTATTCTATTAAGTAGGAATAAAGCAGTAAAATGTGAAGAGCTTAGGTCCATCCTAGCTCTAGGATAGCCTAGAGACTTCTCCAAGCCTTAGCCACCGTTAGATTAGGTCACTGCACCCTAGGAAGGCCCAAAACCCTAGTTCCAACCCTTATCTAGACGTCCAGATAAGTTATAGGACATCCAAAACTCTTAGCCATCTCCCGCACACTTCAAACCCACTTCTGTAGTGTTATTGGACATCCAATTTCTGCAGAGTACCCAAAATAGAACCTAGAATTCCCCTGACTTAGATTGGACATCCAGAACTGAAGTCTGGACTTCTAATTTTTGAGTATAAGACGTCTGACACTATTATTAGATGTCTGATACTGCTCTCCAGTTCCTATTTTGAGATTTAAGCCTTGATTTTGGATCTCTAGGTCCCTAAACCCAATTCCAACCCCATAGGAACCTAAATTAAGGTGCCCTAACCCTATTACATCACCTATAGACCTCCCTAAGGACCTAATTAGGTCCTCACTAAACCTAATTGACTTGGATCATAGTCAATTCCATCAGCCTATTCAATTGGACTCATTGAGTCCAATTGAGCCTTGATCTCAGCATACACTGTCCAATTAGACTCAGTGAGAGTCCAATTAATCTAGACATAAATTAATTGAGTTGTTTTGCTCTCAATTAAGTTTCCACACACCCAATTAAACTTGCATTAAGTTTAATTGCACTTTACCTTAGTGAATTAGGGTTTATAACCCTAATTTGAGACATACCTTGACCTAAACCCACTAGAACCTAACCTAATCAACCTAGCCATCAAAGTTTCGACCCACACACACCCTCACACACCATCCACATGAAAATATCTAGCCTAGAGTTCTCTATAACTCTCTACCATGTGCTGTTGCCTTGGTTGCCGAAATTAGCAACTAAGAGCCTTTTAATTTTTAGATCCACATTTGGTGGATCTAAAAACCACCATCCACCCTCTTTCTCTCACTCTCCCACGAGCTCCCACCATAAGCCTCTCTATAGAATTCCATAATTCTTTAGAGAGTTTCCCTTAGGTCTATTTTATAGTCCTAAGGGGTGGCCATTTGCACCCATCTACTCTTGGCCATACATGCTTGGCTCCATTCACTTCCTTGGCTTCCATCCACTTTTGGCCATACATCCTAGGCTCCATCCACCTCCACTTAGGCTAGCCACCACCATCTCCACTCCATCTCCATGAGCTGAGCACCACCATGAAGGACACCATGCCAGGATGCTGGATTACTCCTCCAACCTTTCTCTAAGGGCTGGCCTAAGCTCCATTGGCCACCCCTCTTTCTCCTCTCCGCCACTCCAAGGCCATCGGAGCCCACCTCCGAATGCCCTCACTTCTAATAGATTAGTAGCTAGCTCTTTACATTTACTACTTTTATTTACTGCTTAGTAGTGTAGCCCTTATTCTCCCCCAATGATGCATGCAAAATCCCCCCATAGATTCTTGTATGCGATCATTTTTTGATAGCTAGCTTTACATTTTTAGGCATTCATGTACAAGCTTTCCTCTACAAGTTCATGTTGCAAACACTCTCTAAATGAATGAATGAAAAATATATTTTCTATATATATATGTCTATGTGTTGAGAATCACCATGAGCTCATTGCAATATCTTTTGTGTGATTAATGTTGCCTATTTTCAATTCCTGATATACTTGCAACTAAGCATGTCATACTTCAATACGTAATAATCATAAATTGGCGTGTGATTTTAAACAAAGTAGAGCGGTAAAAGATCGAATTCAAAAGTAAAAGAAACGCCTCCCAGAGACGAATGACCGGGACTCAAGCCTCATTATCTTTTATTAAATATCTTTGTTTGATCGTATTGCACACTATACTACGACGTTTTCCTAGCAAACATGCATTTTATGACTACCAAACAAGCGTCCCCACAGGTTACAGGGTTTCCCCCACCCGACCTTCCTTGTCACTGCGGTTCCAAGTAGATCGGAATGTATGGACTTAAGTCCTTAAGTCTATCAATTTTAGCCTAGTTAGTTGCTTGAATTTCACTTGATTAGAAATTGATTTGACTTGTGAGATAATTTGGAGGTTGGTTGGCCCACAAAGTAGACCAACTTCACCTCACCTGCCCTAAAGATGACGAAATGAAATCTAGGTCAAGACCTAGAAATCGCCCTGAATGACTCAATTTATTAGGTCCAAGATTTTAGGGTTCAAGTGAATTTAGAGCCTGACTTTTATGGTTTTTCTTGATTAGATATTTTCAAACAGGGGCTTGGGTAGCACACAAATGCAAGAAGGTTTATTCTCTTTATGTAGGAAAATGTGTACTAACACTTCAATCCCTAATATTAAAAACCCTAATTGGCTCTATTCCAAGTCCAATTTGATCTCCAATTGTTCACCTTGGGCTTCAAGCAAGAAGTGTGTTAGCCCAAAGTGATTTACAAATTAAGTAGAGTCCCTAATAGGTACAGGAAATTTTGGTAGGGAATTTTAAATAGAATTGCCTCAAGCTTCAATCAGCTATGAAAATTTCTACAAATCAGGAAAACTTGCCTTGTAAATGATGATTAACTAAGAAAGTAAGGCAAGCAGTTCCTGATTGATTGTTTCCTTTTCTCTCTTCCAAGGATTAGGAGATTAGGGAAGAAGAGAGATTACTTACCCTTGGGAGTGGTTGTTTTGCACGGAAGATCTCCTCATAACGTACCTCGCAAAATCGCAAGAAACAAATAGGGCAAGTTAGTGCTCAAATATAATCAGATAAAACAAAGAATAGCAGTGTATTGCATGTTGCTCCCTGACAACGATGCCAAAATATTGATGGGGCTTTTCAAGAGTTTAAATGCATCTCATTGTAGTAAAGTCTCCTAAATAGCTCTTCAACAAATACAATTTATACTCGAATATCTATAGATGAAGTTCGAGGTCGAGCATAGAGAGCAAATAGGAATTCACACAATAATCTTGATTAATATATAAATGAGCACAAAAATAAGCCAATAATGATATTCAATGAAATGCTAATCTGTCACATTAGATATTCAATGAATAATATAAGTATTTCATGAGTTAAAGAGATCAAAAAGAAAACTAAGACAAAATAATGGTGATTTGAATCACCAATTATTAGTCTTAAGTAAATACATATCAATCACTCAATATCTGAAATAAATGAACAGTGGCTTGAACCACTTAAGTTTAATTCCACGCAAGCAAATGTATCAAGCTAAATCAGCCTCATCAGACGTCGGTAATGAATATCAAACAACTTAAACACTGTTGGCTACAGTACTACTTAGAGAGCTTCTTCTTTTTCTCTTCTTCTCTGATCTCAACTTCCTTCTTCTTCTCTTCTCCTTCTTTCTTCTTTAATCCTTCTCTTCTTCTTCTCAGGCATGGCCAAGGGTCAGGCATTCTACTCTAAAGCAAAACCCACCCCTCCCCTACTCTCTCTCTCTTTCCTTCCTCTCCTCTTCTCTCAAACCCAGAGCATAGTCAGATCTTGTTATGGCTTCTCGGGTCAAGGGTCTAGGTTCATGTACTTGTGGGCACGGACAAGGGTGCACGAGTGAAGGGGACCTCACCCCCAAGTGTCTGAGGCAACACAACAATATCACAAATCTAATATATTTTGCTGCAGCTCCTTTTAATCCCACAATGTGGGACTAACAATGTTGCCTCCTTCCCGTTTGTAGCCATGAATGTCCTTGCTAAATCGAGGCTGCTGGCAAAGATGCTGTGACCAATTAGAGAAGCAGTTGAGTTCGCGAGGGAATTTTGAAACATCTGGAGGTGGAGATGGGTCTGGAAGGCAGTGGTTGACAGTGGAGATTAGTGTCGAATCGACGACGGTGAGAAGCAGATGGTGAGACCTACAATAAAAAACATGAGCTTATAGCCCCAATTAAACAAGCTCAGAAGGATCGCCGGAAGTTGTAGAGTGTGATAGTGGTGTTTTCATTATGTTTGGTGAAGTGTGGAGGTCGAACAACCTCGAGGAAGGTGGAATGGAGATGGTTTGTTTGGTGGGGATGTTGGATGAGCGAAAGTCCCAATAGGTTTGGGGCTTTTATTCTATGAAGTGTGACGAAGGTAGTGGAGGTGGAACGAGCAAGTTTGGTGGTGTTTAATGACGGTGCAAATTCACTGGATTTCGACTGGAGGCAAAGAAGATGATGGGGGAGGCACGTGGATGTGGGTTGAAATGAAAGGATAATGAGGGCAATTTGAAGTAGAGAGGAAGAGGAAACTATAGGACCTAATTTAAGGAAGAAATGAGGGAGATTCCCACACTAGTGTGACTGCCGGACATGGGGAAGATGAACCCTCCGTGAGGGAGACGACGGTGAGGAGAGGGGAAGATGGCGCCCGCTGTGACCGGTGAGGCATGGAGGAAGGTGGTGAAGATGATGGATGGGCCAATTTGGCCATTGGCCATCCCTAGGAAGACAGGGAAGAAGGCCGCTGGAGCTTAGGATGGAGGAGGACTGGAGGTAGGGATTTGAAGAGGGTTTTGGCTCCAAACCAAGCTAAGGAGAATGGTTTGTCCTCAGGGGTCCTTAAATAGGTCTCAAGAGAGCTTTCCAACCATGGAAGGAAGCTTTCAAGCTCTATCCAATTTGTTCATGTGGGATACCCACATGTTCCATTCATTCGCATGGGGGATTGGGAAGGAATTAGAGCCCAAGACTAAGTTTAGATCGTAGGGAAATCTCTCAGGAGTCTTCCTTCCAAATTTGGAAGAGATTGGGCAAGAAATCAAGGAGAACTCCTTGATTGAAGGTCGTTGGACTTTGATTTAGAGTCTGAAGGTGGCAGGGACCTATTTATGAAAAAGATGATGAAGTTAGGGGAGTATTAGCAAGGGATTCGAAAGTTAGGGCATGTGTGTGAGAGAAAAGAGTTAGACTGGATCAAAATACAAACTTAGTTAAGATGATCTCTGATTGGGCCCAAATTTTGGTAGAAACCTAATTTGGACCCAAGGAATCTCTGATGGTAAAGTCAGATTTAGGTTTTGAGCAAGTTTGACTTGATAAATTGCGCATAAATCCAATTTAGGGCAACTATCTTTCTGAGACTCTATTTTAGCCATATTGGGTTCACATGGTCAAAGCAAGTGTACCAAACCTTATAGAATATTTTTCTATGATTTTTAGAAGGTTTAGATGAATTTTATTTTGACTGAAATTTTAGTTATTTAAGCGGGTCTATTTTTAGGGTTTAGATGTCATTTAATCCTCAAAATATGTGAAAATTCATTTCTATCTGCATGAACCCACTTATTAGACATTTATGACCATTTAACCTTCAATCAAACCTTTGGAATCCCCATGATTGTTCTGCAATTAGGATATTTTGTTAAAACTACAGTTTTACCCCTATTTATCTCTCAGAATGGATTTGTAGTGAATTACGGTCCTCTGGTGATTATGTAGGGGCATTTATCAATGGAATATGAATAATTAAAGCTAGATATGGCTGATGATTACGTTATCATCACCCCCCACCTCTTCCCAGGCATAACCAAATTGCACATGTAGATACATTAAGGAGTGGAAAAATCACCATTGATACAGGGCCTTCACATCAAACTAATGAAACCCTCTCTCAACCTATGCAAATTGACTTTCCTAACCCTAATTGATAAGAAGAAATAGACACACCAAAAACTCAAGATTCAAACCATATTCCTTACCCTCAAGCACTACAATCCAATCCTTCTAAGAAAAAGAAATCAAAGGCCTCTCACCAAGTTCTTTTAGGCTTATTTGGGCAAGTCGAGACTAACATCCCCCTCCTAGATTCCATCCCTACCTATGCTCAATTTTTGAAGGAAATGTGTATTCTAAAGCGGCAGGCCCAAAATCTAGGAGTTGTCTGATAAGACGATTTTCTCTTTCAAATAATGTTATTAAGATGATTTGTTGTTGCAGGATCAAAGTGGTGGAAAATCGCTTAACAAAATAATTAAAATTAAAATTAAACCACTCACAAGAGAGCGGGTTGTATCCACAGGGAGGCAATGACTTATTTAAACTCGCAACTAGGTCGAAATCAAGTTCGCTGAACTATACGTCAGACCAAATAATGCTAGTGTAGCTCTGAAAGTAAACCTTAAATTTATGGAGAAGTCAAGGGGTGTTAATGTAATTTTTACATCAGAAAATTATCCATGTGCAAGGGTATGCCATGTACTATTCTCTGGCATGCATACTAAAATGTAATTCAAAATTAAATTCAATGCACATAGAGATGAATAATAAGGTTTAACAATTCTCTAGAAGCATGAGCATGAAGGCATAAATTCACCACAATAAAATAATGATAAATCAAAATTCATTTTTGTGGCAATGGCATGAAATGTAAATATTAATTCAACCATAAACAGAGGATTCTACCTCTCTCGTCCTCGTGCATGGGAGAGAGGTTCGTTCGAGGAACTCTTCTGGGTGTAGGTTGGCCGGAGCGAGGGCTTCTCAATGGTAGCGGTGGCAGGTTGCGAGATGGCCGGAGTCGACCAGACAGAGGAGAGAAGCGACGGCAGTGGAGGTTGCTGCTGCTGGCCGCGCTTGCTACAGGGGCAAGGAGGGGCGGCACGCGGGTGCTGCAGGCACGAGGAGGTATGGGTGCATGGAGGGGCAGGAGCTCTACAGGCTGCACCGGCACCCATGGGGTCTGATGGTGCCGGTTGTAGGTGCTGCAAGGAGGTGCTGAAGCGGGGGTGTGTAGGCACTAGGGCGTGGTCGTGTGGAGATGAAGGGTCTACTGGAGGACGTGCGCTAGGCAAGGGCGTGCGGGCGTGCTAGCTGGAGGTGAAGGTGCACAAGGGCACTAGCGCGAGGCGAGGGCACTGGGGCATGGGTACGCTGGAGGTGAAGGCACGGGCGCGCAGGTGCAAGGTGGGATGCTGGCTGGGGTGCGGGCAGCGATTGAGGTAGGTGCGCAGATGCCTGCTGTAGTGCAGGAGCAGTGCGTGCACGTGGTTTGCTACAGAAGATGAAGTGCGCTGGAGGAGGCACGCGCAGTGGCACGCTTGGCAGGGTTGAGGCATGGGGAGGAGAAGTTGCAGGGACTCATGGTGGTGTGGGCTGTCACCCCACACGCCCACTGTGGTGGAGTCGCACTGCCTCAGTGGGAGGCCGGTGGTATGGAATGGATGAGAATCAAAGTTCTCTACGTAGTGAGGAACAAAGGGGTGGTGGCCTCCTTTGGACAACAACCCTTCCTCCTCCTTTGTAGCCACAGCTACAAAGATTTGAAATTCGAAAGCCACCGTAGAATCAATGCTGATGCACAGGAGGAGGAGGCGAAGATGGAGGAGTTACCTGCAAAGGCGAAGAAGAAAAGAAGAATAAAATAATTAGGATTATTTATACATAACTCCTTAACTTCTATGTTAATTAAAATAGTGTATGTAATGCACCTAATTAATTAACTAATTAAATGTATGCAACCCTAGGTTAATTCTAAATGCATGAATTATGCACTTAAGCTAAAAATATGAATTAATTTATTTACATCCTAATGTATGCTATCTAAATGTTAAAATTAACTTAATGTCTAGACACTTAAATACTTAAATAGCCCACAAATATGGGCTAATCAAATACCCCCATGCCTAGTTTTTGTTAGTCCCTAGCAAATCCAAGCAAAACCTAGCACTCCAAGTAGACTAACCAACCCATATGATCTTCCTTTAGAAACATGTTAAGTTCAGACTTTAGACCTAAGGTTCCCAAGGAGTTGCTAAATTATTGACTAGGTCGACTAAAGATGAGTTGCAGGCACAAGTTTCCTTGATTTCTGACTCTACCCTAAGGTTTATTGATCCCTGAGATTAAAGCATCCGTGCATGTGAATTGGTCTGAGTTATTTGAGGTTGGTACGACTGCCAACCTAGAAAGGAAAAAGGATTTTTTTTTGAATAATATATATATATTTTTGTTTAATTCCTTTAAGTCTAACCTCGGATCAGCTATTAACATAGTCTGTGTTGGATTCATTGTCCCCATCACCGTACCTCAAAGAGTGCTTAGCTTTCGATACTTCGAGATAGCACTGGCCATAGCGACCCTAAGAACTCTGGCAATCGACACTTCGAGATAGTATCACCCATGGATTTCTTAAGCGAATTCAGGCCTATGGCAATCGGCACTTCGAGATAGGGCTGCCCATGGTACCTGAACCGCACAATGCGCTTACATGCCCCCAGTAGGATGGATATCCTAAGAGACAAGCACCGAGGAGGTAATATGTTATCATCACATCCTCAAGGTGAGTATATACTCCACCTCTCCTACGGCAGGAACTCTTCCTATCAAATTGTGTTTTCAAGCCTCTCCTAAGTCAAAACTAAGAGAACCAAATTTCTTTTAAGAAAGGAATTAAGGTGATCACTTACTTACACAAGACCAAGTGTGTGAAATTTGGATGCTTGGGTTACAAGGGCCCGTAAACTGAAAGGTAGAACAAGACTCCAGGTACTACCCCACCTTTTAACTCAATCCCTAGCTTTCCTTCCTCAATCTCTTAAGGAATGGTTCACAACTTAACTCCTACTTAAGTTTTTAAGTCCACAAAGGACCCTAAAGGTCTAAAGCTAGTAGCTCACTTAGCATCTAATGTTCGACCCTAGAATCAACTTAGTCTAGCCTAAAGTTCTGATCTTATGCCTAGGAATGCAAGGTCAGCCAGTTAAGCTCAATAATAAAAAATGTTTTTTTTCTTTTTTTTTTTTCAAT
Organism: Thalassia testudinum; assembly: GCA_037157565.1. NCBI lineage: Eukaryota > Viridiplantae > Streptophyta > Magnoliopsida > Alismatales > Hydrocharitaceae > Thalassia > Thalassia testudinum. The sequence goes on along the minus strand of JAZHRO010000062.1, from coordinate 12,867,857 downwards.
GCAAATGTATGCAATGCAGAATGCTTTAACTAAATGCATGAATGCACTATGTATAAATGCTATGTATATCCCCAAGTACACCCCCATGCCTAAAACTTGCAATGTCCCCATTGCATAGAAGGATATTACCTGGGTTAGAGATGGGCTGCCGTTAATTTGCTAGTAGCCGAGTAGCCAAAGAACCTGCAAATCTGGTTCAAGGATTGTAGAAATAGGCCTAAAAATGAGCAAAGTAATGCTGGCCTAGAAAACAGGTAACCTAAGATGTTGGCGTGCTGATGATGAATCCCGATAGCAAATGCTCGCCCAACTAAGATGAGAATGAAATCTTCCTAGGTCACTAGAGGGGGTTCTAAAGGATAAATTGGAGTAGCAACCTTTAAAGGGGTAGGGGAAGGATGACAAGGATCCTCCAACAGAGATGGGGAAGGAATGGTGCAAAGATAAACCCCCAGGGTAATGGACTGACTAAAGAAATCATCAATCCATACCCGATACTCCATTACAGGAAATATTAGTCAGTTATGCCCCCCAGTCAGAATAAAAGTGAGCATATCTCTAAGCCAAGGATCGTCTAGTGTGTCCAAGTTTCAAGGTTGCAGGATGGCCACAAGATCTAGGTTGGGTTTAATTAGCTTGGTGTCCATCCCTAACAATCTTTCAAAATCCTCAATTGCATCCTTAGCATTCCTTACACTATCACAAGTATCTTCTCGCACTTCATCAGGAGTCAAAATTTTGCCTTTAGACATAAGTGAATCAGAGGGTGACTTCAAATCAAATGAAGGCAGGTTGGAAGCAACAGATCTAGGGATTATCCTATCAATGTCATCCCCGGGTTCTTGTTCTTTACTCAAATCTTCCCTGGAGTCTATATGTGAATCCACATAAATCTTAGAATTTGCTTCCAAATTTTCCAACATTTAATCATGAGGAGAAATATCATCGATGGGTGTGCTAAGGAAACCTAATTTGGTCAGATTTGTGACATCCTCAGGGGTTAACTCTTCAAAAAAGACATAATCGCCCTTAGTGTCACTCCAAATCTTGAATGTAGGTTCCTCATATAATTTATCCTTCTCCTCATCATATGATTCATCATATACCCAAGGTCTAGAATCATCTAAAATCTCAGCAGATCCCCTAGGGTACTCTATCTGAGGTAAATGGTTTACACTGGTAACATCGGACTCCTCAGATAGGTCAATTTCTTCAGGGTTAGGTTCCCTAAGGGTGGGCTTGAGTTCCATCTCGTGATCAGAAGGGAGGGCAAGATTAACAACTTGACTTCATCCCACTTCATCAAATGTCATGAAAATACTATCATCTGGGTCGAGGTTTTCCAATGGTGCCATCATTCCCTTCTTTTGACTCCAATATAATTTAGGTGGATACTCAACCTTATCATCATCTTCCTCGGGTTGCCACCTTTCTTCATCCAATGCATAGCTACTTTCATAAGTATCTTCCTCCTACTTAAGGCGTGGATCTCTCAAGGAAGTGTCATCTAACGGGGAGGTTTCAAAACAATCCTCGAAAAGTAGCTATTCTCCCTTACATAATCCCCAAAATTTCCCTCCAACTTAAAGTGTAGCTCTCCCACGGGAGATGCATCTATTGTAAAGGGGTGTACATCATCCTCAATGGAGTAGATTGGGTGGCTAATTTCATCTCTTTCTTGTTGGCCTGCTCTCAAAGATTCTCCTAACAATTCAATCATTTCATCTTGCATTTTATGTATTTCCATCTTCAAGGAGGAGAGGTCATTTATATCAGGAGAGAAGTCAGGCTCAAGCTTATAGTACCTAGGAGTGTCTATCCAACCATTATAATTATTCAGGGAGGGTAGGTTGGGTATTTCTATGGTGTATGGGATATTGGGCAAGGCAAATCTTGCTCTTAGGCTTTTCTCACTGATTTGGGGCTTAACCAGGCCAATACTCCTATAATAGGAGTAAAACGGATCCCAATGATTGTCATTATGTCCATCAAAGGATAGACCATCTCGGTGTATGGGATCGAAGAGTGCAAAGTGGGGGTAAGGGTGTGGGCAAGATGTGAAAGGATGAAAATCAATGTGGTCCATTCTAACTCACACCTCAATCAAAATTCCCCAAGCAAAACACAATTAAAAAAGGACTTTTTAGGTCTTTCCCAATTTAGGCTTTTGATTTTAAGTCAGATTGTAGGTGACAATACAATTTGTTCAATCAATTTACGTGCTTATTGTCGACCTACGGATCGACTAAGAAGACCTAACTGGGACTTAGGTGATCCTCCCTAAAGCCCAAAAAGTTTAGTCACTACCAAACACGGCAAAGAAGGATGCAAGTAGGGTTAAACCCTTCCTTTGAAGCGTTGCTTTCCCGATGCCTCTTAACTACACTCAATCTGCAAGGTTTTGGAGGCAACATCACCTCAGAACTAATGTTTGGGTCTCTTCAGACCTCAGTAATAGGAGGCTCTAGTCCTAGGGGTTCCAAACCTAAGGAGTGTATAAAAGCATGCTGTGGTGCAAGAGATATAAGTGTGCATACACTGCAAAAGATTTTGAATTTTGAATCGCACGCCAAGTTTGAAAATCAAATCCTTGGTTTTTAAATGTCCCTCCTTTAATTAGTCCTTTTTCCAAAAAATATGTGACTACTTGTTAGATCTATTCAATACAGATTAGGTGGTCTTGAAATTAATCCAAATGCATTTGCATGACAGGTAGAAATGCAAAGTTAGAAGTGCATACCTGATTGCAGCATTCTTCATGCAATATGCAAGATAGGAAATTAGATCTAGATGCTGCTCATTCAATCCTAAATGATACGACCTAGGGGCGACTGCTTCTAGTAGGTAGCTCATGTTTTTGCTTTTTTTCTTTTTTATGCACAATCAAGAAAAATAAAATCAATTCACAAAAGAAAACCTAGATCTAAAGAAAAAGGGAATAGGCTCCCAAAAATTACCCAACACAGGCCTGAAACAAAATCGGGAAACAAACCCCTCAACTGTACCCCAGAACAAGGGTTTTCCAAATGAATGTACTAAAATAAAGAGAAGAAAGAAAAATAAAATCTATATACATCTAAATGGATGAGATGAAGATGTGGTCCTCCGGATATCTCCTCCAGTAGTTGAAACAAGGTCCACCAAGGCATTGCTGAGGCGGGTGTGATGCTTCTTCTCCCAGTGTTGCAACTCCACCGATGATGTCAAGGATCGCCTGATCTTTGAGGCTAGTGCGACAAGATGTCTCCAAATACGTGTACCTTGCAACAAACAGAAAATCAAATTTAAATATGCCTCAAATAAAATGTGAACAAATAATTAAATAACTGCGAGTCTAGTAGACCCATTGCCTCCCCGGCAACAGCGCCATTTGATAAGATGATTTTCTCTTTCAAATAATGTTATTAAGATGATTTGTCATTGTAGTATAGTGGTGAGTATTCCTGCCTGTTACGCAGGCAACCCGGGTTCGATCCCCAGCAACGGCGCCATTTGATAAGACGATTTTCACTTTCGAATAATGTTATTAAGGTGATTTATCATTGTGGGATCAAAGTGGTTGAAAATCGCTTAACAAAACAATTAAAATTAAAATTAAACCACTCACAGGAGAGCAGGTTGTGTCCATAGGGAGGCAATGACTTATTTAAACTCGCAATTAGGTCGAAATCAAGTTTGCTGAACTATTCATCAGATTAAACAATGCCTGTGTAGCTCTGAAGGTAAACCTTAAATTTATGGAGAAGTCAAGCAGTGTTAATGTAATTTTTATGTCAGAAAATTATCCATGTGCAAGGGTATGCCATGTACTATTCACTTGCATGCACACTAAAATGTAATTCAAAATTAAATTCAATGCACATAGAGATGAATAATAAGGTTTAACAATTCTCTAGAAGCATGAGTATGAAGGCATAAATTCACCACAATAAAATAATGATAAATCAAAATTCATTTTTGTGGCAATGGCATGAAATGTAAATATTAATTCCACCATAAATAGTGGATTCTACCTCTCTCCTCCTCGTGCATGGGAGAGAGGTTCGTTCGAGGAACTCTTCTGGGCGTAGGTTGGCCGGAGTGAGAGCTTCGCAACGGTGGTGGCGGCAGGCTACGAGACGACCAGAGTCGGTCGGACGGAGGAGAGAAGCGGTGGTAGTGGAGGCTGCTACTGCTGGCCATGCTTACTGCTGACACAAGGAGGGGCGACTCATGGGTGCTATAAGTGCGAGGAGGTGTGGGCGCGTGGAGGGGCGGGCACTCTGCAGGCCACACGAGCGCGTGCGGGGTTTGATGGCACCGGTTGCAAGTGCTGTAGGGAGGTGCTGGAGGCACTGAAGCTAGGGTGTGCAGGCGCTAGGGAGTGGGCGCGTGGAGGTGAAGGGACTACTAGAGGACGCACACTAGGCAAGGGCACGTGGGCGTGCTGGTTGGAGGTGAAGGTGCACGGGGATGTTGGCGCGAGACGAGGGCGCTGGGGAGTGGGTGCACTGGAGGTGAAGGCGCGAGGTGGGATGCTGGCTGGGGTGCGGGCAACAGTTGAGGTAGGCGCGCGCACGCTTGCTACGGTCGAGGAGTAGCGCATGCATGTGGTCTGCTGCAGAAGATGAAGTGTGCTAGAGGAGGCACGTGCGGTAGCGTGCTTGGCAGGGTTGAGGCGCAGGGAGGAGAAGTTGTAGGGACTCTTGGCGGTGTGGGCTGTCACCCCACACGACCACGGTGGTGGAGTTGCACTGCCACGGTGGGAGGCCAGTGGTGTGGAATGGATGAGAATCAAAGTTCTCTACGCAGTGAGGAACAAAGGGGTAGTGGCCTCCTTTGAATGGTAGCCCTTCCTCCTCTTTTGTAGCCACAGCTACAAAGATTTGAAATTTGAAAGCCACCGTAGAATCAATGCTGATGCGTAGGAGGAGGCGGAGACGGAGGAGTTACCTGCAAAGGAGAAGAAGAAAAAAAGAATAAAATAATTAGGAATATTTATAAATAACTCCTTAACTTCTATGTTAATTAAAATAGTGTATGTAATGCACCTAATTAATTAACTAATTAAATGTATGCAACTTTAGGTTAATTCTAAATGCATGAATTATGCACTTAAGCTAAAAATATGAATTAATTTATTTACATCCTAATGTATGCTATCTAAATGTTAAAATTAACTTAATGTCTAGACACTTAAATACTTAAATAGCCCACAAATATGGGCTAATCATTGTCCTTTTTGAGATAGTGAGCTCAGTTGTACAGAGCAAGCTGCCTCTCAAGAAAAAAGACCTGGGCACACCACTTATTTCGGTTGTCATAAATGACACCATCTTTTATTGCACCCTTCTCAACTTAGGTGCCTCTATCATTCTCATCCCCCAATCTTATTCGAGGAATTTCGATTCGATGCATTAAAACTTATTAAGGTTCAATTTCAATTGACAGACCAATCTACCATTCATCCATGGGGAGTTGTCGAGGATATTATTATCAAGGTCTAAAATTGCCTATTTCTAGTTGATTTTATGGTCCTTGACATAGAGGTACTTGAGGATCTCACAAATGCCCCTATCATCTTTGGAAAACCTTCTCTGATTACCACAAAAGATAATATCAATTGTCATATCAGAAAAATGGATATAAGTTGCGGTAACCAGACTATCTCATTAGATATTTTCCAAGTTTCCAGGGGGTCCATCGATCATGAATTTTTTGAGGACACTGATAAAATGGAAGCAATAATTGAGAAATCCATGTTGATCAATTCTTACTCTGCTTTGACCATTGTTGATCCAAATTTTATTGATTCATATTCTAAATATGATTATGTGGTCAAAGATATTTCAGATTAATTAGGGTTTGACCTTCATTCTTAATTTCTTCCTGATTTTCCACCTGACCCATCCACACTAACTTCACCCACCCTGCATTACATTGACTTCTCCCCCCTCCCTTTCCATCGGACCTACCACCCAACCCACTCGAGTTTGGCTTTTTACATGAACTTAAACCATGGCCAGACCCAGATCTTCCCTCCATTTTTCCATTTCATTTTGATCCCTTTATTTGTACCAATCATCTTTTAGGGGATCCTGAGGAAGACATATTTCTTGAGGACTAGCAAGAGATAAGCATGGAGGTGTGGTAAATGCTAGTTTATCACCATTCTTATGTCCTAAAAATAATCTAGCTCTTAGGGTTTTAACTCCGCAAATGGGTTTTCAGGCTGCATTTAGGCATTTAACTAGGGTAGGCATGCATTGCATTTAAGTTGTATTTTTAATGTGTTTACTTGAGTGCTAGGGATAGATAGAAAGTCAGATCCTACATACCTTGGCACTCAAGAAGGCAGAAAATGAAGAAGAAACTCATTTCAGTTGGATCCCAGCTAGATCCTACTCATCCCAGTTGGATCCTAGCTCATTCTAGCTAGACCAACTTATCTCTAGCTCCATTCAGCCCATCTCAGCTAAATGGTAGCTCAAGCTAGTTCACCTTAGCTCCATTCAGCTCACCTTAGCTAGATGGTAGCTCAAACTAGCTGAACACAGTTGATCCTAGCTCCTCCAGCTCAGAAGAGTTCACTAGAAGCTCAATCTGACTAGGACTAGCTATTAGCTAGACCTAGTCAGCTGAAGAAGTCATCAACCATCTCAGGCCAGCTCAAGTCCAACTCCCAGAGGCTTAACTCAGCTCAACTTAGTTGAGCTAAGCTACTTGACCAAAGTTAGCTACTCCAACTAGCAAGGTATAATTTGAAAAGACCACACCCAGCTCACCTCAGCTCATTTCAGCAGAAGCCAGCTCATCTTATCTTGGCCTAGCAGCTAGCAAAGAACTAGGAAGCTAAGCCAGCTAAGGTAGCCCCCTACAGTTCTCTTCAGTACCCACCAGTTCCAATGCAGCTCAAGACTACTTCCTCCAGCTCTTCTCCCTCAAAATCCTAGCTCCCTCTGCCTTCAACCTTACCCCCTGCTAGCTAAGATATCTTAGCTTAGCTAAGACCACCTCCATGGCACCAAAAACCTAACCTTAACTCACCCAACCTAACTCCACCTCACAACCCTACTAAGCTCCACCAACTAGTCCACCTAAGCTTCCCTACTCCTAACCTATTTTTGGTGCCAACAATAGACATCCCTTGGCCCCTCAACCACCACCAAAAGACACCATTTTTTGGTGCCAAAAATCACCTATAGCCACCCCATAATTTCCCTCCAAAAACCCCTCCATCCCAACCATACACATACCGTTCAAACCAATCTCCACCATCCAAATTTCCCTCCAAACCTACCCTTCTAGAAACCCTACCTTTTGGGCCAAAGTGGAAGCACCCTTACACCCATGAACATCCACGAAAGGGTTGATTCCACCCATAACCACCACCTCCCACATCCCTTGAGATGGCTCCAACTCTTAGTGGCCATTGGATCGCCTAACTACCTCCACCATTCAATCCTAACCCTACATCCAAAGGTCACGCCAACCCCCTCCTTCATTCCTATATCTACCCCCCTTAACCACCACCATAATCTCATCTCTTCCATTAGTTTAGTTCCACCCTACACTACCTAAACCCATGGCCAAGGAGAAGAAGAGGAGAAGAAGATCAAGGGGCCAACCACTTGCCCCCTTGGTGCCTTCTTTCTCCATCTTCCTATCACTTGTGCCACGCCAAAGGAGGAGAAGAAATTCTACTGGAGAGGATGGCTAGGCAAGAGGAGGAACAAGATGGTTGACGCCCACCTTGAGGAGACAACTTGGAGGAAGAAGAAGAAGCTAAGGAGAACTCTTTTCAAGTGTGGGGAAACCACACTTGGAGCAAGAGCCATCCAGAACTTCTGCTAGATGATCCCTCTCTTCTTTATCTTCTACTTTATCATTTGTATTATCTAGTAATTTATTGTTATTTCAAGAAGCATTCCTCTACATGTACTCCAAATTCTAGCAATACAAGATAAATTTGCCTTCCAATTTCTTTTTTTATGTTAATGTGCACCACACCTTCTTCTTTTAATTACCCTAGGCACACTTGCCTAGGATGAGCTTAGAAGAAAAGGGTTTTCTTCTTGTCACTTAGGTTAGTGATAGGCGTAGTCTTTAGCGTAATTATCATACTCGCACTTTGTTGCCCGATTATTTTGAAAAACCTAAAAAGAAACAACAAAACCAAAATCACAAAATACATGTGTTGATTTGAGATGAAAGAGGGAGAATCATTTCATGTGATTAACAAATTGGCCTCTTTGAACAACCCTAGATACTCCATTATCTAGGTTTTATAAATTGTAAAAGTTGATTGCGAATTTACACGTTGCAACGACACTATTTCGCATCTTTAATAAAACGCATATTTTCTGCATTCGCCCTGACCCCAGCAGCACACGCCTCGGTGCCCACAGTTGTGGCTGCCTCTTGTGCCCATAGCCCATGTACCTTTATGCGGCCAACCTCTACCACGCATAGTACCTCCGCTCACTCACCTTCGTGCATAGCACCACCTTCACGGCACCATCCATCGTCTTCTTCTTCTTCTCCGCCGACAGAGAAGGAACCCAAAGCCATCGGCCATCTCCTTCTTGTAGCCATCAACTCCAGCTATGAAGCTTCACGCCATCCATGCCAAAACTCTCTCCTCGCCCTCACGAGTGCTTCCACATCGTCCGCACCGCCAACTAATAGCTCGCACGTCGCCCGGAACCACCCACCGTCAGTGATCTCCAAGTCGCCTGTCGACTGCCTTCGACCACCTCCGTTGACACTACCACCATCAATGGAAAGCTCTTGTCACAACCAACATTCATCGAGCTCCGCACATTATTCCAAGGCCTCCTCTACGTGCACACACGAGAGAAACAAATGCTATGTTTCGGGTCATAATAATATTTACATTCAATGGCATTGTTGGATTTTTTATTTTTGATTTTTGGATTATTTTATTGAGGTAAAATTGTGGTAGGACCCTCTCATTCTTGCATTATTATTCAACTCTTCTAGATCACCTTGATTGAACGAAACTGGGATTCAGATTTGCACTTGAGTACACATGCAATTGAAAATTACATGATTTGCCACTGCACATACACTATTCACCTATCTGGAGTTTTGATTTCTTATGCAAAATTTACGTAAACAACCCTTGATTTCTCTATAAATTGGAGATTCACATTCAGAGAAGCATATCGATTGATTGATTTGACGAATACTTTTGTAAACATGATTGTTACATATTTGTGATCTTATTGGTCTGCTCCTCCTTATGGATATGGCCTAATCCATCATGGCTAGTTTTACTGATAAATATTTTTGATCTAGGGGTTTTCCACCACGTGATTTTACTGCGATGATGTATTCTTCCAACATTTTTTGAAAAGCGAAATTCCTTGTTTAGTCACATCTCACGGTATTTCTCAGGGGGCAAAATGGCCCTATAGTGACGGATTTATAACAGTCGCTTAACTTATTTTACAATGATTTTTATTAATAATTGTCACAAATATTGCTTTACTTTTTTTTTAAAGCAATTACACATAACAAATCAGAAATTCTCGAAAACAACATAAATTATTCAAAACATTCAATCGAAATGAATTATAAAATGAAACTAATATATATATATATAAATGAGGTTCAAATATTAAAACAATAATAAAGATGGGAAGAATATAAAAACATTATGCTATGTTGTGGCACCTATGCAACCAGTCCCAGAACCACCATCGTCGTCGTCACCATGCCTTGGATTGTAGAACGATGAATGATCAGGTCTACCAGCACCTCGGAGATAGGACAAGACCTTTTCCGACTGCTTGTTCTACTGCTTAAACAACTCCTCCTGATGCTCCATCCTACGAGTGGTAGCCTGCAGTTGGTCGGTGACCTCCTCCAGCCTTTTCTCCTAATCCACATCTCAATGTTGTAAGGTTTGAACCTTGGTGCATAGACTATTGTCGTGGGCAGATGACGAGGATCCTTTTCTACCAGACCAGGAGGAGATCGTCGCACTCCTCCCAGCGCTATGGATGAAGCCTCCTTGCTCTAGAGGCATGACGGTCTAGAAGGCCTCCACTGGAACCAGAGGCATCCACAGAACATTCTTGGAGTTCTTATTTACAACCTTCGGAGGATGGATCAAATTCATCATACGACCCTGTAAATATATATATTTGCAGTTAATTTTTATATAATTGAAATTAATGTAACTAACTTTTAATTACTTATATGTGTCTCCTAATTTGTAGGATGTAGCCATGTACGTGAGTTGTCAATTCCTTCTTTACTATGAGTTTGCTCATAGACTCCTACTCGATCTAATTGAGTACCCTCATGATCTCTGCCTAAACATGATTGAATATTTTCATCTACTTTTAATTAACTAAATTATTTTAATTTTATTTAAAATACTGAATTACTAAAATTACATATTTGTTCTATAAAGTGTCAATACTCATTCAACCCAAGCAATGGGTCTGCGTAGGAGCTCGGGCCCTGTTGGCCTTGTTCTTCCTAATTTGCTTTTGTAAGAAATATAAATTTTAATACTAAAAGACTATGTAATTATTCGTTATAAACTGAATTTAAAAATAAAATTTGAAACTATTTAATTACCTCTACCGCTAGCTCGCAACACTCCCTCCAAATGGGAGGCACAATCGTAGGAGGCACGTTTTTCGATGCCTCTTTATATGACTTATTATTAAAAAATTGAAATAATTTTACAAACTTTTATTAGGAATTTTTTATTATATACAAATAATTAAATAAATTTAGAATCTAAAAAAATTTGATACCAAACTCTTCATCTCTTCTCTCCATCGACGATGCATCTTGCCAGAATGCTGTAGGATAGCCTTGGGCACATTGGAATTATCGCCCCAACAAAAAGTGCCTTGCAGTCAATAATATATAAATTGATTGTAATTATTATAAATGTAAACGAATGAATTTTACATTTATACCTTCAACTCTTGAATAATGGATGCCTTCGACTCCTTGGCAACCCTCCTCAAGTCGAAGCAAGAAAGTGGGTTGCCTTAACAATCATGGCTAACCGACTTGTAAAGTTGCGGTAGTTCTTTGCTTCCCTGGCTATAGTAATGTTCACCCTAATCCTGGTGCTCTTAGGTAGCTTGTTGAGGTCTACATTTTGAGTCGGTCCTCGTGTGTTTTTCCAAGCTGAAAACATGAATTGACATATACTAAAAGATTAAATAATTAAATAAAGTAAGCTTTTAAATGAAATTATTTTAAATTCTTACCAGCAACGGTGCCTGCCTGAGTATCAGGCTCCTATGACGCACCAGCCAGAGTATCTTACTGTTGCGACGTGCCAGCCTGAGTATTTGGCTACTCAAATGGCTGGTGTACCTCCTCATCCACAGCCCTGCTACCCTAGAAACTCCTCAGTATGGGTCTCATGTTGAGGATTCACCTCAACATCATGGGTATCTAGGACTAACATTTGACCTCTACGAAAAAGGTGACAGTACTAGGCTAAAATATGTGGAGGGAGGTATTGGAGATAGTGGGAGGAAATCTGGGCATAATGGTTATCGGGAGGAGGCTGCGAAAGAGGAGCCTGAGACTATGCCTCCTCCTTAACCTCATGGGTAGGTGGCGGTCTACCCTTTATAGCCCCTTTCTTCCGTGACCTCATCTGCACATAAATAAAAATAGCATTCAGTAAACATATATTGGAAAATGTATATGATAAAAGGAAAAAATATAAACAATTGCTTTTAAAAAAGTAAGTAAATGATGTTGAGTTCGTTAGAAAATAATTTTTCTTATACCTTAAACATTAGTATCTATTGCATTGAGACCTATTTCTGCTTCTACTAGATGTTCTTGATATGCTTCAGTTGTAACAGAAATTTCATTATCTTTTTTTTCACCAAACAAATCATGAGGCACGATTTTTATTGGTATGATCCATCCATTCTTGCTATTATTGGGCACATAAAAAACTTGTAATACTTGGCAGGCTAGTGTGAATGGTTAAGCCATTTGAAGAATTTGATGGTTCTTATTTAAATTGATAAAACCATGTTTATTATCTTTTTGGAAAGCAATTCCTTCTTTGAAAACATCAAACCAATCATACTTAAATAAAACCACCCTACGGTTTTCAATGATTTATCCATAGTAGCCATCACAACCCGTTCCAATATCACAACTGATATGAACTCCTGCTTGTTGTGATGCCTTTGTATCATCGATTGACTTTATTCTAAACCTGAATCTATTAATTATGTAACCAAAATGATAATGTCCATAACTCAATGGAGTCTCACATGTTACATTGAAGTCATCCACCTAATGTGGGTCCTTGTTTTCATTCATCTGATACATACACTGCTTTAACCAATCAAGGAACTGTACCTCTTGAATAGCATGAGGTGAAGGTTGTTTAAATTCATCGAGAAAAGGATCAATATCGGGAATCTATTTCAAGATATACAAATGAACTAATTGTCGATCCACTAAATCGATCATTATGTGTGTGCAGGATCGACCTTCCCCTCGTGTCAAAAATTGTTAGAGAATCAACATTTATTTCATTGTACCCCCCATCAAAATTCCTCTCTAGTTGATTAAATCTGTTGTAGACATTGTCCACGTACATAGCACAGAAGTTTATGCATTCTTATAAAGGTAACCCTTGATGATTGACCCCTCTGGCTTAGCTTTATTTAAAATGTAATCTTTTAGCTTCTTCAGAAATTGCTCAACTAGATACATCCATCTATACTGTACAGGTCCACCAACTCTTGCTTCATTTGTAAGATGTAGTGTTAGATGCACCATGATGTCGAAGAAAGTTGGGAGGAAATTTTGGTCCATTTTGCAGAGTATAATTACAATTTGATCATTCCAATAGTTTAGAATTTCACAGTTCAAAGTCTTCAAGCAAACGACTTTAAAAAAATCAACTCACATTTGTGAATGAATCGACCATTGGATCTGACAACACTCCACGAATAGCTAACGGAAATAAAATCTACATGTAAACATGTAAATCATGACTTTTCGATCCACGAATCTTCTTCCGAACTTCATTTACACAACTTGTTACCTAGGGGTTAGAGTTCCTATTGTTTGTCATGAAGTGCTTCTAAATTTGTGCAAGTTTATGAGACTAAATGATATAATACAAAAAATTGATAATAAAAAATTTTATTTTTAAATTGTTTTCTTTATTACAAACTTCATTTACAAAAATTGTCACCTTAACCCCTAAACACTAAACCCAAACCTAAATCCTAACCCTTAAGCACTAAACACTACCTTAATCCCTAAACATTAAACAAGTCCCTTAAAATATAAATCTTATACCATAAATCAAACACCTTTATACCGAAACTCAAAATCCTAAAACCTAAACCATAAATTCGAACACCATAAATCCTAAATCCAAAACCCTAAACTCTAAACTCAAAACCCTAATACCTAAATGCAACAACCAACCCTAAAGTCTAGACTCAAAACCCTAAAACCTAAAACCAAAATCCAACACCCAACCATAAACTCTAATCTCAAAAGCGTAAAACCTAAATCCAAAATCGAACACTTTAAATCCAAAACCCTATACTTTAAATTGAATACCCTAAAACCCATACCTAAAAGCCAAAACCTAACATCCTAAATCAAAGCCTGTAACCCAACACTTTAAACTTAAAATCCAATTCCATCATTAATTGAAAGCCTAAACCCAACATCCTAAACCCTAAACCTAGAAGGTAAACTCCAAGCCAAATAAATTTTGACAGAATTTCCCCTATAATATGTACATTCTCCAATTCCTGCATATAATAAAACACATTATATGTGTAGGCACACCCTACATTCAGATCAAATAAAAAAAGTAACTAGCATGCGAGCACACCCTACATTTCACGTTGCATTCACATTCACATGCATGAACCATAACAATAACATCAATATAATTTACATGAACTAATTTCGACAAAAAATTTCATGTTAATTCACATGTAGTAATTTCAAATTAATAACTTAATTCTAAAAATTAATTATCACATTCAACAACATGTTACATGTACAAATTATTCGTGAACTTCAATTATAAATTTATAATTTGCATGTAGCTAATTATGATTTTAACAATTAACAACTAATTATCATTTTCAACAATTTCATAAAAAACACAAAAATTTAAAAAAAAATTAAATGAAGCAGGGAGTGGGGGAGGTGGAGTGCAGGTGGGGTTGTGGGGGGTGGGGGCCGCAGGGAGGATGGCAAGGGGCACGGGGTGGAGGATGGTGGGGGGGACACGGGTAGGGCTGTGGAGTGGGGGCGGGGAGTTGCACGAGGGGGCGATGACGTGGTCGGGGGCGGCGACGTGGTGAGGTCGACGTGAAGGAGGAGGTGATACCGATGGAAGAGCTCAAGGGTGCAGGCGTGTGGAGGAACTCGAGTTTGAGGGCTTGGGCGGAGGAGGTCGGCGGTCCCGTGGAATGGAGAAGAGAGCTGGAGAAGAGAAGAAGGTCAGGTGCACTGCGAAAATATTTGGAGATTCAGCAACAGTTCTCTTTAAACCGTGGCCAAACTAGTCACCAAATGACATTATGGGGGCGCACTTAGAGACGATTTTACCCATAACTATCGCTAATTGAATTTAACTTATTTTCTGAGTGACATCGAAATTGGAGAGGCATAGTTTTTCATGGACATTTAGCGATGGTTGGTAAAACACCGTTGCCAATCCCTAATTAATTCACAAATGGCGTGCAAAAAACCCACACTCCCTAGTAATCATTAGCAATGGTTATGGGTAAATCGTTGCTAAATCTTACCCCGAGTTAAGTTTCCTTTTGGGGATGAGGGAGGAGGCTGTAGGCAATGATTTTTTAGATAATCATCCCTAAAGGCATGCATTAGCGACAGTTATAAAATCGTCCCTAAAAGATCATTGCAAATTGTGCTTTCTGTAATAGTGTCTCCACTAGCTGGATTTTCATATGTTCTCATTTCATCTATGTCATCGACTTCAATATCCATAAAAGACTTATCGAAATCTATGGTATCTCATTTGACTTCCTCCGTAACATCCTCTCCATGAGCAATCCACTTAGTATAATGTTGCCACCAATCGTTGCAAATTGTGTGCTCGAATAAAGTATTCCGATCATGAGAATATCCACTCAAGCACCTCCTGCAAGGGAAAAAATTTTGTCAAACTTGTCTCCTTGTCTAAATGACTTCTTATTATCATGAAATGCCCAATTAAGGAACTCTCTCACTCCATTCTTGTAGCAGGAGTAATTTGAGTCCTTTAAACAAATCTAAGACTTGTGTATGATAATTTACAAAAATAAAATAAAATCACCCAATAATTACAATCAAATATTATCGGTGTTTGTATTTTGATTAAGGTTTTCACTTGATATCCCATCCTTGAAGATTTGATCGCAATGTTGTTACATATAATTAGTGTGTGGAGAAATTTCGGCAGTATCTCTCCTCACTTCTTTACTATATCCCCACGATTAACCTTAACTTGATTCCTTCTAGCCCCAAATTAGGGGCACTTCAGCAACCTAGTTAAGACCAGTTGGTATACCAGAGAAGAGTTAGAAAATATGACCAAAATTTATCTACACACTAGTTACATGTAACAAGTAACCTTAAATTGTGATCAAATCTTTAAGGACTCTCTTTATCCTAGTACTTCACCAAACCATACTATAAAGACAACACATCATGAATGTAAGTGAAGTATACATACTCTGCATTGTCCGTATAACAGATTATAAGTCTCGACGGGTGAGTATTTTGGCACGATTATCCGGTCCCTCCGAAAATCGTAACCTAGGGGTTAGAATTTTTATTATTTGGCCTTAGGTGCATCTAGATTTGTGCAAGCATGTGTATCTATAACTTCATTAAAATGATACAATTTCTAAACATCAAGCATATATAATGTAATTAAAGTGGGCACACTCCACATTCATTTACAAAAATTAACGGAATTAAGTGGGTACACCCCACATTTATTCACAAAAAATAACATAATGGACTGGGCACACTCCACATTCATTTACAAAAAATAACGGAATTAAGTGGGTACACCCCACATTTATTCACAAAAAACAACAGAATGGAGTGGGCACACTCCACATTCATTCACATACAAAACATAATTAACATGAATTA
This sequence comes from Thalassia testudinum, assembly GCA_037157565.1. Taxonomy (NCBI): domain Eukaryota; kingdom Viridiplantae; phylum Streptophyta; class Magnoliopsida; order Alismatales; family Hydrocharitaceae; genus Thalassia; species Thalassia testudinum. The sequence continues at coordinate 12,851,699 of JAZHRO010000062.1, read as the reverse complement.
AAGTGGGTACACCCCACATTTATTGACATTTACAACTTAATTAATAGAACAAAGTGGGTACACCTCACATTCATCAGCATTTACAACATAATTAATGTAAAAATTAATGCATTCATACCTCGATGAAACATTTGACTTGGCAAAATGTGTCTGATGTTGAGCATAACGTAAATCAAATTACACAAATCAAACATAATAAATATATAATTATATTAGAAAAGTAACAAAAAAATTAAATAGAAATTGAGTGGCTAGGGAATTGAATTAGGAGGTGTGGAGTGGCCATGGAAGAGGAGGAAGAAGGAGGCGGCCATTGGAGGAGGAGGGGGCCGTCGACCATGTGGGAGGAGGAGGATGAAGAAGAGGTGGGTGGTTGAGGAGAAGGAGGGTTATTGTTGGAGGGGATGGCAGGGGAGGAGGAGGTAGGAGGGGGCGGTAGGGGGAGGAGGCGATGATGGGAAGGAGGAGATGGCGAGGAGGTGGGAGGGGGCAAAGGAGGAGGATGATCACTGGAGGAGCGCTGAAGGGCAAAGGAGAGTGGATGATCGCCAATGTTGGTTTTCGAGAGGAGATGGAGGAAAGTAAGGGTAGGGGGAAGGTGATCAGGCCTGCGCTGCACCTCAATAGTTGACTTTCATAACAGTTTTGCAGTAAACTGTTGTATATTCTTAAATAGGGAGCGAAAAGATGACACCTAGCCAAATTTCTTGCACTAGTATATATGGCAGTTTATTGATAAACCATCGTATATTATCTGTTACGACAATTATTGACATCGTCATTAATAACGAGTTAGGAGGTGCTTAACAAATTGTGAAGGGTGGTTTTCAACTCTGCTTATTACGATGGTTTTAAAACCGTTGTATATATTACTAAAACTATCATTAATAATGAAAAATTAGGCGCCTTACAAATTGTGAAGAGTGGTTTTTCAAATTTACTTATTACGATGGTTTTATGAAGAACCGTCGTTTATAGTGGAAAGAAGATGGTTTGAAAACCGTTGTGTATGTGAAACATCCACCATCAAATGGAGTCGGGGATGCTTAAGATAGATGACGATTTTGTTTAAAATCTTCACTTACAAAGCATTACAAAAGCCCATTTTTCTAGTAATGATGCGAAGCCCCGTATGTTTGATTTGTGAAATCAAATACACTGAGCTAAATATCAAGTAACCAATTGGTAGGTAGTGATGTGCAAAAATCCTATTATCCATCAAACTCCCTTGCAATGGCTTCAAAAACTTGTTTGCAAAAATATCATCAAAATTTTTTTTCAGAATTTTTTAAGGTGTTAAATCTTTTCTTTTAGATTTTAAAATTCACACTAGTCAGATAAGACAGAATCAACCTTAGTTAAGTAAATGCCTAGATTAGATTGTTCTAGAACCTTAGAAAATTTTCAATATTTTTTTAGATGTTCCTGATTTGATTAGAAAACTGTGGCCACCAATTTCAGGTCATTTGGATTAGTAGAAAATTCACATAAATGCTAAGAACCCCAAAAATTTGCATTCTACTTGCACTTATGACCCCCCTTCAGTCTACAAATTTTAAAAGTTTATTGAGATGAAGTTTTGGCTGAAAAATTTATGGGATAAATCCTTAATTTAAATATTCAGATCAAATTTAAGGATTTCTGATGTCTAGAACTCTCAAAACAAAATTTTCAATCAAAGATTGAAGTTCGGATCCAGCTAGAAGTGGTTGTGGGAGTGGAGTTGTTCTAGGTTTAGGTTGGTGTTTTAAAGCCTTAGGATCTAGAGTAGGTAGTGGAGATTAATGGCAATTATGTGGTCGTCCAAATGAAGGTTTTATTGGGATTAATGGCTGGCCATACAAAGGGATAATTATGCTAGGTTGATGTTAATTAGATTAGGTTTGGGAAATTACTGTTAGCCTAATTAGGAATATGTGAGGTCAATTGATTTGACTTTGAAGTGGAGCACCAATTAGGACCAAACTTGGTATCTACATAGATACAAACACACACATCAAGGCAAAAAATATAAATAAGCATGAATATTATAATAAAATCCTCTAAAGAATGCAATATTTACACAATGATGCATAATGACTAAAGTGACTTAATTTAATGCAATTAAACCTTAAATACCCTTAAATTAACAAGAGTTAGGCATGAATTATTAATTAAATAGGAATTCATCACACCCTCGTACCTATCTTTTGTTAGTCCTTGAGCAAAACCAAGAACAAAAATCACACGGAAAATTGAAAAGTGAGTCTAAGTAGCGACAAATTATGAATAGAGACATTGATTTTTCACCAAATTGAAGGAAACTATATACAAAATCTTAACTACACAGACTCAACAATTCTAAGGCAACAACTAAAATATAAACTACTTGAGTCCTATTAGAGACTCTAGTAGAATTATCATTAGGTCTAATGAGTAACTTCTTATGGCTCTATCAACCCACCCAAAGTTTGAATCGAAATTGAAATTTATGCATCTAGTGAGTGTATAGAGGTGACTCATCATGTGGGCAAGTAGATTGAACTCTAAGTTTTCATTGAGGCATTAAAATATCTTTTTGCTCTATTGGACCCCATTTTCAGTTTTACGTTACTAAAGAATGGTAGCTTTCTCCCTACCCTTTTCTATCTCGAGGTCAACACAAGGGCAAAACCAATGTATATCTCCCCGATTGAGCTTCTTGGCCTCTTATTATTATACCTCACTCTTTTTATATTTTTGCATTAATTTAGACACATACACTTTTTTATTATTTTATTTTATTTATTTATTTTCTTTTCTTCCTTCTACTACATTTTTTATCTTCTCCATTTTCTATAAATTTTCTAAGTAAGTGGCTCTTCTAAATCTCATTCAAGAACATCTCCTGGACAAAGGCTAGAAAAGCTAAAGACGCAAAGTTGAGATCTAAACATCCTACATTTGGGGTGTAGACCCAATGTAAGATGTCGACCATACCTACAAGGGTTGCAAGACATGGCCACCTAGTTTCAACAGGTAGACGCCCAAAAAATAAGTCACTACAAAAGTGCAAAGGTACATTGCTTAATTTTCAAAAACTCTTCAAGTGAAAGGATAATGACTCTACAGTTATTAGCATTAATTATATCAATTAGAGTCAATTTCTAGGGCTCATGCGTGTAAATATAATAATATGGTGGGTCTGGGAGAAATGCATGTATATAGTACAATCTTTAAATTAAGAATACTTGAAATTAATGTTTATTGGCCAAGTTGTACAAGTGCATATTGAAACAGGTCTTAGATGAGCAATCTAGTCACACAGGTGGATTCAGGATGAAAATTGGCGTCCAATGGCTCTGAAATCACTCCAATTGGGCCTCTGTAGGTCCCACAACAAGCTTGGGAAGTTTTGACCGTTGATCTAACGATCAATGGCCCACAATACACCACATGGTTCTATCTCAGCGCTGCATCTCACACCAGCAGTGTTCGCTTCCTCTCCTCAATAAGCGAGCACGCAATATCTCAATCATACGATCACCATCCGACGATCCTCATGATGCTATGCCATTCCTCCCCTCAACCACATGACCGACAATCAACGGTCGAGATCAAACCATCAATGACCATAGCTCAGCGAAAGAGCAGATGCCCTCGAGCATGAGCGATGCAAGATCGAATCGCTATCCGTGCATCCTTTTCTTGCAATGCACGTGTAATTGAGCCACTGATTGGAGGCTTATCCGTGCGTCCTTTGCATCGATGGCTCAGATGTGGCCACGTTAATCATGTATGATCGCGCGATCTCAAGCACTCGTTGGCAAGTGAATCTCCATCATTGAAGGTGCGATCTCCAAGCATAGAAAGCACCATGTGGCCAACTAGGATGCACGCGATCGTGATCGCTCGACGAAGGGCACAATGAAGGCGCACAAGCAAGCTCTTCTTAACTGTTGATGAATAGATCAACAACTATCAAGTAGCCACACTAGCCACGTGTTCGCAAGCATGTACCAATGTATGAGCATCCGTGTGGGCGTCGGTTTAGGCATGAGCGGTGGTCCAATGTAGTTGAATGCCAGTCCAAGCACGATTTGGGGGCAGTTCAAGGCTGAATCTCAGTGTTTTTACCTATAAAGGGACCCTATGGCCTCTCCTTGCAACATATCACTTCCATAAGCATTTCTCCACCTTCTAAACCATCAATTCAAGTCCCTGGAGCCACCGACAGAGCTTCCTCCACCACTGTGACTGTCTTGACAAGCCTTCACTTTGCCTACCCTCTTCCTCTTTACATAGTTCATAGCAATGTTCTTTTTAAGCTTTCCTCTAGCTGTTATGCCCGCATTTGTAAGACATTTTCCTCATAATTCAGAGAAGTGATCTTGCTATAATTTATGTTGCTTTTACTCATTCCTAGTTAGGTTTCTATTTCACTGATCTTATGCTATTATGATCATTTTACTTATGCTTGTTTTCTCTAGAGCATAGCTAGTGACTCATATTCTACCATGAATTTCTACTCTCTCTCTCATCCTCTCTCTCTCTCTTTCACGTGATAAACCATCATGTGGCAATAAACATAGGCGACTAAATGATTCGATTTTTTGCCTCTCTGTGTTCGACACTCGGACTTAGCATCCGACTTTTATTATTAAAATTTATGTTGTAAGCACACACTACAATGAACGAATTTTCTCAACTTGTTTTCCGATGTCATTTTTTGGCGTTGTTGCTAAGGAGGCAATGGATCTTATCTATAGCTTTTACATTTGCATTGCAGGTATTAATGATTGCTAACTCTCTTCTCTCTCAACTGATTTGATTGTAGGAACCTAGAGCAAAAGTGACAGGAAGAGTGCACTCGAAGATGGTAGATTGGGAGTAAAGTGCTATGAAGACCTTAGTGAGTAGCATCCTACTTAGCGTAGTCCCATTTTCTTTTACCTAAAAAAATATTAAAAAAATGCATTTAGGCTCGCGCATGAACTTAGGTTAGATTGTTTACTTGCTTTCAAAGAAAATCTAAAAAAAAATCTTGAAAAAATTGGTGTAGAAGCGCTACACTTAAGAATAAAATCAATTCACCTGATAGAAGCGCATGAACTCTAGGGGTGAACACATTAGGGTTCCTTATTTCTAAGGCCACACTACCCTTAAAGGAAATTTATCCTCACCCGTTGTGTGCAAAACTCTGTGTGCCCACTACAAACATTGCTTGAATATATTAAGAAATCTCAACCCTAAAAATTGTTTAAAGCCGGATGAATCATTAAAAGAAACCACATCCCAAATAACCTTGCTTGAGCACCATGTTTGTTGAGTCTACACACAAGCTCAAATCGAATTAATTAAGAGGCACGAACTCCCAAAAATGCCTCAATAGTTCACTTGAGCACAAGCACTGTCCTAGCCTTAAATTAAAATTGTGTAGATGTGCCTTTGGAGCAATTTAATTCTTAAGAGTGTGATTGGGTTTTTTAAGTAGTTAGCCTTAATTCCCATTGTTAAATCTGGTTTCTAGGCTGTGGGGTAGGGCTAAACGATCATGGTTGGGGGGTAACAAAGGGACCTATGGTGAAAGCTTTGGAAAGTACCTTCCCCTCAACACCCTCGTATTCAACCTAGCCAGATTGATTTTGGGAAGGAAGGTCTAAGTGCTTTCAAGATTAATATTCTCTGTAAGGCTTTAGGTCACTAAGTTCAACACTATAGGGTTTAGTTTTATTTGCTTGGTTATGCACACACAATTCTCTCTTCTCTCTCCTTCGCATCTCTCCTGATTCTTTTAGTGTATGCACGTAAGGCACTAACTTAACCTTGATTTGGTTGCACTAGAGAGAACCCCAAGATGGAGAGTCGGTTATTCTAGGGCTAGAATTGCAGAAATGGTCGACCCGAGAATTGAGGATATGGAGGACCAACCTCAACATGATGCTATGGCCATTATCCAAGCTTAAATTACAACTAACCAGCAACTCCAGCAACAACAGATGCAGACCATAATGTAGGCCATACACTAATTGCAGAACCCTTAAGGGCAACCCCTTCCACCACCACCAAACCCACCAAGACCCCCTGAGGGCTAACCTATGCTGCTTCATGATTTCTATGATCCTTTTACTATTTCAATCGAACCTTATCTGAGGGTCCCTGAGGGGGATATTATTTTGAGCTAAAACCTAATGTCCTTAGCTTGATCCAATGACACTTTCTAGGGAGCTCAAATGAAGACCCTTTCCAACACCTGGAGGATCTAGACTGGATTGCCTAGACTGTGAAACCTAGGAACATCCTCCTTAATATTGTCTTAATGAAGATGTTCCCATTATGCCCAGAAGACAAAGCTTCCCATTGGCTTAGAACATTAAGGAGACCCATCTCCACTTGGGAGGAACTGAGGCATGCCTTCCTAAAGAAGTTTTTCCCCATTGGAAAAACCAATGCCCTTAGAAGAGCCATTACCACACATTCACCTTGCAGAGTGGAGAGAAATTTCATAAGGAGTGGGAACGAACTAATGAATTATTGAGGAAATGCCCACACCATGAGGTTCCGAGGTGGCAATTGACCTAGATCTTCTACCATTGTTTGGATAGCACCCTTAAGAATTTCATTGATGATGCCTCATGTGGAGGCAATTTTCTGAATATAGACAAGGAAAGTGCATTCAAACCCTTGGAATCAATGAGTGAGAACTTGCTTAATAATGCCTCCATGACCAAATTCAATAGGTCTCGTCAACCCCATGGTGGAATTTACAAAATGCAAACTAATTCAAGTACGGTTGACATGGACATGATAGCTAAGAAGCTGGATTGGGTTGAGTTGGTGGATAAAAAGAACAATGAGCTTCTGAACCAATCTCGAGTCCCTATGTGATGTAGACACATCTATTTAGGTTAAAATGCCTATTTATGCATGTTCCTAGGCTTAGATTTACATTCCATATTATAAATATTGCATAACATGCATCATTCTGCATTTAGAGTAGTGTATATTTTAGGTTAATTGCATCCTTTTTGTGGTCAAGAGAAAAGGATATTTATTTTGGAGCCTCGGTTTGACGATCCGACTATATGGATTTGATCAGGACGACGATCGGAGTCTAATGCCTCTGTAATCGCCTTTATCAGTGTCCTGTAACACCATATGTAGTCTGAGGAAGATCAATGGCCAAGGGACCAGGTGACATAATTCAGAGCTTCAAATGACAATTCAGATCGTGCGGATGGATTCAGGTCGATGATTGCAGCCCAACGACGTGAAAATTGACTCAATCCGACCTCTGTAGCAGCCCTTACAATGAAAAGATGGATGGCCCAGATCGCGCCACATGGCACAACCCTGGCCGCCCATGCTCACGCACATGCGACCGCACGCACACAACAGCGTGCACGTGTGGGGGCATGCATGCACAGTAGCGACAGTGCACGCGGGTGCATGCACGCCAGCACAACGACAGCGTGAGTGCGTGGGCTATCTTCAGCAACGTTTGTGGTGGATCTTCAGCGACGTTTATGACCATCACTAAATGTCCTATATGCAAATTTGATTCTTTCTTCCACTATAAAAGGACCCTTACCCCTCCCATTTTTCTTCATCTCTTCCTTTCTTCCTCTCACCACCTCCAAGGCTCTAGAGAGCTTGTTCCAAGCCCGAGATGCTCCTCTAGAGTAGAAAAGAAAATAGTTTTCTCACCTCTCATCCCCATTCATGGAGCATCCCGCGGCCGTCCTCTCGCCACCCTTCGGGAGGAAGATCCTCGCCGTGACGCCGTCCTACCCCATCCTCTGTCCTCTGGCTCTGTCCCCGTTCGTCCCGCTCCTCACCACTTTCCTCCAGGCCACGTTAGAGCAAGTCATCGTCCAAGCGACCGTCGAGGGGGATTCTCTCCCCACTTTCTATCTTTTTCGCTTTTGTAGTGTAGTTTTTATGCTTTTGTAGTTGTAACAAACATTTATTCATAAATAGATGATTGTTCTTCACTCTCTCTCTTTCCTTTATATTTGCAAGTAGATTAGATAGAATTCATCAACCTGGTCTCTTGCCCTATTAAAATACCAAAAGAAATAGAAAAGACAAAAATGACAAAAACAAATAAAAGCGAAACGCATATTTTTCAAAACCAAACGTTCGCCTCCCCATATTTGACCCGAAACTCACTTTTCACGTTTTGGTTATAAATTTTATTTGATTGATGGATTTTCTCACAAATTGAACTACAAAGGCGGGTTTTCCAAATCCGAACCTTTCCACGTGTGAATCCGATGCATCACTATGCAAACCTTCTCCCTAGCAAAGGGAGCACACAATGTTGACTTGGTTCAGTCTATGAACCAAAAGCACCTAGAACAACCCCTTACTATTTTCAAGGAGGGACCTTTTCTCCCTCATACTCTGATTATTCCTTCCCCTCCCCTCTGGCACCTTCTACTTTTGAAGATGCCAATGCCATCCAAGGCTACTCTAAGCCTAATCTTTTCTCAAACACATACAACCCTGGATGGCACAACCACCCAAACTTTGACTGGTTAAATAAAAAATCAACCCAATACCAAAACCCACCTAGGCCTAACCCTTCCTCCTATTAGCAGGGATAGAGATAAGTCCAATTTATTGGACTAATTTTTTGCCAAAGTTGGGTAATTCCTACATTTTAGAGTGTCCTAATATTTGCATAAATGCATGCATTGTAATTTAGATTTACATAGTTATCTTAATGCATTTATTGGATTGCAGAAATTCAAGGATAGGCAAGTTTGATTTTGTAAGACATCCAGAGCTTAGTCTAGACGTCTAATGTTGCCAATGGATCTCAAAAGTACTCCTCCACATGTAGCACTGCCACCAAACCCAACTGCCAACCCAAGTAGTCGAGCTTCTCACAACGCACCACCGATTGGATTTCTTTGTTAAGTTGTTGTTCAGGATTCGTGGTGGAAGAACTAAACAGAATGTTATAAAATATCGCACCATGCCTTCGGGGAGAGATTCATCTTCTTCCTCGTTTCACACCATGCACCAAGGGCATACACTGTGGCCATGGTGTATACTGTGGCATAGACGTTCTCCATCGTTCCCTTCATATGCACCTTGCCTTCACCGACTCTACGACGAGCACGATGACAGTGTGCATGCCTAACACCACTTTCATCCTCTCCTTCCTTCTTCCCTTTTCCACCAACGCCAACCCAACAATTCATCATCTTCTCACCATCCTACCCACAACCCACTCCCTCATCTCCTCTTCTACATCATTCTTCTTCTTATTCCCACACAACCCATCCCTTGTTCACCAAAGAACCCATAACCTCCACCACCACTCCCGTTCACAACCACCATCTCTACTCGTCTTCCCACCTCCAGCAACATCCACACCGTCGCTCGACACCACCTGTGCCATCATCTACCACATGCAGCCATGCATAGCCCCACTGCAAGCCCATCATCGCTGGCCACCTCTCCTATAATCAGTGATAAATGCCATTTTATCATCATTCTTATGCATTAAAATAAACCTAGCTCTTAGGATTTTTCTTCGCAAATGGGTTTTTGGGTTGCATTTAGGCATTAACTAGGATAGGCATGCATTGCATTTTTTGTTATTGTTTTAATGTGTTTTTGTAAGTGTTAGGGATGAACAGGTATACAGATCCCTAAAACCCTAGCACTCAAGAAGGCAAATGGTGAAGGAGGAGCTTAGACTAGTTGGAACTCAACTTGATCCAACTCACCACAGCTGGAATCTAGCTCACTTGGACTAAGGTTAGCTCATCCTAACTCCATTCAACTAATCTCAGCTGAATGGTAGCTTAAGAGAGCTCATCTTAGATCACCCTAGCTCAAGTCAGCTTAAATCCAGCTCAACTGAGTTGAGTCTAGCTCATCTCAACTCCCACTAGCGCATAGGGAGCTCTAGCTAGCTCAGTTGAGTTGACTGGAGTTCATCCCAACTCAGGTCCAGCTACATCCAGCTCTACTCAGCTCCAGCCAGCTAAAGAAGAACTTATCCCAGCACAGGAAGCTCAAGTCCAGCTCCCGGGGACTTAGCTTAGCTCAACTTGGTTGAGCTAAGCTACCTTAGCTGTCTCAACTAGCTCAATCCTCCCCGGGAGCACTAGACCCAGCTCACTTCAGCTCCATTCAGCAAAAGCCAGCTCACTTTAGCTTGGCTTGGTAGCTAGCAAAGAACTAGCAAGCTAAGCCAGCTAGGGTAGCCCCATGTTGACCTCTTCAGTAGCTGCCAGCTCCACCTCAGCTCCAGATTCTTTAGATCCAACTCCTCCCTCCAAACCCTAGCTCCATCACCTCCTCCTCTACTCCACCATTAGCTAAGCTAGCTTAGATTAGCTTAGCTATGCTCCAGCTCCCTTGGCTTTTACCACCTAAAAACCCTACCTAACAACTCCACCAACTAGCTCCACCTAAGCTCCACATAAGCTAACCCTACTTCCACCTCACCTTGGCGCCAGCCTAGCCTACCCACTACCTCCAAAAGACACCATAATGTGTCCCCAAAATCGCCCTAACTACCTCCTTGTTGGTGCCACTTTTTCAATCCAAAAACCCCCTTCATCTCCACCACACATCTTCCCTTACACCCATCTCCACCATCACATAATCCCCCTTGTAGAAGCCTAGAAGTTGGCGTCGACCCATGGCACCTCTCCATGGTTGGCACCACTTTTAGGTGTCCCTTGGCCACCCATAACTACCCCCCTTACACCCGTTAGGTCATGCCAACCATCCTTAACCCTAGGATCACCTAACCACCTCCATCCTCCCATCTTAGTCCTCCATTTCAAGAGTCACGCTAACCCCTCATCCTACCCTATAAAAAGACCACTACCCACCACCATTCAAACCATCCTTGGCTATCAAATTTCCTCTCATACTCTACCTAGAGCCCACGCCCAAGAAAGAAGAAGAAGAAGAAGATTAAGGGGATATTCTGTCCCTTTGGTGCCTTCCCCTCTTCCCCTCTATCTTGTGCCCACGCCAGCCAAAGGATCAGCCAAGAAAGGAAGACCTTTGGAGGAGGTCTTGAAGGTGGTCCATGCCACCTTGGAGGAGAACTTGAGGGTGGCACATGCCCACCCTAGGAGGAAAGACTTGAGGTGGAGAGCATCCACCTTGGAAGAGTTTTCAAGGAAGGAGAAGAAGGAGGCCCTCTTTTCAAGCAAAGGAGTAGCTAGGCTTGGAGCAAGAAGACTCCCTTCTTCACCAAATTCTACAAGAGGATTTGTGTTTCTTCTATTGCTTTTATATTTTACATTTCTAGTAGAAGCAGTCCTCTACTTGTCTTTGTAAGAGAACACAAATTCTGCTTAAGTAAATTGCCTTCTTTTTAATTTGTTGTTGCAATTGTTACTTTTGTTCTAGCACTTATTCTACTTCCACTCCCTAATTACTCTAGGCCTCCACTTTCCTAGAGTGAGCTTACGTAGTGGGCATTTTCATCTCTTAAGTTTTAGCTTAGCAATTTTAGGTGTTAGCACTTTTCTGTCGCAATTCATGCTTTGCCCTTATTATTTCAAAACTAAAAAAATTTATATATTTAAAATACCAAAAAGAAAGTTGAGATTTATTTTCTAAGCAACAGAGTTGAATTGCAAATCTACCTCCTTGGACGACCTTAGATACTCCCCTATCTAGGAATAGAAATTTAAAAGCATATGCGATTTTGCGTGTTACAATGACTTTAAAAATCACTTTTACAAATCATGCCAACCATCGCATCATTCGGCCACCTCCAGCCTCCTTGAGATGCAACCCCGCTATCACTGCAAGCCCTTGGTTTCCCTCTCCATCAACAATAAAGCCCATTGTTGCCCTCTCTACCTCACAGCCTGCACCCTCAAGTCCTGTAGCGACAGAGCAAGAACAGTGGCGGACGGTCATCGCCTGTAGACTCACCACTGGTCACTTCAGCCAGCACCACCTACGGCATCGCGAAGCCCTCATCACTGCCAATCTACACCGAGCACCACATGGACAATGGTGCTCCTTCCTGTGTGTAAGGAGGAGAGGGATCAAATCCTCTGTTTGGTTGGGTATTAGTTATTACATTTGATGTCCTTGTGAGAATAATGTTTTGAAATTTTATATTGGAAAAACTGTTTCACGTGCCTTCTCTCTTTCCCTATATTTTATGAGATTTGTTTTGCCATCAGCATGCCCTCTCATCCTCTTCTCTTATGTATTGACCTAGATAATTTTCCTATTCATGAAGCATCAAGTGAATGGAATATTCATTAAGCGAAGGTTTTGATTTCGAGTAAGAACATGATTGAAATATTTTCTTTTGTGAAAATGTGCATGAAATATCCTTGAGATTGAATTGAACAAGAGACCTTTCTTAAAACAAGATTTTTATTCCATGAGGAAACATTTGTGAGTTTATTGGATTTGTGCTTCCCTGTGATACAACCTTATTTTTTGCTTAGATTTTAGTTTATTTAAGTTTTGATGAGAGACTTTCCACCACATAAAATACTACAACGACGTATTATTTTTACTGTTATCATTTCTATTGCTATTTTAATCAGGAGAAAATATCTCCATTAGACAACCTAATAGGCCACCCTATACTAGAATAGGGCAGGTCCTACACAACAAAACCAAATGGACACCCTGATTAAGATGATGACTGATATGAACTAAAAACATCAGGAGGAAATGGCTTTAGTGAAGGGACAATTGAATTATTTATTGGATATAAAATAACAAGGATCCCTTCCATCTCAGCCACAAACAACCCGAGGAATGTAATGAGCAGAGGCCACAATCCTTAAGGGTTCCAACAAAACCAGGGGCAAGCCCATGTGATTTTACGAGCCCCTCAAACACCCCCTAGATTTGTCGCTTCTTCTCAAGGATCCAACCTTGGTTCCAATGCCTTAACCAATGTGGTTACCTTGAGAATTAGTAGCCAAACCCAGGACCTACAATGGCCAACCCCTCCCATAACTGCAAATCCTAAGATAATTGTTGATTTTGAGGATGAGCGGGAGGAACCCAAGGTTAAGGAACCTAATCCAATTCAGACCAAAATCCCATATGCTGAAGCCTTGGATAAGGTCAAGAAGAAGAAAAATGTGGCTGATAATGAGTTATTGGAGATATTCAAACAAGTACAAATTAACATATTTCTCCTTGAAGCAATTAAGCATATCCCAGCTTATGCAAAATTTTAGAAAGATGTCTGTACACTCAAGCGTAAGCTGAGAACCCAAGCTCCTAGGAAGGTAGTGCTATCAGAGTAGGCTAGTTCAGTGATTTTAAGTAGCCTATCTCCTAAAAGGAACGACCCTGGAGCACCTCTAATCTCTTGCAATATTGGTGATTTAACTTTTGACAGAGAACCCCTTGAGTTAGGTGCTTCAATAACCTATTCCTGACTTCCCTTTATCACCAATTTGGATTTGGAGAGCTCAAACCTACATCTATGACTATCCAACTGGCTGATAGATCTGTAAAAACCCCAATGGGGGTAGTCGAGATGTAATTGTTTGGGTTAAGGACTTCTACCTCCCAGCTAACTTTCTAGTCCTTGACATGGAAGATTCTGAACAGTTACAAAATACCCCCATCATCCTACGCAGACCATTTTTGGCTACGACCAAAGCAAACATTGATTGTGACACGGGATGTATGGAAATTGCCTAAGGAAAGAAGAAGATGTAGTTGGATATACTTAATGCAACTAAGTCTTTTGATTTTGGATGGGTCAAGGAATGTGATCCCATGGATACTGATTGAAAAAATTTTTCTTTTGCAAGATAATATTGAGAAAATTTGTTGTCGTAATTCACGTGGGGGAAAAAAATCCTGAACAAAAATATTTATCAGTGAAAACTAACTATGAAGAGTTAGATCATATCCACAGGGAGGAACAGGCCAATAGACTTACATATTTTCAGTGCATTATTCAAGTACCTTGTGTGAGGCTAATAAGATGCAAAATAGATTCGTAGATATTTTGCAATATCAAATGAGATAGAGAATAACTTGAACAATAATCGATGCAAAATAGGGAGAAAGAGAAGGGCACATATGCAACTTCACTCAATGTATTAAATATTAAAATCCAAAATAAGAGTTTGGCAATGGCATTTAGATGTAATTTTTAATACATACTTCAATGTAGAGAAACATAGAGAGCTGTCGAAGATGTTGGTTGATGGTGGCTGCTGCATGGGGGAGGATGTTGGGTTACTCTTCAGTACAGTTGGTGGAGATGAAGAAGAAGAGTGAAAAAGAAGAGGATTGGTGGTGGTCGCGGTCGCTACATTCATGGATGGAGGGCACGATCTTGGCTGCTCTCGAGGGAGAGAATAGAGAGAGCTGGTGGCCGATTGTTGGAATGCTGTCGTGGTGGAGGGTAAAGCTGCTTGCAGTCGTCACGGTCGAGGAGATGAGGGCAGTGGATAAAAGCATGGTTGTGGGTTTTGAGGGGGGAAGAATGGACGTAGGAGGGGGTAGTAGGAAGGTGGGCCATGTGCGTGGAGGAGTCGTAGTAGTGGAGGTCGTGGAGGGCTCACGGTGGCGGGATGGCATGATTGTGAGGACGGGCGGAGCATGGAGGTTGGTGCGTCAGCGTCGAGGATAAGAATGGTGGTGATGTCGATGCTGTCCCGCCAACCACAGTGGTGGTTCGCGGTGGCATAGTTCTCATGGTCGTTGGTTGGATGCTGGCTGAGATCGTGGCGGAGGAGGCTGGGGCATAGTCATTGGTTGAGGCTCGTAGTGAAGGGGTCTACGACGGAGGTGAGGGGAGTCTTCTTGGATGTCTAGAACACATCCCAGATGACTTAACTCTCACCGCCTTTGGTGGGCTGCATGTGTGCATTTGCATTTGGGTTTAGGGAGAGCGAGAGTGTCCTGTGGTCCTTGCGTGTGCCTGTTATATATAGAGAGAACAAGAGAGAGAATAAGAGAGAAAAATTAATGGGGAGAGAGATTGGGGAAGGTGGCAATCTCGTGTACTTTTAGCAAACAAGAGAAAAGGAAAATTGATGAGATGTCTTCCTAAAAATGTCAGCCGACAAATAACTAATGTCAGCTTTCTATAATCAAATAGGTACTTCTTCTCCAATCAAAAATACTCTATTAGTATTCCAATTAAAGAGTAATCCATGCTGCAAAAGATTCTCAAGATATTGAGGTAGCACCAAAAGTGTATCTCCCCAATGTGACCCTGTAGAAAATGTGTATACGTAGATAGTAAGTCAAGAAACAATCATATCTTAATTACCAAAATGTATGCATGCGGTGTATGTCTGGTGCGTAAATCGTGTTTTAAAAGATTACTTAGTTCTACTATAGCGCGAAACACGTCGACAAATAAATTTATAGAATCCAGTGAGTACCGAATCATTTGTAAGGAGACAATCACAATTTATGTAGAAGCTTTTCAGTAGAACTTGCTCTAAACAGATATTTATATATGTATAGGAATCAGATATATAATCAGAATTGTATTGCATTCAGAAATAGTCTTTTCCAAAATAGAGATTACTATGCTAAAAGTAGAGATAGATAAATAGCAGATAGATAGAAAGAGAGAGAGAAAGAGAGATGTAGATAGACGATGCTGCTTGTGGGATGCTTGTGCGAGGTGCGGTAGCACCTTAGATCCTGAGTGCCAGGACGAAGGTTGGAGCGGAGTTGCAGAAGGAAAGAGCTTGGTCTGGAGGAGGGTGGAAGAGAGATGTCTAGAAGGTGATGAAGTTGATCCCCTCCAAAGAGGGGCCTTAGGTCTTCTTTTATAGCTTTTATGGAGGGCAAAGAGGTTATTATAGCCCTTAAAACTATACAACAACCTTAGCTCAATCAGATCTGTCGATCGAAAGATCAACAGCTTTGATTTAGCCTCAAAACACCTTCAAACATGCCTTCTACGCACGGATTCATTCTGGTGGCGAGACGTGGCATGTTCTGGAGCTTTGGATCAAGATCAGATGGATCTGCTTCACCTGTGCGGTGATAACACTGCATCTTGGGGTGATAATTCTGTTAATTGGGGTCCATCTTAAGAACAAAATGCACAGATAACACATCATAAATAGAATGGGAGCATTGCATGCATCATACATCAAGATTGCTTATAAAGCAGTATTAATGGCCATTTATATAAGTACTTGTCAAAACAGGCCTCAGATGAGCAATCGAACTACACGGATGGATTCAGAGCGACGAACAGAGTCCAACGAACTCGAAATTGACCAAATTCGACATCCGGAGCTCCTGCAATGGGCCCAAGAAGTTCAAAACGTTGATCTGATGGGCAACGGCCCACGATGCGCCACGTGGCACCCGATCGCTGCATCCAGACTGCCGCCCGCTTCAACCTTCATCTAGGGGATGAATCTCAGCCGTCGATCTTCGATCGAACAGCTGAGAACGCCTGCGCGACTGACACACGTCGCGACAATCAGCTACGATAGCGCAGCGGTCGGCGCCTCAACCTCGCAACCAGGGGCGCGGGTTCGAATCGCGCCTCGTGGAAATCAGAAGGCGAAGGCGCGCACCATGTAAATTCGACCACATGATTAGTAGAGGATGGCGCAGATGGAGCCACGTGACGCAACGGATGCACACGGAAGCTCACGCGCGCGGTCACACGACAGACGTGCGTGCCTCAGCGCGATCCGCACTAGCGCCCCGCGCAGAAGCTCTACAATCCGATCTTCGATAGGACGGCTTATGACGCGTGCACGTGGATCAGGCGCGAAGAAGCATAGATGCGCGTGAGCAACCGATGGGCAGGGGCCTTCACCGATGTTTTGGGAAGGCTTTTAGCGACGTCCCAAACGTCGCTAAAACCCCTTCTTCATTTGGAAAGCCCTTCTTCCTATTTAAACCCCTTCCAACCACCCATGGGAGGCATTCACTCCACTTGCAAGTGTTCTACCCCCCTCCTAGCTACCATTAGCCCTCTTTGTAATTGCCAGAGATGACGAGCCATCAACGGAGCCCTCCTCCACCGCCGTGGCTGCCTCGCCATCTTCTCTCTCTCTTTCCTTCTTTTAAGCTTTACTTTACTTATGCTCAAGCATTTATCTAGTGTTGTAATTATGAACTAAAGTTGCATGTCAAATGAAGTTGTTTTCTATTCAATTGCTTGTTCTCTTTTATGTTTGAGTTGCATGCCGTGAATGAAAAGAATCCTAACCCTATTCTCTCTCTCTCTCTCTCTCTCTTTCTCCCTCTCTCACTTGCTTTTCACCTGCATCTTTTTGCAAGCAAAGCCCCGTGATTTTCGTGACAATAAGTGACAAGAAAAATCCGATTTTCATGCCTCCCAGAGATCGACACTCTGACTCACATCCGTTTCTTCATTTTAAAACTGATGTTGCGAGTGCAAGCTATAATGACTCTTCTAAACAAACGTGCCCCATGCACACGTCAGTTTTTGGTGCCATTGCCAGGGAGGCAACGGATTTGTTTTGTCACTTTCATTTTACATCCATGCTCACATCATCTAACGCCTTGACTCCTTCTACTTGATGGTTGCAGGAATTCGATGCTTGGACAGTGAAGCAGTGCAACTCGTGATGGTAACGAGGGAGTAAGCGCAACAAGGACCAGTCGTGAGTATTTCTTCACCCATGGTTGTTTACTTGCTTAAAAAAAATCTAAAAAAAATTATAAGGCTAAAAAAAATTGGCGTGGTGCATGATTGCCTGACCCACATCCTTAACACGTCACCCAACAAAAAAAATACACACTAACATTCTGAATAAATCCTTGGAGTGTTCTTCTTTCATTTTTTGAGTGGTGTTTGAGAAGCCACCTTGAATTGACTTGGGCCACACCACTCAACCCTAAAAATGACTCATCTAATAGAAGCTACATGATCATTAGGATGAGTACATTAGGGTTTATAGCCTCTACACAATAAAAGAAAATCTACTTTCACTGAATTGTGTACAAAACTTGACATGTCCACTGAAACTTGTCTGAAAACATTAAGATGCGTCAATCCTAAAAGACACAAAAGTAAGGATGGAACATTAAAAGACACCACACCTTAAAAAATCCTTGCTAGAAAATCATGTTTTGATAGGAGCACACACACTGAAAGTGGAAAACTAAGAGGCACTACCCCAATTAATGCCTCATCACATAACCCTTGTACAAGCACTGTCCTAGCCCTTTTCAAATAGAGTAGACATACCCTAGGCAGGACTGGGTTAAGTCTCGAGAGGCAGGGTTTTGTTAGCTGGGCACTTGGCTTTTAGTCCTTTAGTAGAATTTGGTGACTAGGCTGCAGGGCAATGTCAAACGACCATGGTTGTGGGGTCTATGGAACCGGTGGCGCAAGCCAAAGGAAGAACCTTCCCTGCAATCCCCTCGTAATCAACCTGGCCAGATTAGCTTTAGGAAGGGGAGTCCAATGCTTACAGACTTGATCACCCTTTTGGAGATTTCTAGGACCCCTAAGGAATACACCATAAGGACTAGGCTTGTTTGCTTGGTTGAACACACAACTCTCTCTCATCTGTTCCTCCCGCATCCCTCCATTTCTTCCAAACCATGGATTTCAATGCCTATCCATCTTACCCAAGCTGCCCCCAACATGATTTGTATGCTAACCCAAGTACACCATATCCATAGCCTAGTTGGGCTAACCAACAACCAAGTTAGGGGTACGACCTAGAATATCCCTCTTGGCCCAACTTTCCCAGTTATGACCAAACCGCACCAACCTCTTATTCGGATATGCCCAACATATCCACTCAAGGGTATGATTCAAATCATGGGGCTCCATATCTTGATTCTCCTCATGATGCCTCATCATTTAGGTCCCACCTGCTCTCTAACCACTTTGATAGGACCTACACTCTAGGAGAACACCAAGAACCCTACCCTTCTCAGGACAATAACCAAGAAAGGTCATCTGAATTTAACAACCTTTCCTACTTGACCTTTGGATTGGAAGGAATTCTAGACAAATGGAAATCAGAGAATGATCAGAAATCTAGACAGGCCAAGGATCATCAACCTTTGATTTGGTCCCCTGATGAAGAATCTGACTGGTAGGAGGACTTAGAACCTCAACTATTCTGGAGTAGGACCAAACAGAGAATGGTTCCTCTTGAAGAACTGGACCCTGAACATGATAGAATAGAGGACCCACCCAAAAACATAAACCCCAGTATGGATTCTAATCCACAACCTCAACTACACCCTTTTAACTTGGATTCCATGGAGGAAATCCAAATGACACCAAATGACACCCTGTCAATTCTTGATAACCTCCAGTTGGAGTTACATAGACAGAATCAATAATTGGTTAAAGGACAACAGGCCATGTTGGATATGTTCCAACAATTGGGGGAAGAAGGCTAGAGAAAGCTGTTGCACACAATGCCATTCATGGAATTCATAAAGCAAGGACCTACCATGATCAATTGGACTACACCCAGTCACCCTAATTTGGTTCAGCCCACCATTGATACCCTCCAGGAGTTGGACAACTCAATGGATAAGGTCATTAAGGATCCCTCGGAACACAATTTGGGGAGCATTGAGGACAAACATCAAGAGGAAACTGACAATGTGAGGGGAGATGTCTTGGAATCCGAATCTAATCGAGCCGAGAGAAGTGACCTAGAGGGAACAACAGCCAACATAGGAGATGGGGAATGGAGTTACAATTTCAAAGAAATCGATTATGAATCGATTGGAATTCCCATCACAAATTTGGAGGGCCAAGAGAAAGAATATGAACTAGAGGATGAAATTGGCCCTACCTCTAATGCAACCTCAAACAGTGAATCTGATACAAAGGAGGTTGTATAAAATATTCTTGAGGTCAAAGGTTTGGAGGGAATGAGCAATGAAACCGTAGTTGCGGAAGAGATGGAATCGTCTTTGGAGAGAGACCTCATGCTTGATTGTAGGGCTCATTATGAAACTCTTGATTTTGTTACCTACCTTACCAGAATAAAGATCCTGTAACCCGAATGCACTAGAATTGATACACCTCTGGCAAATTACAATTTTATGGGGACACAAGCTGAGTGTAAAACCTACATCTTTAGTGTCTGGCATGTCATATTCGGGGTGCGCTCGTCCACATCAACTTCTTTACATGTTCGCAGACTAAGAGAGGATCTGACACGGGCATGCATGATACATCTGCTGCAGAATTCCCGCCCCTTAGGAATTGGACTCCACCAACCTTGTTCGCATATGTGGACTTCTGATTCTGGGTCTGGCTGATTTTGTACATGCCTCCTTGACCCAAACCATTCCTATTTGTGCACTATGCCCAATCGAAGGCGTTAAACTCAGCACTTCCTGGGAGGCAACCCAGAGGATTTAGACTGATCAGGTATCCTACGTCACTTAGGTAGTATCTTTGGGAACCCCTGTTGCATCCATGTATTTGCCAATGAGGACATTGTCCAACTTAAGCATGGGGGGGTGGTAACTTGCATGATCTTGAGCTCATTTAATTAGTCCGAATAGAATAAATATATATATAAGAAAAGAAAAAGAATTTTGGAAGAAAAACTTAGGCATTAAAAATTTGTTAATAGTGGGAAATAATACGGAAAGAACTTAAGCACTTCGACCTTTCAGGCCTTCAGGCTTAATCAGCCCTAGTGTCCGTTAAAATATGGATTTAGCTTCAAATCCTTGCAACCTTAAGCTACTCTAATCCACTAACTAAATAAGGTGATAAGTATACGACTTATCAACTCACCCTCTAACTTAGAAAGACTTTTAGTCTAAGCATTTGCACACATTTTTGCACAGACTCACTCCTCAAAGATTCTGACAGAAATTGGGTAGCTAATGACCTCTCTAGGGTGGTATGGCTGGCAAGTTGTCGTGGGTAACAACCCATTGGTAGGTTGTCCAGAGCCCAGCCACGGGACCACCTCTTCTTCATTGCCTCTAGGTAAATTTGAGATCAGGGAAGCCACCTACCAAAAAAAAAAAAGAACAAAACAAACCACACTTCACCGCACGAGTATGGTTGGCAAGTGATCGTGGGTAACAGCCCATTGGTCGGTTGTCCAGAGCCCAGCTCCTTAAATGCACAAAAAGAACCAAAACACTTAAGGAAGAAGCGGGGAAGTAGAGCAAGCTAGGGAGATATACACCAGAAAAATCC
The DNA here is from genome assembly GCA_037157565.1 of Thalassia testudinum. Taxonomy (NCBI): domain Eukaryota; kingdom Viridiplantae; phylum Streptophyta; class Magnoliopsida; order Alismatales; family Hydrocharitaceae; genus Thalassia; species Thalassia testudinum. The sequence goes on along the minus strand of JAZHRO010000062.1, from coordinate 12,830,599 downwards.
TTGTGTTGACCCCAATTAAAACAAATGTAGGGAGAAAGCTACCGATCGAACAAATACACGTTCAGGCAAAACAGTTCCTCTTCCGGTCACCTAGGGGTGTAGAAACCTGAAGTCTGTCTAAATTGTTGTCGAGTGAGTCTATCGCAATCTTCACACCAAGATGCTTAGCACTTAGAGTTTTGTCCGAGTTTTGGGCGGGTTGGGTAGCCGTAAAAAGTTACCAACCCACTCTTAATTCCAAAAAATCTAAAAATAAGAAAAAATATATATATTTACATACATTAAAGCAAGGATTCAGGCGATTCGTATTTTGGCAGATACCGAGGCGCTGCTTAGTCTTTGTAGATTAAGATCTTAGTATATTTCCTCCTATTGACAAGTGACGAAGTGTCTAAGTAATTACTTCTTAAATTCTGACTGGAAATAAAGGCTAGAATAAACCTTACTAGGGACTAGCAAGGAGTAAGCATGGGGGTATGATAACACTGCATCTTGGGGTGATAATTCTATTGATTGGGGTCCATCTTAAGAACACAATGCATAGATAACACATCATAAATAGAATAGGAGCATTGCATGCATCATACATCAAGATTGCTTATAAAATAGTATTAATGGCCATTTATATAAGTACTTGTCAAAACAGGCCTTAGATGAGCAATCGGACCTCACGGATGGATTCAGAGTGATGAACGGAGTCTAGCGGACTCGGAATCGGCCAAATCCGACATCCGAAGCTCCTGTAATGGGCCGAAGAAGTTCTGACCATTGTTCTGATGATCAACGGCCCACGGCACGCCACGTGGCACCCGATCGCTGCGTCCAGGCCGCTGCGTGCTTCCACCTTCACCCGAAGGATGTATCTCAGCCGTCAATCTTCGATCCAACGGCTGAGAATGCCTGCGCGCTCGACGCTTGCCGCGACAATCCGCTGCAACAGCGCAGCGGTCGACACCTCACCCTCGCAACCAGGGGTGCGGGTTCGAATCGCGCCTCGTGGAAATCAAAAGGTGAAGGCGCACACCGCGTAAATTCGACCGCATGATTAGCAGCGAACAGCGCAAGTGGAGCCGCGCGAAAGCGAAGATCGAACGACTTATGACGCATGCATGCGGATCAAGCATGAAGAAGCACAGATGCATGCGAGCGACCGATGGGCAGGGGCCTTCACCGACATTTTGGGAAAGGTTTTAGCAGCATCCTAGATGTCGCTAAAACCCCTTCTTCATTTGGAAAGTCCTTCTTCCTATTTAAACCCCTTCCAACCACCCATGGGAGGCTTTCGCTCCACTTGCAAGTGTTCCCCCCTCCTAGCTACCATTAGCCCTCTTTGTAATCGTCAGAGATGACGAGACATTGATAGAGCCCTACTCCACCGCTGTGGCTGCCTCGCTGTCTTCTTTCTCTCTCTCTTTCCTTCTTTTTAAGCTTTTCTTTACTTATGTTCGAGCATTTATCTAGTGTTGTAATTATGAACTAAAGTTGCATGTCAAATGAAGTTGTTTTCTATTCAATTGCTTGTTCTCTTTTATGTTTGAGTTGCATGCTATGAATGAAAAGAATCCTAACCCTATTCTCTCTCTCTCTCCCTCTCACATTCACTTTTCACCTGCGTCTTTTCGCAAGCAAAACCCTGTGATTTTCGTGACATTAAGTGATAAGAATAATTTGATTTTCACACCTCCCTGAGATCGACACTCAGACTCACATCTGTTTCTTCAATTTAAAATCGACGTTGCGAGCGCAAGCTATAACAACTCTTCTAAACAAATGCACCCCACGCACACGTCACGTGGGTCCGTTTATTTCCTTTGCTCGTAGCTCGCTCAATTTGAGCACCTCAACCAGTAAGATCGGACGACTTAAAGATCGCGTGCATAGCCTTCACTTCGAAGAAAATGCATGGAATCACCCTTGGGATCCCGCATGCCGCCGCGGCTCGCTCCGGTCTCAACACTTGGTCACACCTCTTCCTTTCGATCGCCATCTGATGGTGCAATTACACCTGCGCCCAATGCCCCTTCAATTTCACGTGAGGCACGGATAGAACGGGCATCGGTTGCTAAAGTGCGAAGGTGCTAACTGCTGCATTGTGCTTCTGCTTTGTTGCATTTTTGTTTTAAGGCAACTTATTCTCGGCTGTTGGATGAAGATTCAACAGTCGAGATCTTCTCCTTCATTGATGAGGCGTGGCTGGAGCTGCGACGTGGCGGCTTGTGGACCGTTGGATGGCCATCCAACAGTCGAGAGCAGGTAAGGGATGGTCTTTAGAGATGGGCCGTGGTGAGGGACAGCTGTGATAGTGTCACGTGGCACCATTGTGGCTGTCCATCTTCTTTTCTTTGTATTTGGTGCTATAAAGCTCCGATCAGGTTGATTTTTGAGCCGTTGGACTACGATCGTTGATCCAGATCCATCTGTGTAGTTGGATTTTTCATTTAAGGCTTGGATATTTATCCTTTAGCTCCGTGGACTCTGTTCTTCTCTAGACTGCATAAAATGCTCTGGTTATCTGATCGAGATGATTTCGAAAGCGTTGGACTCCTATTGTCTTTCTGATCAAATCTATACAGTCCGATCTATCATTTGCAACTTCAAATCATCTGCAATTTGTTTCATCTCTCTTTTAGTACATAAAATGACAATATTATCTATATGACTAATAAACTAGCTTTTGCACAAATTATGATGCCTATGAATGCATTGTTCCTAAGTTATGTTGGAATCTAGTTTAATTCGGGTGACTTTGGTTGCATGATTGTTGTGCAATCACACCCCCTTGCCTAAATCTTGCTAGTCCCCAGCAAATGGAAGACTAAATGCAAAGTGGTCCTACATGACAGATTTCTATCAAGAGTTTGACTAGAGATTTATTTCTTTTGTTTTCATTCAAAATTTTTGTAATCCAAACAATCGTGGATGTGTTTTATTGTGGCCTATGCAATAGATCCAAGTGAAAAGTCAATCCACATCTAAAGCTCATACTTGACTCTTAGTAAAAATCTATTGGGATAAGCAGACTTCTCCCCTCGAGGTTATAAGATAATCTTTAAATTCTGCCTCGATGGTTTGGCTTAGGTAGATAACTTAGTTAACTAGATTTGTATTTGGTGGCTCACACTCATCTGGTGCTGCATATGGACTAGCACTTTAGAACCTAGATTTCCAGACTATTAAATAATTCAACTCAAAGAGAGGCAAAGAAACTGTGCTCTCTTTAGTTCCTTTGTACTCATTCTCTCTCTTTCTCTTTCTTTGTTTTTCTTTTTCTTCTTTTTCTTATCTTTTCTTTCTTTTAGAGCTCACAATCTCACTAGATTTGTTAGTCTATTTTGTGGTCTCTCTTGGCATTAACACTTTGATTAGTTTTTGATAACTCTACGATAAAGTCAGAATTCCTCAGCCTGTATTCAGGCAACCAAAAATATAGAAAAGTAGGTCAAGGTTGCATTTGGTGGATTGTAAGGGTGATAGGTGTTGTTGCCTCATTACATTTGAAATAAATTCAAACTCATAAACTCATTTTTCTAATTTTTTTAAAGTATATATATATTTTCTTTCTTTCTTTTCTTTTCTTTTTCCTTTGTTTTTTCTATATATTTTTTTTCTTTTCTCTCTTTTTTTCTTTTTCTTTTTTTTTCTTTCGCATCCAAATATCTACTAACAAAGAAGGCCACTAGATACTCCAGTTAGGAGATGCGAGAAGTTGGAGGCTGAACCTGCTAAGAGGGGGAGAGGAAGACCAAACAAGTGTTGGAAGGAAACTATTAAGTATGACCTCAATTACTTTAATTTAAGTCCTAAAATGGCTGAAAATTGATCTGTGTGGAGGCAAAGAATCCATATAGCCGACCCCACTTAGTGTGGGAAAAGGCTTGGTTGTTGTTGTATCCAAATATCTACTAATGCAACGTAAAATAGCATACGAACTTTTATTTATGAGGCATTATTCAGGATTAGGGGTGTTCAAGAGGATATCAGGTGGCTTATTTGGTAGAAGTTCCTATTCTCGACACCAGGAAAGGAATGCATAGGATAGTGTATTTCCAACCTTGACATTAGTATCCTCCTTCAACCAAGGATTTCGTAAAGGACGGTCGTGACCATCCACCTTAGTCCTAGTTTTATCAGAACCCACTCTCTGCATGTTTGCCTTATCTGATGGCTCTCAAAATATTTGGACTACGAATTTGTATGTAGAAGCAATGAGCAAAAACTATGACTAACTCCGAGTATTATTATCTAATTATCTAGAAGTTAAGATTTCTCATATTAGCCTTATTGCACCAGTAGACTTTCTACTCTCACCTCACACTTGCTTGGTGGATCTGCTAGAAGATAGTTTGCCTAACTACCTTATTACTATCCAAGTGCTCAGGAGAAGAAACATTGCTTCTTCTTGACAAACTAAAGATGTCTATCGGTCTTCAAAGAGGATCCATTGCAAATTCTTCATGTAAGTGTGAAATTGTATTGAATTCTAAACATAGGAATCAACTTAAGAATAAATCCCTAATAAAACCTTAATAAAAATTCTTTATCCCTAATTGCATTTTTTTTTCTGACATAAAAGTAAGACATACAATGTCCACCCCCACATGCCTATTCATTATAATGTCCTCATTGAAATGTATGTAGGAAAATCAAAATATAATAAGCAAGAGGAGAGGATATCACCTTACTATGCTTGTTAATCTAGGTTAGCATGGATGCAGAATTACCTGTAAAGAATACTGGGTTGCCTCCCAGCTGGCGCTAAGCTTAACGTCATTAGTCGAACTTAAACCCAAAAATGAATGATCAGATTAATGGGTTGAGTCATGATTAAAATGAAGATATGATCATGCAACACAAGGATCAGTGTTCCACAAATGCGGATCAGCTGATGGTGAATACCAAGCTGAAAAGGTCGAAAATATAAAGTGAATGGGCTTGAAACTATTTGCAGCTAGATGCCACGAAAGAGAGAAACATTAGTGCAGGTGCCAGAGTGGAAAGTAGTTAGTGGCAACCTTAAGAAGTGATGCATGAGGAAGACAAATGAGGAGGATATAGGGTGGTTCGTGGGGAAAAATCATATGGGTCCTAAAAGTGATGGGAAATGAAAGGAGGAACCCGAGTGGTGTAGTATGAAATGGTATAGGAAACCACTTCTCAAGTCAAGTTAGGTATGGATGGATGTCTAGTAGGTGAGTCAAATAAGATCCAGTGGTCCATCTCAATTATTTCGGACTTACCAGAATCCTCAATCTTATCCCTGGGGTGATCAAAAATCTTATTTGAGTCACCTAAATCATGATGCAAGTCTTCAAATGTAATGGACAAAAATTCATTATTCCTTCGAATCACAGCCCCAGGGGGAGTAAGATCGGGGTTTAGATTAGTCAACACCTCAATTACTTTTTGTTATATCAACTTCTGAATTTGATCGCAATTGTTTTTCTCCTAAATTTCATCTTCTAAGGGAATGATTTTTTGTTCCTTATCAGTTAAATCAAACTCCTTGGGATTCCATGATTCAGCTAAATTCTTTGCTTTCTTAGATAGATCTTGATAAGTCATCCCCAGTAATTCTGCAATTTTTTAACCATCTTTTTCATAAGGGGATTGTTTGTCTTGTTCAATCTCGAGATGTTGGGGATAAGGGCTAGATTTTTCTTCATAACTCTAGTGGATGGGAAGAGAAGAGTGCGAATTAGCTGAAACAAAAGTGACAGTAGATTTGGATTCTATATGGGATATCCTAGAATGATTAGTATCACCAAATCCAGATATCGAATCATTTAAGCACATCTGATCATGGTAATCCTTAGACAAGATGACATCAGAGCCATCCAACTGTGCTTAGTTGGGAGTATCATAGTCCCCAATCTTTCTATCTCCTTGATATTGCTTTGATCCTCCCAAATCATCCATGTAATCCAATTGTGTGTCTTTAAACATAAAAGACTCATACTCCCGCCCACCATGAATTGGTTGCTCAAAATAGAATGGTTGCAATTCAGGGCTTAAATCAAAATATGAGCCTTCCTCCTCAAAGCTAGTTTTTGGGATATCAAAATTACTTATTAGTTCAGCTGTAGGCCTAAATAGGATCTGTTCTGCATAATCACAGGGCTGGTGGGTGGGCTCGGTGTATGTAAAGGTTGGGATTGGATAAGATGTCATACTTAAGGTTGGATCCTCAACCATGAGTAGCTTACCACCAACTTGTGGCATACTCTGACCAGGTTTATTCCCTTATGCTTTTCGGATTCTATTAAGGTATTTTGTCAGATTATCTATATTTCTTTTATTAGCTTCTCTCATCCCCTAGACTACTTGGAGTAATTGGGTGATCTCAGGATCACCACCATGGTCAGGGATTTGAGCAGGCTGAGGATAATAAGTTTTAGAATTTCTAACCTCAGTCAAATCAGAATATCTATCATTTGAATACCTAGGGTAAGAATCATATCCTTGGTTGGGTGGTGTAGGGTTATCCCAATAAGAAGGTGAAGTTGTTTGGGTGGAATTGGGATAATTTGCAAAGTGATTTCGAGGATAGGATTGATATTCTAGATATTGGGATTCTGAGGCATATCCTTGATATGGGGAGAGATGATTTTGGTTGAACCGATCAAGATAGTTGGTCATGCCAATTAGGTGCTGGTCCTACATGGAGAGTGTTTTTTGAGGTTGTAGAGATACTTGATATCCAGAGTTTTGTGTGGGATTTAAGGTAGGCCTAGCTATACCCAGGGAATATAAGGTGCAGGCAAGGGAATCAAGTCCCATGTGTTGAGGAGAGTTCTCCCATCCTAAAGAAGTTGAAGTAAGGGAAGGGTTGGGATAGGGAGAAAAGGAGGAATAGTGTGTGGCAAAAGAGTATGGGTCAATGGTTTCCTCCTCAATCAATTCTTCATCATGGCAATTAGTCATTGGAATGTATTCAGAAAAATTAGGTCTTCTCGATAGTTTCCTCTATAAAGGTGGTACCAAATCAGGGTTCAGAGACCTTTTAGCATCCATGTACCAGAAGAAAGTTAATAGACGAGAGAGAGAAGACAGACAAGAGAATACCCTACCCTTTCAATACAAGCAATAAAACTGGTCCTTAGAGTGTTAACCCTAAATAGACTTGATCTTGGAAGCCCAAAACACAACTAGGTTAGATCAACCCATGAATTACTTGGCTGGCCAGAAGGGTGGGACCCCCTAGGAAACCACTAAGGGTTAACGCGGTTGCCGCACCAACCTTTCTTATCACCAGTGGGTTCAAGTAGACAAGGGCTTGACCTTAGTCCAATCTAATTTCAAGTCTCCAAGACTATTAGTTCTACCTAGGGCATGTCTACTTAGTTTTAAGCTTGGGTTTTATGTGCTTTTGGAATATGATGGATGTTAGGGGGGTGTTTGCCCTTAAAATTGATTTCAGATGTGTGAGTGCACAAGCAAGGGCTTCACAAGCAGTTTTTTTTGATAAGGTGAAATTTAGGATTCAAATGCTTGTGTTATTGAATTTTAGGGTTCACTTGATTTAATATCTTCAATCAAGGTTCTGATGAGGCACACAAGAGTTTTGCAGATCTCAATTTTTTTGATAGATTTCCCTTAATTATAGAAATGCAAGTGTGCTCTATCCTTAATGTGAAATCCTAGAAGCAGATATTTCTAGATGATTCTTTTAGTTCAAAATCAAATGAGTGGTATGACCCAAGCAATGTAATCAATTGGTCCTATTGCACCACTAACTAGGAACCCAAAAAATATTTTTTTCAAGAATTTTAATTCATGTTTTCTATTTTTTTTATTTAAAGTGTACTGGGATTTTACAGTCTATTTTGACCCTCAGTTCATGATTGAATAATTCATGCAATCAAACGTGCAAGAAATATTTTTTTCAGATTTTTCATAAATTCTTGATTATCTCAGAAATTCAGTGTCACAAATTTCAAGTCAATCTTGTATAAAAATTTGTATGATATTTTGAACTCCGAAAAATCAGGAACACTAATCGAATTGATAACAGATCAGTGCATGAATTTTTAAAATTTTTAAATAACTTTGATTTACATGAAATTTGGTTATGCTATTCCTAACTTGAAAACTCACGTCCAGTAAAATTTTGAGAATTTTTGGACATGTGGATCTTTGGTAATTGAATTTTTAAGATGAGAATTTATTTCAGGACGAAAATCAAGAGATATATAATTTTTTAAAGAAAGCAACTCTAACTAATCCTAAGGTTAAAACAAATCCTAATTTTTTTTTCTTCTAATCTAACTAACCCAAGGGTACTTACCTGAGATTCGAACCTGCAATTCTCGTTGTCGTGTTCCGTTCTGATTTCATCACTTTCTTACACACATGAAATCAACGAAAATAGAAAGTTACAAATCTCAAATTCACACGAAAAAGCTTAAAAAATTTCCATTGTCTCCCCAGCAATGGAGCCAACTTGTCTGACGTGTAAATCACATTTTAAAAGATTATTTAGTTGTACTATAATGCATAACACGTCGACAAATAAATTTATAGAATCCGGTGAGTACATGGTCATTCGTAAGGAGGCAATCACAATTTATTAAAAAGCTTTTTAATAGAACTTGCTCTAAATAGATATTTATATATGTATATATGTATAGAAATCAAATATATAATCAGAATTGTATTGCATTCGGAAACAATCTTTTTCAAAATAGAGATTACTATGCTATAACTAGAGATAGATAATAAGCAAATAGATAGAAAGAGAGAGATAGAGAGATGCAGATAGGCACCGTCGCCTATGGGATGCTTGTGAGAGGTGCGGCGGCACCTCAAATCCAGAGCATCAGGACGAAGGTTGGGGCAAAGTTACAGAAGGAAAGAGCTTGCTCTGGAGGAGGGTGGAAGAGAGACATATGGAAGATGATGAAGTTGATCCCTTCCAAAGGGGGACCTTGGGTCTACTTTTTTAGTTTTTATGGAGGGAAAAAAGGGTATTTTAGCCCTTAAAATTGTGCAACAACCTTAGGTCAATCAAATCCGTTGATCGGATGATCAACGGCTCTGATTTGGCCTCAAAACACCTTCAAATGCTCCTTCTACGCATGGATTCATTTTGGTGGTGACACGTGGCATGTTTTGGAGCTTTGGATCAAGATCAAATGGATCTGCTTCACCCGTGTGTGCCTATTCATTTCCTTCTCTCGCCACTCGCTCAATTTGAGCGCCTCAACCTCAGTCATCCGATCTTACGATCGAATGGCTTAAAGATCACGCGCACAGCCTTCGCGTCAAAGAAAACGCGTGGGATCACACGTGGGATCTTGCATGCTACCACAGCTCGCTCCTATCTTGACACGTGGTTGCACCTCCACCCTTCGATTGCCATCTGACGGCGTAATTGCACCCGCACCCAATGACCCTTCAATTTTGTGCGACGTGTGGATCAAACGGGTGTCAGTTGCTTAAGCGCGAAGGTGCTAACAGCTGCGTTGTGCCTTTGCTTTGTTGCATTTTTTTTTAAGGCAACTTATTCTCTGCCGTTGGATGAAGATCCAATGGTCGAGATCTTCTCCTTCTTTGATTAGGCATAGCTAGAGCTGCGATGTGGCAGCTTGTGGACCGTTGGATGGCCATCCAACGGTCGAGAGCGGGCGAGGGATGGTCTTTAGAGATGGGCCAGCAGTGAAGGGCAGCTGTGATGGTGCCATGTGGTGGCATTGTTAACGTCCATCTTGTTTTCTTTGTATTTGGTGCTACGAAGCTCCGATCAAGTTGATTTTTGCACCGTTGGACTGTAATCGTTGATCCGGATCCATTCGTGTAGTTGGATTTTTCATTTGAGGCTTGGATCTTTGTCCTCTAGCTCCATAGACTCTATTCTTCTCTGGACTGCACAAGATGTTTTGGTTGTCTGATCGAGATGACTTATGAAATATTGGACTCCCGTCATCGTTCTGATTAGAACTATGCGGTCAGATCTGTCATTTGAAGCTTTGAATCATCTGCAATTTATTTTATCTCTCTTTTAATACATAAAATGACAATATTATCTATATGACTAATAAATTAGCTATTGTGCAAATTACGATGCTTATGAATGCATTGTTCCTAAGTTATGCTAGAATCTAGCTTAATTTAGGTGATTTAGGTTGCATGATTGCTGTGCAATTAGTGTACATTAATTAAAAAAAAATGCGGGGATGTCCAAACATGAGCTTAACTAATTTCTCAGGTAATGTGTAGTCAAAATCTACTTCCCATTCTAATTAAAATGCTCCTAAGTAATATTCTAGTTTACTAATGTGACTTTATCAAATACCCCCATTCCTAGGTTTTTCTAATCCCGAGCAACATCATATGGATCAGACCAGGTCTCTAGGAGAGATTTTATCATCAAGGCACCTTATAGTATCGCACCTCTAGAGACTAAAACAAAATACCAACTCTAGGCCTAAAGGTGCTCAAGCATCATCCAAGATCAAGACCTGACCAGCCTCAGCCTTGGGTCTGCAACAAAGGTTTCTAAGGCCTCAGAATCTTCCTAGAGGTTCATTGACCCCAAGGGTTACAGCATTTGTGCGTTCGTGCAGCAAGGTTCAAGTTCAACTTGCTAGTATATTTTTGAGAAGATAGAGAGAGATATTCTTGAGATTCTTCCTTTTCTAATTTTTTTCTTTGTGATTCCTTTAAGTCCAACATCGGATTGGCCCTCAACATGATCTGTCTCAGATTTCTTATCCCCAACATCAATCCTTGAAGGGTCCCTGGCAATCGATGCTTAGTGATAGCACTGCCCACGGCAACCCCTAGAACCCTGGCAATCGACACTTCGTGATAGTGCTCCCCATGGCATTCTGTAGGTAAATCTAGACCCTGGCAATCGACATTTCGTGATAATGCTACCCATGGCACCTAAACTAGCACAAGGCAGTTACATGGCCCAGTAAGATATTTAAATATCCTAAGAGACAAGTGTTGATGAGGTGATATGTTATAATGCATCTTCAAGGAGAGTATTTACACCTCTCCGTGGCGGGAACTCATCTAGTCAATTTGTATTTTCGAGCTGCTCCTAAGTCAGATCTTAGAGAACCCATTTTCTTTTTTGGAGTAGAACACTTTTTTGGCATTATTCTTCATTAAGCTCATTGAACCAGACTGATATGTGAGAGGTGGGTGCCTAGGTTACCAAGTACCACAAACCAAAGGGCCAACAACGAGGCTGAATAGTCCCTAAGCCTTAGACTTAATAAATCAGCTTCGCAACTCCCTCAACCTCCTGAGGAATAGTCTAGATCCTAACAAATACTTGATTGTTTAAGCCTAAATAGGCCCAAGAGGCCTAAAGTTGCTATCCCTCACTTATCTCCTTCTCTTTAGCACTTTAGGACTTAATTCATCATCTGATCGAGTCTAAAACTTAGGTATATTCCATATTCAATCGCTGGGACTAACACAATTTTTACTTTCCTTTCTATATTTTCCTACTCCTTTTTCTTCCTCAATATTCTTGACTTTACCTCACATAGATGTCATCTCCTTTCTTGTCTCTCTTTTCTCTCTTTTTTTTATGCAATATATAACTATGAATGCCCTACTGATGCATGCAATGTATGTATAAATGCTATATACAACCTCAGGTTATATCCCCCATGCCCAGATCTAACAATGTCCTCATTGGAAGGCGAAAGTAAGGTAAGATATTACCTGAGGTAGAGTGTTTGGAGCTAGGGCTCCTCCAACCTGTAGGTGTCCATACGATTTTGAATGTTGGCCATTTACCTTGAAAGTCTTACTAGTTGAGGGATTTTGGATCTCAACTGCATCTTGCGGGAATACCTGAGTGACAGTGAACGACCCATCCCAACGAGACTATGTTTCCCAGGGAATAGCTTGAGTCCGGAATTAAATAGCCATACCCATTGGTTGGGCTTAAAGGTTTTGTGGAGGATGTGCTTATCGTGAAATACCTTAGTGCGCTCTTTTTAAGCTTGAGCAGTCTCATAAGCCTCATTCCTCAACTCTACAAGCTCAATCAGTTCTAATAAGCATGCTTTGTCTGCTTTCTTAAGATCTAGGTTGACATTCTTAATAGCCCAGTAAGCCCTATGTTCAATCTCAACAAGCAAATGTCAAGCCTTCTCATACACTATATGAGAGGGAGACATACCCAGGGGGATCTTATATGCAGTTCTGTAAGCCCATAGCACATCATCTAATTTCTTCGATCGATCTTTCCTATTGAGTCTTACAGTTTTCTCAAGAATTCATTTGATCTCCTGTTAGTGGGCTATCAAGGGGTTTTAAGGAGTAATCGTCGTAGCAAAGCCTCAATTGCTTGAAAATAATTAAATTTATAACTTAGGATCTAAAAGGATTCCGAGGTCGATCACATGGAGCAAATATGAAATTTACAGCACTAATCTTGAATTGAAATGAATGAACACAATAAACAGATGCTATAGAAGTTATTCAATGAATCAAATACTTAGAAATATATTCAATAAGGAGCAAAAGTATCTCAAACACTCATTGGGATATAAAGAAATAGAAATCATAAAAAGAATGGTGATTTAAATCACCATATATGTTCCCATTTTAAGCACATCCCAACCATCAGATTATTTCAAATGAATGCATAGTGGTTGTGAACCACTCAAGTTCCAAGTATCAAATGCCAATGCCTTATTAGGTGAAGGCTTTCTCTTTCAGATGACTTAACACCACAAGGCAAAGCACAAGGCTAAGGCTCTTCAGAACCTTCTTCTTCTTTTCTTCTTCTCAAAGCTTCCTTCTTTCCCAAGGCCTTCAATGCCTTCTCATGCACAGAGCACAGCCTTCTCCTTAGAGGCTAAGTGTTGAGAGAGATCTCTCTCTTCAGCATAGGGCAAGCCCTTAAGAGCAAAACCCTCCCCCCTTCTCCTCACAAATCCCTCCTCTCCCTTTCTGAAACCTAGAATATTCGAGTATACGGGTATGCACAGTAACCAAGTGATTAGCGTGAACAGGGACTAGGATTGCGGTCATACAGTCGCAAGTGAAGAGTGTGTAATTGGGTGAAGCAAGGACCCAACCCCCGATGTCTTGGGCGGTAAGCTCTATTCACAAAATCAACTTATTCTCTGTCAACGGTGTTGCATCTGACGATGTGGGACTATCCCACTTTTCCTTACGTGCAACAGTAGGTGATCCCTCCAAAATTGATGTAGCTACTGAGGGTCTTCCATACTATTGAAGCCTTTGGCACCTTCGAAATCTAGAGCCGCATCACCTGGAGGTAGTAGCAGGGTTAGAATTGCTCAGAGTACTGCGGTTGTGGTCAGGGAAGACTTGAAGCACGAGATAAGGCCTCACGGCCATGTCAAAAGCATTTAGGAGGATCGCCAAGTGATGGCGAAGGTGGTGGTGGTGTTTGCACGGCGTGGGAGTGGGTGTGGAGGTCGGGCGAACTCAAAGGAGGTGAACGGAGTGGGTGAGTTCAGTAGGTGTTTTTGGAGGAGGAAACGTGGAATTAAGTGAGGGGTTTTGATGGGCGAGATCGGGCGGAGCTTATGAAGGTGGTAGCGTGGTGTTTGGTGGCTTGTGGAGCATGGATGGTCACACTGGAGGTACATCAGGCATGGGGAAGATAGAGGGTGAACGACAACGTCGTTGGCCAAAATAGAGAGGAAATGAGCTAGAAAGATTAAGAAGGCAAAGAGGGAGAGGATAAGACCTAATTAGCAGACGAAGGGGGAGAGATGGCATCGGCTTTGATTGACTGGCACCGTGGAAGAGAATGCTTTTGGTGGAAGGAGAGGCGACGAGGAGGAGGTCCAGAAGCTCCTACTGTGGCTGGCGAGGAGTGGAGGAAGGAGATGAAGGCATTCTCGCTGCCTATAGTATGTGGCAGCGGGTGAAGAAGGAGGTCGGAGAGGGGTCGCCAAAGTTGTGGTAAAATTCTAAGGGTTCGTACAAGCTTCTTAGTCCAAATCTAAGTCCAAGACGCGATTCAGGTGATTGGGGATGTCCTCAAGATCATCCCTTCAAATTTTGGAAGGGATTGGTCGAGAAATCAAGGAAGTATCCCTGATTGAAGCTCAGCTCTTTTGGGTTCACACTTACCATGGTGGCATGGACCCTTTTGTGAAGAAGACAATAAAGTTGGGGGGCAATTTGTAAACAATTCGAAAGTTAGGGGCTTGTATGTGAGAGAAAGAGTCCGACTGGACTAAAATGCAAACTAGGTCAAGATGAACTCTGATTGAGCCCAAATTTTGGTACAAACATAATTTTGACCTAAGGAGTCTAGTGGTGAAGTTGGATTTCAGTTTTAACCAAGTTTGACTAGGAAATTTATGTAGAAACCTAAATTAGGGCAGAATTGTGTCTATAACTCTGTTTAAGGTCAAAATAGGTTCAGATGGTCAAATCAAGGTTACCAAACCTCATGGAATCTTTTTTTATGAATTTTAGAAGGTATAGATGGAATATTTTTTCTCAATGTACATGAAACCCTATTTTTGTCTGTGTGGACCTTGTTATTAGACTTTAATGGTCATTAAACCTTAGATTGACCCTTGGGAAACCCTGTGATTATTCTACTTCATGATATGCTGTTAAAGCTGTAGAATTTACCCTGATTTAATGCATTCTTCTTAGAAAGGATATGCAAGGAATTATGGCTCTTAGGCAATTATGTAGGAGCTCTTGTTAATTAATCCTGACTAATTAAATCTAGTTATGGCTCATGATGATGTTATCATCATCTCCTTATTGGACACCTTAACCTGTCCACTCGTCTGTGGATGATATGGGATGGCCACCATGTGGATGACACCAAGAATTTTGAGTAGACGAGTGATGTGTGCATTAATGAAATGAGGTCCCTGATATAGACACATCTATTTAGGTTAAAATGCCTATTTATGCATGTTCCTAGGCTTAGATTTGCAATCCATATTATAAATATTGCATAGCATGCATCATTCTGCATTTAGAGTAGTTGTGTATATTTTAGGTTAATTACATCCTTTTTGTGGTCAGGAGAGGAGATATATTTCGGAGCCTCGAATTGACGATCTGACCATACAGATCTGATCAGGATGACGATCAGAGTCTAATGCCTCCAAAATCGCCTTTATCGGAGTCTCGTAGCACCATATACTGTCCGAGGAAGATCAACGACCAAGGACTAGGTGACATAATTCGGAGCTTCAAAAGACAAATCTGACCGTGTGGATGGATTTGGGTTGATGATCGTAGCTCAATGGCGTAAAAATCGACTCAATTCGACCTCTGACCCCAGATTGTGTCACATAGCGCAACCCAAGCCGCCCATGCTCACACACGTGCCACCGCACGAGCATAGCAGCACGGGCACGCACGTGCGCATAGTGCCAATGCACGTAGGTGTGTAGTGCGCGGAGGCCGTGACACGACGCGTGCAGAGCGTGCCAACACAACAGCAGCGTGGGCATGTGGGCTATCTTTAGTGATGTTTGCGGCGGATCTTCAACGATGTTTATTACCATCACTAAATGTCCTGTACACGAATTTGATTCTTTCCTCCATTATAAATGGACCCTTTCTCCTCCCATTTTTCTTCATCTCTTGCTTTCTTCCTCTCACCACCTCCAAGGCTCTAGAGAAAGCTTGCCCGAAGCCTGGGATGCTCCTCTAGAGTAGAAAACCAAATATTTTCCTACCTCTCATCCCCATTCATGGAGCATCCCATAGCCGTCCTCTCACCACCCTTCGAGAAGAAGAGCCTCACCGTGATGCCTTCTTGCCCCACCCTCCATCCTCTGGCTTTGTCCTCCTTCCTCTCGCTCCTCACCACCTTTCTTCAGGCGACATTAGAGCGAGTCGTCCTCTGAGCAACCGTCGAGGGGGATTTTCTCATCTCCATCTATCTTTACTGCTTTCTAGTGTAGTTTTTCCCACTTTCTTAGTTATAGAAAACATTGGATTTAGAAATATATGTGATTGTTCCTCTCTCTCACTCTTTTCTTTTTATTTTGCAAGTAGATTAGCTAGATTTCATCGACCTGATCTCTTGCCCTATTAAAAATACCAAAAAAAATTAAAACAGACAAAAATGACCAAAAACAAATAAAAGTGAAGCACAAATTTTTATAAAACCAAACATTCACCTCCCCGTGTTCGACCCGGGACTCACTTTTCGAGTTTCGATTATAAATTTTATTTGATAGACACGTTTTGCGAACTACGATGATGGGTTCTCCGAACCTCGATTTTACTTTGTGAAGCATGCCCCCATCAGTCCCCCATCTCTAATGATCGTCCTCGGCTAGCCAAATTGGGAAATGTTATTGGCCTTAACAAAATTCAGGACCACCAAGTAATCACTAGTCCTAATCGATATAGCTTCTATCCATTTTGACAAATGGTCAACTGCCACGAGGATATATTCAAAGTCGTGGACGATGGGAAGGGCCCAAGAAATCTATGCCCCAGATGTCGAATATCTCGACCGGTAGAATAGGCTACTAGCGCATCCCATCCTACTTCCTGATCATTCCAGTATGTTGACAATGAAGATATGCCCCCACATAAGTATGAGCATCTCTGAATAGTGAGACACACCAGAAACCAGACTAGAGAACCATATATGCAATCCTCTTAGCACTAAAGTGTCCACCACAATGCAGTGTGTGACAAAAATTCAAAACACTCAGTTGCTCCTCCTTTGGAACACACCTATGGAAGACTTGGTCATGACCTATTCTAATGAGCTCAGGGTCCTCCTAGTGGTAATTCTTTCTATCAACGAGAAGTCTATCTCACTTCTACTTATTCCACGTATTAGGGGTTTCGCTAGTGACCAAGTAGTTGATGACATCATCATACCAAGGGGTCGTCGGGTGTACTGCCATCACCATTTTGTCAAGAAAGGTGTCATGAATGTCTCTTGATGGGATTGAAGCCTCAACTGGGATCCTGGAAAAATGATTTACGACTACATTTTCGACCCCTTTCTTGTCATGGATATCCATGTTGAACTCCTTAGTAACAGAATCCATTTAATAAGCCTAGGTTTGGTGTCTTTCTTAGCAAGCAAATGCTTCAGGGCCGAATGTTCAGTGTACACCACAACCTTAGATCCCAGAAGATAAGACCGAAGCTTTTCTAGAGCAAATACTACCTTAAGAAGTTCTTTTTCTGTCACAGTGTAGTTTTGCTATGGACTAGTAAGGGTCTTGCTTTCATAATATAACACATGAGGCTCTTTATCAACCCTCTAACCGATGACCGTTCCCACGACAAAATTTGAGGCATCGCACATTAACTCAAATGGAAGGGTCCAATCAGGTTCTTGCAAAACATGCGTAGTTATGAGGGCCTCCTTCAAGACTTGGAAGGCCTCAGCACACTTTGTATAAAAAATGAAGGTAGTGTCCTCCAGTAAGTCACAAAGTAGCCTAGAAATCTTGCTAAAGTCTTTAATGAAGCATTTATAAAAGCCTGCATGGTCCAAGAATGATCGGATTTGCTTGACATAGGTGTGCAGTGGAAGCTTTGAAATGGACTCAGCCTTGGCTTTATCCACTTCTAAACCTCACTCATACACTACATGCCTAAGAACAATGCCCTACTAAACCATGTAATGCTTTTCTCCCAACTAAGCACCAATCCTACCTCTTCGCAATGGGTGAGAACTTTTGCTAGATGTGAAAGACAGTGGTCAAATGATGTGGAGCAGATGGAAAAGTCATCCATGTAAGCCTCTACAAACTCGTCAATCATGTCCGCAAAGATAGACATCATGCACCGCTGAAATGTTGCTAGAGCATTACATAGTCCAAATGGCATTCGACGGAAGGCAAATGTGTCATAAAGACTTGTGAAAGTAGTACACTCCTGGTCATCTGGAAAGATGGCAATCTACTTGTACCCAAAATATCCATCAAGAAAATAAAAGTATTTATTCCCTGCTAACTTCTCTAGCATTTAATCAATAAATGGCAAAGGGAGGTGGTCTTTTTGGGTAGTGGTGTTAAGGTAGCGGTAGTCTATGCACACCCTCCAGCCTGTTGTGGGTCTTGTGGTGACTTTCTCTCCTTTTGCATTTGTCTCAACAGTGAATTCTGCCTTCTTAGGCACCACGTGAATAGGACTGACCCATTTACTATCCGAAATGGGATAAATTATCTCAGCATCCAACCACTTCAAGATCTACTTCTTCACCACTTCTCAAATGTTAGGGTTTAACCGTCTCTGCATATCTCGGAAAGGATTCATGGAGTCATCCGTGTGAATGTGATGCATGTAGAGTGTCAAGTCAACCCCTTTGATATCAACTATAGTCGAAGCAATGCCTTCCTTGTGGCATTTTAGGCATTCAATTAAGGCCCCCTCTAGCATCTCAGATAAAGCAGTCGAGATGATGACAAGGAGCGTATCATTAGGGCCAAGGAAACCATATTTGAGGGACTGTGGGAGTGGTTTAAGGTTCAAGGCAGGATCTTTCTGAATCAAGGGAATTAGGTTCGATGTCCCCACCTCCGGTAGTGGATCTACCTTGATTGTTCATGGCAGGGAGAGGGCCTTGGCCTTGACACCCAGCAGCTCTTCTAATTCAAGCATAACTCCTCTATCTTCAAGAGTCGGGGTATGGTCTTTAGAGATGACCATTTGGAGGTGATCATTACACAAGAGAGCTCGTGTCATCTCCTCTACAATCTCATTGATCACCTCGATTTGGGAATAATCTTCCAATCTGGGTTGTTTACAGGCATCAAACACATTTAATCGGATTTCCAGCTCCCGAAGCCCATCTTGAGCACCCCTGATTTGCAATTGATGGAAGCATTGGCAGAGGCCAGAAAGGGATGCCCTAAGATAATCGAAGGTCTAGTGGGCATGTTGGATGCGTTAGTATCCAATATTAGAAAATCAACAAGAAAGTTCTCCACTCTCACCAGGACATCTTCTTACAGCCCATGTGGTGTCTTGGGTGTTCTATCAGCTACTTGGAGGATAACAGGATTAGGCTTTAATTCACCTCCTCCTAATAGCTTATAGATCGAGCTCGGCAACGTATTAACCCCCACACCCAGATCGAGGAGAGTCTCATCAATGCGTTGGTCTCCAATGACCATAGAATATATGGGGCTCCTGAGTCCTTCACTTTGGGGGTGTACCTTGTTGTAGGACTGAGCTGACTAGGTCAAGCAGGACGACCTTAGCCTGGACCTATTTCCATGACTTTATCTTTTGCGTGCATAGGTCTGTCTGAAATCTATCATATGATGGAATCTGTTTGATAGCATCCAACAAAGGCAAGTTGATATGAACTTGCTTGAATGCCCATAATCTCATCTGTTCTATCTTTAGCTCCAGATGAGACAGCAGAAGATGCCTTAGGGGTGTATAAGTACTCAAGAAAGGGTACTCTCGACCTTTGTGTGGAGGGGTTGTCATAGCAAGATAGAGGTGGAATGGTGACAACATCCTCTAGATGGGTGATTTCAAGCAAGGAGGGGTAGAGTGGCTCTTCCTCGATGGATGTGTAAGTCAGTGTTGGGTTGGTAGGCAGGGTGACCGTAGGAGTGATTTCAAGCTTGGAACTTTCTTTTCCACTCCTCAGAATGATCAAAGCCTTAGCCTGCTCCCTTATGAAGGACCCTTTACCCCTAGGTTTCTCCTTAGATGAGCTGTGCAACTTCCCAGGATCACATTGTCTAACAGCCTCAACAAGGTGGGCAATTTGAGATTGCATTTCTTGGATTTCCTTATTTTGAGTTTGAATGAGCATACTCTGGATTTCTTGCTTGGCCTTCATCAAAGCTTTAAGGTCATCCATCTTAGAATTGTTGGGTTGAGGAGGAGGCTAGAATTGTTGTGCCTGAAAGGGTTGCGTGGGTTGGGCTCTTGAGTTCCCCAAGTTGGAAGCATCACCATGCTTCCATGAGAAATTGGGATGGTTTCTCCATCCAAGATTGTAGGTGTTTCCAAAAGGGTTGCTCCTAGGAGGTGGATGAAACCCTTGAGCAGCATTCAGGCCTGTTTGAACTAACTCAAGGAATTGATTAGCCAAGTGACACTCAACATGGCATGAAGAGTGCTTTGATAAATGGAGTATTCAGAAATAGCCCAGACCTGGGAAGCTGATTGTGGGAATGTGCCGGGGTTTGACACGAGCCTTTCAAAATTCTAGTTCAACGATTGGATTTGGAAGGATAAATTCTAAGTAGCCTCAGCTTCACTAGCTTCCACTGTCTTTTGGAGGATGGATGGTTTTCTCTCCTGATATGCTGAGGTCAAGTGGATAGAATTATCGCTCAGTGACTCAAATAATGTCCAGGTCTCATCCTCCATTTTAGCAAGAAAGGTTCTAGCACAAGCAGCATCAACTGTTTGCCTATGCCTATCAGATAGTCCAGTATAGAACCTCTCTACCAATTGCCATTTTGGTACTTGGTGATGGGGTATAACTGAATCAGGTCATTGAAGCGCTTTCACGTCTCCTAGAATTGTTCCCCTTCTAACTGTGTAAAACTCATGATTTCCCTCGTAAAGTGGTTGGTTTTGCTCATTGAGAAGTATTTCTTGAAGAATTCTCTCATAAGGCCATTCCAATCATTCACCCTCCCATCTAAGGTGTGATACCAGTGTTTTTCCTTGTCTTTAAGGGAGAAGGGAAAGAAGGTTCTCATCAGAGCTTCATCAGTAAAGTTCTGAAGTTTCACTGTGGAATAGACCTCGATGAATTCCTCTAAATGTCGATAAGGGTCCTCCCTAGTACTAGCATAAAAGGAGGGCAACAAGGATATGGTACTACCCTTGATTTCATATGGATTATCCCCTGCTGGCATTCTCAATGCTTGAGTAGGTTGGTTGGTTGGAATGAAATAATCTCTTAGAGACCTTTGTTGATTTGCTCCTAGATCAGCCATCTCCTCTCTCCTTTCTCTTTGGTGGGCTCTCCTAAGGATTCTCTCAGGCTCAGGATCAAACACTAGACTACCCTCAAGAGAGTGTCAACCAAGCCTACAATATCTACCAATCACAATTCAAGTTCTTACCAATTGAGTCTGTGCTCCCCCCAACCTAACATATTGGTCGAAAAGGGTCAAGGCAATGTCCCTCCGTTCCCACGTAAGTGGTATAGGAGGAAAGGGGCTACTTGAGATCTTGACCAATTCTATTTTGGGGAGGCTGATGTTAAATTGGTTGATATAGATCGCCAAATATGTTATTCAATTCAGTTACACGACCGAAGCCAACCTTCGAGTGCCCTAGGACCTATACCTTCAATGATACTCTCAAGTGATCTACTAAGAAGTTACCCCATGGATGAAACTAAGGGATGCAGGTAGGGCAAACCCTTCCTTTGAGGCGATGCGAATGCGGTGCCTCTTAACTATCCTTTTGTTCCTTTAAGGGGTGTCCCCCTCCTTAAAGTATGAAAACACTTGGTCACAGGATAATACCACCACCAAAAAGTGAAATAGGAGGGTTTGCATCGATAAAGAGATTGATGCCTATAGCCTTAAGGGACTGAGAATTAATGCGGTGCCTACAGTGCGTGCTTAGTGCAAGAAGTGTGCATCTCATCGAAAATTAGTTGGATTTTGTAAAGAGTTGCACACAAGTCCCTTTAATCAAATCAAATGTGATTTTACTTTTTAAGGTTGAATTTGATTGGCTGTCACAATTTCAATTAGGTGGCCACTAAATTAGGTAAATTCAATCAGTTTGGCGGTCTTGAAATTTAGTCCAAATGCAATGCAAAATTCATGTAGATAATGGATGCAATGCAAAGAAAGAGATCTAACGTAATGCATAATCACCCCTAAATGCACTCACCTAAGGGTATGCAACTCCTAAGTAGGCAACTCAATACCTTTTCCCTTTTTCTTTTAGAAGCAAGCAAGCAAAACTGAACCATTCACACCACAGATAAATAGCCCTAGTCACCAAAGAAATTAGGGACAAACCCTCGAAAACCAGCCCCGATGCTACAAGGGCAATAAGACTGAAATGTAATCAAATTAGCAACGAAGAAGAATCCCTTGTGAAAGCGAGATCTTGGTCTCCTCTTCGCGTCCTCTCTGAGTGTGGGTGCACTCAACATCGATGTCATGGCTCAGTTGCACTTGTTGTCTCAACTCGTCAGATTTCTTGCACAGAAAAATAGACAATAGTCAGATTAATGTGCATCTCAATGAATCAGAAATAAAATCACGTAAATCTATTGCATCAGTTGCCTCCTCGGCAACAATGCCATTTGATCGAGAAAATTTTATTTTTGCAAGATAATATTGAGAAAATAGTCATCGTAATTCATGTGGTGGAAAAAAGTCCCGAATAAAAATATTTATCAATGAAAACTAACCACAAAGAGTTAGGTTGTATCCATAGGAAGGAACAAGGCAATAAACTCAAATATTTTCAGTGCATTATTCAAGTACCTTGTGTGAGGCTAGTAAGATGCAAAATAGATTCGTAGATATTTTTTAGCATCAAATGAGAAAGAAAATAACTTGAATGATAATTGATGTGAGATAGAGAGAAAGAGGACACATATGCAACTTCACTCAATATATAAAATATTAAAATCCAAAATAAGAGTTTGGCAATGGCATTTAGATGTAATTTTTAATTTGTGCTTCATTGTAGAGAAACAAGGGGATCTCTTCCTGTTGCTCGTGCAAGGAAGAGGGGTGCTCATCGTCGTCAAGGAGTTCGATGGAGATATGCAAGTGGTGAGCATCAATTTCACGATGGAAATCAGGATTTTAGAGAACCCATTGTCGTAGTCGCAAAATATCGCTACCAAATAAAATTTATACCGAAAGTTGCTTTTGTTGCTTTTATCTTTTGCAATTTTTTTGGTATTTTAATTTGCAAGGGATCAGATAGACAAAATATTTATCTAACTAATCTACTTGTAGAGAGAGAGAGAGACAATCATATATATGTATAAAAAAGTGTTTACTACAATAGAGAAATTGCAACTATACTAGAAAGCAATAAAAGATAAAGGTGAGAAGAATTCCCCTCAACGGTCACTTGGAAGACGACTCGCTTTGATGATGCCCCGAACGAATGTGGTGGGAAGATGGACAAAAATGAATGGTGTCGGAGGAAGGAGGATGGGGTAGGATAGCGTTGCAATTAGGATCTACTTCCGAAAGGTGGTGAGAGGACGACACGAGATGCTCCACGAAAGGGGGTGAGAAGCAGGAAAAATATTTGATTTTCTACTCTAGAAGAGCTTCCTGGGCTTGGGATAAGCTTTCTCTAGAGCCTTGGAGGTGGTGAGGGAGAGAAAGGAAGAAATGAAGATAAATGGGAGGGGTATGGGTCCTTTAATAGTGGAGAGGAGGCAAAATGAAGTCACGACCAACAGCGACAATTACAATCATCGCTAAAGCTCCGTTGCAAATGTCGCTATAGGCCCAACTTACTCTCGCACATGCACGTGTAGGGCACGTGCACTGCTGTCATCGCGAGGTTGAATCTCCACTATCAAATCTTCATCGGAGGGCTGTGGATCACGTGGGCATCACGCTCTTGAAATCACGTCGGATGGCACGTGGGATCGCACATTATCGCTCGGGCGTATTCACAACCATCCGTGCATCCATGTGGATGTATACACTCCATCGATCGTCGATCGCACAATTAAATTTGGGCGTGCCTCACTGTTGAAGAGGATTGAAAGCATTGGAGGAGTCGAACCCACACCACAGGTCTGCAAGTAGCGATCTCGACCAACGTGTTGTGGCTGCAGATGGTCAAATGGGCATTCTGATGGTCACAAGCTCTCGACTATTGGATCTTGATCCAACGGTCGAGATCTCTCTATAGAGTTGACGGGTGTGGCTACAATGGATCTCAACCGTTGGATTAAGATCCAATGGCTAGGATTGCTCGGCGTGGATGTTCTTGAGATACTGTGGCCAGGGTTGGGTGGCCTAGATGGCGTCACATGGCGCCATCATAGCTACCCATCTTTTTAGTTTGTAGGTGGCACTACGGAGATCGGATTGGATCTATTTTTGTGTTGTTATGCTACGATCGTTGATTTGGATCCATTTGTACGATTAGATTTGTCGTTTGAAGCTTCGAGTTGCATCACTTAGCCCTTGGCTTGATCTTCCTCGAACTGCACAATGTGCTACAGGACTCCAGTCAAGATGATTTTGGAGGCGTTGGCCTCCGATAGTCTTCCTGATCAGATCTGTACGATCGAATCGTCAATCTGAGGCCCTGAAATAAATCTCTCTCTCCTGGCCATAAAAGAATGCAAATTAACCTAAAATTTATACAAACTATTCTAAATGCAGAATGATGCATGCTATGCAATATTTATAATATGGAACGCATCTCTAAGCTTAGGAACATGCATAAATAGGCATTTTAACCTAAATGGATGTGTATACAGCATACCCCCATGCTCATCTTTTGCTAATTCCTAGCAAAATCAAACTTAATGCTATGTATAAAAGTAGAATTAGGACTTGATTGCTTAAGGCATTAGTTGTTTATTAAGAAAAGGAAATTTCAACTAAGGTCCTAAACTACGAAGACTCAACAGTACCTAAGTACCTGCCAAAATGCAGACCGCCCAAGTCCTTGCCTTATTTTGAAAAGGGAAGATACATTTTTTTTCTTTTTTTTTTTTGCTTTTCTCATTTTTTGGATTTTTGAGTTTAGAGTTTCGGAACAGCTTTCTATGGCTACACAACCCACTTAAGACTCAAAAATAACTTCAAGTTCTAAGCATCTTAATGTGAAAAAGTGATAGACTCACTAGATGGCCGTTAAAATAGACTTTAGGTTTCTACAACCCTAGGTGACCTAAAAATTCTGCCTCTAGGTTTATCTTTCCAATCAGTAGCTTTCTCTCTACTTGTTTTAATTTTTTTATGGGGCTAACACAAGGACGAACCCAGTGTATATCTCCCCGGCTTATTCTACTTCACCCCTTCTTCCCTAGGTGTTTTTGGGAATTATTTGTGCATTTTTGTGAGCTGGGCTCTAGACAACCGGCTAATGGGTTGTTACCCATGCGGTGAAGTGTAGCTTTATTTATGTTTCTCCCTTTTTATTATTTCCTTTTTTTTTCTTTTTGAGTATATATATATATTTTGAGTAGGTGGCTTCCCTAATCTAAGATTTACTTAAAGGCAATTTAATGAGTATGGTCATGTAGCTAGGCTCTGGATAACCGACCAATGGGCTGTTTCCCAAGATGACTTACTAGCCAGACTACCCTATAAAGTTCATTAGCTACCTAATTTCCATAATAATCGTCGAAAAGTGGGTCAGTGCAAATAGTGTGTAGATGCTTTAGACTCAAAATCCCCTTGAATCAGAGGGTGGGTTGATTAGTCATGTACTTATCATCCCAATTATTAGACAAATTAAAGTAGAATTAATGTGGCAAGGACTCGAGAATAGGTCCACATTTTAGTGGACACCCAGATTGATTAAACCTGAAGACTTGAAGAGTCTAAGTGTTTAGGGCTTAAAGTATCGTCTCCTAAAGTTAACAACTCTTAATGCCTAAGTTTCCTTCCCTTAATTCTAATTTTTTTGTATTTTTGAATTTTGATTTTTTTTAAGAAAATAGAAGAATTTTCATGAAGCTAACAAAATAATCTTAGGATTAATTATCCACCCCCTATGCCTAAATGATGCAATGTCGTCATTCTAAAAATAGAGACATGAAAATGGCAGAGTAAATAGAATATTGCCTAAATTTCATGGAAATCCTGTTAGCTCCCTAGAGAACGTAGAATATACACATGTGCTTAGTTTATTGCCTTTATCTAGGCATAATATACAAACAAAGAAGAAATTAAGAATTCACAAGTGCGAGTTAGGATCAAAATTAAAAGATTGAACCTCAAACCCACCAGAAGAAGATGTCCATAGATGTGGACCAAGTTGTCGTGAAGACCCATGCCCAGGGTCGTGTGGTTCTAAGGTTCTGGATGAGGATTACCTAGAACCAGAGATTATTGTGCTTGCAGGGTCAGGCCTGCGATTTTGTGGTGTGCAACCCAAGTATAAAATGTTAGACAATGCGTAGGCCTAAATCATTGGGCCTGTTTGACCATGTGGAATTTGGTTCAACAATATAATCAATTATGTTATGCTTGGGCTGCACATCCCTAGAATCAAGATTATCGTAAGGGTCTTGATAGAAAGTAGGCGATTTAAGGCAAATAGGAACCCTTAAATCCATACTCCTATCTTCCCCGGAGTTAACTTCCCAAATATTAATTTCCAAATTCCTATCCTCCAAGTTCAGGTGTTCGATTTCCAGGACCTCTAGCATATTATTCACCCCATGTGATTTACCCAAGTCCAAAAATTGTGGCTGAATCAAAATTGACTTGGGTAAATTGATTTCAAAAATATCATCATTCAGTTCCTTGGGGTGTGGTTGAGGAATAGGGCTATTGATTGAATCATCCAATAAATTTGGATTTGATTCCTCCATGTCAACCCCAATAGGATCAATTT
Organism: Thalassia testudinum; assembly: GCA_037157565.1. Taxonomy (NCBI): domain Eukaryota; kingdom Viridiplantae; phylum Streptophyta; class Magnoliopsida; order Alismatales; family Hydrocharitaceae; genus Thalassia; species Thalassia testudinum. The sequence continues at coordinate 12,804,139 of JAZHRO010000062.1, read as the reverse complement.
CCTCAATTATAGGGCCATCAAATGATTGATCAGGTTCCTTTGGCCCATTTGTCTCACTAAAATCATCTTCATTAGGCTCAAGTGAGACTTCACCTAAAGATTCTTCACCCTCAAAGTCAAAGAATTCTTGAACCTCATTTACATATGTCTCAAAATTATGTCATTTCCTTGTCCATGGAGACATTTTTCCTCACTCCCTAGCTCGGGGATCTCGGGTGAGAAGGTCGGTTCATCCTCAATGGGTTGCTCTAGATCAACCTGGTCATCCCCGGTCTCATAAAATGTTTCTCTCCTAACAGGTGCCTGAGCGGTTTCTAACATCACTACTAGAAAATAAGGTTTAGTCACGGTTATTTGATCACGGTTTTAAAACTATGACCAAAACTAACTTATGGTCACGGTTCACCTAAAACCGTGACTAAAGAAATTAGGGAATATTATTTTCCTACTTATATTTCCGTCACGGTTTTAAAAACCATCACCAAAGCCTATGATCAGGGTTCCACTTGAAACCCTGACCATAGGGGCTTTGGTACCAAAAGAAATTTTCCTTGCATCACTTTTTCCCTAAACCCTGCTCCCCAACACACACGACTCCCTCCTCGAGCAATGGTCCCTCTCCCTCGACCCCTCCTCCCTCAAATCACCCCTCCTCCTCCTCCTCAGCAACAACAACTGAAGCCAAGACCTACAAGAAGACTCTCCTCAGATCCATCTACTCCCTCCTCTGCTTCCTCCTAGCCCACAAGGCCTCCCGCATGCTCCTCTCCCCTAACTACACCTACAACTTCTCCCTCACCTTCACCCTCTCCTCCTTCGCTGAGCCCCTCCTCTCCTGCTCCTCCTCCAAGGATGACATGGACACCTTCTCCTTCTCCCCCATTGACACTCCTCTCAGTTAGCTCTCCACCTCCATCTCCTACCACTCGACCCTCAATGCCTTCCGCCTTGACTCCTCCCCACTCCTACTGCCTCGCATCATCTTCGACTACGTCGACTCCCTCGCCGCCAATCCCTCTTGAACCTTCCCCTCCTCCATCTCCTTTCCCCCATCCTCCGACCGCCCCCCTCCCATCCTTACCTACCCCCATAGCTGGACAAGCCCCCCTCTCCCACTGCCCCCTCGACACCTCCCCTATGGATCACCCCCACCACCTTATCTATAGGACCAGGTCATTGGGTGGCGAAAAGAGGGGGGAGGAGGGCAATGCACTGTCATCGCCGTTCTCCTTGACGCCAACCCCATCCCCTCGATGCTTCAATAGCCCCTTGGGGAGTAAATTTATTGTTTACTTTCTTTACTGATAGCTAGAATTAAGGGCCATATAGAGGGAGGAGTTTAGGTTCTGTCTTGTAATTCTATAGAAATTGGACATCTGACACCTTCTCTGGATGTCCAATATTCTAGTAGAAGGGAGGATGGGGTGAAGGCAGGCGGAGGGCGATCAATGCTGGGCGGAGGGCGGCAATGGGGCAGAGCCGTCCAGGGCTGGAGCAGAAGGTGAATGGAGGATGTGGAGATCGAGGGCTTGGAGGAGAAGGGAGCGGATTTGGCAAGAGAGTTTCCTTAGGTCGTCTGAAAATGCTCGAAGACATACCTGGAGGAGAAAGAATGGAGAGGTTCTTTGCTTCAGATGCAGACGAAGGGGGCATGTGGCAGCGATTTGTAAAAACCCCCTGATTTGCTTGGAATGCAGGAGTGAAGGACACAAGCATGAGTCGTGCCCTAGGAGGATTTCTTGGCGATCTCAGAGGGCAGTCTCACATCCTGTCTAGAGGGTCAAGAATGAAGCTCGTCCGCCGCCACCGCCGCCGACATTGGGTAGCCACACAATTGAAGTTGAGATCCCATCTTCGGAGGAGATCTCGACTGCAGAGATCACACTGAGAGGTGGTTTGATTGGAGAGATCATGGCAGGCAGGCCATTGATTGCAATGATTCAGAACCTGGTATGTTCCCTGGATCTTTTATCTGTGGGCTGGAAGGTAGCCATGTTATCCCAATCTCACTTCTTGGTGTATGGTTTGGGTATGCTAGATGTGGAACGATTGAGGTTTCGCTCAAGTATTTTTGAAGAAGTCAGTGTGATTTGGAGAATGGTCTCCCCATTTGATGGGGCTCTGTCTGAGCGCCCCCCACAAAGAGTGACCTCCAGGAGGATTCTCCTTGAGATCTATGGTTTTCCATTGCACCTGTGGCTAAAGGGGGTTGTCTCTAAAATGTTAGCAGGTTTTGCATCAATCTGTGATGGTTCTGAAGTTTTGATTGGAGAGGGGGATATTAGGTCTCTAAAAGTCGAAGTGGAAGTTACAAATGCTGGCTCAATTCCTGATTCGATCACAGTCAGATGTGGCGGCACTTCTTGGCTTATTAGACTTGCTGTTCTTGGACAGGTGTCTGGGAAGGCTGAATGTGGTCAATATAAGTCATCTGAGAATAAACTGAAGTCTGGAACCAACAGTGAGGAGAGAAATCAGAGTGATAGTTGTGGACGCACTCCTCCTGCTGATGATCCTGGAACCAAAAAGAGGAAGGACTGTCACTGTGCCATGGCTGAGGAACATCAGATGGAAGATGATGTTTCTGCTGCTGATAGCAGACAAGCCATGATAGTCAAAGAGGACTGCTGAGACTCCAATGGCAGATTCTGAGATGAACTATAGTATGGAAGTGGGCAGGACAGGGAAGGATTTGTTGATTAAAGAGCCAGTCCAGATGCAACTTGCTATTCCTGCTGACTTGCAGTATGGCAGTGGTTCCAATAAAAAAAGAGGTGTGGGTAGATCTCCATACATGTTGAGAAGGAGAAGGAAGGAGTCCTTGCCTCCTATTGAGGAGCAAAGTATTGCTAATTCCATTATGGTTGAATATGTGGGCTGCAAGGCCAATGGGGATCTCTCTAATGAGAAATGAGAGTTTTGTCTTGGAATGTGCGTGGGCTACGCAGCAAACAGAGAAGGGCCTCATTGTGTAGATATCTCTCTGAGTGGGAGATAGACTGTGCTCTTATACAAGAGACTCACTTGGAGAGGGAAAATGGTCAAGAATGAGAATGTTTTAAGCAATTGGGCTGTAATGATATTGCAGCTAAGGGTGCTACTGGTCGGTCTAGAGGACTAGCTTTTTGGTAGAGAAAATTTTCCATGTCAGTAACTGAAATTATTCGTGATAGGTTTTTAATTTCTTGCAGATGTCAATCTCCTCAAGGAGATATGGAATGGTTTATGTCTTGCATATATGGTCCTTGTGTGGCAGCAGATAGAGTTGGCTTATGGGAGGAACTCTATGCAATGCATCAAAGAGTGCAAGAGGCCCCATGGTTGTTAGGGGGTGATTTCAATTGCTATCTTTCTGGTGATGATAATCCAGATGGGAGAGTGGATAGTTCTACAGCTGGCTTCCAATTGGCTGTGCAGAACATGGGCTTGACTGAATATCCCATCAGTGGTGTGGAGTATACTTGGAGGAATGGCAGTGGGCAGCTTTCCAAATTGGACAGATTCTTTGGCAGTCCTAGTTTGTTAGAGAGATATCAACTATCAGCTGTGTTGAGCCTTGATAGGCCGTTCTCTGGTCACACACCATTGGTTTGGGACAGTGGAGTGAATGCAGACACGGGATCATACTTCAAACTCAGGAGATCTTGGCTTAGGGAAGATGGATTCATGCAAATGGTTTCTCAATGGTGGCAAAGCAAGGTTGTTCAAGGCACTGCCACACAGCAGTTTGCTTCAAAACTGGCTGGTCTGTGTGAAATGTTGAAGGAATATGGGCAGGCTGTGAATCTGATTAGAGACCAGAAGAGGAGGGAAGCCTTGACAGTCATCAAGGATTTGGATCTGAAAGAGTGTAGGCTGGCTTTGAACCAGCAGGAGCAGCAGCTGAGGCAGCAGATGCTAGCAATTGTGGGGGATGAAGATCTGAAAATAGAAATGGATTGGCGTGAAAAATCCAGACAGCTATGGCTTAAAGAGGGTGATGCGAATACAAAATTTTTTCATCTTGCGGCTAGTGCCAGAAGGAGATTCAACCTTATTTCATCTATTAAAGTTGAAGAAAGAAATATTGCCTCTATTAAGGAGATCAGATCTGAAGCAAGTAAATTTTTTAAAGAAATGTCCAAGGCTGCTCCAAGAGGCTCTTGGAGGCTGGCAGCAATGGATTTCCCTTCTGTAAATAATGAACAGAGAGACATGCTTCTGTCCCCTATTTCTGAACAAGAAGTGCTAAAAGCTATTAAAGAATTAAATAATGAAGGTGCTCCCGGTCCAGATGGATTTCAGGTGTTTTTCTACAGAGAGCTATGGAATGTGGTTAAGGAGAATGTGTTAAAGGTTATTCATGAGTTTGAATTGGACAACTCCGGATTTGAGAGGCTGAACAAATCTTATCTATTTCTATTGCCTAAGAAATCATGTGCGGAAAGTTTTTTTGATTACAAACCCATTGCGCTATCTAATTCCATCTATCTTATTATTAGTAAGATTATTGCTAACAGATTGCGGGAGGTTTTAAAGGACTTGATAATGCCTGTTCAGTCAGCTTTTCTTCCTGGGAGATCTTTACAGGAGTCATTCATTGTTGCGCAGGAGATTGTTATGGGTTGGCAAAGGAGAAAATCTAAGGCTTTCTTGTGGAAAGTTGATTTTTCCAAAGCCTATGATTCAGTCTCCTGGTCATACTTGTGGGAGATTCTTAGGAGGAAATTTCCACCCTTACTAATTCAATGGGTGAAGAGGTGCATTACGACAGCCTCTTTTTCCCCATTGATAAATGGTAAACTGTGTCGCTCTTGGATCCAACCCCAATGTGGAGTAAGGCAAGGTTGCCCTATTGCCCCTCTAATTTTTAACCTTGCTGTGGATACTTTGGCTAGATTTGCCTGTAAACTAGCAGCGGATGGTTTTATAAGGGGGTATTCATTGTCTAATCATAGGGCTCTAGCCCCTGTACTTCAATATGCTGATGATACTGTTTTTCTAGTGGAAGGGGGGAAGAGAGAAGCGCAAGCTCTGTTACATATGGTAAAAATTTTTGGAGAGGTTTCTGTCACAGATTGAATTGTAGTAAATCTTCCTTGGTCTATTTTGGGATGAATAGTGGGTTACAGAATGAGATCTCCACCATTCTTGGTACACCTGTGGTTCCACTACCGATTAAATATCTGGGTCTACGTCTGAAATGTTCTAAGATGAAGAAAGTAGATTGGTCTTTCCTCTTTGAAAAGGTAGCTACGAAATTGGAGGGCTGGAGTAGTAGATACTTATCAAAAGGGGGGAGGTATATACTACTAAATTCTGTTATCACTTCGATTCTCATCTTCTTTTTCTCTGTCCTTAGAGCTCCAAACTCTATTTGGAAAAAGCTGGAGGTGATGCGAAAAAGATTTTTTTGGAAAGGGGCCTTTTTTCAACCCTTAAAGTGGGAATCAATTTGCAAACCTAAGCAGATGGGAGGTATGGGTGTTAGATCCCTCAAAGAATTCAATGAAGCGTTACTATTGAAGTGGGCTATTCGATTGCTGCAGGGAGAAAAAAAAATATGGACAGAAATTATCCAGGACAGTTATGGGAGTACCAATGATGTGATAAATCATCTTAACCCACGTAAACTGTCCCCCTTTTGGTCTTTTGTGGTGCGTGCCCTGAAAGATAATTGGAATTTTTTCAAATCAGTTTTAGGTGATGGAAAAAGCTTCAAGTTTTGGCTGGAAAATTGGGTACATGGAGGGACGTTTAAAGACATGTTCCCCCTTACCTATGCTGTGGCTACAAATAAAAATGCAGTGGTAGCCAATTATTGGGATGTGGATTCAGAGCAGTGGTTGTTAAATAATGGTGGGTGGAATAATCATGAAACAAGATCTCATGTAGAGATTGAACGTCTCATGCAAGAGCTTGCTACTTTCAAACCCATGACTCATGAATATGATACATACAAATGGGAAGGTAATTTTTCTACTGCGGCTGCTTATGACAGGTTGATAATGTCCTCCAGGATGGCGGAAGATGAAGAAATGGGGAAAAAGCTATGGAAGTTAAAAATACCACTAAAGTTACAAAATTTCTTATGGCTCTGCAGGAGGGATGGATTGATTACTGGAGATCTGAGGCACAGAAGGATGGGGACCCCCACCCAGTTTTGTTATTTATGCGGGATGCATAATGATTCTAGCGTTCATATCTTTTCTTCATGTGCGATCACTGATTATGTATGAAGGAGAGTATGCAACGAGTCCTTACCCACTTGGGGGAATTTGTGGTGCTACCTTGTGGATGGGAATAAGCCTTATATACATATGGTGGCTGTGTTATGGGCTGTATGGAGGGCTAGAAATGAGCGTGTTTTTCAGGAGACCCCAGTGTATGTGGAAAATATTGTAAATTTATGCTGGAGTCCCATACAACATTGGGAGTCGAACTTGTAAATATTTTTTATTATCAATAATAGCTCTCCTGGTTTGCTATCGGTGATTCGATAGCATTCCTTTCTTTCTCAAAAAAAAAAAAATTAAGGGCCATATAGAAATCTTATACTTGCTTGTAGATTTCTATATTGAGATATGTTTGTAGTTAGAGATTGGGTGTATTCTTGTGTTTGCGATTGGTTATGAGAGTATCACTTATTGCAGAAGTTGTTCATGTGAACTATAGGTCTAGTAATCCTGAATTTTGACTGGAGTAAAATTTATCTGTCAAGTCTACCAAGAGAGCTTTAGGAGTTCTGTTGGACTCTGGATTTTGTGCTTTCATAGCAAATCAAGTTGATTTTGTTGTATGAGAGTTCAGATGGTGCAATTGAGATATTAAGGTCTTGTGCCAAAGAATGATCCCGATTCAGTAAAGCAGTATCGCCTGCTGGCTTTTAAGATATATGTTCCAGAAAGCATGCAGTAAAATTTTGGGATTTGCCCTCTCGACAAGAAAATTGTAACTTCTTTTCCCCTTTAATGGTGATGTTGATGTGGAAGTAATTTGGCTTGATATAAGGCTATGAATGTCATGGATTTAAGTAGCAATTTGGCTTGATTTAAGAATTTGGGAGTGTATAGCCGGTTGGAAAGCATATAGCTTGACATAGAAAGACTCTTTTTTAATATGCGATGGGGAGTTTCCTACTTGTTTTAATCTCTTCAAGTTGTTGAGTCAAATGTATTATTTTCAGCGACTGCAACTTCGTCTTAATCAATAGTTCAATGGAAGCTGACTAATGTAGGGATCTTGTGCTTGTGACACTCATAGTTGTATTGTATGATTTTCTTATGCAAATTCTGCTTGAGAATATGCATATACAGTTAGATTTGACTTTTTGCCATTCTTTCTCTCTCTTTTGACCTTCATGAGTAGCTTGGTTGCTTTTTCCACTTAATTGTATTGGATGCCAATTCCTTTTAATGTAGTAAATGTATAAGGAATTTTCTTATGGTATATCATAACTAGTATAACTTTTACTAGATAAGTTATACTATAATTTTCACCTTGTATAAGTTATGTTTAGTTGGCAACATAACTAGTATCCAGATATCCTTGTCTCAATACATCAGGAAATTATTTGTGCTTGCTGGAAAGATGGAAGGTTGAAACCTAATCAATGGGGTCTCAATAAATCAGGAAGTTATCTGATTGCGCAGCAATCATAAACACTAATTCACCTGAATTAAGGTAGAACCTAGCTAACATGGGCATTTTGCATGCATACACATCGTACTTCACATCTTGCATGAGTTATATGTTTTATACATAATAATGTGCCATTTGAGAGGTATTATTAATTGTAGGTAATCCAGAGCCGCGGATGAGTGATTCAACCTTATGGATCTATTTGAAATAACGACAGGAGTCCAACGCATCCAAGAGTGCATCAATCAGATTCCCGTAGCACCCTAGGGAGTTCGCAGAAGAAGCAGGAGACAAGGGGAAATTAAAGAATATCTGCACCTCAGATGACAAATCTAACTGTGCAGATGGATCTGGATTGACGTTCGCAGTCCGACGGTGTAGAAATCAACTAAATCAGAGGCCTACGTCATCAGATACAAGAAGATGGACGGCCACGATGGTGCCACGTGGCACCATCGTAGCCTCCCCTCATCGCACCTCAATTTGGAAGGAGAATCGCAGGCCGTTGGATCATCATCCAATGGCAGCGATCGCAACCACATGCCCGTCCTCAGCCGCATCATCAAATGAGATGAGATCTCGACCGTTGGATTCCCATCCAACGGTCGAGAGTGCGTGCCAACAAAACCACAGACGCAACCAACTTGTGGGAGTAAGCCACGCGCCTGTCCCCAGCTGCATCACTAGATGAGACAAGATCTCGATCATTGGATTCCCATCAACTGTCGAGAGCGCACGCCAACTAAACACAGACGCAACCAACTCATGGGAGTAGCACGTTGGTTAGCGCTCTCTCCACAAGATGTGTGGTGTGGGATCGAAGCACGTAGGATGTGGAATTAGGAGAAGCGGTGAGCATAGAGGGAATTCAACCGTCGAATCTCCATCGAGTAGCTCGGCAGCAAACGTGTGGCGAGAGTGGGAGAGTTGGATGCAGATGCGCGCGATGGCGCATGCGGAAACACGCGAGAGCATGCTTTAGGATTTTCAAGGAGTGAGCGAGTGTGCATTTAAGCCATTCAATCATGAGGTTCGAGTTCTTAGAAGAGGCGAGCAGCAAAGGAGAGAAAGCAGAGGGCGAGCACGGGTGAGTGGGAGCCGCGCAATCTTCATCCGAGGGCTCTCAGGCTACCACGTGGATGCACCAAATTCAACCAAGGATAAAAGAAGGATTTGAAAGGCTTAATCAGGGCCGTTGATCTCCCGATCAATGGATCTGATTAATCCAAGGCATTTGCACTGATTTAAGGGGCCAAATGCCTTCTTTACTTCCCAACAAAGCTATAAAAAGAGGCCAAAGGGCCCCCCTTTGAAGGCATTTTTCATATTCTCTTCTTTCTCCTTCAACTTTTCTTTCTTCTTCTTCCCATCTTCTCTGCATCCGTCTCTGCACCTCCGTTTGAAGCATCAATTGGGCCACCTCAATGGATTGTTGCTGCTCTTCTCAACCTCTCCGGAAGGCCACCACGAACTACCCATGGTGCCCTCGTTTTATTAGATTAGTAGTAGTTTACTTTCATGTTTTCATTCTATTACATATATATCAGATTCAATCTCTTTGTAATGTGAATGTTATTGATTGTTTCTATTCTTTAGTAATCATATTGAGAACAAGTGTATGAAATCAAAAGTGCTTTCTGCCTCCCTGTGATCAACGAAAACTCACCAAGTTTCATTAATTTATTTGCTCGAGATGTATTTTGCACTATACTACAATGTGTTAATTTTCTACGCGATCTATGCCGCAAACATTATCCATGCTTGCTGGAAAGATGCCATGCTGAAACCTAATTAATGGGGAAGGTAATAAGATGGGCAGAATTCTATGTCTTTTTTTTGAAACAGAAAGGAAAGCTATCGAATCGCCGATAGCAATCCGGGAGAGCTTTTATTAACTATATAAAGAAAAAGGTTACAAACTCAAACCCCACATATGTATGAGAGTCCAACACATATTTATAATATTATCCACACTCACTAGTCTCTCCTGAAATAATTTCTCATTTCTAGCTCTCCAAATCGACCATAACACTGCCACCATGGACACATGAGGCTTATTTGTAACTAGAAAGGAGTTCCATAGATTCTCCCACGTGGGAATTGAACCCCTATTGATGTAAACACATTTATATCGCATAAACTATCTATTTACACGTGTTCTTAGGCATAGAATTGCATCACATATTATAAATGTTGCATAGCATGCATCATCTTGCATTTAGAGTAGTCTGTATAAAATTTAGGTTAATTGTCTCCTTTTATGGCCAAGGATAGGGCAACTTGTTAATTAGGGCTTCGGACAAGATTCAACTATATGATCTGATTATGGCAACAACGGGAGTTCAATGACTACAAGATCGCTCTGACTGGACATCTGTAGCACTAGATATAGTCCAAGGAAGCCTAGAGATCAAGGGCCAAGATGGTGTTAATTCGCACCTTAGAGGACAAATTTGACCGCACGGATGGGTTTGGATCGACGATTGCAGCCTAACGATGCAAAAATTAGTCCAATCCGACACCCGTGGCATTGTCTACAACACACAAAAGATGGACGGTCAAGATGGCACCACGTGGCACCATCTCAGCTGCCCGATTGGCCCCAGGGACCCACCACTACTTTTCTTCTTCACCGACTCGATAAATCTCCACAGTTGGATGCCCATCCAACGCCTGAGAATCGGCCACGTCATCGGTCATCAATGCTTCTCCTCATCTAAAGGTAGAATCAACGCCTGATCTCGACCGTCGGATGAAGATCCAACGGCCGAGATCGGCCTTTCATAAAACCATCACCGGGCCTCAATCGCACACGTAGCGCAGCGGTTAAGGTGCTGCATCGGAAGGAGGCAAGCGTTCAAATCGTCAAATAGCCTCTCCTTCTCACGCGTGCATACGTCACCCACGACAGACCTTTAATGACTTTAACTCCGTCACTAAAGGTCCCTTAATTAATATTTTGAAGTTAAAATGTCCAAATTGCCCCCAATCCTTGCAACTATAAAAGGAGACCCCTACCCTACGAATTTCTCATCCCTTCTCTTCTTTCACCCCTTCCAAAGCTCTAAGAGCTTGTCCCAAACCCGGGATGCTCCTCTAGAGTAGAAATCATAATTTTTCCACCTTCGTCCCCCTACGTAGAGCATCCTACGGTTGACCTTTCTCTGCATTCAGGAAGCGGATCCCTCGACGATGATGATGTGCTGCTTCGTTCCCGTTCCTCCCGCTTTGTCATCCTTCTTCCTACTTCATTCCCCGTCTTCCAAGCATCGTCCCATCTAGCTCATCCTCCAAGCGATCATCGAGGAGGATACTTCTCTTTTCATTCTTTTTTCTACTTTCTAGAGTAGATTTACCACTTTCTAATACAGATTTCCCGCTCTTTAGTCGTAATGAGTAGTGTAATGAACAACTTCTGATAATGAAATCCATGTTTATTCTACATCCCTTTTGCTTTTATTTGTAATATTCTCTCTCTTTTATTTATTATTTATTAAATAGATAGCTACTTTTCAACCAGCTATTCTATTTTGTGACAAACAAAACAAACACGTATTTTTAATCAAACGCCCGCCTCCCTGTATTCGACCCGAAACTTCTTTATGGATTTTCAGTATAAATTTTATCTGTTGAATGGATTTCTTTGCGACTCGAACTACGACGACAGATTTTCGAATCTAACTCCGAACGCGCAGTTTTCCATGCTCAACACCTGCAAACCTTTCTCCAAACACAATATGCAACCTTGCAAGAAGAAAAGATGTGGTGGCTGTAGCCATTATGTAACCCACATAGCTGGTAGAACTGAGTAGGGGTGCCCATCCTCCTATGTCGCATGTCACCCGTAATCAGGCCATCCCTTCTACATAACCATGAAAATATTTGCACCTTTAATGAGACTTTCAATTTCCATAAGTTCCTCCCAATCTCATCCACCTCTGCCAATTTGGACGATCTAATGAGCCTTTTGTATGCAGCCGTTGGGGAGAAAATCGCCTCCCATCTGTAAGTATCACATTCCTCTGATTTGGGTTTGAAAGCATTTAGTTCCTGCAAGAGGCGCTGATTCTCCATCCATGTCCTGGTTTCATAACCATTCTCCTCATCAATATTTATCTACCACTTTTCAAATTCCATATCCCAATAATCATACATCACCGCATTTTTATCTGAAGCAGCCGAGTATGCAAGAGGATATCTATCCTTTAACACCCCATTTGGTGCCCATTTTTCACTCCAAAATTTGAAGCTTCTTCCATCCCCCAAGACTGAATGGAACAAATTCCAATTATCAGCCATAGCACGCACCACAGAGGCCCAAAAAGGAGAAGGCTTGGTGGGATTCAGATGACTTTTCTCATCATTTGCCACTCCATAGCTATCCTGCACAATCTCTGTCCAAGTCTTTTGTTCCCCTTGCAACAACCTAACCGCCCATTTTAAGAACAAGGCATCATTAAATTCTTTGAGAGATTTTGTTCCCATGCCACCATACTTCTTTGGAGATCACATTGTATCCCATTTAATAGCTTGTAAGAAATTACCTTGGTGAGAGGCTCCTTTCCAGAAAAATCTCTTACTCATAACATCAAGTTTCTTCCAAATTGACTTTGGAGCTCTGAGGACGGAGAAGAAGGCTGGAATAGATGTAATCACAGAATTCAGCAGTATAAGCCTCCCCCTTTTGATAAGTATCTACTACTCCAGCCTTCAAACTTCGTAGCCACCTCCTCAAAGAGAAAGTTCCAATCAATCTTCTTCATCTTTGTACACTTCAATGGTAGGCCCAAGTATCTGATTGGCAGTGAGACCACAGGCATGCCTAAGATAGAAGAGATATCACTCTGATCGTTACCATTCATGCCAAAGCAAACCAAAGATGATTTGCTTCCATTTAGCTTTAGATTTGAAATTTCTCCAAAGATGTTAACCATATAAGAGAGTGCTTGTGCTTCCCTTTTCCCTCCTATAAAAAAGACTGTGTCATCTACGTATTGAAGAATGGGGGCCAAAGCCCTTCTATTTGTCATCGAGTAGCCCCTTATCAATCCATCTTCTATCAACTTGCATGCATATCTGGCTAAAGTGTCCACAACAAAATTAAAAATCAACGAGGCCAGGGGACAGCCTTGCTGCACCCCACACTGAAGCTGAATCCAGGCTTTACAAGGTTTCCCATTTATCAAGGGGGAGTAGGAGGCAGTCGTGATAGACCGTTTCATCCACTGGATCCAAAGGGTGAGGAACTTTCTTCTTTTAAGAATTTCCCATAAGTATGACCACGAAATTGAATCATATGCTTTAGAGAAATCTACCTTTCATAGGAAGGCCTTATACTTCCTTCTATGCCAACCCGTCACCATCTCTTGAGCCATAATAATGATTCCTGTAAAGACCTCCCAGGTGAAAAAGCAGACTAAACAGGCATAATCAGGCCTTGCAAAATACCATGAATTCTATTGGCGAGGATTTTTCTAATGATTAAGTATATGGAATTCGACAGTGCAATAGGCCTATAGTCAGAGAAATATTCCGCTTCTGACTTCTTTGGTAACAAGAAGAGGTATGGTTTGTTTATCCTTTTGAAACCAGAATTTCCCTTTTCAAACTCATGTACAACCCCCATCACTTCCCCTTTAAGAACACTCCACATGTCTTTGTAAAAAAAAGACTTGAACCCCATCTAGCCCTGGAGCTCCCTCATTATTTAAATCTTTGATGGCATCCTTAACCTCCTGTTCAGTAATAGGCGCAACCAGCTTTGCAGCTTGCTCATCACTGACACATGGGAATGCAGTCGCAGCCATCCTCCACATACCTCTTGGCATAGCCTTTGATATTTCCTTGAAATAGCACACAACTTCCTTCTTGATTTCACGAGTGGAGGAGATGTTTCTCTCACCAATTTTCACAGTAGAAATGAGGTTGAATCTCCTTTGAGCACCGACAGCAAGATGAAAAAAGTCGTATTTGCATCCCCTTCCTTGATCCACAATTGTCTAGACCTCTCATGCCAATCCATCTCTTTCTTTAAATCCTCCTCAGCGATAATCTGCTGGTAATATTTCCTGGCTTCCTGATCTTGAGCGTTCAGCCCCACCGTGCTTTCCTTCATATCAAGAGCCAATGCCTCAACTCTCTTCTGCTCTCTAATAGCTGTTACTATCTATCGACATGCCCTTAGCATTATGCGCATGTCTGCCAACTTCAGTGCCAATCTTTGGGTATTAGAGCCTGCAACCTTCTTACTTTTCCATCAGCTAGACACCATATCTTTAAAGCCCTCTTCTCTAAACCATGATTTTTTGAACTTGAAGTATGAACCAACATCCACATTCACCCCACTATCCCACACAATTGGCGTATGGTTTGAAAAAGCCCTCTCGAGGCTCATGGCTGAAGATAATTGAATTTGCTCCAAGAGACTAGAGTTGCCAAAGAATTTATCCAATTTGAACATGAGCCCACTGCCATTTCTCCAAGTAAACTCAATACCACTGACCGGATATTGACTAATGCCCAGATTCTGCACAACCAGTTGGAAACCTGCCACTGCACCATCTATATTACCCCCAGGTCGGTCCCCACTTGATAAGGTATAGTTGAAATCTCCACCCACGAGCCAAGGTAGCTCTTGGAACTTCTGATGTGCTACTGTTAAGTTGTCCCATAACTCCACCCAGCTAGCTGCTGCACAAGGACCATACACACACGATACAAACCAATCCAACTCCCCCTAGTGACTCTGGCATCTACATGTAAGCATATGCCTGGACTAGTGAACTTCAGTCACTTTAAAGCTAGACTTTCTCCACCAAATAGCCATCCCACCAGATTTGCCATTTGCAGCCATCTCCACACAATCTGCTCTCCCAGACTGCCTCAGGGTGTCCCAGACAGAATTATTGCCTTCCTCTAGATATGTCTCTTGAGTAAGAGCACAATCAATATCCCACTCCATAAAATATCTGATTAAAGAAGCTCTTCTCACCTTATTGCATAACCCGCACACATTCCATGTTAAAATTCTCATCCCTTAAAAAGATGGTCCCCTTGTGCCTGGCTGTCCACATATTCAACCATGATGGACTTTGCAATGGTTTCTTCCTCAATGGGGCTCATATTTTCCTTTCTCTGCCTCCTAAGCATGTAAGGGGATCACCCAACCCCTTTCTTTTGTCCAGATCCTTTCCCAAATTTTAGATCTTCAGGAGCAGGAAGTGATAATTGATTCACATCCCTGAGTATACTTTTCCCACTACTACCTTCTATTTTTTCCTCTGTACAATTAGTGATATTACCAAGGTCCTCATGCCTTTCTTTATCACCCGTCATGACAATGTCACTCACCACCACCATCATAGTCCCCTCTGAATCCTCCTCATGGCATTCTTTCCTGTTCTTTGGCCCTGGAGCATCCTCTGATGGCTTATGACCCTCCAGTTCCACCTGTTGCATCTCCACAGGATTTTCTTTAGACATCTTAACCTGTCTCAGTTCTGAGCTTATGACTTCCTGCCCAACCACTAACACATGAGTAAGCCAAGAACTTCCTCCACATCTAAGAATAATTCTATCAGGCAGTGACCCACCTCTGAAAATTTCGGCCCCAATTTTCAGTACACATGCGTCTCCTCCCTCAATTGCAACCACTGCATCATCAAGGATAGATGCAAACCCAGCAATCATCTTAGAGACCACCCCTTTCGATCTCAGGTGCAGAGGCAGACCCTTGATGGCTAATATCACACGTCAAGTACCCATCCTCCAGCGTGGACGATCAGGGAGTGCCCCATCAAAGGAAGAGACCAGCCTCCATAACATATTAATGTTTTCAAAAATACTCAAGCGAAATCTTAGCCTCTCCACGTCTATCATCCCCAGACCAAAAATAGGAAAATGGGCCTAGGATAACACAGCAACCTTCTAGCCAGATGAGACAAGTGATAGGGAACTCACCAGTTGATGGAGCTTTTTAGCAGATGGGCTTCCAGTCGTAACCTCACCAATCAATGCACCTCTCAACATCGTCTCTGCAAATAGTATTCCTCAGAGAAGGGGATTTCCACATCAATGATGTGGCCGGCCTGTGTCGGCAGTGGGGGTAGCCGTGGCTCAGGTACCTCTTGTTTCGGGTGCTGAGGTTTCTTCCTCATATACTGAAGCTGCATCCTTGTGCACGAATTACGTTTGTGCCCTTCACCTCCACGTGCAAGGGACACAAGGGGGTTCTTGCATATTGCCGCCATATTCCATCTTCTTCTACATCTATAGCATAGGACCTCTTCATTCGTCCTCTTCCATCCCTCTCTCGACCCAAATCTGACAGTCCTGCTGACATGAGACGGCCATCTCCTCTCCATTCTCCTCTAATTCTTCGATCTCCATGTCTTCCAGTCACCCTCATCCCCAGCCCTAGTCGTGCCCTAGACATCACCACCCGCCGCCCTTCGTCCTTCTCTCTCCATCCTCCAACTGGCATAGTTAAATATCATTTATTACCAAATTCGAATCTATCTTTAAACATTAAATGGAATAAATAGGTAGAAACTCTCTTTTAATCAACTGGTAGAAGTCTTATCTTGTGGTAGTAGGTAGATGGATGTACAACCTTTGCAAAGTCAAGAATATTCCAGTAGTCACAGTTATAGTTTGACTTTGTTGACCATATAAGGTAGCTTTTAACAATTAAAAAGAAAGAGTAATGTAGTAATCAGATTGAGGAAGAACAATGGAGAATTCTTGTTATTGATGAAAAGAAATCAACCCCTCTTTATATTAAGAGAGGAGATAACAATAGCAATGAAAGATTAGCAAAGCATATATGCTTAATTATGAAATATTTAATTTTAATTATGAAAGATTTAGTAAAGCATTGCCATAAAGTAGATGAATGTCTAGGTCCCTAAATACCCAGTTAGCATGTTTAGAGCCAAAAACACTCTGGTACATTATCTTGATTGCTAGCATATGGTTAACTAGCCTAGCAGTCAAATGGGCCCTTTCGTATGTGATGGGAACCGTTGGTAAAAAATAAGACTATTGGGACATCTTTATGGAATTTATATGCAGTTTATTTTGGATCTATAGCTTCCCACAAAATTAATAAGGTTGCCCTGCAAAAGGACATGAAGCCATCTTTACATTATTTGCATATTATAGAAATGGTTCGCCTAGTTCTGGTTGGTACCTAGCTTATAGCCTATTTCTCACTTACTTAAGTGTTATTATGATACTATAAATCCTAATGCCAATCACTAAGTTGACCTGACATGCTAGCCAGTTAAGCATTCCCCTATATTGAGCTACGGAATTGCCTATGAAAATTTAAATGATTACGCTGCATGACGATTGTTTGGGAGACGATCGTATGTTTTGGGTATATTCAGGACATTTGGAAGGCTTTCACGATGGCTATGTCATTATCATCAACACCATAGTATTGGAGTTAATTTGGTTTCATTTTGGAAGGATAGGTATATATTTTCTTTTCAATTTTGTTTGCATTTACGTAAACAATTCTTATCTTGTAGGTTGTAGAAAGCAAAATACAGGAGGCTAAGTCGAAGAAAGATACTCTCAAGGTTCATGCATAATTTGCAAAGCTAGTTACCTTCATACTGAACTTAATGTTATAAAACCATTTGCAAGAGATTGTTCTCATCATCTCCTATATTTTTCGTTGGCTAATGGCTAGCTTGATGGATGATTTAGGACCACAACAAAAGTAAATGGAATGATAGGGTGTGTCGACACAAGCAGTGCACTCTCAATATTTGAAAAGATGAAAGAAAATGGTAGGTTTTTGGTTATACCTCAAAACAATTTGTTGAATTATAAGCCTTTCCAAGTTGATAGCATCTCAAAGCCTTAAACGAGGTTTTGTAGTGCTTAAACCAGACCATTATCTATTGCACAAAGCAATAACGGGCTTATCATTTTGTTGGTGGATCTTATCCTAAACCTCCATGAAAATAACTTGTGATGGATTTTAAAAGTTCTAGGCATGCATCTTTAAACTTGAAAATGATGCTTTGTGGATCCTTTTTCAAGAAGAATAATTAAGTGTATTGCTGGTTTTGCCAGTTCTGGCCATGGAGTCCCAAGCAAAGGCTCTTAATTAGTTGCTTGCAGATGAGCTTGAAGGAAAGGTAATTTTGTCATTTCGCAACACAACCATTTTGTTCTTTCCTTTGTCATTCTGGTAATTCTTTGCCTTGTAGTTTACACTACTAGAGACTTCATCAGTGGACGACGATCTCGCAAGTCTAAAAAGAGAGCTCTCAGGAGGTTCACCGGTATAGTTTTTTCTTCTTACCTAGTAGTTTCATATCTGACTATTTTGTGAAATAGAAGATTCTAGTTTCCCTTTGTCCTTTTCCCTTGACTGAGTGTAGCAAAGTACCAAGATGCATGTGCAGTAAGCAGTATATCCTGCTCTGACCAACCGTGCTTGTTTAGAGTAGAGCGTAGCATCGATTATGTCAGAACAACATTAGATTAATAAACAAAATAACTTATCCCATTATTGAGTGGGAAAAGCATTGGTTTTAGTTAGGATATGTGTTTTTTTATCTTGAGGGGTTTAGTTAGGATATAATAGTGCCCATTTTATCACCAAACAATCCATAAATTATTAAAAGCCACAATCATTCATTAGTAACCAAGCCTAATAGTTTTCCATGCCATGTTTTTTGGTCCTCTCCATCATTCTTTTTCTCTTTCTTCGGGGCAGATTTCACATAGGACTGGCCATCTAACTTGAATTTGATGATCTTGATTTGATGGATTTGCAAGCTAAGCTTATTGAGCATATGAGCCAAACTCCTACATACATACATATGACTTAAAATATATGATATTATAAACTGGATATTGCAAACTTAAGAGCTATGTATTTTCGAATGCAAAAAGAAGCAACTAAATAATAGCCGTCAACTTAGCTTAAATTGCAAACTACGTAAGTCTTATGGCATTATCTAAGGGTATGATAACTTAGATGATTCATACTTCTAATAGTTATGGAAAACACTTTTAACCATGTGCCTTTCCATGTGTTGCTTTTTCCTGATGTTAGTTCCAAATAATTTTCTTGTGGTTAAATTATTCTTTTATCCATGTGCTTGATGTTAGTTCCAATCTATTCTGGTATTTGGGTGTATCTTCATTTGGCAGGGAGCAATAGCAGAGCTAGTTGCCAAGGTTCAACATCTTCAAGATAAAATGGTCCAGGATAAGGTAGAATTCTAGAGCATCCCAGATACCAAACATATTTACATTTATTTATTTATTTGTTTCAAGAGACCTTTATTCATGGTTTATAAACCATAACCAAAGGGACTCTTTGGTGATGGTTGGTTAACTGTGACAAAAGGGACCCTTTGATCACAGTGGCCACTTTGGTGACAGTTAAGGAATCGTAACCAAAGGAACCCTTGGTTTTTCCAAGCCAAATTTTGATCATGGTTATTGATATAAATACATCTATTTAGGTTAAAATGCCTATTCATGTATGTTCCTAAGCTTAGATTTGCATTTCATGCTATAAATATTGGATAGCATGCATCATTCTGCATATAGAGTAGTTGTATATATTTTAGGTTAATTAGGTCCTTTTTATGGTCAGGAGAGAAGAAGACTTATTACAAGGCCTCGGATGGATGATTGGACCGTATGGATCTGATTAGGATGACGATCGAATTCTAATGCCTCTGAAATCGTCTAGATCGGAGAACCATAGCATCATACGAAGTCTGAGGAAGATCAATGGCTAGGGGGTAATGTGACATCTATATGGGTTTCGGATGGAAAATCCAACAGTACAGATGGATTTGGATTGATGATCGCAGTCTAGCAATGTAGGAATTATCTCGGTCTGAGCACCGTGGGACCCTCTACAAAAGAAAGAAGAATGGACGACCCAGAGCCCAACTTCGGCCAGCAGCAGCGCACTACGCATAGCCTTATCCGCACGTAGCAGCAGCATAATGCATGCCAGCGTGGGGAGCATGGGAGCGTGAAGAGCGTAGCGTGCGATGCGCGTGCCAGCATAGGATAGGTGTGGATCTTCAGCTATGCGGGCCTTTAGTGATGCTTGTAGTTGTCACTAATGGTTTGCGTGCGCCAGCAACAGGAATTGAAGGGCGGATCTTTAGCGATAGCTTCATCGACATTTATGGATGTCAGTAATGACCCAGATGCGAATTTGTTCTTCCTCCTCTACTATAAAAGGACCTACCCACCACCATTCCAAACCATCACTTCCTTTCTTCCTCTCACCACCTCTAAGGCTCTAGAGAGAACTTGTCCCAAGCCTGGGATGCTCCTCTAGAGTAGAAAATCAAATAGTTTTCCCTCCCCTCATCCCCATTCGTGGAGCATCCTGTGGCCGTCCTCTCACTGCCTTTCAGGAAGAAGATCCTTGCCGCAATGCCGTCCTGCCCCATCCTCCGTCCTCCAGCTATGTCCTCCTTTGTTTCGCTCCTCACCACCTTCCTCCAGGTGATGTTAGAGTGAGTCATCCTCCAAGCGACCATCAAGGGGGATTTCTCTCACCTCATTCTATCTTTTCACCCTTTCATAGTATAGATTTTCCACTTTCATGGTGTAAGAAACAATTCTTCATGAATAGATGATTGTCTCTCTCTCTCTCTCTCTCTCTTTCTCCGTCTCTCCTATTTTTTTTGCAAGTAGATAAAGTTTTCATTGACCGAATCTCTTGCTGTCTAAAAATACCAAAAAAATTAGAAAAGTTAAAAACAACGAAAAACAAATAAAAGCGAAGCACAGATTTTTATAAAACCAAACGTTCGCCACCTCGTGTTCGACCCGGAACTCATTTTTTGAGTTTTGGTTATAAATTTTATCTGATAGATGCATTTTGCGAGCTACAATGATGGGTCCTCCGAACCCTGATTTTAATTTGTGAAGCGTGCCTCCATCATTTTGGCACCGTTGTTGGGGAGGCAATGCTCTTTGTTTTTTTTTCCCATGTTTTTTCTGCCCTAACTTTTATATCACTTTTTCTCTAATCTTACTGTGATTGCAGGTACTCTTCTGAGGTGGGCCAAAGCAGTTAGATCGGAGAAAAGTGCGGATGAAGGTTTTGTAAGTGTCCCCCACACCACCCCCACCTTAGTTTTCATTCCATAACCTAATAACTCAAACCCAAATCAACTTAGGTGCTTTTTATAAACCCTAGGATAGATTTGGTTGTTTGTTTGCCACCTCCACTCACCTTGCCATCCACATAAATAAAAAAAATAAAAAAAGTGTTATCTGATTGTGGGATTTTTCAAAGGAGACACACCTTAACACCCACAACTCTCGAATTAAGGCGCACCACTCCACTTTGATTCTACCACTTAACCAGGATCTAACCTGTGGACTCGGTACACTTCAACTCAAAACACATAAGTGAGTAGAAATCTAATTAGGCTAAGACATTGTGTGCCTTAATCTGTGATGCGAACAGGCTAATTGATTGATTTGTTTGGGCTACATCACTCAAATTAAATGCGATTCATCAGTAGCTTGCCACTTAGTGTTGATTCTTAGGGCTGAACCAGGCACTCCACATTATTTTTTATTTTTAAAGAAACATATCATCACCTGTGTTTTCAAAACTTGGAGTGTTCTACTAAACCTTGATTGAATATACCTAAGAGTAAACCCTAAAAGCTACTAAACAAGGTTAAACCCTAAAAGACACATCATCAAATAACCTTGTTTGCAAACCTCGGTTGTGCACGCACACACATTTTAACTGATCATTAAGGGCACAACCCATCTAAAGGGCCCATCACATTCCAAGAGCACAATCATCCCAAGCCTAATTAAAACTAAGTAGACGTTGGCCTTAAGGATTGATTCGCTCTTCGAGGCTCAGACTGAGATTTTTTTTTATTAATCTGCTTCTGCTGGTCCATATGATGTCTAGCTAGGGGAGTAGCGTCAAACAATTACCGCTGGGGGGTACACTACGAACCGGAGGCACAAGCCAAAGGAAGAGCCTTCTCCCCAGTCCCTCCTAACTGGTTGGATTGATGGGATAAAAGTAGACTAAATTGTTTCTAATCTCAAGACGGGTCCTGGGAGTCTATAGGTCTTTAGGCTAATCCACCTAAGGACAGGGTTGATTGATTGTACTGTAGGGCACCTTTCTATCTTCTGATTTCCCTCCTTATTTCACCATGTACCCTTCCACATCTTACACATGTTTCCAATCCTATCCTCCTACCACCACTTATCCCCAAGATGATTACTATCCCAACTTGACTTGTAATTACGCATCCACTAGTTGGGATAACTTTGATTGGGGATACGAATCCGGACCTCAATGTCCAGGGCCTAACCCTAGACAATAAGACTATGATTACTATCCTTCCCAAACCTACAATGATTATGGATGTCCATCCTTTGATGACCAAACCAACCCGATCAAAAATTAGGAAGGATATAATGATTATAACACCTACCCTCCCTAGTATTCCACTAAATATAAGTTGCCACAATTCTTTGAACAACCTAGAATGGCCTGCTTTCAGGGAGGGACCCGAGAACCTCAACATCTTGACTCCCCTAGATTTAACCCAAACCCACCCAAACCTTAATCGAACTAGTCGGTTCAGGTGAACCAGATCTAGGATAGGGTGTTGGCTAATTTGAGGAACACTATACAATCTATAGAAGCTCAGCCAACACCATGCACCGAACCACTGGAGCCTATGATCAAAATGATTGATGAACTTAATAGTTCTTTATAGGATTTGCTCCAAAGTGTTAGGGATAGGGACCTGGGTGAGTTTTTTCTTGAGAAATTGTCGAGGTTGAGGATCAAATTTGTTGTTGCCCTAGTCAAATCTTGAGATGATTCTTAAGATGAACCCCCTTCAGAAGAGCCAATGTCTGAACCTGCTCAGGCGCCTGTCGGGGGGATACATATTCTTATATTAGAGATGACCAGGTTGGGCTAGAGCAACCCTTTGAGGATGAATCGAGTTTCTCACCCGAGATCCTAGAGCCAGGGAACAACGAAAAATATGTCTCCATGGACCATGAAATAACATTTGATTTTGAGACATATATAAATGAGGATCAAGAATTCTTTTATTCTGAGGGTGAGGAATCTCTTAGACAAGTCTCACTTGAGCATAAGTAAGATGATTTTAGTGAGACAAATGGGCTTGAGGAATCTGACGAACCATTTGATAGCCTAATTATCAAAGATTTGGATTTGGTTGGAGCTAACTTGGAGGATTCGAATCCTCATTTACTAAAAGATTCAATCAATAGCCCCATTCCTCAACCACACCCCAAAGGGATTGATTTCGATTTGGAAATCATTGTACCCAAGTCAATTCTGAGTCAGCCATGATTTCTGGCCTTGGGTAAATCTTATGGGGTGAATGGTCTGCTAGAGGTCTCAGAGCCTGAGCACTTGATGTTGGAGGATAGGAATGTTGAAATGAAAATTTGGGAGGTTAATTTTGAGGGAAAAACAAGTTTGGATATAAGGGTTCCTATTGACATAAATCCATCAACTTTTTACCAGGACCCTTACGATATCTTTCACGTGCAACCCAAGCTCAAAATAATTGATTATTTTTCTGAGCTGCACTATAGATGGACACCTAATTTTAGTGAATCAGATCAACCCATTGTCCGACACTTTGGTCTTGGGTTTCACACCACAAAACCGCAAGCCCAGCCCCGCAAACACAATAATCTTAGGTTCTGAGTGATTTTCATCCAGACCTTAGAACCACTCGACCCTGGGGCATGGGTCTGCATCATAATCTGGTCCACGTCTGTGGACATCTTCTGTTGGTGGGTTTGAGAATCAATATTTTTATTTTGACTCTGACCCACACTTGTGAATTTTCAATTTCTTCCTTGTATGTATTTTATGCCTAGTTGAAGGCATTAAATTTAACATGTGTTTATATTTCACATTCTCTACAGAGCTGACTGGATTCCTCACGATGTTCAGGTGATATTCTGCTTACTTTGCCGTTTTCATGTTTTTGTTTTTACAATGAGGACATTGCATCATTTAGGCACAGGGGGAGGATAATCAATTCCTAAGATCATTTTGTTAACACCGAATTTCTTTTAGTTTCTTATAAAAAAAATGAAAATTCAAAAAGATAAAAAAAATAGAATTAGGAGAAGAGAACTTAGGCTTTTAGGCATTATTAACTTTAGGAAATGATACGAGAGGGCCTAAACACTTAGACTCTTTAGGTCTTCTGGTTTAATTAGCCTGGGTGTCCACTCGAATGTGATCTTACTCTCAAGTCCTCACCAATTAAAATTTATTTTAAGTTGGTAAATAAATTGGGATGATAAGTATGCGACTTATCAACCTGTCCTCTGATTTAGAGGACTTTAAGCCTAAGCATCTACACACTTTTTTTTTTGTATTGACTCACTTTTCGGCAGTTTCTTTGGAAATTGGGTAGCTAATGAACTATCTAGGGTGGTATGGCTGGCAAGTTGTCAGTGGTAACAGCTCATCGGTCAGTTGTCCAAAGCCTAGTCACAAGACCATTTTCATTGTACTATCTTTAGGTAAATCTTAGATCTGGGAAGCCACCTACTTAAAGAAAATAAATAAATAAAAAGAAAAAGAGAAAAAAAAGAAAATGGAGAAAAAAATAAAAAATAAACAAAACCACACTTCACTGCAAGAGTATGGTTGGCAAGTTACCGTGGGTAATAACCCATTAGTCGGTTCTCCAAAACCCAGGTCACAAAAAATGCACAATAATTCCCAAAACACTTAGGGAAGAAGTGGGGAAGTAGAATAAACCGGGGAGATATACACTGGGTTCGCCCTTGTGTTGACCCAATAAATAAAAGAAGTAGGGAGAAAGCTATAAGTCAAAAAGATAAACCTTTAGGCAAGGTCACCTAGGGTCGTAGAAACTCGAAGTCCATTTTAACAGTCGCCTAGTGAGTCTTTCACTATTTTCACAAGATGCCTGCACTTAGAGTCCTTTTCGAGTCTTGGGTGGGTCAGGTAGCCGTAAAAAGTTATCTTGAAACTCTCAAACTCCAAAAGTACAAAAAAATTAGAAAAGAAGAAAAATAAAAAAAAAGCATCTTCCCTTTTCAAAAATAAGGCAAAGACTTGGGCGGTCTGCATTTTGGCAGGCACCCAGGTATTGTTGAGTTTTCGTTGTTTAGGTCCTTAGTTGAAATTTTCTATTTTTAATAAATGACTTAGGCCTAAGTGATCTAATCCTAATTTTGATTTTATACATAGCATGTAGTTTAATTTTGCTAGGGACAAGCAAAAGATAGGCATGGGGGTATGATACGACACATCTATTTAGGTTAAAATGCCTATTCATGCATGTTCCTAGGCTTAGATTTGCATTTCATGTTATAAATATTGCATAGCATGCATCATTCTGCATTTAGAGTAGTTGTATATATTTTAGGTTAATTAGGTAATTTTTATGGTCAAGAGAGAAGAAGACTTATTTCAGGGCCTCAGATGGATGATCGGACCGTACAGATTTGATTAAATCGACGATTAGAGTCTAACGCCTCTGAAAAATCAAGATCGGAGAACCGTAGCATCATACGAAATGGGAGGAAGATCAACGGCCAAGGGGCAATGCGACATCCATATAGGCTTCGAATGGAAAATTTGATCTGATCATACGAATGGATCTAGATCGATGATCGCAGTCCAGCAGCGCGGGAATCATCTCTATCTGAGCACCATGGCACCCTCCACAAAAGAAAGAAGAATGGACGGCCTAGATGGTTCCATGTGGCACCATCCAGGCCACCCAAACGCCAGCCAATAGCAGTGCGCCACGCACAACTGCAGCGCGCGCAGCAGCAATGCAGCGCATGCCAGCACACGTGTGCGCATGGCGCAAGGAGCACGGGCATGTGAAGCACGCAGTGCGTAATGTGTGCGCTAGCAGAGCGGGTGACAGCGGAGGATAGGCACTGATCTTAAACGACGTGGGCCTTTAGTGATGCTTGCAGCTGTCACTATTGGTCTTCACGAACTAGCAAAAGGAATTGAAGGGCAGATCTTCAACGACAACTGCAGCGACGTTTACGGACATCAGTAATAACCCAGATGCAAATTTGTTCTTCCTCCTCCACTATAAAAGGACCTACCCACCACCATTCCAGACCATCTCTTCCTTTCTTCCTCTCACCACCTCCAAGGCTCTAAAGGGAGCTTGTCCCAAGCCTAGGATGCTCCTCTAGTGTAGAAAGCCAAATAGTTTTCCCTCCCCTCATCCCGATTCGTGGAGCATCCCGTGGTCATCCTCTCACCACCCTTTGAGAAGAAGATCCTCACCGTGATGCCGTCCTGCCCATCCTTCGTCCTCCAGCTACGTCCTCCTTTGTCCCTCTTCTCACCACCTTCCTCCAGGCGACATTAGAGTGAGTCATCCTCCGAGCGACCGTCGAGGGGGAATTCTCTCACCTCATTCTATCTTTTTACGCTTTCGTAGTGTAGATTTTCCGCTTTCATTGTGTAACAAACAATTCTTCATGAATAGATGATTACTTCTCTCTCTCTCTTTCTCCGTCTCTCTTATTTTTTTTGCAAGTATATAAAGTTTTCAACGACTGAATCTCTTGCTTGCTAAAAATAACAAAAAAATTAGAAAAGATAAAAACAACCAAAAACAAATAAAAGCGAAGTGCGAATTTCTATAAAACCAACGTTCGCCTCCCCGTGTTCGACCCGGGACTCACTTTTTAAGTTTTGATTATAAATTTTATCTGATAGACGCATTTTGCGAGCTACGACGATGGGTCCTCCGAAACCCGATTTTAATTCGCGAAGCGCACCCCCATTTGTTATTAACCGTGACCAAAGCTCTTTCTTTGGTCACGATTTTACAACAGTGACTAGAAGTCTTTAGTCATAGTTTATAACCATGACCAAAACTCTTGAACCTAGCTAACGGTGGGGGCTTTGGTCATGTTTTTAGGTGGAACCATGACCAAAGCTCTCCAACATTGGCAACGATTTTGGGTGGAATCGTCACTAAAGCCATTAGTCATGGTTTTGGCTGCAACCATCACCAAAGACCCTTCCGCAATGCACCTTTTGGTGATGCTAATTGGTGATGGTTATAAACCCTTTGGTCATGGTTTTTAATCGTGACTAAAACCTATCTTTGTTGTACTGCATTGGCTTTCCTAAAGGGGATTCATCTTGAGAAGCATCCCAAGATTAGACTAGGGTAACCACAAATTTCATCCTCAATCTTGATAATTTTCCAAGTAAAAACTCACTCGGGCCGTTATCCTTGATATCTTGGAGCCAATCCAATAACAAACTATTCAGATCGTCAATCATTTGAATTAGGGTCTCCAATTCTTCATTGCGGGGTGTTGGCTAGGTTTCTAAAGATTGTATTGTGTTCCTCACATTGGCCAACACCCTATCTTGGACCTGATTCACCTGAATTGAATGGTTCGGTTCAAGGTTGGGTGGGTTTGGGTTAAATGTTAGGGAGTCAAGAAATTGTGTTTCTTGAGGCCCTCCCTGATAGTAGGTCATTTTAGGTTGTTCAAAGAGGGGTGGTGACCTATATTCAGTATAATCCTGGAAAGGGTAGGAGTTGTAATCCTTATATCCTTCTTGATTGTAGATCAGGTTAGGTTGATCATCAAAGGGTGGAGATCTATAACTAGTGTAGGCGTGAGAAGGATAATAATCATAGTCTTGTTGTCCAGGGTTAGGCCCTGGACATTGAGGTCCGGAATCATATCCCCAATCAAAGTTATCCCGACTAGGAGATGGGTAATCATAAGTTGAGTTGAGATAGTAATCATCTTGAGATAGGTGGTGGTAGGAGGGTAGGATTGGAATTGTGTGTTTGGTGTGGAAGAATACATGATGAATTAGGAGGGAAAACAGAACAGAGAAAGGTGCCCTGTAGTACAATCAACCAAACCTGTCCTTATGTGGGTAGCCTAAAGACTTATCAACTCCCAGAACCCATCTTGGGATGAAAGAAATGATTTGGTCTACTTCTATTAGGTCAATCCAGCCAGCTAGAGGAAAGGGTTGGGGAAAAGGTTCTTCCTTTGGCTTGGGCCTCCAGCTCCTTTAATACCCTCCAACCGCGATCGTTTGACACTACTCCCTTAGCTAGACATTAGATGGAGCAGTAGAAGTAGATTAATCGAAAAAAATCTCAGTTGGAGTCCCAAAGAGTCAGTTAATCCTTAAGGCCAACTGATCCCATTTTTACGCGGTTTGTTAATTTAGGGTTTTAAGTCGTTGCAACTCACAAAAACGGACTCGCTTTTAAATTTACATTCATAGATAATGGGGTATCTAGGGTCATCCAAGGAGGTAAGTTTGTAAAAATTAAATCTCTTGCTTGGAAAATAAATCTCAACTTTCTTTTTGGTATTTTTGAATATATAGTTTTTATGATTTTTGAAATAAAGGCAACATGCAAGTTTTTGTTGAAAGCTAGAAAATAACTAATACGTAATTCAAGAAACCTACCCTAAGGTGACAGGTAGAGCCTCTCCCTAAGCTCACCCTAGGCACGTGGAGGCCAAGAATAATTAGGGAGAGGGAGTGAAATAATTGCTAGGCAAAATTTGTAACAAGTTATGCAACAGAAATTGAAAGAAGGCAATTTGCATTAAATCAAAATTGTGCACACAAAACCTATAGAGGAATGCTTCTACTCTACTTGAAAATACAAGAAAAATAAAACACAAATCCTCTAGATAGATGGTGAAGAAGAGGGCTTCTTGCTCCAAGCCAAGTAGCTCCTTGACTTGAAAAGACAACTCCTCCTTGGCATGAGATGCTCCTCCAAATGATGTCCTCCAAGGTGGTAGCTACCACCTTTAATTCTCCTCCTCCAAGGGTGGACGTCCACCCTAGGTTCTTCTCCTTTGCCTGGCCATCATCCTTGAAGTGGAAAGCTCCTCCTTCTTGGCGTGGAACAAGTTGAAGAAAGTGGGGAGAAGAAGGCACCAAAAGGGCTGGTGATGTGCCCCCTTAATCTTCTTCTCTACTCCTTCTTGGATGTAGGTGTAGGTGGATATAGGTAGAATAATACACTAATGGAGGATGGTTTGAATGGTGGTGGGTAGTGGTTTTTTCATAGGGTAGGATGAAGGGTTAAGGTGACTCTTGAAATGGAGGGCTAACATGGAAGGATGGAGGTGGTTAGGTGATCCTAGGGTTAAGGATGGTTGGCGCCACCTAAGGGGGGTAAGGAGGGTAGTTATGGGTGGCCAAGGGATAGCTAAAAGTGGCGCCAACCATGGAGAGGTGCCATGGGTTGGCACCAACTTCTAGAAGGGGGTTGAGGTGCATGGTGGTGATGGCTTGGAGGGGTTATGTGTAGGGTGGATATGGGGGTTGAGGTTGGCGCCAAAAGGGAGGTAGTTAGGGTCAGTTTTGGCACCAACTTTAGGTGTCTTTTGGTGGTTAGTTGAGGGGTGAAAGGTGTTGAAGAGGGTGGCTCCAACTTTTATTAGAGGTGGAGCTAGCTTAAGCAGGCTTAGGTGGACTTGGAGTCGTAGGTTATGTAGGTGGAGTTAGGGTTAGGTTTTTGGTGCCATGGAGGTGGATGCTAGCTAAGCTAAGATAAGATAAGCTAGCTTAGCTAGCTATAGAGTAGAGTAATATGCATGTGGAGCTTAGGGTTTGAGGAGAGGAGCTGAGGAGGAGAAGCCTGGAGCTAAACTGGAGCTGGCAGCTGCTGAAGAGGGTGGCATGGAGCTACTCTAGCTATCTTAGCTTGCTAGTTCTTTGCTCACTGCCAAGCCAAGCTAAAGTAAGCTGGCTTCTACCATAATGAGTTGAGGTGAGATGGGTCTGGTGCTCCCCGGGTGGATCAAGCTGGTTGAGGCAGCTAAGGTAGCTTAGCTCAACTAAGTTGAACTAAGCTGAGTCCCCACGAGCTGGACTTGAGCTTCCTGAGTTGGGATGAATTCATCTTCAGCTGGCTGGAGTTGAGTGGAGCTAGATGTAGCTAGATCTAAGCTGGGGTGAACTCCAGTCAACTCAGCTGAGCTCGCTAAAGCTCCTTGTGGACTAGTGGAAGCTGAGATGAGCTAGACTCAACTAAGTTGAGCTGGATCTGAGCTGACCTGAGCCAGGGTGAGCTAAGATGAGCTCTCTTGAGCTGCCATTCAGCTGAGATGAGCTGAATGGAGCAAGGATGAGCTAACCCTAATTCAGGTGAGCTGGATTAAGCTGAGTTCCAGCTGGTGAGAGCTTCTCCTTCACCAGTTGCCTTCCTGAGTGCTAGGGTACTAGGGATTTGGCAATCTGTTTATCCCTAACACTCACAAAAACATATTAGAAACATGATAAAAAATGCAATGGATGACTAACCTAATTTATGCCTAAATGCCACCCAAAAACCCGTTTGCGAAGTAAAATCCTAAGAGCTAGGTTTGTTTTAATGCATAAGAATGATGATAAACTGACGTTTATCACACCCCCATGCTTATCTTTTGCTAGTCTCTTAGCAAGACTTTAATTTTTTTGGAAAATGGAATTTTTTTGGGAAATCTAATTTTTTTTCAACTTTTGATGACAAAAAGATTAAGAGACCATGGTTGATCTAAACACAGGAGGCATGGGATTTGTTAAGGATAAACATCAGGATTTATTTTTGGATCCAACCATTAGACAAAACGGGATCAATATATCCTCCAGAAAATTCACAAATTAACCCCTTGTTAATTCAGATGACTTGAAATTTCTATTTTTAGGATTTTTCTGGCTCATGAATCTGATTCGCAACGTGCAAAATCCTTTAAATCCTTGTGTCCATGCTTATGAAAAGCCAACATTTATAAGGGCATGTTAATTTATTTATTATTATTATTATTAATTTTCTCCCCCATGCTTATTTTTAGCTTAGTCTTACAACAGATGTCGGGATCATCATTATCGTTACCAATCCTCGAGGGGGCTTTGGCGCTAGTACTTCAGCATAGCACTGTCCATGACACCACCTAGGAGCTCACAACACCAAAATACTATGCGGTGTAAAGGGGTGCTCTAAGCAAACTCAAGCTATTGCTCCAACACTATTGGTAGAGCACCGTCCAAGACACTTGAGCTGCTAAAAGGCGCTTTAATGCTCCATCTAAAGATATGAAATATAGATATGGAGCAGCGTCGAGGCAGTAACATGTTGGCATCGCATCCTCAAAGGAGGCATTTTCCTCCTTCTCGGTGGTGGGAACTAAAACCAATGATCTGCTTCAGACTTTTACTAAGTCCAAACAAGGGAGTTTTTCAAATTTTTAGTTGTTTTTAAGTGTTGTCTTGTGTGTGAAAATTGACATAAGAAGATCCTCAAGACATGCAAGTTTTTGTATCAGAAACTAAGCCAAATACTTTCCATATTACAAAAGTGGATCAAGTTACCTGAACTATCTTGAGTTCAGGTGGAATTTTAGAGAAGGATATTTAATCTAGTCTAAAAATAGACCTTGAAATTCTAATGATCAGATCTGCATCCTCATCCCTAGTTTGTTAAAGATTAAATCCCATTGTACCCAAAAGTGATTTTTTCAACCTTAGTCCCGATTTCAAAATTTTTCCTCAAAATGTTTTCAACATTTTTATTTTTTTAGGTATGCAAGCAGGAAAATAAAAGAAAAATGCATGTTTTTAGGTTTTGAAAATCCTAAATCGATCGTCAAATTTTAGAAACACCCCCCCATGCTTAAGATATGCAATGTCCTCATGCATTAGGAGGAAAAAGCGATCACCTTAGTGAAAGGCGATCGGATTAAGGATGGTCAAAACCTGAAAAAAAAGGAAAAGGGAAAGTAGGAAAAGAAATGATGGGTTACCTCCCATCCAGTGCTATCTTTTATGCCATTCAGCCAGGCGTGAAGGTATGCATGGAAGACGGAAAATCATGTAAATAGTTGGACACTTGGATCCCCACAAAAAATGTGTCTTCTTCTAGATCCCAAGAAAATTGATTAGAAGCAATATTGGGATCAAAATTGGATGGAAAATGATAAGTGTAGCTCGAGTCTGACCATGGTTTTAAATCAGGTTGGATGCCAAACTTGGGCGGGGTTGGTGGCAGGTCCATAAGAAAGGAATCGGGGAAGGGATGGTGAGGATTGGGTGAAGTTAGTGTGGAAAAATCGGTGCGAGAATAGTGGGTGGGTTAGGGTGATCAGGGGGTGCATCAGGAATGGATTTGGGGTCAGGACAAGTCTCCAGATCACAGATTTTGCCGACCATTGATTCCGAATCAGAGTCCTCAAAAAAATTGTGGTCTTTAAGAGTATCTATCAACATTGTCTCCTCCACCATATTGGAAATTTTTGTACCTGAGTCCTCAAAAAAGTTATCATCATGGAATCTCCTGGAGGATTTGAAAATATCTAAAGTGATAGTTTGGCCAACGCAAGTGATATCCATTTTGCTTGTGTGGCAATTGATATTTTCCTTTGCAGTGGCCAAAAAAGGGCATCCAAGGATTATTGGGGAGTCCAGTAATGATTCAGGTACCTCAATGTTAAGAACCAGAAAGATTGTAGGGAAGACACAATTTTGAACCTTAACCAAAACATCCTCGACAATCCCACGAGGTTTGATTATAGATCGGTCGGCTAATTGCAGGGTAACCTCAATGGGTTTCAATTCACCGATCTGAAAGTCTTCAAATAAAATCGTGGGAATAATATTAACTGAGGCACCAAGATCAAGGAGGGCGCGATTAAAAGTAGTATCATCAATAATTACTGAAATTAAAGGCGCCCCTGGATCTTTCATCTTAGGAGGCTCTTTCTCTGTATGACAGAGCTTAGTGTCTTCGAAAGATGCACCTATCTTAGATTTTTGGCCTGCCTTTTAGGAGTACAGATCTCCTTCAAAAATTTGGCATAGGCAGGTATATATTTGATGGCATCTAGGAGAGGAATATTGATTTGAACTTGCCCAAATAAATCCATGAGTTCTTCTGTGGTGGGCTCAGATTTCTTTTTTCTGTTGGTGGTGGGGTGGAGAGCTTGTGGGAAAGGGATAGGAATCATGTCTTCAGATTTTTGTATTTCTTTTTCTTCCTGATAGAGAGGTGGGGAGTCAATTTACACAAGGATTTCACCAGGTTTGTGTGATGGCTCAGATCAGTGGTGGTTTTCCCACTCCTCAAAGTAACTGCATGTGCAGTCGGATTATTATTTGGAGGAGGTGGGGGTCCTGTGGTTGTGGAAACCTGGGAGGCTGCTGAGGTGGTGGATTAGTAGGAGGCTGATTCGGGTAGTGTGGATTTCTACCTTGATATTGGTTCCTTTGGTGATTAGGGTTGGGCATGGGTTGGGACGGAAGGTAGGAGTAACCCCAATCTGGTTGTTCAAATTTGTGATGGTGCGGGTTAGTTTCGTCATTTTTGTTTGCATTTCTTGCAAGGTTCGCATCATCTGGGCATTGATGTCTTGTTGGGATGGCCCATGATGAAATGTTAGATTCGACCCATACCCATTAAAATGATCTAGTTGGGAAGGAACCTAATTATTCCAAGAGTAGTTCGGGTAATTTTTATAATTGGAAGAATTTTTAAAGGGATCCTAGATGGCAGAAATATTTTGAGTGGGATTAAGATCTGCATAGTTGTAATTCCCCAGTGAATCATGGGCAACCTCAGAATACTGGTAATAATCAGCAAGAGTAGTGTTGAGATTGTGCAAATTTTCTCTTCGTGGAAAGTTAGGTTGGGTTAGATGTGGATTGTGTGGAGCTTGGGTTGATGTGGCCAGTCTTTCCTCAATTTTCTTTTGATTAATATGCATCTGGTTGAGTTTTTGAGCGATCATTTGAAGATCGTCTTGGGTGACAGGGATAGATTGAGTGCCTACTTCATGAACACCAAACTGCGGGTTTTGAGTTATGCAAAATGTGTTCATGGAAGCTTGATTAAATGAGTTTTCACTCATTTCTTCAAAAAGGTCATAGGCACTTTCAACATCCTTATTTAAGAAGTTGCCGCCACACGAGGCATCAACGAAATGTCGAATTTCATCTTCTAATCCATGATAGAAGATTTGCACGAGCTGCCATAAAGGAATCTCGTGGTGCAGGCAACTTCATAAGAGATCTTGAAATCTTTCCCAAGAATCATGGAAAGTCTCACCAGATTTTTGGTGAAAGGTGGTAATAGATCTTCGCAGGGAATTAGTACGACCTATGGAAAAGAATTTCTTGAGGAAGGCACTCTTGAGCTGAGGCCATGTTGTGATGGGTTGACCAATGGTCCTGAACCAATAAGCGGCCTTATCTTTAAGAGGTAATGGAAAAAGCCGCATCAACCATATGTCCTCTTGCACATTTCGAGAACAGGTTGTTTGTGCAAGAAGAGTCAGCTCTTCAAGCTGGCTGAAAGGGTCTTCCCTAGGAAGGCCATGAAAGTGTTTAATTAGGTTCAAGGCTACAGGCTTGATCTCGAAGTCCCCTTCTTGTATGGCCACCCCTGGTCATTCCTCATAATAAGATGGATCATAAAAATCTTTTAGAGGAATAACAGGCTGTTGACGGGGTGGTGGGGTTGGCCTTTGATTGGCTAGGTTTTGGATGTTCCTAGTCAATGTTTGTTGATTGGAATTTAATTTATCAATCTGCTCAGCCATCAATTTTAAAAGATCAGGCAGAGGGTTTTGATGTTGTGTTTGGGGCAATTCAAAATTAGGGTGCTCCAAGTGTGGGAAGTTAAAGGTGGGTGGGTTTTGGGTGGAAGGGTTAAAATTAGGGTTAGTGGGGTTAGAGGTAGGATTAGAGGTGGAAGAAGCATTAGTGGACCCATTTTGTTGATTTTCCATTTTTTTAGAAGAAGAAGAAGACAGAAAAAGTGGTCTTTTTGCGCAGGGGGCGAAATCAAATGGTCCTTCCAGGTGTGGATTTTGAGACTGTCGCCCGTTCATAAAAAGAAAGAATGGGAGGGGAGGAGAAGTGAAAGAGATGAGAGAAAGTGTGCAAATCAAACAACCAAAGCTAGACCTAACTTAAGTGTGACACCCTAAAAATAAACCTAAGACTTTATCTACGTAGGAAATAAGTAATCAATAGTGAATACACATTCTGTCAACAAATCTAGCCAAGTTGCTTAAGGGGTGGTTTGGGCCCAAACATTTCCCAAGGAAAACCACAGGTGCTTGTACAAACCTGCGCCTGGTCGTTTGACATGGCCCCTCAGCCTGAACACCAGATATAGATGACAAAATTGGTATTAACTAAAGAAGACTTAAGACCTATATAGCAAGCCTAAGTTGATGAAGCCTTAGGGGTCAAGTTGCTACGGATTTTAGCTAGGTCTAGGATACTATAGTGCACACGGAATGTGGAGGGCATTAATTGGGTTGTTGCCCGGTTATTTCAATTTTTTTAGTGTGTGTGTAGGAATTAGAAAGTGGCTCCAATGAAAAGTAAGTTATCACACAATTATTGTATTTCTATCGTTTAGGATTGGATTTAACTTAGTGTATTTTTAGGGTTTTCTTTTTAAGTTTTCAAACAAGTTTGAGATTCCACAAATAAGAGGAAATCAAGTTATATGAGTGAAGGTATGTTTCCTTTTATTGTTTGTTTCTAAAAATAAAAAAAAGAAACCCTAATCCAATTGGTCCTAAGATAGAAATTTAACTACCAATGAGTTATTTTTAGGCTTTTTGTATTAAGTAGTGATCCTAACAATTCAAACAGCACCAATACTTTGAAGAGAATCAAACAAAGATTCCAGAAAATATTTTTGTAAGATTTTAGGAATTTGTTTGGTAATTGTTTTGAATTTTTACTTGTACTAGTGTCAAAGTCTAGAAATGATACCCATGGGTATTTTAGACTTTTCAGTATTACCACCGACCTCAGAAAATTTTGATGATTTTATATGATGTGTAAAATTTCACAAGGATTTCAGAAAACTAAATTTCGCAAAAATTGAATGAGTATAAAAATTCTAAAAATTCATGGACAATAGTAAAACAGGAAGATTAGAGGGTGTGACCCCTCTGCAGTCCACAAAATTTTAAAACTTAAATACAAAGCCAATTG
The DNA here is from genome assembly GCA_037157565.1 of Thalassia testudinum. NCBI lineage: Eukaryota > Viridiplantae > Streptophyta > Magnoliopsida > Alismatales > Hydrocharitaceae > Thalassia > Thalassia testudinum. The sequence goes on along the minus strand of JAZHRO010000062.1, from coordinate 12,768,468 downwards.
ATCTAAAATTTAGAACCGATGTTCTTAACTTAATTTGGAATCATTGTATGAAAGTTTATGATTTTAAGAGGCCTGTGGTGTTGGGGATTGATTTTTCAATTCCGGACAGAAATCTGGACCCGAAAAATAGAACACCAACACTAGGATTGGAGTGGTGTTTAGTGAAGCATACAAGCAAATAATGGATTTTTAAGGGCACCACTCCACTTAATTAAAGTGTTTAGGGTCCTAAAAGCCAAGTTTAATATTTTTTTGGTAGTCTTTTAGCCTAAATGTGACATGAAATGGGGAACCAAACTGAAATTGTGGGAAGAAAAGGAACTTTGAGCTTTCGCTTCTTAATTCCCGCTTTCTCGTTGTAGTTCCTGCACACACTAGAGAAAAGAAAGAGAAGGGGATGAGATCTACTTCAAGCAAGAGAAAGTAAAATTAAGCAAAGACGTGCCTCCCCAGCAACGGCACCAAAAAGTGATCGTGTTTTTGCGTGGATTGTTAATTTAGGGTTTTAAGTCGTTGCAACGCACAAAAACGAACTTGCTTTTTAATTTATATCCCTAGATAGTAGGGTATCTAAGGTTTTCCAAGGAGGCAAGTTTGCAAAAATTAAATCAATTTCTTAGAAAATAAATCTCAACTTTCTTTTTGGTATTTTTGAATATATAGTTTTTATGATTTTTGAAAGAAAGGCAACATGCAAGTTTTTGTTGAAAGTTAGAAAACAACTAATACCTAATTCAAGAAACATACCATAAGGTGACAGGTAGAGCCTCTCCCTAAGCTCACCCTAGGCACGTGGAGGCCTAGAATAATTAGGGAGAGGGAGTGAAACAATTGCTAAGCAAAATTTATAACAAGCTATGCAACAGAAATTGAAAGAAGGCAATTTGCATTAAATCAAAATTGTGCACACAAAACCTATAGAGGAATACTTCTACTCTACTTGAAAATACAAGAAAAATAAAACACAAATCCTCCATATAGATGGTGAAGAAGAGGCTTCTTGCTCCAAGCCAAGTAGCTCCTTGACTTGAAAAGACAACTCCTCCTTGGCATGAGATGCTCCTCCAAATGATGTCGTCCAAGGTGGTAGCTACCACCTTTAATTCTCCTCCTCCAAGGGTGGACGTCCACCCTAGGTTCTTCTCCTTTTCTTGGCCATCCTATTTGAAGTGGAAAGCTCCTCCTCCTTGGCATGGCACAAGTTGAAGAAATTGGGGAGAAGGCACCAAAGGGGCTGGTGATGTGCCCCCTTAATCTTCTCTACTACTTCTTCTTGGCTATAGGTGTAGGTGGGTATAGGTAGAATAATACAGTAATGGAGGATGGTTTGAATGGTGGTGGGTAGTGGTCTTTTTATAGGGTAGGATGAGGGGTTAAGGTGACTCTTTAAATGGAGGGCTAAGATGAGAGGATGGAGGTGGTTAGTTGATCCTAGGTTTAAGGATGGTTGGTGCCACCTAAGGGGTGTAAGGGGGTTAGTTATGGGTGACCAAGGGACAGGTAAAAGTGGCTCCAACCATGGAGAGGTGCCATGGGTTGGCACCAACTTCTAGGCTTCTAGAAGGGGGTTGAGGTGGATGGTGGAGATGGCTTGGAGGGGTTATCTGTAGGGTCGATATGGGGGTTGAGGTTGGCACCAAAAGGGAGGTAGTTAGAGTTGGTTTTGGTGCCAACCTTAGGTGTCTTTTGGTGGTTAGTTGAGGGGTGAAAGGTGGTGAAGAGGTGGCGCCAACTTTTAGTAGAGGTGGAGCTAGCTTAAGTAGGCTTAGGTGGACTTGGAGTGGTAGGTTATGTAGGTGGAGTTAGGGTTAGGTTTTTGGTGCCATGGAGGTGGATGCTAGCTAAGCTAAGCTAAGCTAAGCTAGCTTACCCAGCTATAGAGTAGAGGAATATGCATGTGGTGCTTAGGGTTTGAGGAGAGGAGTTGAGGAGGAGAAGCCTGGAGCTGAACTGGAGCTGGTAGCTGCTAAAGAGGGTGGCATGGAGCTACTCTAGCTAGCTTAGCTTGCTAGTTCTTTGCTAGCTGCTAAGCCAAGCTAAAGTAAGCTGGCTTCTACCATAATGAGTTGAGGTGAGCTGGGTCTGGTGCTCCCGGGGTGGAACAAGCTGGTTGAGACAACTAAGGTAGCTTAGCTCAATTAAGTTGAGCTGAGCTGAGTCCTCGGGAGCTGGTCTTGAGCTTCCTAAGCTGGGTTGAATTCATCTTCAGCTGGCTGGAGTTGAGTGGAGCTAGATATAGCTGGATTTGAGCTGGGGTGAACTCTAGTCAACTCAGCTGAGCTAGCTAGAGCTCCTTGTGGACTAGTGGGTGCTGAGATGAGCTAGACTCAACTAAGTTGAGCTGGATCTGAGCTGACCTGTGCTAGGGTGAGCTAAGATGAGCTCTCTTAAGCTGCCATTCAGTTGAGATGAGCTGAATGGAGCTAGGATGAGCTAACCCTAATTCAGGTGAGCTAAAATCCAGCTATGGTGAGCTGGATCAAGTTGAGTTCCAGCTGGTGAGGGCTTCTCCTTCACCAGTTGCCTTCCTCAGTGCTAGGGTACTAGGCATTTGGCAATCTATTTATTTCTACCACTCACAAAAACATATTAAAAGCACAATAAAAAATGCAATGCATGCCTAACCTAATTTATGCCTAAATGCAGCCTAAAAACTCATTTGCGGAGTAAAATCCTAAAAGCTAGGTTTGTTTTAGTGCATAAGAATGATGATAAACTAACGTTTATCACCAACGTCTACTCAATTTTAGTTAGGCTTGGGATGATTGTACTCTTGGAATGTGATGGGCCCTTTAGAGAGGTTGTGCCCTTAATGATCAATTAAAATGTGTGTGCCCACAACCAAGGTTTTCGAACAAGGTTATTTTATGATGCGTCATTTAGGGTTTAACCTTGTTTAGTAGCTTTTAAGGTTTAATATTTAGGTTCGTTCAATCAAGTTTAGTAGAACAGTCCAAGTTTTTGCAAGCACCGGTGATGATATATTCCTTTAAAAGTCTGAAATAATGTGGAGTGCCTGGTTAGTTCCTAAAATTTTGAACCCTAAGTGGCAAGCTACTAGATAAATCAATTTTAAATTGAGTGGTGTGACCCAAACAGTTCAAGCAATTAGCCTGTTGCACCACTTGATTAAGGCATACAAAATGTCTTAACCAAATCAGATTTCTACTCACTTATGTGTTGAGTTAAGGTGTACCGGATCCATAAGTCAGATCTCGATTAAGTGGTAGAATCAAAGTGATTGTACGCCTTAGGATGAGAATTTGTGGGTGTTGAGTGTGTCCCTTTTAGTTTAATCCCACAGAAAGAGAAGCGAATTCTTTTTGTATTTTTTCTAAATTTATGTGGATAGGTGAGGTGGGGTTAAGTGACAATCAAACAACCAAGGCTAACCTAGGATTTATGCAAGCTCCTAAGTTAATTAGGGTTTAAGTTATTAGTGTGGCGAAGTGAAATCTAGGGTGGGGGTGGTGGGATATACTTACAGAACCTTCTAACTATACTTTACTCCAATCTATTCCGCTTTGGCTCACCTTGGAAGGGTACTTGTAATTACAAAAAGAAAGGAGCAAAGTGAGCTAAAAAGTTAAGTAAGGCGGAAAACATAGGAAAAACCAAAGAGTGTTGCCACCCAGCAACGGTGCCAAAATGGTAAGCGTCAATTTTGCGATGGAAATCAAGGTTTTGGAGAACCCGTCGTCGTAGTTGCAAAATATCACTACCAAATAAAATTTATATCGAAACTTGAAGTGAGTCCCGAGACGAACACAAGGGGGTGAATGATTGGTTTGTGAAATCCGCATTTCGATTTTATTTGTTTTCGTGTTTTTATCTTTTACAATTTTTTTGGTATTTTAATAGGCAAGAGATCAGATTGACAAAATATTTATCTAACTAATCTATTTTCAGAGAGAGAAAGAGAAACAATCATATATATGTCTAAGCAAGTGTTTGCTACAATGGTGGAATTGTAGCTATACTAGAAAGCGATAAAATATAAGGGTGAGAAAAATCCCCCTTGACAGTCTCTTGGAGGAGGACTTCCTTTGATGATGCCCTGGATGAATGTGGCGGGAAGCTGCTGGACAAAGAAGAATGGTGTTGGAGGAAGGAGGACGAGGCAGGACGACGTCGTGGCAAGGATCTACTTCCGAAAGGTGGTGAGAGGACGACCATGGGATGCTCCATGAAGGGGAGTGAGAAGCAGGAAAAATATTTTATTTTCTACTCTAGAGGTGCATTTCGGGCTTGGGACAAGCTCTCTCTAGAGCCTTGAAGGTGGTAAGGGAGAGAAAGGAAGAGATAAAGAGAAATAGGAGGGGTAGGGGTCCTTTTATAGTGGAGGAGAGGAGGCAAAATGAAGTCACGGTCAACAGTGACATTTACAATCATTGCTAAAGTTCCACCCCAAATGTCGCTTCAGCCCTAGCTCACACTCTCAGATGAGTGTGCAACGCATGCGCACCACAGTCCTCACGAGGCTGAATCTCCACCGTCAGATATTCATCGGAGGGTTGTGGATCACGCGGCCATCGCACTCTTGAAATCGCGTCAATAGCATGTAAGATTATGCATTCAATCGCATGTTCCCGTGCGGGCATATCCGTGACCATCCGTGCATCTACATGGATGTACGAGCACCATCAACCACCTATCGCAAGGTCAAATTTGGGTGCGCCTTACGGCTTAAGAGGATTGAAAGCACTAGAGGAGTTGAACCTGCACCACATTCTCAACCAACGTGCTTTGGCCGTGGATCTCGATCCAACGGTCGAGATCTCATCAAGGGCTTCTCTTTAGAGTTGACGGGTGCGACTACAATGGATCTCAGTTGTTGGATTGAGATCCAACAGCTAGGATCTCTCAGCGAGGATGTGCTTAAGATACTGTGGCCGGTGTTGGGCGACCTAGATGATGCCATTGGCGCCATCATGGCCGTCCATGTTCTTTACTTTGTAAGTGGCACTACGAACATCGGATTTGGTCGATTTTCATGTCGTTAGGCTAGGATCGTTGATCCAGATCCATCTGTATGGCTAGATTTGTCGCTTGAAGCTTCGAATTGCATCACATAGTGCCTTGGCCATTGATCTTCCTAGGATTGCACAATGTGCTACAAGACTCCAATCAAGACAGTTTCAGAGGTGTTAGATTTCGATCGTCATCTTGATTAGATCCGTACAGTCGGACGATCAATTCGAGGCCCTGAAATAAATCTCCTTCTCTCCTTGCCAGAAAAGGACTCAAATTAGCCTAAAATTTATACAAACTATACTAAATGCAAAATGATGCTTGCTATGCAATATTTATACTATGGAATGCATCTCTAAGCTTAGGAACATGCATAAATAGGCATTTTAACCTAAATGGATGTGTATACATTAATGGGGTCATGACCTTCATGCTGGTGGCGGTGACTTGTTGGGAGGTGGCCGGTTGGAGGGAAGGACGCTGGCAGTGATATGTTTGCCGGCGGCATGTGATGGTGTGAAGCTACTGTTGTAGACATTAGGGAAGGTATGGCAGAGCGTGGTTGGAGCGTTGGTGAGGTCAACGTCGAGGATGGTGGCCAGTGGTGGTTGCTGCATGGGGGAGGATGTTGGGTTCCTCTTTGGTGCAGTTGGTGGAGATGAAGAAGAACGATGAAGAAGATTGGTGGTGGTCATGGTCGCTGCTATCGCGGATGGACGGCATGGTCTTGGCTGCTCTTGAGGGAGAGAATAGAGAGAGTCGATGGCCAATCGTCAGCCTACTATAGCAGTGGAGGGAAAAGTTACTCGCGGTCTTCACAGTCAAGGAGATGAGGGTAGTGGATAGGAGCACGGTGATGGGTTCTTCGGGAAGAAGAACCCATGCAAAAGGGGGAAACTGGAATGTGATTCTTGTGCGTGGAGGAGCTACGGTAGTGGAGGTTGTGGATGGCTCGCGATGGCAGGGTGGCATTGTTGTGAGGACGGGCGGAGTGTGGTGGTTGGTGTGTCCGTATCGAGGAGGAGAATGGTGGTGATGTTGGCGTTGTCACCGCCGACCACGGTGGTGGCTCACGGTAGCGTAGTGCTTGTGGTCTTTGCTGGGAAGCCGGTTGAGATCGCAATGGAGGAGGTTGAGGTGCGGTCGTTGATGGAGGCTCGCGATGAGGGAGTCTGCAGGGGAGGAAGGGTGAGTCTTCCTGAACGTCTAAAAGATGTCCTAGACCACTTAACTCCCACCGCCTTTGGTGGGTTACGTGTTTATGTCTGCATTTGGGTTTAGATAGAGCGAGAGAGTCTCATGGTCCTTTCGTGTGCCTGTTATGTAGAGAGAGAATGAGAGATAATAAGAGAGAAAAATTAACAGGGAGAGAGATTGACGAAGGTTGCAATCTTGCATGGTTTCAGCAAACGAGAACAAAATAAAATTGATGAGATGTCTTTCTAAAAATGCTTGCCCTCAAATAACTGATGTTAGCTTTCTATAATCAAATAAGTTACTTCTTTTCCAATCAAAAAAGCTCTGTTAGCATTCCAATTAAGGAGTAATCCTTGTTGCAAAAGATTCTTAAGATATTGATGTAGCACCAAAATTGTATCTCCCCAATATGACCATGCAGAAAATGTGTGTACGTAAATTATAAGTCAAGAAATGATCATATCTTAGTTACCAAAATGTATGCATGTGGTGTACATCAATTAAACAAAAATGCAGGGATGCCCAAACACGAGCTTAACTAATTTCTCAAGTAATGCGTGCTCAAAATCTATTTCCCATTCTAATTTAAATGCTCTTAGGCAATATTCTAGTTCACTAACATGAACTAATTAGAAACCTTGGTTGAAGAATGCTTGACAGTTAGCTCCTTTGAAGACCATTAGACTCAACTGGCTATAAATTACCTTGGCCTATTCAATCCCTAGAGGTTTCAAATCTGTGCAGAGCTAACTGTCACGAACAACCTCCCCCTGAAGAGATTGATGTCGCACAACTCCCTCCCTCCCGTTACCCATCCAACATTGTAACACCTACACCTAAACTTAATGTTTTTCCCGTTAACCTTAAATATATCTTCCTAGGACCTGAAAACACCTTCCCTGTCATTATAAATGCACACCTGACCAGGGACCAAGAGCTTAGGTTGACTACAACCCTAGCAGAACACCAGACAGCCACTGGGTGGACAATTTCTTACCTTAGAGGGATAAGCCCTAACTATTGCACACACAAGATCTACTTAGAAGATGGGGCCCGACCTTCTCACCAGATGCAAAGGGGATTGAACGCAAACATGAAAAAGGGTGAGCCCTACACAAGTGGTGCCAAAGAAAGCTGGACTTACTATTATCAGAATTGACAAAGGCAAATCCATCCCCACCCGTACCACCACTTCTTGGAGAGTGTGTATCGATTATAGGAAGCTAAATGAGGCCATCAATAATGATCATTTCCCCTTACCATTCATTGACTAGATTCTCGAACATCTGGTAGGGCGAAAATATTTTTGCTTCCTGGATGGATATTCAAGATATAACCAGGTTGCTATTGCACCTAAGGATCAGGAGAAGTCCATGTTCACTTGCCCATATGGCACGTTTGTATTTCGTCATATGCCATTCAGGTTATGCAACACACCCATTACCTTTCAGCATTTCATGCTAGCCATCTTCTCTGAGATGGTGGGTGAATATCTAGAGGTCTTTATGGATAATTTCTCTATCCTTAGAGACTCATTCGACCATTGCCTGAACAACCTAGAGAAAATCCTGAAGTGATGTATAGAGGTCAACCTTGTTTTAAGCTAGGAAAAGAGCCATTTTATGGTTCAAAAAGGGATTGTCCTCAGTCACATCATTTCGCAAAGGGGCATAGAAGTTGATGAGCTAAGGTCGACTTGATTTCTAAACTTCCACCATCTAGCTTAGTCAAACAAATAAGATCTTTCCTAAGACACGTTGGCATTTATAGAAGGTTCATAAATGATTTCTCAAAAATCTTTAAGCCACTAAATGACCTTCTAGCCAACGATGTACAATTTGATATGACACCTGATTACATCCAAGCCTACACTACTTTAAGGGATATAATCTTGACTGCACCTATTTTACAACCCCCAAACTGGTCCCAGGATTTTGAGATAATGTACGATGCATTAGACTTTGCAATTGGACCTGCCCTAGGACAAAGATAGGAGAAGAAACTGTGGTGATCTGCTACGTGAGCAATGCCTTAGACAAGGCTCAATGGAATTATACTGTCATAGAAAAGGAGTTGCTCGTTGTAGTTTTTGGTTTAGAAAAGTTCTGATCTTACCTTTTAGGATCCTATGTGATAATCTACACTGACCACTCGGCTATTCAGCACTTGTTAGCCAAAAAGGATGCAAAACCCAGGTTGATCGATGAATTCTGCTCCTACAAGAATATGACCTGGAAATACATGACAAGGTTGGATCCAAAAATGTCATAGCCGATGACTTATCTAGACTTAGCCTGGAGCATATTGGATCTTCACTACCTATGATTAGTACATTTCCTGATGAGCATATTCTAGTTGTGCATGGAAAGAATCTCCCTTGGTATGTAGACTTGGTTAATTACATAGTTGTATGGCAGATTCTGCGCAGCTGGTCTAGACAATAGTGGGACAAGTTCTTAGCTGATGCCAAACATTATTTCTGGGATGATCTCATGTTGTTTAGGCTATGTGCGGATATATCATTATTTCTGAGATGCATCCCCGAGGAGGAGGTTCAAAGTGTGTTGTCTTTCTGTCGTGACCAAGCTTGCAGTGGCCACTTCTCCGGAAAATAGACGAATGCAAAAGTTTTGCAGTTTGATTTTTATTGGCCATCACTATTCAAGGACACACACAATTTTGCTAAACCTGCACTAGATGCCAGACTCTTGGGACCATGACTAAGAGAGACATGATGCCTCTTCAGCTCATTCTTATCATCGAAATATTTGATGCCTAGGGAATTGATTTTATGGGTCCCTTCCCACCATTCAATGACTTCGAGTACATACTAGTCTTAGTAAACTACGTCTCGAAATGGATTGAACTTGTGCCTACCTGAAAATTTGATCATAAGGCTATCATGGAGTTTGATATGAAGATCATCTTCTCCCAATTCAAGATACCCAAGGCTATGATCAGTGATGTTTGGAGCCACTTTATTAATGCCCAATTCCATACTTAGGAAATATGGGGTTACTCACCGCATTGCCACCCCATATCACCCACAACGAATAGGCAAACTAAGGTCTCAAATAAACTGATCAAGAATATCTTACAAAAAATTGTGAGACCTGACCAAAGGGAATGGTTGATGATGCCCTTTGGGCATACAGGATCGCTTATAAGACTCGTATCAGAATGTCACCATACCGATTGGTATTTGGCAAAGCTTGCCACCTCCCAATAGAGCTGAAGCACTGGGCATATTAGGCAGTCAAACAATGTAATATGGACTCCCATACGGCCGGTACCTAAAGGAAGCTCCAGCTCTCCGAGCTTGAAGAGATTTGTCGAGACGCTTATGAGAATAGTAGACTTTACAAAGAAAAGATGAAAGCTTTCCATGACTGACATATTAATAGGAAATCCTTTGAGTCGAATAAACAAGTCTGGCTATTGGATGCACGACCTAAACTTTTCCCTGGGAAGTTACGATCCAAGTGGATGGGACCTTATCAAGTGGTCAAACCTTTTTCCAATGGGGTGGTCGAAATTGCCAATCCTAAGAATGTTGGAGCACTTCTACCATGTTTTAAAAAGGAGATGTTTCGTAGTATAGGCAATAAAAGCGTAACAACAGTTAAATTTATAGTGTTCAAAAAACGTGAGTTCTGAGGTCATTCATAGGGAGCAAAGTTGGAATTCAATCCATTAATCAATTATAAATGATGAGCATAATAATCAATCAAAATAATGATGATATGCAATGACTAATCAATCACAAATATATTCAATGAATAATCAAATTGTATCTCAGAAGTCAAGTAACAAAAATATAATAAAGAGCCCAAAAAGTGGTGGTTGAAACCACCAATTAAGCCTTTAACACATGGATTAATTCCCAACTCAAGATCAACTTTTCAAAGCAAACATTAGCCTCAAATAGTAGCCTTGATTAAATAGTTAATTCATGCCAAACAGAGGGTCTTAAGCATTTAGCCCCAAAGCCACAGATGTCTTAGCAAGCCACAACCTCTGAAATTTGCCTAAGTGTTAGGCACTTTTCCCGAGAGCAAAACCTGCTCCTCTCTCTCACAGATCCTTTCCTTTCTCTCTCCTTAATCCCAGATCTAGTCTAGATCCAATTTGGTTTAGTGTAGGGGGACCAGTCCGACTCGCATGGTGTGGGTGAGCGGACCGATGTGCTTATGCTCGTGAGGAGGGACCTGACCCCTCATGACTAGGGTGACAAGGTAATGCATGTTATTCAATATATGTGAGTTATTCAATATATATGAGTTTCGATTTTAAATGCCCACGATGTGGGACTATATTGAGCCTTCACTTCACATGTGTAGTGTGTGGAGAACATTCTCGATTGGAGCGATGCTAGTGTGTCTTCATTCAATCGAAGCCCCAAAAGACTTCTTGAGGTCCGTCCGCATCTATTGGTGGTTGAATCGAGGCAGTTGATGATCGATTGGTGGAGGATGGCGTCAAAGATGATGACTGCAGATAGCGATGACCAAAAAAGTGCTAAAACAGCCTTGTGGCCCAAATAAAAGGTTCAAAACCTTTGCTGTGGTGTGTGGAATGCAATGGTGATGGAAATTGGGTGATTAGGGGTAAGGTGTGGCCGGACAGTGGAGGTGAACGTTGTCATGGATGGGTTTGGTCAGGGAGGAGTTATAGAGATCAAAACCCATAATTTCTTTGGGGCTTTTATTCTCTGAGGTGCAAGGAAGGTTGTGGTGCTGGTGGTGGCATGTGGTTTGGGTGCGTGGAGCACCGATGCGAGCTCGTTGGAGCTTACATCGGAGGTAGAGATGATGAGAGGGGGGCAAGGTGTTTTGAGGTTGAATCTACAATCTAAGGTCCTAATCCTAGTTTAGAGAGGAAGAGTAAAAGAAAGACCTAGGCTATGGGACGAAGGGGGGAAGGAGTCGTGTCGGCTTGCCTCACTAGAGGTGAGGGAGATGAGGACTCCAGTGGGGCAGAATGGCGAGGAAGGAGATAGGGGCTCCTACTTTGGCTGGTGAGAAGCAAACGAGGCGGTGAAGATGTTGGACCTCTCAATGTGGCTATTAGGAGGACAGAGGAAGAAGGAGAAGCTCACTAGAGCTCAAGGTGGAGGTGGCCGAAGAAGAGAAGAGGTGGAATTTGCCCTAAACCTAGCTAAGAAAGTCGTGGGAAGTTAGAGGAGTTTATATAGATCTTTTTCAGGCCTTCAAATGTAGAGAATTCTCTTTGCGGAATTGGAAGGTTTATTTCTGGAAGTTCTTGAGTTCTCCTAAGTTCTTGGCTTCACAAGGAAGTCCAAGATCTGGTGGGTTTGAAAGGAGATCTCCTTGGGATCATTCCCTCCAAATTTGGAGGGATTTGACCTTGAATTGGAGGAGAAATCTCCTCATGAAGATTGACTATTTGGTGCTTTAGAAATTCATGATGGCAATGGCAGAAGGAACCTATTTGCAATAGAGATGAGAAGCTAGGGGTCTGATTGTAAGGAAAGTGTGAAATGTAAGGGTTTAACTGAAGTGAATAGAGATTTGGGGACTGAATTGCAAACTAGGTAATGATGGACTCTGATTGGGCCCAAATTTGGGTGTTAACCTAATTTGGACCCAAGAAATCTAATGGAGAACTTTGATTTGAGTTTTGACCACGTTTTGACTGGTTAAATTGCACAAAAGCCTAAATCAAGGTAAATCCCGTCTAAATCTCTATTTTTGGTCAAAATAGGTTCAGATGGTCAAAGTGAAGGTACAAAACCTCTAAGAATACATTTCAATGAAGTTTAGGAGGTTTAGATTGAATTTACCTCTATCAAAACTCTTTCAATTTACGTATGGTTGACAATTAGGGTTTTTAGTACTGTTTTAATCCTCGAAATGCTTGAAACACTGATTCAGTCAATATGAGCCCACTTCTTGGTGTTTTAAGTTCATTTGACCTCCAATTGACCACTGATTAATGCCTTAGTTAATCTGCATTAGTGATGAGATGGTAAAATAGCAAAATTAACCCTATTTTCTTATCTTCTTCTCAGATCAGTTCAGTACGGAATTATGATCCTCAAATGATCATTTTGGAGCATTTATCATTTGATTCTGACTAATTAAAGTTATTTATGATGAATGATGGTGTTACTATCAAAGACCGAGCAAACATTTACAGTGAACGAACAAAGACATAAACTTTTCTTACCTAGATACCCCTGAAGGATGTAGTAACCCCCATTGAGGGTTAGCTTAGAGCTTCACCCAATTGGATGCAATAAACTCAACGTTTCCTACAAGGCAACCCAGAGGATTTAAGTTGGCCTGTTATAAATTTGATACTTAGGTGATTTCTATGCTTACACCCTCGAATGAATTTATTTTCCAATGAGGACATTGTGTTAGATAGACATGGGGGTTTGTAATTCTTTTTTCTAGGTATGGAATTGTCAAGTTGAACTAATTTTTATTTTTTTTTAAAGTAAAACATAGTAATAAAGATAAGAAGAGCTAGGAAATATGGGCACCAAAATTTACCCACCGTAGGAAATAATACAGTTAGGATCTTTTCACTAGGATTCTTCAGAACGAGCATCTTAATTAGTCCTAATGTTTACTAAGATATAGATTCATTCCACTTGTCCTTGCCACTTAATTTAATCATAATAAAGTAAATTAAGTGGGGTGATAAGTAGGCAACTTATCAACTCATCCTCTGATTTGGAGCGATCTAGAAGTCTAAGCATCTACACACATTACACATTAACTTGTATGGGTGATCTTAGTGGAAATTAGGTAGCCATTGAGACAAGTAGTGGTATGGCTGGCACATTGCAGTGCGTAACCCCTCATTGCTGGGTGTCTAAAGCCCAGCCATTGGACATATCTCTCTTTGGCTGCTACCTTTAGTTACGTCTCAGATTAGGGAAGCTGAACGGTTGATTTTCACTTTGAAACAATTTTCACACATGGAAATACATCGTCGAAATAGAAATTGAACAATGGAAAACCAATCTTCAACAATTAAAATGAAAACCACTCACAGGAGAGCGGGTCATCTCCATAGGGTAGCACGTGCCTGTTAAAACTTGCACGAGTCACAAATAATGCTTAACTGATAATATAGCCAAAACTTGAGTTGAAATCAGCTTTAGATTAGGGTAACCAAGTCTAGATATGCTGAAATCCTATTTTCATGAGAAGACCAGGGTATTCTCCAAATTCCACCACATATAATATTCAATATATAAAAAAATGAGAAAGTAGCATTGGCAATGGCAGTAAATTATAATAGAACCCAAAATAGGGGAAATGTTTCTCTCGCTTTTATGCACGAAGGGGGATGGCTGGAGGTACAGAGCTTCGTGGAGGTTGCCAGTGGCGAGCCCTACGCATGGGCCATGGCGGAGCATCGAATGATGGCCAATGGTTGCCAATCGGAGAAGAGTAGGCCGCCAGCAATGGGTGGCTCTGGGAATATGCATGGGGTATAGTTGGACTGTCGGAGGGTGTAGTTGAGCTCGTGGTGGCATGGTAAGTTCGATGGTGTTGATGATGCGAAGCATCGAGGCCAGAGTTGCCGGCTGCATGTGGAGGAGGCCGATGGTCCTGGGGTTCTTCTTTAATGACATAGAAGAAGAAGAAGAGGTTGCACGTAGCCACGTGTGGCTGCGCAACGGGCTGGGTACACGCACGGAGGTCGTGCGTGTGGTGGTGGTGGCCGGTAATTGCATTAGGGCAGCTGCGCGGTGGCGATGACAGGTGGTCATGTGAGGCATGACTAAGCGGGGGTGTGGCATGTGTCGGTGGTTGCTATCGACGAGGAGGGGCACAGTGTCACTGGAGGCTGCGGTGGCAAGGTGGTGTGTCAAGGATGGAGTCATAGTGGTGGACGTTGTGGTGGTGAGCAGAATTTCTATGTCGAGGATGATACAGTCACAGTGGCAATCACGGTGTTGTGGAGGGAGGATGATGAAGGAGAGGGAGTCCCTCTCGTCAGGCTGTAGGGGAGGTTGATGATGTAGACCTCATTGATACAGATTTTACGCGGTTTGTAAAATTAGGTTTTTAAGATCGTTGCAACGTGTAAAACCATTTCAGTTTTTAATTTGTAAACCTAGATAGTGGGGCATCTAGGGTCGTCCAAGGAGGCAATTTGTTTGCAAAATTATGTCTCTCACTTGAAATCAGAAATCAACTTTCTTTTTGGTATTTTTCAATATATAATTTTTAGGGTTTTAAATAACAAGGCGATGCGGTTTTGATAGTGGAAAAGACTAACACCTAATATCTAAAATCTAAGTGGAAAAAATTGATTTCTTTCTAAGCTCACCCTAGGCACGTGGAGGCCTAGGGTAATTAGAAAGAAAAAGTGAAAATGTACTAAAGAAAAAGTGACAAGATTTGCAACAAAAAGAAAAAAGAAAAAGGCAACTTTAATTGATAGAAAAAGTGTTTTACAAGAAAAACCTAGTAGAGGAATGCTTCTACTACTAGCAAATAAAAATAAAGAAAATGCAAAACACTAATCCTCTGAATGTTGGTGAAGAAGAGAGGCTCTTGCACCAATTGTGGCTACTCCTGCAATCAAAAAGAGCTCCTTCTTCTCCTTCTCCTTGCAAAGCTCCTCCAAGGTTTGGTCTCCTGGCAAGTCCAAAAATAGGGGGGCATGCCGGATCTCTTCCAAGGTGGATGGAATTCCACCTTCAAAAGCTCCTCCAAAGGTGGCATGGACCACCTTTAATTCCTCCTCGAAGGGTGGCTGTGTACCACCCTCAAATCCTCCTCCTAGGGTAGGCATGTACCCTAGGTCTCCTTCTAATGCCTGGCTTCTTCCCTTGGCTAGTGTGGGCTTAAGAGAGAAGAGAAGAGGGGAAGGCACCAAGGGGGCAGAGTGTCCCCTTAATCTTCATCTTCTTCATCCCTTGGCCTTCTATGTAGGTGGAAGTATAGGTAGAGAATATGTAGCCAAAGGTGCTTGTTAATGGTGGTAGGTATGGGTATATATAGGAGTGGTAGGGGGTAAGGATAGTTAACTAGGGTTAAAGGAAAGGTGGTGTGATGGAAGGCTAGGATGTGGAAGTTGGTTGATGGATGGTGGATGAAGGTTGGTGTAGAGCTAGAGAGGTGTACGAGGTGGTGGTTATGATGGGTGGAAGAGTTGGCGCCAACTTAAGGGATATGTGGAGGTGTGGTTAGGTGTTTTGGCGCCAACTATAGGAGGGTTTAGGTGGGTTAAGTGGAGTGGGTTTTAGGAAGGGTTAGGATGGCTCCATGTGGTGGTGGTTATGGGATTAAGGGTAGATATAGGTGGCGCCAAAATGAGGGGTGTGGGTGGTATATTTTGGTGCCAACTAGGGTGTAGTTTAGGGTAGTTAAGGGGGGTTAAGGTTAGTGCCAAAGGAGGGTTTCTAGAAAGGGTTAGATGGGTGGTAGGGATGGCTTTAGGTGGTGATGTGTAGGGCTAGGATTTAAGGGCATGTTGGCACCAAAATGAAGAGATGCATGTGGTGTTTTTGGCGCCAACATGAAGGGGTGTGAGTGGTGGTGGTTGGTGTGGGTTGGTGCCAAAAGGGATGGGTTAGGTTAAGGTTAGTTATGGTTAAGGGGGAAAGGGTGGATGGCCATGGAGGTGGAGCTAGTTGTGATCTTAGCTAAGCTAGCTTAGCTTGTACAGTAGAGGTGGTGGAGCTAGGGTTTCATGAAGGAGGAGCTGGAGGAAATAATCTGGAGCTAGTGGCTGCTATAATTGAAGCTAAATCTGCTGAGGCAGCTTCATGGGGAGCTCAACTACTAATCTAAGCTACCTAGTTCTTATGATAGTGGCTAGGCTTGGGTAGTTGAGCTAAGTTGAGCTGGCCACAACTTAGCTGGATCTAGGTTGAGCTGGAATTGCCTCTGGTGAGATCTCCAGAGCTAGCTAGGCTACTAGTTGACAACTAGTAGCTCAGCTAGCATGGAGTTCAGCTACCATGAGCTGGGTGGAGCTAGGATGAGCTGGGCCTAAGTTGAGGTAGACTCTTGTCAACTCAATTGAGCTAGCTAGAGTTGGCTTGAGCTGAGTTTAGTTGAGATGAGCTGCCTTGAGCTACCATTTAGCTAAGATGAGCTACCTTAAGCTACCATTCAGCTAAGATAAGCTGAATGGAGCTGAATAGAGCTAACCCTAGTCCATGGGAGCTGGTATCCAACCATGATGAGTAGGAATTAGCTGAGTCCTAGCCTAATTGAGCTTCCTCTTCACCAGTTGCCTTCAAGAGTGCTAGGGTTTTAAGGATTTGCCAATCTGTTTGTCCCTAACACTCTAAGAAACACATTAAAAATACAATAAAAAATGCAATGCATGCCTAACCTAATTGATGCCTAAATGCAACCCAAAAATCCATTTGCAGAGCAAAATCCTAAGAGCTAGGTTTGTTTTAATCCATAAGAATGATGATAAATTGGTGTTTATCACCCGTTCATCTCGTGAGGGAGGTGATCATGCTTCTATCCTCATGTTCCTGTTATATAAAGAAAAAGAGAATCGGAGAGAGAGAGAGATTTGAGGGAAAATAAATAAGGGAGTGTAATTGATTAATTGAGTGACATAAATGGATGCACTCGAAAATTAATTCCCTTGATATTTCTGCTAGAACAAAATCCCAACATTACTATGATATCTCAAATTGAGATTTGTTGTGATGCCCTTGCCTCTAAAATGAATAATTAATCCTTTCATATAAAGATTAATGCAATTAATGCTTAAAATGATAAATCTAAAGCTCACATAATTTTGTTAATATCACGCACGCTTTAAATTAATCTCTTATCCAATAACAATATTCTTAGGCTCTAATTTAGTCCACTAAAGTGGATCTATCAAATACCCCTATGCCTAAGTTTTGCTAGTCCTGAGCAAAATCATATGAAAAAGACTAGGTCTCTAGGCTAGATTTTACCATCAGGATGCCTTTTTGTGCTGCATCTCTAAAGACTTGAATGAAATACCAACTATAGGCCTAAAAGTACTCAAGTACCAACCAAGATACGGACCTGACCGACCTCAGCCTTGGATTCACCACAAAGGATTCTAAGGCCCGTAAAAACTTTCCAGAGGTTCATTGACCCCAGTAGTTATAACACCCATGCGTATGTGCAACAAGTCTACGTTCAGTTTACCAGTGCATTTTTTATAAGAGAGATAGAGAAAGATATTATTTTGAGAGTTTTGTCTCTTTTCTTTTTAAATTCCCCTAAACCCAACATTGGATCGGCTTTGCACACGATCTGTATCAGATTCCTTGTCCTCACCATCAATCCTCGTAGGGTCCTTGGCAATCGATGCTTTGAGAAAGCGCTACCAATGGAAACCCTCAGAGCCTTAACTTTCGACACTTTGAGATAGTGCCACCCATGTTGTTCTGTAGCTAAATTGAAACCCTAGGAATCGACATTTCGAGAAAATGCGACCCACAGAATCTGAACTAGCGTAAGGAGCTTTCGTGCCCCCGGTAGGATATTTAGATATCCTAGGAGACAAGCACCAAGGAGTTGGTATGTTATAACGCATCTTCGAGGGGAGTACTGTTTGGCATTATTCTTCATTACGCACACTAAAGTAGATCGGTGTGTGATTTTTGGGTGCCTAGGTTACTAAGTCTCGCAAACCAAAGGGGAAGCAACAAGGCTGAATACTCCCTAATTCTTAGACTTAATATGTCAGCCTTGTAGCTTCCTCAACCTCTGTAGGAATAGTCCATATCTTAGCAAATATGTGAGTGTTTAAGCCCTAAAATAGACCCAAAAGGCCTAAAGTTGGTATCCCTTATCTCTTTCTCTTTAGCATTTCATGACTTAATTCATCATCCGATCCAGCCCAGAACTTAGGTACGTTCCACACTAAACTTCTAAGATTAACTCGATTTTTCCTTTTCCTTCTCTTTTCCCTTCCTTAATTTTTGACCTCGGCTCGCAAGGATTTCATCTCCCTCTTCTTGTTCCCCTTTTTCTCTCCTTTTTTTTTACAATAAAAGTCATAATTACATGCATGCAAAATATGTATAAATGTTATTTACAACCTCAGGTTATAGCCCCCCATACCCAGATCTGACAATGTCCTCAATGGAAAGCAAAAGCAAGGAAAGATATTACTTGAGGTAGAGAGTGTTCGGAGCTAAGGCTCCTCCAGCTGGTAGGTGTCCATTACATGGCCATCAGAAAGAGTAACATATGATTTTAAACGTTAGCCATTTACCTTAAAAGTATCATCAGATGATGGATTTTGTATCTCAACTACACCGTGCGAGAACACCTACGTGACAGTTTATGGCCTATTCCAACAGGACTTAAGTTTTCAAAGGGTTAGCTTGAGTCTTGAATTGAATAGCTAGACCTGTTGGTTGGGCTCAAAGGTTTTGCAAAGGATGTGTTTATCATGAACGACCTTCATGTGCTCTTTATAAGCTTGAGCAGTCTCATAAGCCTCATTCCTTAATTCTTCAAACTCAGCCAGTTCTAATAAGTGCACTTTGCCTGCATTCTCGAGATCCATGTTGACATTTTTAATAGCCCAATAAGCTTTATGCTCAATCTCAACAGGCAAATGGTAGGCTTTGCCATACACTATATGAAAGGGAGACATACCTAAGGGGGTCTTATAAGTAGTTCTGTAAGCCCATGTGCATCATCTAGTTTCTTTGACCAATCTTTCTTGTTAGGTCTTACAGTTTTCTCTAGAATTTCTTTGATCTCCCTATTGGACACTTCAACCTGTCCACTCATCTGCGGGTGATATGGGGTGGCCACCTTGTGGGTGACACCAAGAGTTTTGAGTAAACAGGTGAAGTGTGGATTCCTAAAATGAGGCCCCCCATCAGTAATGATCAACCTCAGGTAGCCAAATCAGGAAATGATATTGGCTTTAACGAAATTCAGGACCATGGAATGATCGTTAGTCCTAGTCTGAATAGCCTCTATCCACTTTGACACATAATCAACTGCTACAAGGATATTTTCATAGCCGTGAGATGATGGGAAGGGTCCCATGAAATCTATGCCCCAGACATTGGATATCTTGACCAGAAGAATAGGCTGTTGGGGCATCTCATCCCACTTTCTAATCGTTCCATTATGTTGACAATGAAGACATGCCCCCACATAAGTATGTGTGTCCCTGAATAGGCTGCAGAACGGGACAATATCCTCTGGATGGATGATTTCAAGTGAGGAAGGGCTGAGTGGCTCTTCCTTGGTGGATGTGTAAGTGATTATCAGGTTGGTAGGAGGGGTGACTGTAGAAGTGAGTTTAGGTTTGGAGAGTTGTTTGCCACTCGTAACAGTCACAACCTTAGCATGCTCCCTTATGAAGGGCACTTTACCCCTACGATTCTCGACTCAATCCGACCTCTAGAACATCCCTCACAACGGAAAGAAGATGGACGACCTAGATCACGCCACGTGGCACAACCCAAGTCGCCCATGCGCACGAACAAGCACAGCATCATGGGCACATGGAGGCATGCACGCTCAGCAGCACAGCGGGTGCACATGGGCGCATGCGAAGGCGCAGCAACGGGTGCGCGACAAGGGCACGTAGGGTGTGCGCCAGCACAACGGTTGGTGGGCACATGGCCTGTCTTCAGCGATGTTTGCGGCGAAACTTCAGCGACGCTTACAATTGTCACTAAATGTCTTGTATATGAAATTGATCCTTTCCTCCACTATAAAAGGACCCCTACCCCTCCCATTTTTCTTTATCTCTTCCTTTCTTCATCTCACCACCTCCAAGGCTCTGAAGAGAGCTTGTCCCAAGCCTGGGATGCTCCTCTAGAGTAGAAAATAAACATTTATTCTTGTCTCTCATCCCCACTCGTGGAGCATCCGACGACCGTCCTCTCACCTCCCTTCGGGAAGAAGATCCTTGCCGCGAAGCCGTCCTACCCTGCCCTTCGTCCTCCGGCTCTGTCCTCGTTCGTCCCGCTGCTCACCGCCTTCCTCCAGGCGACATCAGAGCGAGTCGTCCTCCGAGCAACCATCGAGGGGGATTCTCTCACGTATATCTTTCTTTTTGCTTTTGTAGAGTAATCTTTTCCACTTTCTTAGTTGTAAAAAACATTTGCTTTAGAAATATATGTGATTGCTTCTCCCCCCCACTCTCTTATATTTTGCAATTAGATTAGTTAGATAAGAATTCATCAACCTAATCTTTTGCTTGCTAAAAATACCAAAAAAATTAGAAAAGACAAAAGTGACAAAAACAAATAAAAGCAAAATGCGTATTTTTCAAAACCAAACGTTCGCCTCCCTATGTACGACCCGGGACTCACTTTTTGAGTTTTGGTTATAAATTTTATCTGATCGACAGATTTTCTTGCGAATCGAACTATGACCACGAGTTTTCCAAACCAGAACCTTTTTCTGCGACGAGATCCACCGTATCATTTTGGCACCATTGCCGGGGAGGGAACACTTTTTGGTTTTTCTCGCATTTTTCCGCCTTAACTTTTTAGCTCACTTTGCTCCTTTCTTTCTATGATTACAGGTACCCTTCCAAGGCGAGCCAAGGAGGATAGATCGGAGTAAAGTGCAGTTAAAGAGTTTTGTAAGTTTATCCCCACCAACCCCACCTCAGATTTCATTTCACCACACTAATAACTCAAACCCAAATCAATTTAGGTGCTTTTTATAAACCCTAGGATAGATCTAGTTCTTTGTTTGTCACCTCCACCCATCTCATCCTCACATACAAAAAAAAAAAATACTCTTCTCTTGTGGGATTTATTGAAAGTAACACACATTAAACACCCACAACATTCAACTTAAGGCGCACCACTCCACTTTGATTCTACCACTTAATCGGGATCTGACCTATAAACCCAGTAATTGAATAGGTTAAACATTTGTGTGCCTTAACTAATTGATTGAGCAGTTTGGGCCGCACCACTAAAGATAAAAGTCATTCATCAATAGCTTGCCACTTAGGGTTAATCTTTAGGGCTGAACCAAGCACTCCACATTATTTTTTGATTTCTAAAGGAATATATCATTACCAGTGCTTTCAAAACTTGGAGTGTTCTCTTGAACTTGATTTAATACACCTAAGATTAAATCCT
This sequence comes from Thalassia testudinum, assembly GCA_037157565.1. Lineage (NCBI taxonomy): Eukaryota > Viridiplantae > Streptophyta > Magnoliopsida > Alismatales > Hydrocharitaceae > Thalassia > Thalassia testudinum. The sequence goes on along the minus strand of JAZHRO010000062.1, from coordinate 12,747,227 downwards.
AAAAGCTACTAAACAAGGTTAGACCCTAAAAGACACATCATCAAATAACCTTGTTTGTAAATCCTGGTTGTGAATTGATCATTAAGGGCACAACCCATCTAAAGGGCCCAACACATTCCAAGAGCACGATCATCCAAGCCTAACTAAAATTGAGTAAATGTTGGCCTTAAGGATTGATTCGCTCTTCAGGGCTTAGATTGAGAGTTTTTGCGATTAATCTGCTTCTACGGGTCCATCTGATGTTTAGCTAGGGGAGTAGCATCAAACTACCACGGCTGGAGGGTACACTAGGAACCAAAGGCGGAAGCCAAAAGAAGAACCTTCTCCCCAGCCCCTCCCTCTAATTGGTTGGATTGGCCAGATAGAAGTAGACCAAATCATTTCTATCATCTCAAGACGAGTCTTGGGAGTCTGTAGGTCTTTAAGCTAACTCACCTAAGGAGAGGGTTGATTGCTTATATTGCAGGTCTCCTTTCTTTCTTCTAATTTCCCCTCCTATTCTACCATGTATTCTTCCACATCCTACACTCATTTCCCATCCTACCCTCCTACCACCACTTATACCCAAGATGATTACTATCCCGACTTGACTTATGATTACCCATCCACTAGCCGGGATAACTTTGATTGGGGATACGATACCGGACCTCAGTGTCCAAGGCCTAACCCTGGACAATAAGACTATGATTACTATCCTTCCTAAAGCTACAATGATTATAGATCTCCATCCTTTGATGATCAAACCAGCCCTATCTACAATCAGGAAGGATATGATGATTATAACATCTACCCTCCCCAGTATTCCACTGAATATAGGTCACCTCCATTCTTTGAACAATCCGAGATGGCCTACTATCAGGGAGGGACCCGAGAACCTCAATATCTTAATTCCCCTAGACTAAACCCAAACCCACTCATCCCTGAACCGAACCATTCGGTTCAGGTGAACTAGGTCCAAGACAGGGTGTCGGCTAACTTGGGGAACACCATATAATCTTTAGAAGCTCAACCAACACCATGCATTGAAGTATTAGAGCCTATGATCAAAATGATTGATGAACTTAATAGTTCTCTATACGATTTGCTCCAAGATGTTAGGGATAGTAGCCTAGGTGAGTTTCTACTTCGGAAATTATCAAGATTGAGGATGAAATTTGTGGTTGCCCTAGTCCAATCTTAGGGTGATTCTCAAGATGAACCCCCTTTAGAAGAGCTAATGTATGAACCCGCTTAGGCGCCTGTCAGGGGGGACACCTATTCGAAGATCGAAGATGACCAGGTTGGTCTATAGCAATTAATTCAGGATGAACCGATTGCTTCACCCGAGATTCCCGAGCTAGGGAATGACAAAAAATGTCTCCATGGACCATGAAAGGACATATGATTTTGAGACATATATAAATGAGGATCAAGAATTCTTTGAATCTAAGGGTGAAGAATCTTTAGGTGAAGTCTCACTTGAGCTTAAGGAAGAGGATTTTAGTGAGACAAATGAGCTTGAGGAGCATGACAAACCTTTTGATAGCCCGATTATTGAAGATTATGATCATATTTGGGCAAACTTGGATGATCTGAATCTTGATGATTCAATCAGTAGCCCCACTACTTAACCACACCCTGAAGAGTTGAATTATGATATTTTTGTGATCATCAGACCTAAGTCAATATTGATTCAACCACAATTGTTGGACTTGGGTACTTTAGAAGTGGTGTGCAACGATCTGGAGATCCCAGAAATAATGATTTTGGAGAATAGAAATGTGGAAATGAAAATCTAGGAGGCTAATTCTGAGGAAACACAATTTTCGATCTAAGGGTTCCTATTAACCTAAAACCACCAACTTTTTACCAGGACCCTTACGATATCTTTGATGTGCAACCTAAGCATAGCATAATTGATTATATTTTTGAGCCAAATTCCACATGTACAAATAGGCATAGTGATTTAGACTTACCCATTGTCTGACACTTTAGTCTTGAGTTGCATACCACCAAACCGTAGGCCCGACCCCGCAAATACAACAATCTTAGGTTCTGGGTGATTTTCATCCAGAACCTTATTACCACTCAACCCTGGGGCATGGGTCTGCACCACAACTTGGTCGACATCTATGGATATCTTCTGCTGGCAGGTCTGAGGATTAATCTTTTGATTTTGATTTTGACCTGTGCTTGTGAATTCTCAATTTCTTCTTTGTATGTATTTTATGCCTAGCTAAAGCCATTAAACTTAGTGCGTGTGTATACTCTCTTCTCTCTACAAAGCTGACTGGATTTTCACAAAATTTATGTGATATTCTATTTACTCCACCCTTTTCATGTCTTTATTTTTACAATAAAGACGTTGCATCATTTAGGCATGGGGGGGTGGATAATCCTGAAATCATTTTGTTAACTCCATGGAAATTCTTTTATTTTTATTTTCTTAAAAAATAAGAAAATATAATTAACAGAAGAGAACTTAGGCTTTTGGAGGTTATTAACTTTAGGAAATGATACTTTAGGACCAGAATACTTAGACTCTTCAAGTCTTCAGGCTTAATTAGAATGGGTGTCAACTCGAATGTGGACTTAGTCTCGAGTCCTCGCTAAGTAATTTTATTCTAATTTGAACAATAAATTAGGGTGATAAGTACACCGCTTATCAACCCACCCTCTGATTTGAGGGGACTATAAGTCTAAGCATCTACACACTATTTGCACTGACTCACTTTTCGACGGTTTATTTGAAAATTGGGTAGCTAATGAACTTTCTAGGATAGTATGGATGGCAACTTGTCGTGGGTAACAGCCAATTGGCCTGTTGTCCAGATCTCAGCTACTTGACCATACTCATTCTATTGCTTTTAGGTAAATCATAGATTAGGGAAGCCACCTACTTAAGAAAAAAAATGATACTCAAAAATAAAAAGAAGAAAAAAATAGAAAAAGAAAAATAGAAAAAGGAGAAAATAAATAAAATCACACTTCACTGCATGAGTATGGCTATCAAGTTGCTGTGGGTAACAGCCCATTGGCCGGTTATCCAGAGCCCAGCTCACAAAAATGCACAAATAATTCCCAAAACACTTAGGAAAGAAGTGAGGAAGTAGAATAAATCAAGGAGATATACACTAGGTTTGCCCTTGTGTTGACCCCATAAAAAATTTTTAAAGTAGGGAGAAAGCTACCATTCGGAAAGATAAACCTTTAAGCAGAACTCTTAAGGTCACCTAGGGTCATAGAAACCTAAAGTCCGTATTAACAGCCACCTAGTGAGTCTTTTAGTCTTTCACAAGATGTTTAACAGTTAGAGTCCTTTTCAAGTCTTGGGCGGGTTGGGTAGCTGTTTATCCGGACACTCTCAAACTCCAAAAGTCCAAAAAATAAGAAAAGAAGAAAAACAAAAAAAAATGTAACTTCCCTTTTCAAATAAGGTGAGGACTTGGGCGGTCTGCATTCTGGCAGACACCCAGGTATTGTTGAGTTTCGTTGTTTCAGACCTTAGTTGAAAATTTCTATTGTTAATAAACAACTTAAGCCTAAGCGATCGAGTCTTAATTTTATTTTTATACATAGCATGTAGTTTAATTTTGTTAGGGACTAGGAAAAGATAGCCATGGGGGTATGATGTAGACATAATTATTGAGGATAAAATGCCTATTCATGCATGTTCTAGGCTTAGATTTGCATTTTATATTATAAATATTGCATAGCATTCATCATTTTGCATTTAGAGTAGTGTATATTTTAGGTTGATTGCATCCTTTTTTTAGCCAGGAGGGAAGGAGATTTAATTCGAAGCCTCAAATTGACGATCCGACCTTATGGATCTAATTAAGACAATGATCGGAGTCCAACGCCTCCAAAATCACCTTGATCGGAGTCCCGTAGCACCATTGCAGTCTGAGGAAAATCAATGGCCGAGGGACTAGGTGGTGCAATTAAGAGCTTCAAACAACAAATCTGACTGCACGAATGAATTTGGGTCGACAATCGCAGCCCAACGGTGAGAAAATCGACACAATCTGACCTTTATAGCAACCCCTACAATGGAAAGATGGATGACCCAGATCGTGCCACATAGCGCAACCCAAGCTGCCAATGCGCATGCACACACCAGTGAACGTGCATAGCAACATGGGCGCGAGCGCACATGTGGAGGCACGCACGCTCAGCAGCGCAACAGGTGCGCATGAGTGCGTGCAGAGCCACAGCAATGGGTGCATGGAACACACGCCAACGTAGCGGTTGGTGGGCGTATGGGTTGTCTTCAGCGACTTTTACGGTGGACCTACAGCGACGTTTATGACCATCACTAAATGTCTTGTATAGGAAATTGATCCTTTCCTCCACTACAAAAGGACCCCTACCCCTCCCATTTTCCTTTATCTCTTCCTTTCTTCCTCTCACCACCTTCAAGGCTCTAGAGAGAGCTTATCCCAAGCCCAGGATGCTCTTCTAGAGTAAACAAACATTTATTCTTGCCTCTCATCCCCATTCGTGGAGCAACCTGTGGCCGTCCTCTCACCTCCCTTCGTGAAGAAGATCCTCGTCGCAATGCCATCCTGCCCTACCCTCCATCCTCGTTCGTCCTGCTGCTCACCACCTTCCTCCAGGCAACGACAGAGTGATTCATCGTCCAAACAACTGTTGAGGGGGATTCTCCCACCTATATCTTTCTTTTTGCTTTTGTAGTGTAATCTTTCCCGCTTTCTTAGTTGTAGAAAGCATTTGCTTCAGAAATATATGTGATTGTTTCTCTCTCTCTCTTATATTTTGCAAGCAGATTACTTAGATAAGAATTCATCGACCTAATATCTTGCTTGCTAAAAATACCAAAAGAATTAGAAAAGACAACAAAAAAAACAAATAAAAGCAAAACGCGTATTTTTCAAAACCAAACATTTGCCTCCCTGTATTTGACCCGGGACTCACTTTTTGAGTTTCGGTTATAAATTTTATCTAATCAATAAATTTTCTCGTGAATCGAACTACGACAACGGGTTGTCCAAACACGAACCCCTTTCCACAACTAGATCCGCCTCATCATTTTGGCATCATTGCCAGGGAGGCAATGCTCTTTGGTTTTTCTTGCATTTTTTTGCCTTACTTAACTTTTTAACTCACTTTGCTCCTTTCTTTCTATGATTACAGGTACCCTTCCAAGGCGAGCCAAGGAGGATAGATCGGAGTAAAGTGCAGTTAAAGTGTTTTGTAAGTTTATCCCCACCAACCCCACCCCAGATTTCATTTCACCACACTAATAACTCAAACCCAAATCAACTTAGGTGCTTTTTATAAACCCTAGGATAGATCTGGTTGATTGTTTGCCACCTCCACCCATCTCATCCCCACATATAAAAAAAAAATACTCTTCTCTTGTGGGATTTACAGAAAGTGACACACATTAAACACCCACAACTTTCAACTTAAGTTGCATCACTCCGCTTTGATTCTACCACTTAACCAGGATCTGACCTGTGGACCCGGTACACTTCAACTCAATACACATAAGTGAGTTGAAAATTTAAATAGGTTAAACATTTTTGTGCCTTAACTAAGTGGTGCAACATGCAAATTGATTGAGCAATTTGGGCGAGACCACTGAAGATAAAAGTCATTCATTAGTAGCTTGCCACTTAGGATAATCTTTAGGACTGGACCAGACACTCCACATTATTTTTGATTTCTAAAGAAATATATCATCACCAGTGCTTTCAAAACTTGGAGTGTTCTCTTGAACTTGACTGAATACACCAAAGATTAAACCCTAAAAGCAACTAAACAAGGTTAAACCCTAAAAGACACATCATCAAATAACCTTATTTGCAAACCCTGGTTGTGCACGTACACACATTTGAATTGTTCATTAACAGCACAACCCATCTAAAGGGCCCATCACATTCTAAAATCACGATCATCCCAAGCCTAACTAAAACTGAGTAGATGTTGGCCTTAAGGATTGATTCACTCTTTGGGGCTCAGATTGAGATTTTTTTCGATTAATCTGCTTCTACTGGTCCATCTGATGTCTAGCTAAGGGAGTATCGTCAAATGACCACAGCTGTGGGTACACTAGGAATTGGAGGCACAAGCTAAAGGAAGAACCTTCTCTCCAACCCCTCCCTCTAACTGGTTGGATTGGCCGTATAGAAGTAGACCAAATTATTTCTGATAGCCCCCTAACCTTGAGTTGAATGCTAAGGAAATCGAAGGGAAACCTATTGACACTCACTCAATTCCAAATAGCCTTCAATTGGAGTTATATAGATGGAACCAAGAATTGATTGAGAGGAAACAAGCCATGATTGATATGTTCCAACAACTAAATGAAGAGGGACAAAGAACATTGATGGAAGCAACTCCTTTTATGGAATTCATGAAGTAAGGCCCTATGGTGGTCGATTAAACTACACCTAGTTGCCCAAGATTGGTTCAGTCCACCATTGATACTCCCCCGTTGATGGACAACTCATTAGAAAATGTCATTAAGGATTCCTTAGAACATGATTTAAGGAGGTTTGAGGACAAAAATCAAGAGGAAACAAAGAATTTAGGGGACGATGTCTTTGAATCCAAATCTAATCTTCCTGAGGAAAGTGATTTGGTGGAAGAGACATCTAAAATTGAAGATCGGGAGTGGGATTAAGATTATGAAATAATTGATTTTGAATCATTTGAAACTCCCATCACAAGTTTAGAAGAGAGCCAAGGGAAAGAATCTGAATCTGAGTTAGATAGTGAAATTAGCCCTACCTCTACTGCAACCTTAACAACTAAGTCTGATATAAATGAGGTTGAAGATAATATTCTAAGGGTCAAGGAGTTGGAGGGAATAAGCAATGAAACCCTAAATGAAGAAGAAGGGATGGATTTTCCTTTGGAGAGCAACCTTATGCTTGATCTTAAGGCTCAATGTGAAACTCTTTATTTTGTTACATGCCCTATCTGAATTGAAATCCCACAACCCAAATTCACTAGAATTGATATGACTCTAAGGGATTACAACTTTAATGGGACACAAGCTGATTACAAAACCTACATCTTTAGTGTCTGGCATTTTAGATTCGGGTTGCACTCGTTCAAATCGACTTCTCTGCATGCTCACAGATTAAGAGAGGAATAGACACTAGCATACATGATACACCATTTGCAGAGTTCCTGTCTCGTAGGGATGGGACTACACCATAATCTAGTCTACATCTGTAGACTTCTGACTCTGGGTCTAGTTGATTATGTCTTTCCCTTCTTAACTTAGACCATTCAACTGATTGATCCTTAGTTGTCTGTGTACTACGCCCAACTGAAGGCACTAAACGCAGAGCTTCCTGGGAGGCAACCTAGAGGATTCAAGCTGACCGGATACATAGCTGAAACTCAGGTGATTTCTTTCCTTACTCGCTTGCATATATTTATCTTCCAATGACGATAATGTTCAACTTAGGCATGGGGGGTGGTAATTCATATGTTCTGAGTACATACTGTCAGCTTGAATTATCTTCTTAAAGAAAAAAAATGAATTAGGAAAAGAAAACTTAGGCATTAGGAGCTTGTCAACTTTAGGAAATGATATGTTAAGGACCTGAATGCTTAGAGTCTTCAGGTCTTCGAGCTTAATCAGTCCGGGTGTCCACTAAAATGTTGACTTGTTCTCGAGTCCTTTCTACCTTAATTTATATCAATTTGGTCAATAAAGTAGGGTGATAAGTATAAGACTTATCAACCTGCCCTCTGATTTGGAGGCACTTTTAGTCTAAGCATCTGCACACGTTTTGCACTCACTCACTCCTCAGCGGTTCTAATGGAAATTGGGTAGCTAATGAACCTTCTAGGGTGGTATGGCTAGCAAGTTGTCATGGGTAATAGCTTATTGACCGATTGTCTAGAGCCTAGCCACAGGACGATTCTTTTTTACCAGTGCCTCTAGGTAAAACTTTGATCAAGGAAGCCACCTACTTAAAGGATAGAAAAAAAGAAAAAAAATGATGTTAAAAGGAGAGAAAAATAGAGAAAGGAGAAAAAGAAAAATAAGCCACACTTCACTGCACGAGTATGGCTGGCAAGTTATCATAGGTAACAGCCCATTGGCCGATTGTCCAGATCCCAGCTCATAAAATTCACAAGAATTCCAAAACACTTAAGGAAGAAGCGAGGAAGTAAAATAATCTAGGGAGATATACATTGGACTTGCCCTTGTGTTGACCCCATAAAAATAAAAGTAGGGAGAAAGCTACCGGTCAGATAGATACACCGTTAGGTAGCATTTTCTTTTTCTGGTCACCTAAGGGTGTAGAAACCTGAAGTCTATTTTAATTGTCATTGAGTCAATCTATCACAATTTTCACAAGATACTTAGCACTTAGAGTCTTCCTTGAGTCTTGGGTGGGTTGGGTAGCCATAAAATGTTACCCCGAAACATTCAACTCTAAAAATCCAAAAAAAACTTAGAAAAGATGAAAAATAAAAAAAAAAGTTTTGCTTCTATGTAGAATAAGGCAAGGACTTGGGCGGTCTACATTTTGGTAGGCACCCGGACACTATTGAGTCTCTGTGGGTTAGGATCTTGGTAGAAATTTCCTTTTAGTGACAAGCAACTTATGTCTAAGCAATTGATTCTTAATTCTAGTTTTAGATAGCATTTAGGTTAACCTTTCTATGGACTAGCAAGGGGTGGGCAATGGGGTATGATGACTCTATAATTATTAGTGTTAATTACATCAATTAGAGTCAATTTTGAAGGCACATGTGCATTAATGTCATATTATAGTGGACTTAGGAGCAATGCATGCACATTGTGTACTATCAACATTTAGATTCCTTTAAATCAATATTTAATGAACTTAAGTACAAGTGTATGTTGAAACAGGTCTTAGATAAATAATCAAACCGTACGGATGGATCTAGATTGACGAATGGAGTTCAACGGACTCAAAATCACTTCAATCCGACCTCTGTAGCTCCCACAATAAGCCAAAGAAGTTTTGGGCATTGATTTGGTGATCAACGGGCCAAAATAGGCTACGTGTCACACATCCGCACTCCAATAGCCCTCTGTATCCATTGGTGCACCTTCATCAAGTGATCTCAGCTGTTGGATCCTAATCTGATGGCTAAGAATGCATGAGAAGAATTACATGAACTCGACAAACTCATGCCTGTAGTGTAGCAGTCTGCGCCTCAACCCACGCACTCGCGATGCGAGTTCGAGCCCTCGCGAGGCTCAAATTCACATCATGCAAGCGGCGTGTGAAATTGGACCGCCCAATCGAAGACAAATGGTGGCGATAGCAGCTACGTGGCACCTCCAGAAGTGCACGATTCATCCACACATGGTTTGATGCCCGCTCTGACACCCGATAGTATGCGCACCCAAGGCGTGATCTGAAGCACGATCTTGCCCACAATCTCAGCCCTCTGTGTGCAATCCAACGGTTGTGATTTCTTCCTGCACGATGAGCACAATGGGTGCAAGGGATAAGTCATCTACCCACATCCTTGTCTATCTGATGGCGATCCGCGATGTTGATCCAACGGCCTACGGTTCTCCTTGCAGGAACCAGCTATGCATGCTTGGCATCAGCGAGAGTGTGAGCTTCCTATAGTGATGCTTGTTGCGATGTCCTAGCTGTGACTAATGGTGCAATACTTATTTTGGCCATCCCTCCTTGATTATAAATAGCCCTATGGACCTCCATTGCAAGACATCTCTTTCTATTTTCTACCAAGCATGTGCCCTACTTCCATAGAGCTTCAAGGCACGGTGCTGGAGCTGTCGAGCCATTGACAGAAGCCCCTTCATCATCGTGGCTGCCTCACCTTTCCATTTTGTGCATTTAGTCTTTAGTTTAATGTTTATGTTATTTTAAGCTTTCCTCTAGCATTATAGTTGTATAACTATTCTGCCTTTTGTAATATATTATCATCTTGCTTGGTTTCATGCATAGTTAGCAATCACCATATCTTTTTCATGAATCTCTAACCCTACCACTCTCTCTCTCTCACTCTCACTCTTTTTGCAAGCAAATGAAACAAAATATTTTGTGACATTAAAGTGATTAACTGATTTGGTTTCATGCCTCCTTGTGTTTGACACTCGTACTCATGTTCGATTCTTCTTTTAAAATTGATGCCGTAAACGTATGCTACAATGAACAACTTAATAGAATGTGTTTTTTGACATCACCCAGTTTGTTACGTATCTTATTTGGGTCTTCTTCTGCTTCACTTCTAGAGCCTGATTTGCAAGAATTACCTGTTGGGAGACATCCCAACTTCACCTCAGGTAATATCTTTCCTTGCTTTTGCTTTCCAATGAGGACATTTTCAATTTAGGCATGAGGGGTATAACCTGTGGTTGTTCATAGCATGTATACATATTTTGCATGTAGTTAGGGCATCCATAATGAATAAAAGAAGAGATGGAATCTTTGTAAGCTGAATTGCAAGTAATTGGGAAGGAAAAAAGAGGGAACAGAAGAGAAACACATAGAGTGGAAAAGGTGAAAAATTATGCTGGTACCAGCATTTGATTATGGAAGAGTTACCTAAGTTCTGGGCTACAATGAATGATTAATTAAGTCATAAAGTGCTAGAGAAAAGGAGATAAGTGAGGGATACCGATTTTAGGCCTCCTAGGTCTGTTTTATGGCTTAAACACTCACGTATTTGTTAAGATTTGGACTATTCCTCAAGGGGTTAAGTTGTGAGGCTAATGTATTATGTCTAAAGCTTAGGGAGTATTCAGTCCCATTGCTTGCCCTTTGGTTTGTGGGATTTGGTAACCTAAGCACCCAAAAATCGCACACTGGTCTGGTTCAGTGTACGTAATGAAGAATAATACCAAAAAGTGTTATGCTCTAAAAATGTTTTATTGAAAATTTGACTTAGAAGTGGCTCGAAGACATAAGTTGATTGGATGAGTTCCCAACGTAGAGAGGAGGAATGAAAAATACTCCCTACGAAGATGCGTTATAACATACCATCTCCTCGGTGCTTGTCTCCTATGATATCTAAATATTCTACTAGGGTCATGGAAGCACCTTGTGCTGGTTTAGGTGCCATGGGCGACATTATCCTAAAATGTCGATTGCTAGGGTTTGAATTTAGCCACACCATGGGTGGCACTATCCCGAAGTGTCAAAAGCCAGTGTTCTAGGGGTTTACCATGGGTGGTGCTATACCGAACCATCGATTGCCAGGGACCCTACAAGGATTGATGGTGGGGACAAGGAATCCAATACAGATTGTGTTTAGGACCAGTCTGATATTGGAATTAGGGGAATTTAAAAAGAAAAGAGAGAAAACTCTCAAAATAAATATCTATCTCTCTTATCGAAAATGCACTGGCAAACAGAACATAGACTTGCTACGCATATGCACGGGTGCTTTAACCGCTGGGGTCAACGAACCTTTGCGTAGCTTTTGTCATATGGGAGAAAGGAAAGAGCCTCTTTAATTCTTCTGCCTCCAATTTTGTCTACTCAAGATCATAAAGTTTGGGCCCTTTTGTGAAGGAGATGGCTCTCTCCAAATTAGAGCCTTCCCCATCCCATATGGAGCTTTGGAATGCCATGCACAAGGAAAAGAAAGGAAAAAAGGGAAAGAAACCCGCTGACAGGATCACTCAAATCTCTCTCTCTCTTTTTCTCTCTCTTTATAAATAGGGAAGGAGGTGGCTAGAATGAGCGTCTCTCCTTCCTCATGAGGAGGAGAACCCTCTCTTCGAGCATAGAACTGACTCCCCCGCGAGTTCCACTACCACGACTGCATCTCACCCATGACATTCCTATCACCATGGTCAGCGGTGACAGCACCGGCATCTGCAACCGCAATGACTCATCATCAACTACTAATGAGCAAGATTTTCGTTGCAAAAAATTGGATTTTGGAAAACCTGAGTTGTAAAATTCATAATAAAATCCGCCACCAATAAAATTTATAACTGAAACTCTGGTGAGTCCCAAGTCAAACTCTGGGAGGTCAACATTTTATTAAAAATCACATTTGGAATTATGTTGCATCAAAAATCATCGTAAAAAGATCATGTCGTAGTACATCAACGAAAATCAATATAACATCTAAATTTATGAACTCGAAAGTACAAGTGAGTCCAAGGTCATTCACAAGGAGCAAGTTTAATAAATAAATCCACTAATCGCAATTACTAAGAATAATAATGCAAATGAAATCAAAATGATATTCAATCTATAAAAAAATGCATCTCAGATGTCATGTAGAAAATGTAAAAAGAAGAGGGTAAAAATGGTGGTTGAAACCACCAAATTAACCCTAAATTCTAAGCTCTAATCCAACTCAAATATTTAAATAGTAATTGATGACTCTACAAATTATAGTGTTAATTACATCAACTAGAGTCAACTTCAAGGACATACGTGCAGAAATATTGCAGGTTTGAGAGCATTGCATGCATATTGTGTTATTCCTACATTAAGATTGCTTACAATTAATGTTTAATAACTATGGGTACAAGTGTGCATTGAAATAGGTCTCAGATGAGAAATCAGATCATACGGATGGATCCAAATCTATGAACGGAGTCAAACAGACTTAAAATCACCTCAATCCGACCTCCGTAGCTCCCACAATCAACCAAAGAAGTTCTGGCTTTTGATATGATGATCAACAGCCTAGAATCGACCATACGTCACTCATCCATGCCTCCCTCATGTGCTTCATGTCTGTTGAAGGCTCATCCAACGATGCCTCTCCATCGTTGGATGACGATCCAACGATGTGGGATACGTCATGCCTCACCTCAGCTCGACCATGAAATCACATCCAATGGTTGTGGATGCAGCACTACCAACGCATCTGTGAGACTATCCGCAGGCGTGGCGAAGCAGTCTGCACCTCAACCCACATGCTGTGAGCATGCATTCTAAGCCTCGGGAGGGCGCAAATTAGCAACACGCGAGCAGCAGGCGAAATTTAGCCCCTTTATTCACATCAAACAGTTCTGAAGGGTGCGATGTGGCGCGATCTCACGTGTCAAATGCACGCGATGCATGCACGTGCCATCCAACGGCCGATGCAACACTTGATCATACGCACGCTCAGCGTGATCCGAAGGGCACGACCACACGCAATCTGAGCCGTCCATTCTCGATCGAACAGTTGTGAGTGCAAGCACACAGATCATGTGCAATGGCAGCTGGGCACGTGCGTGCTCTAGCGTGCGAGTGAGCTGGCCTACAGCAATGCTTGCAATGATGAACTTGTTGTCGCTATTGATGTGATGCCTATTTTAGCTCTCTTTCTTTCACTATAAAGAGACCTATGGACCTCCATTGTCAAGAATCTATATCTATCTACTACCAAGCACCATTCCTCTCAGAAGCAAGCCTTGGAGTGGCCTAACTGCCGACGGAACCCTTCCACCACCATGACTGTCTTGACATTCCAACTGTCGCCTTTTGCTACTTGTTTAATGATTTTGTTTATTATAATTTTTATCTAACATTGTACTTGCGAAACAATTTTACTCATTCAATATATGGTTTTATAATCTTATGATAGAATCTATTATGCTCACATGTCTACTCTTCAAGCATAGTTAGATATCATTTCTTGACTATATATTTCTAACCCTTCTCTCTCCCTCTCCTCACTTCTTTTGCAGGCAAACCAATTGACATACTTTGTGACATTAAAGCGATTAACTAATTCGATTCCTTACCTCCCTGTGATCGACATTCGGACTCACCGATCAGTTTTCTTATTAAAATCGATGTTGTGAATGCTTGCTACAATGAACGAATTATTTAAACATGTTTTTCGATGTCAATTTTTGGTGTCGTTGCTAGGGAAGCAATGGATCTATTTGTCGCTTTTATCATTACATTGATGATATTCATGAGATCTTACTCCCTCTCTCTATGGATTGGCTGCAGGAATCCGGTGCAAAAGTGACAGGAGGAGTGCACTCGAAGATAGTAGATTGGGGGTAAAAATGCAGTGAAGACCTTGGTGAGTATCATCCTCTTCTATCAAAAGGACAAAAAAAAATGAAATGAAAAAAAAGATGCATTTAGTCTCATAAATAAACCCTAGGCTAGTTTGATTGTTTGCTTGCCAAAAAATTAAATAAATAAATAAAAATAAAATAAAATAAAGTACAAAAAATAATTAAAAAAAGAAAAATTACCATGATGAATGACTGCTTGACTCATATCTCAAATCCATCACCCAAACAAAAAAAAATTCACTATAATATCCTTAAAGAAAAAAATCATTATGGAGTGTTCTTTCTTTTGAGTGGCATTTGTGAAGCCACCTGTGTTTTATATTGGGCTGCACCACTCATCAAAAAAATTAAAATCGATTCACCAAGTAGAATTGTATGAACTTTAGGGGTGAATATATTAGGGTTGCTTATTTCTAGGGCCACATTGATCTTAAAGGAAATTAATCATCACCTGTTTTGTGCAAAACCTTGTGTGCCCACTTAAAGCATTGTCTAAAAACATTAAGAAATTTCAACCCTAAAAATCACAAAAGCAAGGACGAACATTAAAAGACACCACATAAAAAAAACCTTGCTTGAAAATCCTGATTTGTTGAAGTGCAGATACATGCTCAATTGGATTAATTAAGAGGCACAACCCACAACAACACCTCATCATATACCTTGAGCACAAGCACTAACCTTGCCCTTAGTAAAATTAAGTAGACATTGGCCCTAGGATTCATTGAGTCTATTTCAAGGTATTTTACTGAATGCATTGCGAATTAGTGACGTTTGCTTGCTTCAAAAGGTACTAAGTTGGGAGGCCCGATTATCAAATGACTTAAGTAAGCAGGGGTTTGAAATAATTAGTGGCCCTCCAAACACGCTCCCCCTGCTTCACATTCCCAACTTTACCACCTTCAAGAGCAAGGACAACACCAAATTCATCGTGTGGTTGGAGTTTATTTCTGAAGCATAGGTCACCTAGGTCTACACTATAGGGCTTAGTTTTATTTGCTTGATTGTGCACACTTAATTCTCTCATCTGTTCTTCCCTCATCCCTCCACTTCTTCCAAACCATGGATTTCAATGCCCATCCTTCCTATCCACACTATCCCCAACATGATTTATATTCTAACCCAAGTAGATCATATCCACAATTCACTTGGGATAACTAGCCACCTAGTTGGGGATATAACCCAGAACCTGAGTACCCAGAGTGCACCTTTTGTCCCAACTATCCCAATTTTACCCAACCTGCACCAACCTTCTATTGGGATACATCCAACCCACCCACCTAGGGGTATGATCCAAACCTTAGGGATCCTTATCTTGATTCTCCTTATGATCACTCTTCTTTTAGGTCCCACTCACACACTAACCAATCTGAAAGGACCTACACTCTTGGAGAACACCAAGACCCCTACCCTTCTCAGGACCATAACCAAGATAGGTCATCTAAATTCAAGGATCTCTCCTACTTGACCTATGGGTTGGAAGGGATTTTCGAAAAATGGAAATCAAATGATGATCATAAACCTGGGCAAATAGAAAATGATCAACCCCTACTTTGAACCCCTAACGAAAAATCCAACTGGGAGGACTTTGTTGCATGGTAAAATAGGAGTTTTAAAGATGCGGTCGTTGTAGTACACTCCTAAATCACACAACAAATCATTTAAATTTATAAACTCAGAATTTAAAAGGAGTCCGATGTTGTTCGTAAGGAGAAAATAAAGAACTCACACATTAATCTTCATTTAAAATATTTGAGCAAAACCAATTGATCACAATAGTAGATATTCAAAAAGTAAAACTGATTAGATTGATATTCAATGTAATATAATATCTCATGAGATCATGGAATAAAAAAGGAATGAGAATAAAAATAATGGTGATTTGAATCACCACTTATTCTCTTTAATTATGCATGCATTCAATTACTCAAATTATTCAACTGTAATCCTCAATTAGAATTCAATGTAAACTTATTACTTAAATAAGTCAACAGTGTTTAGAATAATCCTCAATCAAATTCCTTAATATAGCATAAGCACAAGGCTCTTCAAAGAGCCTTCTCCTTCTTCAAACCCTTCACAAGTCCAAGGCTTCTCCTCAAGCACACAGAGGCAACTTCTCAAAGGCTAAGTGTCAAGAGCCTCTCCTACTCAATATAGGGGCACAAGGATAGAGCAACAAAACCCTCCCCCTCTCTCTCAGAAATCTCTCTTCTCTCTCAAACCCGAGTATAATCGAGTAATATAATCGGGTTATCAGGTCATGTAGATTGGCCAGACCTGTGGGTGTGCGTCGCAGGTGAGGCGTGAGGGCAAGTGTGGTGGTGAGGGACTCGACCCCTCATGTCCTGGGCAGAGAGGCCTGAGGCACAAAATCAATTTAAGGGTCTTCGCGCACCCTTCTGTTCACAATGTGGCACTAAGGTGCCACCCTCTTTCTTGCGTGCAGTAGCTGAGATTGCCTCGTCAATTGGAGTAGCTGTTGGGGTTCTTCCATGCAATTGAAGCTTCAGATAGCAACACAACCTGAGTCTACGTCACCTGGACATGTAATTAAGCCTTGATCTCATCAGAGGACTGCAGAGGACTTCGAAGAGGATGACGGCGACAGTGAGCTCCAGTCAGTGACCTGAAGTCATGCATGCGGCCTTGCAACCATGTCAAAGCATCTCAAAAGCTTCGCCTAAGGATGGCGAAGGTGATGACGAAGTCTGTGTGTTGTGGACATGTGTGTGTTGGTCAGGCGATGTTGGGGAAGGTGCTCAGAGGTGGGTGTGCTCAGTGGAGCTTTGGAGTAGGTGGAATGAGAAATAGGAAGGGGGGTTTTGTTTGGAGAGGTGTGGAGGAGCTTCTGAAGGTGGTAGCAGGGTGTTTTCTAGTTTGTGGTGGTGTGGAGGCTTCGTCGGAGCTCAGTTGGATGTGGGGAAGACGGAGGGCGAATGGCGGCGTCGGTGGTCGAAATAGAAAGGAAAATAGCTAAGGAGATTAAGAAGGAGAAAAGGGAGAAGGTAGGACCTAAATTGATGGATGAAAGGGCAAGGGCGGCACCGGCTGTGATTGGCCAATGTTGAGGAAGGTGAAGCTCTTGAGGGTGAGGACGACAACGAGGGAAGGGGCAGGCAGCTGTTGCTGTGGCTGGCAAGGAGCGAAGGAATATGAGGAAGAAGGGGGGCCACTTGATTAGTTCATCTAGTGGTCAAAAGAAGGAAGTCAAGGATGGTCTCCAGAGCTTGGTCGGAGATGGCCAGGAGAGGGGGGAGTTGAAGAGAAATTTGGGGCCTAAACCTTGCTAAGGAGCACGATTAGAAGACTCATGAGCTTTTATAGAGCTCGGGCAGGCTCTCAAGCTTGGAAACAAGCTTGAAGAGCTCAAAAAATTAGGGAAGAAGATCCCTAAAATTCTAAGGGTTCACACGAGCTCCTTAGTCCAAATCTGAGTTCAAGATGTGATTCGTGCAATTAGGGACATCCTTAAGATCATCCCTTCCAAATTTGCAAGGGATTAGTCGAGAAATCATGGAGGTATCCTTGATTGAAGGTCGCCTCTTTGGGTTCACACTTGCCATGGCAACAGGGACCCTTTTTTGAAGAAGATGAAAAAATCTGGGGGTTGATTTGAAGTTAATTCGAAAGCTAGGGGTTCATATGTGAAGAGTAGAGTTTTAAAGGACTAGAATGCAAACTAGATCAAGATGAGCATTGATTAGGCCCAAATTTTACTACAAACCTAATCTGGACCCAAGGAATCTGATGGTGAAGTTAAATTTGAGTTTGGACCAGATTTGACTAGGCAATTACGTAGAAACCCAAATTAGGGCAGAACTATGTTTATGACTTTGTTTAAGGTCAAAATGAGTTCCAAAGGTCAAATCAAGGATACCAAACTTTATGGAATATTTTTATATGAATTTTAGAAGGTTTAAATGAATTTTATACCGACCATAACCTCATTATTTTAAGCAGGTCTTAAATTAGGGTTTTAGGTTATGAATCAGTTCTCGAAGTGCGTGAAATCCTATTTCTACCTGTTTGGACGCTTTTATTAGACTTTAATGCTCAATTGACCTTAGATTAACCCCTGGGAAACCTGTGATTATTTGCATTCATGATATACTGCTAAAATTATAGAATTGACCCTAATTTAATGTATTCCTCCAAGAAAGGATATGCAAGGAATTAACTCTCAGGTGATTATGTAGGATCATTTGTTACTTGATTCTGACTAATTAAAGCTACTTATGGATCATGATGATTGATTGCGCAGCAATCATAGGTCTTAATTGACCTAAATTAAGCTAAAACATAGCATAAGCTAGTGTAATTCATGCATGTATAAGCATTAATTGCATCCTTACTGCTTTCCTTTAGCTATGCATGAAATAATGATATAATGTACTAATTAAGTGCATTATATAAATTGCAGGAAATAAGAAGCTTAGAAGATGTATCTAAGGCTGGATTAAAAGCTGGACCTAAAGCTAGTGCTACATGGGAGCTGGAGCAGAAGATTAGAATAAAATGTAATAAAGAAATAATGTAATGGGTTGAGGTATGCTACTCTATTAAGTAGAAGTAAGGCAGTTAAATTATGAAGAACTTAGGTTCAATCCTAGCCCTAGGATAGCCTTAGAAGCCTTCCCAAGCTTAGCCACCCTTAGATTAGGTCCCCATAGCCTAGGAAGCCTCAAAACCTTAGTTCGAACCCTAACCTGGATGTCCAATAACTTATCTGGACGTCCAGATAAGTTATTGGACGTCCAGGACCTTTAGCCACAACCCACACACCTTAAACCCATGTCTGTAGTGTTATTCGATGTCCAGACACTTGGTCAGACGTCCAATTTCTGTAGAATACCCAAGACAGAACCTTGAATCCCCCTTGACTCTGATTGGACATCTAGGTAACAAGTCTGGACTTCTGATTTTTGAGTATAAGTCTTTTGATACTACTATTAGACATCTGGAGTTGCTCTCCAATTCGTGTTTTCGAATTCAAGCCTTGATCTTGAGTTCCTAGGTCCCTAAACCCAATCCTAACACCTTAGGAACCTAAATTAAGGTACTGTTGAATGTACGAATTGCTACGCTAATGTGTTTGGTTTTTAAAACCTTGTCGTTGTAGCTTGAAAGTGAAGAACTCGTGTTGAACAAATAAAATTTATACCAAAATTTAAATTCCGAGTCGAACACAAGGAGGCTACGTCGATCTATATTCGCAATTACTTTTTTTAGAATTTTTGAAAAGCGAGGCGATGTAATTACAATGAAGCTATCAGACTAAAGGGAAGAGGGATAGAAAGAGAGAGAGAGAGAGAGAAAACATGCATTCAATATTTCAAAATGTTTATACAATCAAACCAAATAAGAATTACACTAGAAAGTAGGAAAATTCTACACTAGAAAGCTGTAAAGAAGAATGGGAGAGAGAAGTTATCCTCCTCGACGATCGCTTGGAGGGCGAGCCGGACGGGATGACGCCTAGACGAAGGAGAACGGAGCAGGATGAAGGATGAAGCAGAAGAATGGGAACGGGGCAGTACGTCATCATCGTCGCAGGATCCACTTCCGAACGGGGATGAAAATTTGGACTTTATCTCGCGAGGAGCATCCCAGGTACGGGACAAGCTTCTCTTGAGCTTTGGAGAGGTAGAGAAGAGAAGGAAGGGATGAGAATTTCATGTGGAGGGGGTCTCCTTTTATAGTTGCAAGGAGTGGGGGCAAATTGGTCATTACATCTTTAAAACATTAAATAAGGGGTCTTTAGTGACGAATAAAACCGTCTCTAAAGCCCCAACGTGGGTGTAGTGGGCGTTGGACACGTGCGCCCGCTCGTCTACTTGCGCCTAATGCTCGCCGCACGTTCAGCCATACACAACCATCCGATCGTGAGATAGGATGACCCAGATCGCGCCTTCGCCCGTCTTACTGCGCTCCTGCCCCAACGCATGCGATGTCGCGTGAGGCGCAGGCGTGCGATAGCGCGTCGATGCTATTGAGTGCGGACAGCCACCTGATCAAGATCTGATGCATGCCCGCACCCTTCGCCTGCTCGTTGTGGGTCGAACTTGCGTCCGGTTCTCGCGATAACTCCCTCGCCCACTGCACTGCGAAGCGCGGATGGTCGCGCGGATGAATTCAAGGTGCCGAATCCACAGCCGTTGGATCTTGATCCAACGACGGAGAAGTGGTTTTCTGATTGAAGAAGAGAAGGTGCGGCAGTGCTGGGGCCAGTTGGACGGCTGAGATGGCACCACATGGCGCCATCTTGGCCGTCCATCTTCTGGATGTTGTAGATGGTGCCACGGGTGTCGGATTGACATGATTTTTGCGTCGTTAGGCTGCGATCGTCGATCCAAATCCATCCATGCAGTCAGATTTGTCATTTGAAGTGTGGATTTACACCATCTTCGCTCTTGATCTTCTAGGGTTCCCCGGTCACTATCTGATGCTACAGACGCCTGATTAGGGCGATCTTGGAGTCGTTGAACTCCAATCGTCGCCCTGATCACATCTGTATGGTTGGATCTTTGATCCAAGGCCCTGATAGAAGGTTTGCCCTATCCAAGCACATAAAAGGAGATAATTAACCTCCATTTTATTCAAACTACTCTAAATGCAAGATGATGCATGTTATGCAATATCTATAGCATGCAATTCAATCCTATGTTTAAGAACATGCATAAATAGACTTCTTAAGTAGTGTAAATGTGTTTACATCATACCCCCATGCCTATCTTTTGCTAGTCCCTAGCAAAAAAGAACTATATGCTATTTATAAAAGAATTAGGTTAGATTATTTGGGCATGAGTTATTTTCAATCATAAAGAAATTATCTACTTAGGATCTAAACTTTCAAAGACACAACAGTGCCCGAGTATTTGCCAAATTGCAGACCGCCTCAAGCCCTCTCCTTATTCAAAGAAAATATCTTTTTCACTTTTTCCTCTTTTCTGATTTTTTTTTTGGATTTTCAAATTTTAGGGTTTAAAAGTGGCTTTCTACGGCCATTCAACTCACCCAATATTTGATGAGAACTCTAAGTTCTAACATCCTATTGTGAATGTGATAGACTCGTTGACCGGCAATTAAAATGGACTTCGAATTTCTACGCCTCTAGGTGACCTCAAAAAAGAATTCTTCCTAAAGGTGTATCTTTACAACCGGTAACATTCTCCCTACTTTTATTTTTTTAAAGGGCAACACAAGTGTGAATCCAGTGTATATCTCCTCGATTTATTTACTTCTCCGCTTCTTCCTAATTGTTTTGGGAATTTTTAGTGCATTTATTCAGCTGGGTTCTGGACAACCGATCGATAAGCTGTTACCACCGACAACTTGCCAGCCATACTCTTGCGAGAAGTGTGGTTTATTTCTTTTTTTTATTTTCTCCATTTCTTTTTGATTTTTTTTTCTATTTTTAAGTAGGTGGCTTCCCTAGTCTAAGATTTACCTAAGGGAAGGAAAAAGAGAAAGGTCCAGTGACTGGGCTCTGGACAACCTACTAATGGGTTGTTACCCACGATAACTTGCCAGCCATATCACCCTAGAAGGTTCATTAGCTACCCAATTTCTGTTAAATTCGCTGAACAATGAGTCAATGACAAGATAGTGCGTAGATGCTAGAAACTCAAAATTCCCTCAAACCAGAGGGTAGGTTGATAAGTCGTGTACTTATCACCCAAACTTATTTACTCCAATTAAAATAAAATTTAGGTTGGCGAGAACTCAAAAAACAAATCCACATTTTAGTGGATACACGGGCTAATTAAGTTCAAAGACCTGAAGGGTCATTGTGTTGAAATCATAATGTTGTATTTCCTAAGATTGAAAATTTTCTTAAACCCAAGTTCTCTTTCCTAATTCAAATTTTTTTTTTAATAAAAGAAAATAAAACAAATCTACAGAGCTGACGAATGAATTCAGAGATGAATATCCACCCCCCCATGCCTATCTAATGCAATGTCCTCATTGTATTAAGAAGACATAAAGTAGAGTGGAAAAGCGTAGAAAGTACCTGAATTGCGTGAATGTCAGGTCCGCTCCGAGATGAAAACTAAAAAGAACTGTATATGTGCTAAGTTTAGTGCCTTCAGCTAGGCACACTATACAAAGAAGAGAAATGAAGAATTCACAAGTGCAGGTTAGAATCGGAATAAACATAAGAATCCTCTGACCTGTCAGTAGATGTCCACAGATGTGGACCAGATTGTGGTGCAGACCCATCCCCCATAATCGAGAATATCTTAGGTTCTGGATAAAAATTACCCAAAACCTAAAATCAGAATGCAAGCGGGGTCAGGCCTACAATTTATGAGGATGCAACCCAAGACCAAAAAGTCGGGTTACAAAGAAATTAAGCTCAAAAGGATAATCGTTGAATGTGTGCTTGGGTTTGACATCCTCAAAACAAATGTCGTAAGGGTCTTGGTTTGATGGTTTCAGCTTAATAGGCACCCTTCGACTCAATCTTCTATTTCCTCCAAAGTTAGCTTCCCAAATCAGAACTTCCCAGCTCCTACCCTCCACATTCAGCATGTCAAATTCCAGGACCTCTTGTATATTAATCACCCCATCTGAAATCTCCAAGTCTAAATGATGTGGCAGAATCAAAATTGACTTGGGTCTAATTATCTCAAAAATAGAATCATCAATAAGCTCAACGGGGTGTAACTGACAATCAAGGCATTGACTTGAATCCTCCAGAAAATGCGATTCTAGATCCGTAATGTGTGCCCTAATAAGATCAGTTTCCTCAATTATTGGGCTATCAAATGATCTATCAGATTCCTCAGGCTCAATCATCTTACAAAAATCGTGTTCTGAAAACTCGTGTGAGACTTTGTAACTTGAATCTTCACCATCAAAGAAATCAGGATCTGTATCAATGTATGTCCCAAAATCATCTGTCACTTTCTGATCCATGGAGACATACGTTTCCTCATACCTCGGCTCAGGGATCTCAGGTGAAGAAATCAAATCATCCTTAATTGGTTGCTTTAATTTGATCTGGCCAGAATCGTAACACGTGTCCCCCCCAATAGGTGCCTAAGCGAGTTTTGTCATTGGCTTTCCTGAAGAGGGTTCATCCTGGGAATCATCCCATGATTGAATCAAAGCAACCACGAATCTCATCCTCAATTTCGCTAATTTCCCAAGTAGAAACTCACCCAGGTTCTTATCCTTAACATCCTGGAGCCAATACAACAAAGACTTGTTCAAATCATCAATCATTTCAATCAGGGGCTCCAATCTCTTAATGCAAGGTATCGGCTGAACTTCTAAAGATTGAATGATATTCTTCAAGTTAGCCAGAACCTTATCTTGAACCTGGTTAACCTAAACCAAATGAGTTGGTTCAGGGTTGGGCGGGTTTGGGATCAATGCAGGGGAATTAACAAATTGAGATTCGTTATACCCTTCCTGATAATAGGGCATTTCAGATTGTTCAAAAGGTGGTGATGACCTAAAGGCAGTGAAATCAGAGGATGAGTAAGGATCGGTGTATCCTTCTTGATTGCAGATTGTATTAGGTTGTTCATAAAAGGTTGACGATCTATAATCGATGTGGCTCTGAGAAGTATAGAAATCACAATCAAAGCGTTCAGGGTTTGACCCTAAACACGAAGGTCCGGAATTGTATCCCCAATCCGAGTTATCCCAACTAACTGATGGTTGATTACAGTACGAGTCGGAATAATCGTCATGTTGAGGATAATTCAAAATGAGAGGGAAAGAGCGAGAATGCGTGTAATATGTGGAAGGATTCATGAGACACGTGAGGAAGGAAGGCGCCCTGCAATACAAACAATCAAACCTGTCCTTAAGTGGGTTAGCCTAAAGACCTACAGACTCCCAAAATGCACCTTGAGATAGAGAAACGATTTGATCTACTTCTGTCTGTTCAATCCAACCAGTTAGAAGGAGGGACTGGGGAGAAGGTTCTTCCTTTGGCTTGAGCCTCCGGTTCCTAGTGTACCCCCCAACCGCGATCGTTTGATTCTGCTCCCCTAGCTAGACATCAGATTGAACAGTAGAAATAGACTAATCGAAAATAATCTCATTCTGGGTTCTGAAGAGTGAGTCCAATCCTTAAGGCCAATGCCTACTCTGTTTTATTTAGGGCTAGGTTTGAATGTGCTTTGAAATGTGATGGGCCCTTTAAATGGGTTGGCCTTTAATGATTGATTGATTTGTGTGTGCATGCACAACCAGTGGTTTTCAAGCAAGATTATTTTTGATGCGGTGAATTTTAAAGTTCAAATCTTGCTTAGCAGCTTTTAGGATTCAACTTTAGGTGTTTTCAAACAAGTTTCGTTGGCACACCAGGTTTTGCAAGCACAGGTGAAAATGTTTTCCTTTAAAGCTTAAAAAGAATGTGGAGTGCCTGGTAAATCCCTAAGAGTCGAACCTAAGTGGCAGCTACTTGATGAGTTAATTTTAATTGAAGTGGTGCGGCCCAATCAACTCAAACAATTGGCCTGTTGCACCACTTAATTAGGCACACAAATGATTACCTAATATGATTTCTACTCAATTATGTATTTGGATGTGTGTACTGGCTCCAAAGATCGGTTTACCGGTTGAGTTTGAAAATCAGATGAGGTTGTGTACCTCTGTGAGATTTTTTTTTAAATTTTCTTTTTTTAATGTGGAGGCTGGGGCGGGTGTGGGTGTCAAACAACAAACAATCTAACCTTAGAGTTTATAAGAACTCCTAGGTTGATTGATGTTTAAATTATTATGTTGTGGAATGAAATCTAATGGGTGGGAGGTGGGGGATAACTCACAGAACCTTCCACAGCACTTTTCTCTGATCTACCGCTTTTGCTTGTCTCGAAAGAGTACCTGCAATTACAATAAGAAAGGAGAAAAGTGAGGTAAATGATTTGTAAATTACAAAACGCAAAGAGAAATCAAAGATCGTCGCCTCCCCATCAACAGCGCCAAAATGTTGAACGTACTAATTGCTACGCTAACGTGTTTGGTTTTTAAAACCTTATTGTTGTAGCTTGAAAGCGAAGAACTCGTGTTCAACAAATAAAATTTATACCGAAATTTAAATTCCGGGTTGAACATAGGGAGGCTACGTCGATCTATATGCACAATTATTTTTTTTAGAAGTTTTGAAAAGCGAGGCGTTGTAATTACAATGAAGCTATCAAACTAAAGGGAAAAGAGACAGAAAGAGAGAGAGAGAGACAGAGAAAACATGCATTCAATATTTCACAATGTTTATACAATCAAACCAAATAAGAATTACACTAGAAAGCGGGAAATCAGCTACACTAGAAAGCTGTAAAGAAGAATGGGAGAGAGAAGTTATCCTCCTCGACGATCGCTTGGAGGACAAGCCGGATGGGACGACGCCTGGATGAAGGAGAATGGAGTAGGACGAAGGAGGACGAAGCAGAAGAACGGGAAAGGGGTAGCACATCGTCGTCGTCGCGGGATCCACTTTCGAACGCAGACGAAAATTTGGACTTTATCTCGCGAGGAGCATCCCGGGTATGGGACAAGCTTCTCATGAGCTTTGGAGAGGTAGAGAAGAGAAGGAAGGGATGAGAATTTTGTGTGGAGGGGGTCTCCTTTTATAGTTGCAAGGATTGGGGGCAAATTGGTCATTACATCTTTAAAACATTAAATAAGGGGTCTTTAGTGACGGATAAAACCATCGCTGAAGCCCCAACGTGGGCGTAGTAGGCGTTGGACACTCGTGCCCGCTCATCTGCTTGCGCCTAACACTCGCCGTACATTCAGCCATCACGATCGGACGGCCCAGATCGCACCTTCGCCTGCCATACTACGCGCTTGCCCCAACGTTTGCGATGCCGCGTGAGGCGCGGGCATGCGATAGTGCATCGAGGCTGTTGAGTGCGAACGGCCACCTGATCAAGATCTGACGCACACCCACGCCCTTCGCCTGCTCGCTGCGGCTCGAACTTGCGTCCGCTGCTCGCGATAACTCCCTCACCCACTGCACTACGGAGCGCGGATGGTCGCGCGGATGAATTCAGGTCGCCGCATCCACAGTCGTTGGATCTTGATCCAACGGTGGAGAAGCGGTGCTCTAATTGAAGAAAAGAAGGTTCGACGGTGCTGGGGGCCGATTGGACGGCTGAGATGGCACCACGTGGCGCCATATTGGCCGTCCATCTTCTGGATGTTGTAGATGGTGCCACGGGTGTCAGATTGACTTGATTTTTGCGTCGTTTGGCTGCGATCATCAATCCGAATCCATCCGTGTGGTCGGATTTTTCGTTTGAAGTGTGGATTTACACCATCTTGGCCCTTGATCTTCTAGGGTTCCCCGATCACTATTTGATGCTACAGATGCCTAATTAGGGCGATCTTGGAGTCGTTGAACTCCAATCGTCGCCCTGATCACATCTGTACGGTTGGATCTTCGATCTGAGGCCCTGATAAGAAGTTTGCCCTATCCAAGCACATAAAAGGAGACAATTAACCTCCATTTTATTCAAACTACTCTAAATGCAAGATGATGCATGTTATGAAATATTTATAGCATGCAATGCAATCCTATGCTTAAGAACATGCATAAATAGACATCTTAAGTAGTGTAAATGTGTTTACATCAGGTACCCTAACCCTAGTACACCACCTCTAGACCTTCCTAAGAACCTAATTAGGTTCTCATTAAGCCCAATTGACTTAGATCATAGTCAATTACCATTGTCTAGTCAATTGGACTCATAGAGTCCAATTGAGCTTAGATCTCAACCCATACAAGTCCAATTGGACTCAGTGAGAGTCCAATTGACCTAAGCCCAACCTAATTGAGTTATTTCACTCTCAATTAGGTTCACACTCATTCAATTAAACTTGTGTTAAGTTTAATTGCATTTTCTCCTTAGAAAATTAGGGTTTGCAACCCTAATTTGAGACCTACCCTAACCTAAACCTATTAGGACCTAACCTAGGTAACTTAGCCACATAGGGCATGACCACACACACACACACACCCATTCACGCACTCCCACACCACCTAGAGTATTCTAGGTCCTTCCAAAGGTGGTGCCACTTTGGTTGCCAAATATAGCAACCAAGGATGGGTCATCTCTTACATCCACTTTTGGTGGATCTAAAAACCACCTTGGACGGCCACACTTGGAGCTCTCTCTAGAGAGTTCCACACTTCTTTAGAGAGGCTCCCTTGCGTATACTTAAAGGACACTTGGGTAGTCATTTGCACCCAATCTAGCCTTCCATCTAGTTTTAGCATAACTCCATCTCCATTCCTCCTCCACTCCATGAGCTCCCACCATGGTTCCACCACCTCCACGCCAAGGCTAGAGCGCTCCTCCTCACCTCTCCAAGGGCCGATCTAACCCCCATTGGCCACCCCTCCTCCTCTCAACCAAGTCAAAGGGCATCGGAGCCCACCTCCGAATGCCCTTCTTTCTTCTAGCTAAGTAGATAGTTGTTCTTCATAGATTTACTGCTTTATTATTGCTTAGTAGTGTAGCTCCATATTTCTTCCCCGATGATGCATGCATAATCCCCCCATAGATTCATTTATGCAGTCATTTTCTGCTAGCAAGTAATTTATGTTTCAAGCTTTCCTGTACCAATCATTCCGCTAACTGTGTTTGGTAACTCTGATGCAATCAATGAAATCATCTTTTATATATCTCTATATCTACGTGCGAAAACCACCATGTGCTTGCTTGCAATACTTTATTGTGATTAAGTTTCCTGTGCTCATTTTGCATCTTTCCTGCAACTAGCATGTCGATGCCTGAAAACATTGAAGAGCTAACCATTAATGCGTTCTCTGTCAATAGCCATCATTTAACTAGGATCGTGCATATTGAAACCCATACATTTACATTCGTTATCTACTTAACGCATGTGCACGTGATAAGGGTTAATCATGCAAATGGCAAAATAGTGATCCGAAGGTTAGAAATCGGTGTATGATTTTAAGCAAGTAGAGCGAGCAAGATCGAATTCATTTTGCATTTCCTAAACACCTCCCAGAGATGAGCGACCGAGACTCCAAGTCTCATTATTTTAGAAATATTTTTGTTTCGATCAGATTTTGCACTATACTATGAACAATGACATTGCTTTTCCTAAAACCACATGATCTACCGATCGAACAATTATGTTATCATCAGACTTAGAACCTCAATTATTCTAGAGTAGTACAACATAGAAAATGGTGCCTATTGAGAAATTGGACCCTGAAAAGGATAGAATAGAAGACCCACCCAAGAACTTAAACCCCAATATGTATTCTATACACATCCTCAACCATATCCCCCTAACCCTGAGTTGAATGCTATGGAAATCGAAGGGAAACCTAATGACACTCAGTGAATTCCTGATAGCCTTTACTTGGAGTTATAAACAGAACAAAGAAATTCCACACTAGAGGATGGAAATTCACACAGCTGCAGTGACTGAACCATCATCTGGAAGCCAATAGCCGAACTGTCTGTGTTGCCGTTAGGCCTATCTGCCCCTGTTAGCACACAATTGAAATCCCCACCCATCAGCCACATTCCACCCTGCACCAACTCAGCCACAGTAGCCCACTCCTCCCACAGCTCCTGCCTGGCAGATGCAGCACATGGTCCATAAACCCCAGTAATCCAGATACACTCCTGCCCCTGGTGAATCTGGAATTTGCATGTCAGCAAATGCCTGGCTTTGTGAACCACCAAACATTGAGCCCACCCCTTCCTCCACCAGATAGCAATACCTCCCGACCTCCCTTGTGCTTCAATCTGCACATAATCATTTAGCCCTGAAGCTAGCAAGTCAGACCAAAGCCTGTCAGATCTCCCTTCAATGTGTGTCTCTTGAATGAGTGCACAATCAATTCCCCATTCTCTCAAATATCTCATCAGAGAAGCCCTTCGGCTTTTGTCACGCAGCCCATGCACGTTCCAAGTGAGGATTCTCATCTGTCCTCACCGGACCCCTCCCCCCTAAGGGCCTGACATTTGCAAACCTGCATAACTTTCGCAACCTCATCTCCATCCATCAGAATGATAGCCTTTGATTTTCTCTGTCGGAGGCTATATGGTGATCTACCCTTACCAGTCTTTGAGTGAGAACCACCTTAACATTTAAGTCCTTCCTTCTCCTGCAGATCCTGTTTATCCTTCAGAGATTCAATCTGTGTGTCATGGCTCCCCTGCTTCACAGTCTCCATGTCACCTACCAACATATCCCCTGCCATCGTGGGCGTTGGTCCAGCCATTTCCCCCCACCCAATTCCTCCTCTTCTTCATTCTGAGCCTCCCCCGTCTCCCCCACACAGAAGTCCTTACGAGTTTTGACAGTTAGGGGTTCATCGCCGCGAACCGTGCCCAGGTCTTGCATAAGTGCCTCCTCATCAGTTGCAGGTCCAGATGACTTAAGTTGCTTTGCTACAGTGTCTCCCACCAGAAACCTCAGCCTCAGCATTTAGGAACTCCCACCACATCTCAGAATCAGATTCTCAGGTACACAGCCAGCTACAGATACATCAACCATCACATTCAGCAGGCGCCCATCGCCCTCAAGCAGCCCAATAACCGCGTCCTCTACCACTGATGCAAATCATGAGATCATCGACGATATGACCTCCTTTGACCTCAGATGTAAAGGCAGCCCCTCGATCTCAAGTTTTCCCAATCTCGATCCCACTCTCTGGGGTGGCCTCTCCGGCAATGCTCCATCAAAGGGGGAAACCAGTCTCCAGATCACCGTGAACCCATCGTTGCAAGATGTTTGAAACCGCAGCTTCTCAACATCCACCATATCCAAGCTAACGTGTATTTGACAGAAAAGAAACCTTCCAGGAGATGCTCGAGAGGGAGAGAGAGTTTACCAGGGTGCGAACATTCTCCGTCGCTGGTCTTCCAACCATAACCTCCCCAACCAGAGCTCCACGCAAGGCCATCTCTGCCGCTCTGATGCTCTCTATCACAAGAACCTCCACATCAACCGTAAGTCCCCCCAGCTTGCGCAGAGATGGGGGCGGAGGCAGCATCTGCATAGCCCTAAAATTCAAACGTCCAGAGCACGGGAAAGGACATTCTTTCATTTGACCCCCTAAACTCCGACACGAGTCCCTTTTGTGACTGAATCCCCCACAGCCCAAGCACACCACGGGAGATCGGCAAGTGGCCGCCATATGTCCTCACCGCCGGCAGCGGAAACAGACGATCCTATCAGGCACCTTTGTTCCCCTTCCATCAGACCACCTTGCCTCCGTCCCCCTTCTACCGTGAGCATCAAAAACCCTCCGCTCCTTCTGCCTCTAAATCCTCGACCTCCAAGTATGCCATCCTACATCATCCCTACTACCACCGACCGCCGTCCCTGAGTCGCCTGCCGTCACCCGCATCCTCCGCCCAAGGACTTTTCAGCCTCCGGATTTTCCACCAGTTCTATATCTCAAAACAGACGGTCCTGTCGGGGACCTTTGTTCTCTTTTCAGCTCTTTTCAGCCTGAGCCACTATCTTTTCTGACCACAACAACTCCACTTCGACCATCATCCCCCTTGCTGCAACCTGCACTCGATGTGGGTAGATCACCTGAGGTCACATAAGGAAAGATTGTCCCTTACTCAAAAGGGATGATGAGAAGAAACCCAAAAAGCCTTCCGACTACAAGAAGATCTCCAACTCGAAAGGATTCAAGAAGAAGGCATTTCAAGCAACGTGGGATGACTCCACCTCTGAAGAAGAATAGGAGGAGGAAACAAATGAAGAAACGGCATGCTTGGGATTAATGGCAACAAATGATGGTTCTGAGTCTGAATCTGAGGAACCTGAGGTAAACTCCTACTCTTTAGATGAATTACAAGATGCCTTTGATTCACTATATGTAGATCTTAAGAAAACAAAAACCCAAAGCAAGGCTTTAAAAGAAGAAAACTTAGAAAATAAGAGATTAATCAATGATCTTGAAGAAAAGAATCTAATTCTTACAAAAGAAACCACTGCTTTAAATATGCAAATAAGAAATCTAATGATTGAGAAAGAGTCATTAACAAATGATTTGTATACGGCAATGAGTGAGCAAAAATTTCTAGATAGAGAAGAATTACTCGACAAAATCCATGTGCTTGAAAAATCAAACTCCTTTAAAAAGGATGAAAATAACTTACTTAGAGTAGAGATTAGGGCATTAGAAGATAAACTAGACATAATGAAAATAGAGATAAATCACCTTAAAGAAAAGTCAAATAAACTTCTTGATGACCTAGCAAAATTTACAAAGGGGAAAGATAACTTGGACAAACTCATTGCCCATCAAATGCCTTCCTCAAGTAAATTTGGATTAGGCTTTTATGAACCTAGTCAAAGTGAGCCGAAAAAGGACCCTCCCCTAAAGGAGACCACTAACAAATACAGATCTACATTACAATGGATACCAAAAAGACAACTCTGACTTTGTTTTGTAGGGATGAAAGGACATCATAATGTCAAAAATTGGATATACAAAATGAAGGATGGACGACTCAAATTAGAAAGACCTATAGAAACACCAAGTCACCATCGAAGATCTTTTGTAGGAGGAAGAAGACAAGGAGACCACCGCCACCAAGGAGGCCGATGGGTGATGGACTCCAGATGCTCCAAACATATGACAGGAGACAAGCTTCTATTTTTGGACCTCCAACCTACGGATGGAGGAACAGTTACATTTGGCAACAACCACAAGGGCCATATTATTGGCCTTGGTAAAATAGGTAATCCTCTCTCTCCCATCTCAAATGTTTTTCTAGTTAAAGGACTAAAACATAATCTTTTAAGTGTCAGTCAAATATGTGATAAGGGCTTTAAAGTAGTGTTTACTTCTAAAATGTTTGAAATTATGCATGCATTAACCAATGAAACCCTTCTTAAGGGAACTAGATTTAAAGACATTTATGTCGTAGAATTTAATAAAAATGGCACTTATGAATGTATTATAGCAAATGATGAGTTAAGTATATGGCATAGAAGACTAGGACATATTCATATGAAGCTGGTTCAAAAACTAGCTAAACATGAACTAGTCTGAGGTCTTCCTAAAGGAAAATTTTTAAATGAGCCTATCTGTGATTCATGTAAATTAGGTAAGATTATGAAATCTAGTTTTAAAAGCAAAGAAGTTATATCCACATCAAGATTTTTAGAACTACTTCACCTAGATCTATTTGGACCTACAAAATACGAGAGCCTCAGTGGATGCAAATATTGCCTTGTAATTGTAGATGATTTTTTGAGGTTTTCATGGGTCTCCTTCTTGAGATCCAAAGGAGTGTTTTCCATCTTTTTTATTTTTTGTAGGAAAGTTCAAACTGAAAAAGGCTACCAAATCACTCATATCCGTAGTGATCATGCGGGTGAGTTTGAAAATTCCTTGTTTGATGATTTTTGTCAAGAGCATGGTATTGCTCATGAGTTTTCTTTTCCTCGAACAGTTCAACAAAATGGGGTGGTTGAGAGAAAGAACCGTACTCTTCAAGAGTGTGCTCGAACATTGCTCATAGACTCGGGGTTACCGAAGTACTTTTGGGCTGAGGCGGTTAACATGACTTGTTACGTGTTAAATCGCACCTTAATTCGATCCGGGTTGCGAAAAACTTGTTTTGAACTATACTATTGGAAAATACCCAAAATTAGTTATTTTAAAGGTTTTGGATGTCGATGTTTTGTCTTGAATGGCCACTCTAATTTAGATAAATTTGATGCCAAAGGTGAAGAAGCCATCTTTATTGGTTACTCCTCACGTAGTAAGGCATATCGGGTTTTTAACAAGACCACATTAATAGTGGAGGAAACCCTCCATGTTTCCTTCAATGAATCTCCTCACTCCTCCTCCATTGACCGAGTCAATATGGATGATGAAGATGATTCTACTATTGATGTGTCTAACATTCCAAACTCCAATATCCATAATCTTCCAAAAGATTGGATATATCAAAGGGATCATCTCGAAAGTCAAGCCATTGGAAGTGTTTCTGATGGCGTTAAAACCCAATCTCGTTTAAGTTGCTCCTTTGGTCTCTCCACCTTTGTATCTCAAGTTGAACCCAAGAGTGTCGAGGAAGCGTGCTTCGAAGAACCCTAGATGATGGCCATGCAGGAGGAACTCAACAATTCCAAAGGAATGAAGTTTGGGATCTAGTACCTAAGACTTAGGGGCAAACGGTAATAGGTACCAAATGGGTATTCCGGAACAAGTTGAATGAATCCGATATGGTCATTTGAAACAAGGCTTGACTGGTAGCACAAGGGTACAACCAAGAAGAAGGAATTGATTTTGATGAGACCTACGCTCCCGTAGCTCGACTCGAATCAATTCGCATGCTTCTTGCTTATGCTGCCTTTCATGGCTTTAAACTCTTTCAAATGGACGTTAAGAGTGCGTTTCTTAACAAATTCATTAAGGAGGAAGTTTTTGTAAAACAACCTCCTAGTTTTGAGTCTCATGATAATCCTCATTTTGTCTACAAATTAAACAAGGCACTATATGGTCTAAAGCAAGCTCCTAGAGCTTGGTATGAAAGGCTCAAAGACTACTTGTTAAATGCAAAATTCTCTATAGGGGAAGCTGATTCCACATTATTCATTAAAAGAAAAGGAAAAGACATTTTATTAGTTCAAATATATGTAGATGATATTATATTTGGTGCTACTAATGAATCTATGTGTAGAAAGTTTTCAGAAATTATGCAGGAAGAATTTGAAATGAGTTTGATGGGTGAACTCAAGTTTTTCTTGGGCTTGCAAATCACTCAGCTCGAAATTGGAACCTTTGTGTGTCAATCAAAATACACAAAGGAGATGTTGAAGAAATTTGAAATGACCAAAAGTAAACGGAAGAACACTCCTATGAGTGTCACAACTTCCCTAGACTTGGACGAAACAGGTACATCCATAGATCAAAAGCTCTATCGTAGCATGATTGGATCTTTACTGTATTTAACTTCCAGTAGACCTGATATTTTGTTTCGTACCTGCTTATGCGCTAAGTTTCAATCAACCCTAAATAATCACACCTAAATGCTGTAAAATGAATATTTAGATATCTAGTTGACACATCTGATTATGGCTTATTCTACCCCAAGAGTCCACAATTCAACTTCGTTACGTATAGCGATGCGGACTACGCAGGTAGCCGCACCGATAGGAAGAGTACTAGTGGGACGTGCCAATTCTTGGGCGAATCACTAGTCTCTTGGTTCTCAAAGAAACAATCTAGTGTAGCCCTTTCAACTATGAAAGCTGAATACATAGCCGCCGCACTAGCATGTTCCCAAGTGCATTGGATGAAAAATACTTTGAAAGGTTTTAACTTGATATTTAATAAGATAAAAATATTATGTGACAATACTAGTGCTATCAACCTCTCGAAAAATCCCGTACATCACTCTCGCACAAAATATATTGATGTTCGACATCACGTTTTGAGAGATAATGCACTTAAGGGAGAAATCGAGGTTGAATTTATTTGTACTGAACTGCAATCGGCTGATATTTTCACTAAACCTTTGAATTATGATTGCTTTAATTATATACCTAGGAAACTAGGCATATGTAAGCTAAGTGATATTTGAAGAATTTAGTGATTTAATGGAACTTCCTTTGTCATGAGCATAGATGGAGCCTTGTCTTTACTAAGTTAAAAGCCTTCATTCTTAGCTCAAACATCAAAATGAACATTATGTGCAATATCAGACGTCTGATTAAACTATCAGACGTCTTATACAAAAAAATTTGTCGTCTAAAGATCTGGGACAGACGACGATTTTATCTAACGAAAGTGCTGACAAAAGAGCTGTCTCAGACATCTATCATCCTTCACAGATGTCTAGGGCATCATCCAGATGTGCTGACAGACGTCTATCTATGAGTCAGAACATATACTACCAGTCGGACGTCTGATTCTGTGGTTAGACATCGCATAGGTCATCTGACAGGAAAATCGGATGACCCTGTAACTTTAGACTAAAATCCAGGAAGGACTATCCGCAGAATCAGACGTCTAAGTTTAGATTTAGGCGTCTTCTTTGTCGTCTGAGACAAAAATCAGACGACAACCTGGAGAATAAATCATTTTCCAAGGTGGGATGCCTGCAGAAATTAGATGTCT
Source organism: Thalassia testudinum (assembly GCA_037157565.1). Taxonomy (NCBI): domain Eukaryota; kingdom Viridiplantae; phylum Streptophyta; class Magnoliopsida; order Alismatales; family Hydrocharitaceae; genus Thalassia; species Thalassia testudinum. Next base: position 12,712,158 of record JAZHRO010000062.1, on the reverse strand, counting down.
AATTTTAAAATTAGTTGTCTGATGTATCGTTTGATGGATAAAACAGACGTCGCCATCAAAAGGGCTAAAATCCCTAAAGTCCAATCTCGACATCTGACATCATCTCCAGATGTCTGATTGGGGAAAAATCTGTGAATCGCGTCTGTTCTCTAGATGGTTTGAAATGCAAATCTCCCCAACTTCAGGGGGAGACTTGCTCCGTGACCTTGGGATATAACATCCCCTTCGCAAGGTCCCACTCTCCTCTCTCAAATCCCTACTGCTCTCCCTCACCCGACGGCCCACAGCTACAGTCGGTGAAGTTATGCTCGCCGCCAGACGACCATCACGCCTACTCGACGACTGGCGGAGCTGCTGCCCCTCTACGCGGTCCTCCCTGCCTCTCGACCGCGCATTTGGAGGCCTCCCTCTTCCTGTGGGTATACCCTCTCAACTCTTAGGGAATCTCCACATTCTTTTACCTATGACCTTGTTAGCCATAGTAGCATCTTGTTCTCCTTCTTGATTCACTCGACCTACTTGCATATTTCATGACATTATTAGCCCTAGAACCCTAACCCTTGGTCAAGCCAACCTTGTTAGCCCTAGCTACATCTTCCATGGCAAGGGTATTACCTCACGAGATTCAAGACGACATTTTAGTGGCTTGAATCCAAAGGTATATTGCCACAACTACATGGCAGCTTGTATTGCCTCAGGGCATTCTGCCACACATTTTTGATGATTGCATCTCTAGTGTTTGAATCTGTGTTATTGAAGTTTTTTGGTTTAATGTTGTTTGGTTGGTTGAATGTTTTGGCATGGATGTTTTTTTTGCAGGTATTCTATCATCAAAACACCTCCCTTCTCTTCCAAAACCTAACCACCCATTCCACCAAATATGCCTCCCCGTAGGAAGCAAGCTGAGGACTCTTCCACCTATTTGGCAGATCAACTGCGGGGCGACATCACTAGGCAGCGATTTTGTCGCTTCGCAAATGACAAAGTTAAATGTCCTCATTTTATTGTTTGGAATGATTTTGCCCATTTAAACCTTCAGGAACACTTCCAAACTCTCCATCTCTTCCAATATTTTAACCATCAATTCCACTCTAGCATTGGAACTCTTGGCGTGTTCCCTGATCTTTGCCATCTCTTTTATGCCAACATCGTTGAGGACTACAGCAATGATGAACTTGAACTCCATACCTACCTATTTGGTTGCGAAATCCACATCACATCTAAAACTATTTCCGACCTTCTAGCCATCCCCAATGAGGGAAATGACTTCAATGACATTCTGAGGCAGTACGACCCAGAAGTCATCAATCAAGAGTTAGTCCTCCCTGAAAAATATGTTGAAAATCTTAGCACCCTATTGTGCAAAAATCTCAAACCCCTTCCACATCTACTCTCTCGCATTTTTGGGTGGGACCTCCTAAACAAATCAGGAGGTTTTGATTACATCTCGCGCCAACACAAGGCGCTCCTTTTTGCTACCATCCATCATATTCCTTTCAATTATTGCCATCTCATTGTTTGCATCATGAATGAAGACCATGGGGCATCACTTCCATTTGGGTCTATTCTATCCAAAATCTTTTCAACCCATCGGATTTCCATAACTGACCAGGCTGTTGACAAGAAGATTAAGCCTTACAACTGGGCCACAGCCACCAAGATGCATATACTTAGGGAGCATCTTGAGCCCACCAATGAGCCCATTGAAGAAGAGCCCCTTCCACCCTTTCCAAACTTCCATGAACCACGGCCCCTTCAAATAGAAGCTCCCCTCTCGAGCTTTGATGAAGCATGGGATCCAGCCACAGATTCCCTCTCCTCCGGCATCTCCCTCCAGCTGTGTCGAACCGACGAGATGTACACCTACATGGGAAGCATGCGCCACGACATCGACAAACTTAGATCAGACGTTCAAAACTTGTAGATGGGACATGGACCCGCTCGTCGCCACCGCCGCCAAAATCAAGAAGAATAGTTTAGTGCTTCTATTTTTTTCTTTCTTTTATTCCAAGTTTGTATTAAGGGGCCTTGACCCCATACTTAATATTTTTGGGAACAAATAGCTAGTCCGTGCTTAAATATTTCTATTCCTAGTCAATTTTCTTTAATGCCTTGTCATCTTTTGATCATGCAATTTTATTCATGCACTCCACTTTGTAGATATCACTCTTGTAGTTTGGATTGCAACTCCCTTTAACAACACTTCATGATGATGTTCAAAAAGGGGGAGAAGAATGTAGGTAAGAACCTAGGGAATAATATAAAAACAAACTTCTCAATAGATATAGACTACCAAGTACAACCTTTAGGGGGAGAAAATAGGAACCTATAGCTATATTTTGAAAATCATCAAAAAGGGGAGATTGTTAGTTCAACCACTCATATATAATATTTTGAAGATTTTACAAAATGAAGAAAATGAAATAAAAAATAAAGCGTAGCATATTGTTTCTCTCTGTAATAACATATTTGCTGGATTTCATAAAGTTTTCCAAGATGGGAGATTAAAATCGTGAAGACAAGTGGCATAAGTATTAGGTCTTAGGCTTTTTAATGTAAACTTTCAAAGGTTGTAATTTTCATTTTATTTGAGTCTAGAAATGTTGTAAAGAGCCCCCAAACATAACCTATAAATAGTTAACTTAGGCCCTCTACACTTAGGATAAATTGGAAACAAAAACCCAACACTTATACTCTTATCAGACGTCTAGAACAATAGTCAGACGTCTGATTTTCCACTTTAAGACGTCTGACAAGTGTCTCAAACGTCTAATTTCCAAGAGTTCTGCCTTTAGTTTGTCACCTCATAAACATCAGTCGAAGCACTTCACTATCAGACGTCGATAACCTTACACAGACGTCTAATTCTTTACCTAGACGTCCTCAGACTAACCATTGACTAAGCAAAGGAAAAAATGAATTTCCAGACATCTGGACACACTTCCAAACATCTACCTTTGGACCGTTGCCCATGATTTTCTGTGCGTATCTCATTATGGCCATAAAATCTTTTGGTAGAAGAAGTAGGGAAGTATTTTTTGGTTTTTAGATGTCTGGTGATTTCCTCAGACATCCATAACAATGTTTGATCCTTTAAACCTAGAACCCTATTTGGATATGATGAAAAAAGGAATGAATTCACCCTTTATTAGACGTCCAATAACATAATCAGACGTCTTATGTGAAAATATCAGACATCCTTCTTTTGATCCAATGGAGTCAGTTTAGGATGGCCTACAGTATTAGACGGCCAGAAGTATAATCAGACGTCCTATAAGACATCTGATCCTAAAATTAGACGTCAGATATTGCTGTCAGACTCATCATTACCCTAATTTGTGTTGGATTTCATCCTAATCTCTTGGGATTTGTCTCCAACGGCTAGAAGAGCTCTCCCAAGTGTTCTTGAAGGTTCCAAACTTGCCTATAAATAGACTACAACTCCTCTTAGGAAAGACACACCTCTTGAGATACAATTCTATTAGAAAAATCACTTGCTCACTACTCTAAGCTCCATCTTGCCCTTGTGCTATGCCAACACTCTAATCAAAGGGCAAATCCATACTTCCAACTCACTCCGTTCTACAAATCTTCAGGGAGTCTTTTCATGCTTAGTAGATAAGAAAGTAATTAAAGTATTAGGATGCTCTATAGTTGTTGTTTTACTTCTTATTTTTTGTACTTTGGGTATCCGGCCTGTCGGGTCCCCGTCTCTTAATTTTGAAGGGAGAAACCTCCATTTAGGGATCGGAGGTGGGATTTGTAATTGAGGTACACTGTCCTCGTTTAAGTAGTGTGGTTAGTGGATTGATCACCTTGTGATCGAAAATCCTAAGTCAAGAGATTGGCTTCGGTGATGGTTTTCGCCCATCTTGGGTTTCCACCTAAAAATCTGGTGTCACCTTTTGTGATTGAATTTTTTGTATTACAATATTCTATAATTTCACTATTCACCCCCCCTTTAGTGCAATTTTAGGATGGGATTTACAACCTCGAGAGGTTCAATGCTAATCTCATTATTGCGGGAGTTTTGGAATTCTATGCTTGGTGATCTAGGGTCTAGGGTTGGCTCAACATTGTGCTCTCCTGCAATTTCCCAACCTAATTCAATATCAGGCATGTTGTATTCTATCTGAGTTGGGAATTCACAACCACTTTGTGCCTCAAACCCAAGATTTGGGAAATTGGATTAATCCTTAATACTACCCCAAGATGGTTCATCCTTTGTTTGTGGCATATACAGGTATTTCTGGTCGATAATTTATTTTAATAATCTCATTATCTCTTCCCATTTTTCAAGATCTTGGTGTTGTTCCCAAAGTACAGGATTTGTCATGCATTGGATGTACTCAAAATTGTGTAATTTTTCTATCTCAATTTATCCTGTTATGAGAATATCTCAGGTTGATCCGTTGGTGGCTTCTGTCAATAGAATTTGGGCACAGTTTATGATGAAGGTTGTGGTTGTTGGGACATCAACCTGAATGTCTTCTACTAGTGTTGAGGTTTTGTATTCATTTTCATAGAATTCAAGGGCATCCTCAATCATTTTATCTTTCATGGTTCTTCGGGATTCAAGTTTCCTGAATGGTAATCCTAAGTAGTTTGGCTGCATATTTGGATCAGGTGGAATCAAGATGTAGAATCAGAATTTGGATCAAGATGTAGAACCAAGTTGTGAAGTGAATAGATTTGAATAGAGAGTCCCACTGAAATTTTATGTGTGTGCTCTAAGGAGAAGGGATGAGGGACTGGATATGTTCTTGACCCAATCAAGACACCCAAAAAAGTTTGGATGACTATGAAGGTTCGGGGCAGATGATACCACTAGATCAGAAAGTCATCCACCTGAGAATTACCTGGGCAGCCAGAGAAGGAGAGTCCCACAAAGACCCCTGCACGGTAGAGCATCCCCATGGGTTACAGGGTTTCCCCCACCCAACCTCTCTTGTCACTAAGATTCCAGGTAGACCAAAATGGGGACCTTGACCTCTTAAGTCTACCACTTTTAAGATCAAAGGTGCTTAGGGTTTTCACTTGAACTTTTAGATGTTTTGATTTTGTGACCTAATTTGGAGGTTTGTTGACCCAATGGGTCAACAAACCTGACATGCCCTAAAGATGACAGAATGATTCTAGCTTAAGACTTAGAAATCACCCTGATTTGACTCCCAGATTATTAGGTCCAAAGATTTTATGATTCAAGTGATTTTAGAGCTCAGTTTTAGGGTTTGTCTTGCTTAAATCTCTTCAATCAAGGGTTTGGGTAGCACAATGATGCGGGTTGGGTTTATTTTCTTTTTAAACAGTCATGTGTGAACTAGCACTCCAAAAACCCTACTATAGAAACCCTAATTTGGTTCTACTTCCAATCCTTTTTTCTTTTCAGAAAGGTTCTCTTTGGACTGAAAAACAAGAAGTGTGTAGTCCACAGAGATTCAGAAATTAAGCGTGTTCCCTAATAGGTACAGGAATTTGTGGGGTTGGTTCTTTAAAAATTGCCTCAACTTCAATAGTTTTTGAAGATTTTCATAAAATCAGGGAACGTTGGCCTTAAAGATGGTAATTACTATAAAGAGAAGGCAATTGATTCCTTAATTGATTTCTTCCTTTCTGTCTTTCAAAGATTAGGAGATGGATTTTAGGGAAGACAAGAGAATTTACCTGCCCTGGAGTGGTTGATTTGCACGAGAGATCTTCGTGAAATATCTTGCAAAATCATAGCAAAACAAATATAGCAAGTTAGTGCTCAAATAGAATCAAAAGAATGTAGAGACTAGTGATAAATTACGGGTTGCTCCCTGGCAACGATGCCAAAATGTTAACAGCCACTCGATCGATCAGGTTTTTAATGATAAAAGATGTTATGTTGCATAGTAGTATAAGGGATCAAGCATTGGAAACAAATAAGAAGTCTTTATTACTCGAAAACCTAAGTACCCGAGGTCGAACACAGAAAGCAAATGGAATTTATTCACTAATCTCAATCAATGTAATTTGAACATTTAAATCTACTCAAAATCTAATTAAGAGTATAATGTAGGAGTTTATGGATATTAAAATGTAGCAAAATATAGAGTGTGAGATGAATAGGGCAAAAGTCTGATTCTCTTTCTCTTGTCTCTCTTCTTTAGCTTCTCCTTTCTTCTTTCTTTTCTTCTTCTTCAGTCTTTTCCTTTAGCTTTGGCTCTTTCTTCTTTCTCTGACTTTCCTCTATGTGTCTATGCCTTAGCTCCTTTTCTTCTTTTCTTCTTTGACTTTGGTCTTCTTCTTCTTCTGCCTTGATTTCCTCTCTAACTTTGGTCTTCTGCTTCCTTCATCATTTCCTTGTTTCTGCCTTAGCCTTAGCTTCTTTTCTTAGCCACTTCTGCCTTTTCCTTTTGCTTTCCTTCTTCCATCTCTGCTTGGCCGCACCTTCTCTAGCTACAGTGCCTTCTTCCATCCTACTCTAGCTTGGCTCTTCTTTCCCTTTCCTTCTTCAAGCGTGACTTCTTCCTTGCTTTCCTTCTCCTTCCTTTGCTTCTTTGCACTTCAACCCTTTGCTTGCCTTAGCTTCCTCAGCTTCCTCCTCTTCCTGCACACATAGCGAAGAGCAAAACCTACCCCTACCCTTCCCCTCATACACTCTCTTTATTTCTCTCTTACATTCGCTCTCAGAGCCAGCCGGGTAATCGAGTCAATTTACGTGCACTGGGTCCCGGTGCACTGGCATGGGTGGTGCGTGAGGAGTGCAGGGTTAATCGGGTCAGTCAGCCAGGTCGGCAGAGACGTGGGTCGTGGACAAGGTGGGTGAGCATGGGCGAGGGGACCTTACCCCATGTTCTTGAGGCAAGGAGAAGAAAACACAAAAACAATTTAAGCTACTCACCGCACGCCTGAGTTTCCTAGGTGGGACTAAAGTCCCACCTGCTTCTTCGCGTGCCTACAGGGAGAACGTTTGTCCAATTGACGCAGCTGCAGTTGTTGAGGCCCTTGATTGCTGGGTGCAAAATAGTCGTGGAAGGATTCCGTGCACCTGGGATGCTTCTGCCTGGAGTGGGGCGACCTGGAGCGAGCAAGCAAGCTCCTTCATGCTTGCCTCAATGGCGGAAGAGGGGTCGAATTTGAAACTCACAAATACGGCCTTGCGGCCTCATTAAACCACATGGGAGCTTCACCATGTCAGGACGAAGGTGAAATGGTGGGTGGCTGGCCGTGGGGCGACCTAGGCGTGCGTGCCTAGGTCGCTCTGTGGCAGTTGTGATGGGTGTGTTTGGGGAGCACTTGGGGAGGTGATGGCAATCAGTGGAAGGGCGGAAGATGATCAGTGGGTGATGGCGGAGGTCATGAAGGGTCTGCCGAGGTGATGGAGGTCTGTAGGTGACGGAGACACCTCGCCAATGGTCTACCGGAGATGGGAACGATGGTGGTGGTCCGCGGCGTCGAGGGGATAAAATAGAAATAAAAGAAGGGGATATAAAGAGAAGAGAGAGGGGAAGTGTTTTAACCTAAATTAATGGACAAAGGGTGGTAGAAGAGCAGCTGGCCATACCTGCCACCGCTGGAGAGAAGCTTCCAGTGGAGGGAGAACGGCGACAACGAATGGGCTGGAGACGCGTGTGCAGGTATGGAGCGACGCGGATGAAGGAGATAAAGACGTCTCTGCCACTGGTATTATGGCAGAGCAACGAGAAGGAGGAGGAAGTTGCTGAAGCCTACTAGACATTTGGCCGAAGGAGAAGGGAAGAAATTGGAGGTGGTTCTCTGGCCAAGCCAAGCTAATTCTATGTAGTTGGAGATGAGGGTCCTTTTATAGCATCTGGAGGAGGCTCTTGTGCTTGGAAGGCAAGCTTCCAAGTTCACAAGTCCTCGCCGGAGATGGGAGGTGAGGATGATACCCAATTCTCTCGAGCGTTCACATGAGAGATTGAGTGCGAATCGAATCTCAGGATCATGTTCAGACGATAGGGAATTCCTCAGAGAATCTCCCTTCCAAATCTGGTAGGAGATCTCCGAGGAATCGGGGAGAAATCCTCCTCCAATCCTCGCCGGAGTAGGACTCCTCCACTTTAATGGTGGAGGGACCTAACTGTAAGAGTGGGGAGGAAGATAGGGGGGTCTACGCAATAGTTTTCAAAAGCTAGGGGTCCAAATGTAATTGGGTGGACTATTTTGCAAAGTAGGTCAAGGTGACCTCTCCTTAGGTCCAAATTTTGGTACAAACCTAATTTAGACCTAAGGAATCCAATGGTGAAATTGGATATTAGGTTTGACCACATTTGACTATGCATTTTACACAAAAACCCAAATTAGGTCAAATAATTAGCTAGGACCCCAATTTAGGTCCAAATAGGTTCCAAAGGCCAATTTGAAGGTTCTAAGCCTTAAGGGATATTTTTCCATAAATTTTAGAGGGTTTAGTTGATTTTTATCTGAACCAGAACCTTGTTGAATTAAGCAGGTCTGTTTTAGGGTTACAGAATGTCATTTAATTCTTAGCTCTCATAATAACCATTTTCTGATTGAACCAAGCCACTTTTCATCCTATTAAGATCATTTGACCAATGTTTAGCCTCTGAGAAATCCCGTTGATGTACTACAATGGTAAAATTTCAATTTTACCCTTTATTTTATGTTTTCTTCTCAGAACAGTTCTACCTTGAATTAGCCCCTTCTCTAGGTTATGTAGGAGCTTTTATTCTCTCTCTTATGTCAAAATGAGCTATTTAGGGCTCATGATGATGTTCTCATCAAGGAGCAAGAGCAAGAGAGTGCGGGGGAGTGAGAGCAGGAGAGGAGGACGACGGCTGAGGGAACTTGGTGGAGCTCGAGGAGGAGTCGTGGGAGAGAGGAAGACATCAGTGAGGAGCTACTCAAGCTCCTACAGCTGCTGAAGCTGTCACTACGGGCAGAGGGCGAGCAGGGCGAGCGGCTTGAAGGAGTTATGATACTAGAGGTTTATAGAATCAGACGTTTTGAGTGAATCCCAGATGACTGGCGAGGCACCAGGACGTCCGAAGCTGAGGCTGGACGTTTGAAAGCACGTATATCGCGCAGTACATATCTTCCTATGCCATGCAGATCATAGCGCAGGGTATGTCGGCTGATCGTTGTTCCTGCAGGTGCTCGTATGTAGGTGCAAGCCTTGGGAAGCCACACAGTGTGCTTTCCCAAGTACTTTTGGATGTCTGATCACGTCACCAAACATCCGGAGGTACTTCCAGATGACCAGAGACATTGTCCGACGTCTGGAACTACCCCCAGACATTCGCAGAGGGAGTCTGGACATCTGAATCAGCCGCAGGAAGGGTAAGGTGAGTTTTGATGTCTTTTTAGACATCTTGGAGTAGTCCCAAATGTCCGATTCTGGTCAGTAACTACATTTTTGGCCTATTTAAGACCCAAACAGAATCGGATTTCCGCAAACGAAGTATTGTTGTTTTCCACTCGAATTCCACTATGTGTTCAAGTTGAGTATCTACTATTTTGAGCTCGTCTAATGTACATTGGTTGCTGGTACTGGTTACCAGCCGGTGGCGTGTTCAGGAGCCATGGAGACAACGAGATTTGTGGCATAGGCCCCCATTCCTCTTGTGATACCTGGTGGAGTGGTTTAATTCAGTTGTTAATATTTAAATAAGAATGTACTTAGTTGGAATAATCGGATTGAACTCTAAGATGTGGAATGAACCTTAGGGTAGAAATGAATAAGCCTATTTGAGCTTTCTGTTTACTTGAATGCATGGTTAGAATAAATTGCTAGTAGATGCCTTTAATATAACTACAAGATGCATGTTAAACTATGAACTGCCTGTATGTAAATGAGAAATTGAACTATGAAACCACAAGTTGCATGTTTATGATTGAGAACTGAATTATGAAAACACAAGCTGCCTATATATGGATGAGGAATGAGTTATGAAACATGAGATCTAGATATGGATAAATGGGATAATTATGAGAATGAACCATATGGAGAATTAGGAGTAGAATGTTGGAACCTTGTTCCACATCTTCTTTTGGTGTTAACAAAATTATTCTAAATTAATGTTTGCAATTGCGTTCTTTTCAGATTTAAGTGAAGATCAAGGCAAACAGGAAATGACGGAGGCTTGATGAAAAGGAGATCATGATAAGGAGGCAAGATGACAAGGAAGAATCAAGGAGGAGATGATCATCTTCGACCTCTAGTGTTTCTAGTTTAGATTTTTTATTTATAGATTGTATATGTCTCTTAACAAAGGAATATAACTTAGATCGTAAAAATAATTAGAGATAAATTAGGATTAATATTGAGATCATTTTCAAAGAACGTAATTGATTAAATCACTTAAAAAAGAGTACTTGTTAACTGACAAGTACTGGTACTAAAGTTTACTATCGGTACATGTGAGTTACAGGTTTGGGTTTTTTAAAGAAACAAACCTGTAACCTGCGAGTACCGATACTGGAGGTAACGAGTACCGGTACTAATGATCAGTACCAGTACAAGTGGGTTACAGATTTGTGTTAAGAGTTTGAAACCTAAATTTGGAAGTAACCAGTACTGGTACCAGGTAGCCGTTGGCTCAAAACTAAATGGCTAGAAAATTAATTCTTGCTATATGAACATTGAGATTTAAACCCCAACGTCCAGTAGACGAATCGTTGAGGTCCTAAACTCTATAAATAAACCCTTGGATCCTTTGTTTATATATGAGAAATAGAGAAGAAAAATTCTAGAGCTATATTTCATATTCTCACAATATTTTGAAGAAGGAATAGTTTGTTCCTATCAATTTCTCTATGCTTTTGCAAACACTTTGACATGATTTCTTCATGCATTGTCAAAGCATTCAAGCTCATTCTAGGCTCTGAAATCAATAATATTATATTTACATTTGTTGAGAGGCTTAGGAACTTAGTTGTAAGATCTTTCTTTCTTACACCTATATTTCATTTGTTCTTGAGAATTTGCTCGTTGGGTTGTAACAAACCCATTTTTGTACTTGGGTTGAGGTAACCCATTAATTACCTCAATTTAGTAAATTGATTCTCTCAAGGTTGAGAGAATCAGGTTAAAAACCCTAAGCTGGGAGGCTTAGGTAGTAGAGTATCCAAGGGAGGGGAACCACTATACATTTTGTGTCCTTTTGTGGTTTGAATTGATTGTGCAAATCTTTCTTGTTATTACTAACATTGTTCTTGAGTGTTTGTGCATGTAGTGAGAGGTTGCGATAAGACGTAACAAATCAACTCGCAATGGCATCCACATCAAGGTGCACTGAAGGACAGTCATCCACCCATCCCCTCTATTTCAATGGGACAGACTATGGGTATTGGAAGAGGAGGATGCAAGTCTTCCTCAAAGCAATGGACGAGGAGTCTTGGACTCTCATTCAAGAGAGGTACATGGATCCGGAACTTCTGGAAGGAGTTGAATGGACAGTTGAGCAAAAGAAAAAGATTGCGGGAAACACGAAGGCGATCAACGCACTCTATTGTGCATTAACAAGGGAAGAGTTCAACCAGATCTCCGCATGCGAGTCCGCCTATGAGATTTGGAATACTTTGCAAATCACCTATGAAGGTACGAGCAAGGTAAAAGAAACACGTATTTCTATTTTAACAGAAAATTATGAGTGTTTCAAGATGAAAAAAGGAGAAACAATCAAGGACATATACACAAGGTTTGGAGAGATCGTGAATCCAATGAAAAATCTAGGAGTCAAGCTAAAAGAGGAGCAACTTGTAAGAAAGGTCTTGAGATCACTTACAAGCAATTGGTCTCCAAAGACCACAGCGATCCAAGAGGCAAAGGATCTATCCACTCTCCCCTTGGATGATCTAATTGGAAGCCTCATGGCATATAAAGTCCAATTGGAGAATATCAAGAAGAATGAAGAGAAGGCGACAAGCAAGAAGAAAAGCATTGCTTTTAGAGCAATCATGGAGGACTCAGACTGAACAACATCAGAATCTGAAGACGGGGAGATAGAAATGCTCACTAGGAAATTTCAGAAATTCCTCAAGAAACAAGGTAAGCAAGTAAATAAAATTTCTTCTAATATTATTTGTTATGAGTGCAAGAAGAAGGGCCACTTGCAAAAGGACTGCCCCTTAAACAAGAAGAAGGAGGATAATAGGAAAGAAACAAATGAGCTCAAGAAGAAGAAGAAGAAGAGGAGAGCTTTAAAAGCAACATGGGATGATAGTGACTCTGACATGGACATTGACTCTAGCGAATTGGATGATGACGAGGTCGCTCATCTATGTTTGGCAGCAACTACGGAAGATACGGACAATGAGGTAAACCCTGATTTCTCTTTTGAAGAATTATTAGAAGCTTATGAAGAACTTTATCATAAAGCTAAGTCATTTAAAAAGGAAAATAAGGTTTTAAAGAATAATTATCAAACATTAGAATTAGAAAAATCATGTTTAGAAATAGAATTAGAAATGTCAAAAGAAACTAACTAGTTGCATGCAAAGATAGTAGAATTAGAAGATATTTATGAGCACTTTGAAGGTACTTTAAATAATCACAAAACAACAACTAGGTTAAATACTGAATTTTGTGATTCATTAAAATCAAATTTTCAAAGTAAAAAGAATATACAAAATAAATCACATACACCTACACATGCATAGATGTATCAAAAGGCTAAAAATCCCAAGAATTATAGATTTAACACTAAAATGTTCTATAAATCTCAGGATTTGAAAGGTGATAACTCTAAAGGATCCACAAGAAAATGGGTACCTAGAAAAGATATTTGTTTTGCAGAAGTAGATCAAAGTAATCAATGGGTGTTCAAGGCACATAACAGAACACTTCAACCATTCTATAGGTTGAATGAAGACCAAGAATGTTAGATGAGAGATGCTTGGTATCCACAAGCCCCATTTTACTATTGGTAAATTTTATGGTATGATATTTTTTCTTTTTTTTGTGATTGACAAAAAGGGGGAGAAAGATAGAGGCCAAATAGCAATATTTTTTGGGGGAGCATATATTGAGGGAGAGGATTTAATTAAAAGTTTTTTTTCCTTTATATAACATTGTTAAAAATTATTTTTATTCTTATAATTATCTATTTGCAAGATAGTTTTGTCAACACCAAAAAGGGGAAGATTATTGGAACCTTGTTCCACATCTTATTTTAGTGTTAATAAAATTATTATAAATTAATGTTTGCAATTGAGTTCTTTTTAGGTTTAGGTGAAGATCAAGGCAAACAGGAAATGATGGAGGCTTGATGAAAAGGAGAAGATCATGATAAGAAGGAGGCAAGATGACAAAGAGGAATCAAGGAGGAGAAGATCATCTTCAACCTTTAGTGTTTCTAGTTTAGATTTTTTATTTATAGATTGGATATGCCTCTTAACAAAGGAATATAGCTTAGATAGTAAAAATAATTAAAGATAAATTAGGATTAATATTACGATCATTTTCAAAGAACGTAATTGATTAACTCACTTAAAAAAGGTACTTGTTAACCCACAAGTACCGATACTAAAGTTTAGTACCAGTACATGTGAGTTACAAGTTTGGGTTTTTTAAAGAAATAAACCTGTACCCTGCCAGTACCGATACTCATAATTAGTACCAGTACTGGAGGTAACGAGTACTGGTACTAATGATCAATACCGGTACAAGTGGGTTACAAATTTGTGTTAACAGTCTGAAATCTAAATCTAGAAGCAACGAGTACCGGTACCCATACTTTAGTGCCGATACTAGGTAGCCGTTGGCTCAAAACTAAATGGCTAGAAAATTAATTCTTGCTATATGAACATTGAGATTTAAACCCCAACATCTAGTAGACGAATCGTTGAGGTCCTAAACTCTATAAATAAACCCTTGGATCCTTTGTTTATATATGATAAATAGAGAAGAAAAATTCTAGAGCTATATTTCATATTCTCACAATATTTTGAAGAAGGAATAGTTTGCTGCTATCAATTTCTGTACACTTTTGCAAACACTTTGACGTGATTTCTTCATGCATTGTCAAGGCATTCACACTCATTCTAGGTTCTCAAATCGACAATATTATATTTACATTTGTTGAGAAGCTTAGGAACTTAATTGCAAGATCTTTCTTTCTTACACCTGTATTTCATTTGTTCTTGAGCATTTGCTCGTTGGGTTGTAACAAACCCATTTTTGTACTTGGGTTGAGATAACCCATTAATTACCTTGGTTTAGTAAATTAAATCTCTCAAGGTTGAGAGAATCAGGTTAAAAATCCTAAGCTGGGAGGCTTAGTTAGTGGAGTACCCAAGGGAGGGGAACCACTATTCATTGTGTCCTTTTGTGGTTTGAATCTATTGTGCAAATCTTTCTTGTTGTTACTAATATTGTTCTTGAGTGTTTCTGCACGTAGCCATATATTCCATATTTTAGATCCTATCATAGAACTCCTGTGGATGAAAGGAATCTAGAATGTAAATGGGAAGTGAGCTGGCCCTTGTGCACGCAGTACCAAGGAGAGCAACTATCCCTTTTGAGAGTAGAGCAAAGCTAGCCTCCCTTAGGTTGAGACTCGGGGTTAGAATTTACCACTCTACACTGACTCCTATTGGCCCTCACGTACGTGGTACCGAGGTGTGCTACTAGTGTAGGGAGGGAGCTAGCCACCCCACGGGGCCTGGGGTTCAGCTAGGCACCCTACACCGACTTTGTTAGGCCCTTTGAGCAAACCGGGGTAGTCGGACGAGGGTACACGGACTGTGGAGGGGTGAGACCCTAATTTGGTTCTGAGGGGCGAGACCCCTGTTCTGAGAGAGCAAGGCCATATACTATTCCGTGCTGTACTTTGGGCATACCCGCTAACAGAAATGACTGACCGCGTGTCAGTGCAGGGTAGCTACTTGTGCGCTTAACATGCATGCCGTAGTCACCGCTACGTCTCGACAGTGACCTCGGGGTGGTTGATTGGGTGTAAGAACACCACGGGGGACTCTCCCAGCCAGGAAAGCACCACGTGTAGCTTCTACTCTATGGAAAAGATTGCAATCAAGATCATTCCCATGAGGAACATGCAAGATCAAGAAATACCTGGATACTTTGAGAAATAGATGAATCAGAAACACATAAATGAGATAAATAGAAATGAGAAATAAATCTGCTTGTTGTTACTTTACTTGTACATAGATAATGTAAACACCACTCTACTCAACGTTTGCTAACTCTGTCTTTTCGTAACACTGTTCAGGGCCAAGAGTTGAGCAACCCGAGTTTCCGACTGTAGAGGGTGCTGGGCCCAGCCGAGCCCAGCCTTATTCGTTCTTCCAAATGTTTCATTTTTCTACTGTTGTAGTGAGTAATGGACTTATATTTTACTGTTCCTATTACTTTCTATTTCCTTTCCATGTTCTGTTGTTGTTGTAGTGGCATGTACTGAGACAGTTGTTCTATTTTCTTTACTGCTTCATTCTTTTCTTCTGCTTAGTTATATTACATGTGTGAATGTGGTTTATTTTCCTACTTTTGGTTATTTCCTACTGGACGACTAAGTCTTGGGATTAGTCGAGGCGAGCCGATCATGGGTCCTATAGGGATCTGGGAACTGGGTCGTAACAACATAGTCCCACATCATGTGGGACAAAAGTGCAAGAGTGCATAAAAGGAATTCCTACTCTTGGCTTATCACCTCTAAGAGCACAAGGGTGAGGTCCCTCACACGCCCCTACGCATGTGCTTACACGTTCTTCCCTACGCACCCTCGCCTGTTGTTCATGCCACATAGGTTTGTGCATTGGGTTTGATATCCCGGATTCGGTCAATTCTAAAGAGGAAAGAATTTGAGGAGGAGAGGGGAGGATTTTGTATTGTGGCCTCGAGATTCATGCCCTTCCTCTCCTCTCTCTACACTTAATCGCTGCTGAAGACTTCGTGAGGCCCTTATGCCTTGCTCTTGTGAGAGCCTTGTGCTCCTCTACTGCTGCTATGCCTTGGCTCCTTTGAGGCGTGAAAGTTTAAGGCATTTGAGCCTTGGTTCTGTCGACTGATTGGCTACATTGCTCTTATGCTTGGTTCTGATACTGCAGTGGATATTTGGGATATTTGATTATGGTTACTGTTGAAATATTTAAGTGGTTATAGAGCTTAAACATTAGGCTTAATTTGGTGATTTAAATCACCATTTTAAACCCATCTTTTTGCACTCTGAATTATGATTTATTGCTACATTATTCTAATATATACATTGAGCAATATTTTGATTATTCTTGCATATCTCTCTTGATATTGTGATTAGTGGATTAACTTGCCAATTTGCACCCTATGAACGACCTTGGACTCATTTTCTATTTTCAAGCACTCTTTATAAATGTAAATGCTATAGCGATTTTGTCAACTATACTACAATGTGCAGCTCTTAACACTTGATGAATTCTCTAACAACAGGTGATAAGTATACGACTTATTGATGTAAGAATGGCATGATTTTAAATTAAGGTTTTTAAGTCATTGTAACATGCTAATTCGTAATCCCTTTTACAATTTATAAATGTAGATAGTGAAGTATCTAGGGTCAACCAAGGAGGCCAATTTTTTAGTCACATGAAATGGTTCTCACTCTCACCTCTCAAATCAACACATCTTTTTGTATTTTTGATTTTTTTATTTTAGGGTTTTTAGAAACAATCAGGTTTTCTGATGCGAAGATTAACTTCGCTAACTACTACACCTATCACTAAACCTAAGTGACAAGAATAGAACTTCCTCTTCCAAGCTCACCCTAGGCAAGTGCCCTAGAATATGAGAATTGGAAAGAAAAATAAATCTTGTATTGCTAGAAAGTGAAGTACATGTAGAGGAATGCTTCATGCAAAACAACAAATTACTAGCTAATACAAAAGAAATAAAATGGAAAATAGAAGAAGATAATCCTCCAGTTGAAGCTTGGAATAATCTTCACTCTAAGCTCGATAGCTCCTGGGCTTGAAGAAGATGTTCCCACACTCCTTCCTTCAATTGGTTCTCATCCTAGCTGCTCCTCCAAGGCTGGATGTACACCCTAGATTCCTCCTCAATGACTAGCCATTCTTCTTTGATGAAGAGCTCCTCTTCTTTAGCGTGGCACAAGGGAGAGGAAGAAGAGGAAGAAGGCACCAAGGGGGCGAGTAGGTTGCCCCCTTGATCTTCTCTTCTTTTTCCTTGGCGTGGATGAAGGTGGTATGGGTGGAACCTAACCAATGGAGGATATAATGATATGGTGGTGGTTAAATGGGATATTAATAGGATTTGAGAGGGGGTTGGTTGGCGTGGATTGATGGAGGGTTGGGATTAGGTTTAAGGAGGTGGTTATGGGATGAATGGCTAGATTTTGGTGGTTCCACCTAAAGGGATGCTAGGGTTGGTGGTTATGGGTTGGAGGCTAAGGGTTTGCCTATGGATCGAATGTGTACTAGAGGGGAGGGGTGAATAGTATCACCTTTTTCAAACAGTAAAAATTAAAATGAATTTGCAACAAAGTTAAGCACAAGTTACACCTGGATTTAGAGTAGAAACCCAAATCGGGTGAAAACCACTACCTAAGCATCTCAGCTTAGGATTTTTCCAACTAATCAAGGCTAGTCAATCCACTAACATACCACTTGAACGAGGGTGGCACAGCCTCTTTACAAGCACTTCTATTTTTTCCCTGAAGAGAAGCACAATAACAAGAACAACATGGATCTTCCCAACAACCTGGGATCCGTTAATCAAAACAACAATGTAGAAGAACAATAAATATATCTATGGAACCTCAATAAAAAATCAAACTAGAATTTCAACAGAGGTTTGAAACAACGTGCTTTGAATGACGTGAATAGCGAAGCATAGAAACACTTGAAAGAAGCACGAGAAGCTCTGATCCTTTTGAGGGTATTTCTATTGAAAGTTAATTATGAAAAAGACTTGTGTACAACCTCTATTTATACTAAAAAGTTGGTATGAAAAGGTACTCAAATTGGTCAATCAATTAAGGTATATTGCTCGATCAAAATGCTATTTGGTCGATCAATTAAGTTATTTAATCGATCACTAATTGGTAGATTAATTAGCCTGGTTGGTCGATCAAAAGGGTTTCAATCAACTTCCTAAAATGGGTTGGTTTGATTGATTAACTAAGTTTGTTGGTCGATCAATCAATTTTTGTCGATCAAGAGGAAGAATTGGTCGATCAATAACCCTAAAAAATGAATTTGAAAGAAGTGAGAAGATCCATTTGAGTTTTACTTTGAGCTTCGTTACAAGAATATCCTAGGCTCAAATAAAAGTAAAAGGCACAAATCAGCAACCATCTAAATTTAATCCAAGAGAGAAGCTTTGATCCGAGATGGTCCTAAAATATTAGTGTAGTAGTAAACATAATTTTGGTATATCAAAACAAAGGTGCTTACATTCTCTCCCTTTTTGATGACAACAAAATTATAATTATGAAATTGAAACAATTATGCATAATATCCCCCCTTTTTGTTTCAGTAAAATGTAAAACATGTTGCTATGTTTTTCATTTAACTCCCCCTTAAGCATGTAAATAAAGCAACATAAATTTCAACATTCAATTACAGAGAGAGTAAAATATATCTGAGGAAGATAATATCCATGCATATAACAATGCTATAGAAGAGTCTAGATAAGCAGATCATAAAATGAAATAGTTTTAAGAAAATTAAGTTTTACAAACCAACGAAAGCTAAGCAAACCTAAATCTAGTCATCTAATGTTGCCATGAAGGCATCCATCGTGCTCTAGAGGTCTGTATCCAACTCAAGATCCAGGGAATCTAATCTCTCTAAGGAGGCAGATTGACCAAGACATAGGCGACCCTGAGCTGACGATCTCGGTGTTGGCTGCATAGATGTCCTTCGAGGTGGCATAACTTGTTGTTCGCTAATGCGGCTATAGAGGTAGGAGGAGGAGGAGGAGGTGCTACTAATGATGGAGGCATGGTAGTAGACCAGCGAGGTCGAGGAGCCTAGTGAAGCTACTACTGAATGTCATGAATAGACTCTCTAAGTCTATCCAAGAACTGGCTTTGAGCATTCAGGTAGTTTGATACCTGATGCCCATGTCTCATCATCACAAATTCTGTCTCTCTCTGCTAATACGAAAAATTACGTGATTTTTAAGATTAGGGTTTTAGGTCGTAATGCGTAAATTCGTTTCGCTTTTAAAATTTATAGAACCTAGACAGGGAAGTATCTAGGGTCATCCAAGGAGGCAACTTTTTGATAAATCAATCACTTGCTTAGAAATACGGAAATCACCTTTCTTTTTGGTCTTTTCATATATATATATATATATTTGGTTTTTGAAATAAAGGGGTAATCGCTAGATGGTGGTAGAAAAAGACTAAATCTAATTTAACTACTAGGTGATAAGAAACACCTCTTCTCAAGCTCACCCTAGGTGCATGAAGGCCTAGGATAATTAACAAGAGGGAGTGAAAGTGCTAAAGAAAAACTAAAGTAAAGAAGATACACCAAGTAAAAAAAAGGCAACTTAATATTAAGCGGATTTCTATTTTACAAAAGTAGAGGAAAGCTTCTACTACAAAAAGTAAAACTACAAAAATTAAAACATAGATCCCAGATGATGATGGTGAAGAGGGAATGCTCCTTGCTCCAATTGCGGCTGCTCCCATAGTTATAAAGGGTCCTCTTTTTCTTGAACCAGAGATAGTCTCCTCCAAGCAAGCCCTTGAAGGGCGTGCCTTCTCCTTCCTAAAGTGGGGGATCCCACTCCAAGAATTCCTCTTGAAGGTGGCGTGAACCACCTTTGATTCCTCCTCCAAGGGTGGTAGGGTACCACCCTCAAATCCTCCACTTCCTAAGGTAGGCGTGTACCCTAGGTTGTCCTCCAATGCCTAGCTTCCTTCCTTGGCTGGCGTGGGCACAAGAGAGAAGTGAAGAGGGGAATGCACCAAGGGGATAGAGTACCCTTTTAATCCTCTTCTTCTTCTCTTCACCTTCTATGTAGGTGGAAATATGGGTAGAAAAATTGTAGCCAAGGGTGAGTTTTAATGGTGGTAGTAGGGGGTCTATATAGGAATGGTAGGGGGTTGAGGGTAGTTAATGGATGGAGGGTTAGGATGGCTTGTTGGAGGTAGTATAGGGATCCTACGGTTGATAATGGTTGGCGCCAAAATAGGCGGGTGTAAGGTGTTTGGTGCCAACCCTAGGAGAGGACTAGGGTTAGGATTTAAGGTGGTAGAGTTAGGTGGCGTGTAGGTTATGTGTACGGTTAGGATGGCGTTGTTGGGTGGTGGTTATGTGATGGAGGGTAGATATAGGGTGGTGGCAAAGAGGAGGGATGCTTGAAGCGGTAGTTGTGGCGGAGTTAAGGGAGTTGGAGCCATTTTAGGTGGGTTAAGTGGGGGGGGTTAGGTGGCGTCACTAGATGGAGGGTTAGGATAGGTTGGGGGGTAATATGTTGGGTGTAGATGGGAGGAGGTGTTGGTGCCAAACGAAGAGATGTAGGGGGTGATTTTTGGTGCCAACTAGGGTAGGGTTTAGGGTAGTTATAGGGGTTTAGGTTTGACGCCAATGGAGGGCTTCTAGAAGGGGTTAGGTGTAGGGTTTAGATGGCCTTCGTTGGTGAGGTGTAGGGCTAAGAATTAAGGGGAAGTTGGTGCCAAAATGAAGGGGTTGCTAGGGCATTTTGGTGCCAACTTGAAGGCGTGTTTAGGTTGGTAGTTATGGTGGGTTGGCGCCAAAAGGGGTTGGGTTAGGTTAGGGTTGGTTAGGGTTAAGGTGAAGTGAACGACCAAGGAGGTTTTCGGTGGAGTAAAGTTTAGCTAAGCTTGCTTAGCTAGTAGAGTAGAGCTAGAGGAGCTAGAGGAGCTAGGGTTTAATGGAGGAGAATTGAGGAAGAGTATTCTGGAGCTGGTATCAGGTATTCTGGAGTTGGGGCTGCTGAGGTAGCTTCAAGGGGAGCTCAACTACTGAGCTTAGCTACTTAGTTCTTATGCAAGTAGCCAAGCCTGGGTAGTTGAGCTCAGTTGAGCTGGCCCTAACATAGCTGGGGCTAGGTTGAGTTGCAACTACCTCTGATGAGAACTCTAGAGCTAGCTAAGCTACTAGTTGACAAGTAGTATCTCAGCTAGCTTAGAGATTAGCTATTGTGAGCTGACTGGAGCTGAGGTGAGCTGAGCTTGACCTGAGGTGGACTCATGTGAACCTAGTTGAGCTAGCCGGAGCTCCCAGAGAGCTGGTGGGAGCAGAGATGAGCTAGACTCTGCTAGGTTGAGCTGAGGTGAACTCCAGTCAACTCAGCTGAGCTAGCTAGAGCTCCCTGTGAACTAAAGGGAGTTGAGATGAGCTAGACTCAACTAAGTTGAGCTGGATCTGAGCTAACTTGAGCTAGGGTAAGCTAAGATAAGCTCTCTTCAGCTGTCATTCAGTTGAGATGAGCTGAATGGAGCTGAGATGACCTAATCCTAGTCCAAGTGAGCTAGATTCCAGCTATGGTGACCTAGAACAAGTTGAGTTTCAGCTAGTCAGAACTTCTTCTTCACCTGTTGCCTTCCTGAGTGCTAGGGTTATGGAGATCTGACAATCTATCTATCCCTATCACTCAAAGAAACACATCAAAAACAACATAACAATGCAATGCATGCCTAACCTATTTTATGCCTAAATGCAACCCAAAAACCCATTTGCGAATCAAAATCCTAAGAGCTTGGTTTATTTTAAAGCATAAGAATGATGATAAATTGGCATTTATCACATCCCCATGCTTATCTTTTGCTAGTCTCTTAGCAAAACTTTAATTTTTACAAAATAGAATTTTTGGGAAATCTAATTTTTTTATTTTTGAGGAGAAATAATTATGGAACCTTGGTTGGTCTAAACACAAGAGGTACAGGATTTATTAAAGATAAACATCGGGATTTGTTTTGAAATCCAAAAATTAGACAAAATGAGATCAATATATACTCCAGAAAATTCACAGATTAACCCCTTATTAATTCTGATGACTTGAAATTTTTGTTTTTAGGATTTTTCTGGCTCTTGAATCTGATTCACAACTTGCAATAACCTTTAAAATGTTGTGTCCATGCTTGTGAAAAGCCAACATTTATAAGGACTTTTATTTTTGTCCCCAATGCTTATTTCTAGCTTAGTCTTACAACAGATGTGTTGGGATCATCATTCCCGTTACCAATCCTCGAGGGGGCTCTGGCATAGTACTACAAGATAGCACTGTCCTTGACACAACCTAGGAGCTCACAACCCCAAAACACAATGCAGTGTAAAGGGGCGCTCCAAGCAAACTCAAGCTCTTACTCCGACACTATAGGTAGAGCATCGTTCAAGACACTTGAGCTACTAAAATGTGCTTTAATGCTCGGTCTAAAGATATGAAATATAGATATGGAGCAACGTTGAGGCGGTAACATGTTGACATCGCATCCTCAAAGGAGGTATTTTCCTCCTTCTCGATGGTAGGAACTCAAACCAATGATTGCTTCAGACTTTTACTAAGTCCAAATAAGGGGGTTTTTTCTAATTTTTAGTGATTTTTACGTGTTGGCTTGTGTATGAAATTTGACATAGGAAGTTTCACAAGGAATGCAAGTCTTGAATCAGAAACTAAGCCAGATACTTTCCATATTACAAAAAAGGATCAAGTCACTTGAACTATCATGAGTTTAGGTAAAATTTTGGAGAAGGATATCTGATCAAGTTTAAAAATAGACCCTAAAATTCTAATGATCAGATCCGTATCCTCATCCCTAGTTTGTTAAAGATTAAATCCTATTGTACCAAAAGTGAGTTTTTCAACCTTAGTCCCGATTTCAAAACTTTCCTCAAAAAGTTTTATTTTTTTGGGTATGCATGCAAGAAAATAAAAATGACTAAAGAAAAATGCATGCTTTTAGGTTTTGAAAATCCTAAATCGATCATCAAAATTTTAAAAACACCCCCCCATACTTAAGATATGCAATGTCCTCATGCATTAAAAGGGAAAGATGGATTAACTTAGTAAAAGGTAGTCGATTTTAGGATAGTCAAAACCTGGGGAAAAGAAAGAACAAGAATCAGAAAGAAAATGATGGGTACCTCCCATCCAATGCTATCTTTTATGCCATTCAGCCAGACGTACTGTGCATCAGTGATCAGCTGTGACTGGTTTGATGAAATCGAAAGATTCAGATGAAAGATTTGAGGTATGATCAAAATAGGGCTTTAACCGTTGGCCGTTGACTTGAAATGCCGTATTAGTTTTAGGGTCGAAAACATCAACAGCGCCATATGGATATGTTTTTAGGACAATAAAGGAGCTGGTCCATTTGGATTTTAATTTTCCAGGAAAAATATGTAATCTTGCATCAAAAAGCCAAACGCGTTGATTAACGTCAAAGTGTTTCCAAACAATGTATTTATCATGAAATTTCTTTGTTCAATCTTTATAAATCAACGCATTTTCATATGAAAAATTACGTAATTCTTCCAACTCAGTTTATTGTAGTTTTCTATGAATATCGGTGTCAGATAAATCCATGTTTAATTGTTTTATTGCCCAGAAAGCCCTATGTTCTAGTTCTACCGGGAGATGGCATGCCTTCCCAAAAATCAAATGAAAGGGAGACATGCCAAGCAGGGTTTTGAAAGCGGTACAGTAGGCCCATAAAGCGTCATCCAAATGCGGAAAAGGTCAAGCTCCTCCCAAAAATAGTATTTAATATCAGCAAAGAACTTATACCTTTTTGTTTTTGGCTAATCAGCAGGGATTCGTTCTATTCCTAGATAGTTTGCGATGGGTGCAAACCAAGGGGGGTGGTGGCAGCTAAAATGCTTTCATCAGGGAATTGATCAGGGGGGGTCATTATGTCATTCGTCATAAGACGAGAGAGATGGTCGGCCACTATTTGCGATCCTGCCTTATCCTTGATTTCCAAGTCAAATTCCTGAAGCAGCAGGATCCAACAGATAAGGCAGGGTTTCGCATCTTTTTTTGTCAGCAAATAGTTAAGTGCTAAGTGGTTGGTATATATAGCGACATGTGACCCCAAAAGATAAGATCTAAATTTTTTTAAGGCAAATACAATGGCAAGAAATTCTTTTTCAGCAACCGTGTAATTTTGTTATGCATCATCAAGAGTTTTGCTAGCATAATAGATCACAATGGGCTTCTTGCCAATTCTTTGCCCTAGAATGGCTCCCACAACAAAATATGAGGCATCTGTCATTAATTTAAAGGGACTATTCCAATCAGGTCCTTGCAAAATTGGTGCTTCGGTAACTTCCTTCTTCAACCACAAAAAACTCTCCAGGCATTTATCATTGAAATTGAATGGCTAGTCTTTAGTACGAATCTAACTTAAGGGCTTGGAGAATTGGGAAAATTTTGTATGAATCTATGCTAGAAACCCACATGACCCAAAAAGGATCTGATCTGTTTTACAGTAGTGGTCAATGGGAGATTAGATATAGCATCTATTTTTGCTTTATCTACTGCAATTCCTTGTTTTGAAATAACATGGCCCAGGACAATACCCACCTGGACCATGAAATGACTTTTTTCCCAACTGAGGACCAGATTGACTTCTATGCATTTTTGGAGAGTTCTTTCAAGGTTCTTGAGACAATGGTCAAAAGAATTGCCAAAAATAGAGAAGCTATCCATAAAGACTTCTAAGCATTCACCTACCAGGTCCGAAAATATTGCAAGCATACACCTTTGAAAAGTCGCAGCTGCATTGCAAAGACCAAAGGGCATTCTTCGGAAAGCAAAGGTTCCGAAGGGGCAGGTTAAAGTTGTTTTATCCTGATCCTCAGGATGAACAGCTACCTGATTATAGCTGCAATAACCGCCAAGAAAATAATAAAAATCCCACCCGGCTAACCGCTCCAAGATTTGATCAATGAAGGGGAGCGAAAAATGGTCCTTCTTAGTGGCAATGTTTAATATTCTATAATCAACACACACGTGCCAAGAATAGGCAGTTCGAGTGGCTATATTCTCCCCATTGTCATTGGTAACAAATGTTAGTCCAGCCTTTTTGGGCACTACTTGTGTTGGACTAACCCAAGAGCTGTCAGAAATGGGGTAGATGATATTTGCATCAAGCCACTTAATAATCTCCTTTTTAACCACCTCCTGTATAGTAGGGTTCAAGCGCCTTTGTGGTTGGCAGGAGGGGTAAGAATCATCCTCTAGATATATACGATGTGTATAGTAGGACGAATGAATACCCTTAAGATCAAAAAGGGTCCAGCCAATAGCTTTTCTATATTTACTCAAAACCTGGAGAAGTTAGTGTTCTTGTGCCCTAGTAAGTCCAGAATTTATAATCAGAGGTAGGGCCTGATTTGGACCTAGGGAAACATATTTAAGGGAGTCGAGCAAAGGTTTTAACTATAGTTGTGGGCTCGGCTTCGAAAGAATTTCTACTTTTTGTGTTAGTGGTGAAGTGAGAGTGAAAGGATCAGCTAGAGTGTTAGCTGAATGTGTGGTTAGGGTGGAAGGGTGGGATGAAGTGAATTATTCAGGAATCGTGTTCATGGCAAAACAGGAACCTAAATGTGAAATCTGCAAAGTTTCCTCCACTATATTTTCCATTTCTGAATCAGAGTCATCAAAGAAATCAGGTTCTTGGAACCTCCTAGAACTTGGAAAATATTTAGGGTTACAGATTTATCGCCACACATGATCTTCATTTTACTAGAATCACAATCAATATTTGCGCAGGCGATGGCTAAGAATGGTCTTCCAAGAATTATAGGGGCAAACTTTAATGCTTCTAGTACCTCTATGTCCAGGACTGAAAAGTCTACTGTAAATAGATAATTTTTTACCTGGACAAGGACATCCTCAACAATTCCCCGTGGTTTAATTGTAGATCGGTCTGCTAATTGAAGAGTAACCACAACAGGCTTTAATTCTCCAATCTTAAATTCCTCAAAAACAATTGTGGGGATAAGATTAATTGAGGCACCGAGATCCAATATGGCGCAATCAAAAGAAGTATCATTAATGATTACTTGAATCAAGGGAGCACCTGGATCTTTTCTCTTAAGAGGCAGTCGGCTTTACACAACTGAGCTGATTATCTCGGGAAGGATCACCTTTCCTAAATTTTTGGGCTACCTTTTTGGGGTACACAAATCCTTTAGAATTTTGCATAGGCAGGGATGTATTTTATGGCATCTAGGAGAGGGATGTTAATTTCAACTTGCCCAAATAAATTCATCAATTCCTTATCAGTGGGCTCAGATTTCTTCTTTTTCTTATTTTGTGAAGAATGGAGGGCTTGTGGAAATGGTGTAGGGTTTCCCTATTTTGCATTATTAGGTTCCTGAATAGTGTTAGAGGAAGATGAGGAAGAGTTGATATGTTGTTCATTGAAATGAGTTTCTTTAATAGGCAGGGGGTCTTGAGTGGTTTTCCCATTCCTCAAAGTAACTGCATTTGCAGTCTGGTTGTTTCTAGGATTTGGATGGGAAGCCTGACTGTTATTGAAACCCGGGGGATGATGAGGTGCTGGTTGAATGGGTTGACTAGGATATCCACCTTGGAACTGATTCTATTGATTATTCGGGTTGGGCATGGGTTCGGAAGGTAAATTCCCAGTAGGTCAATGATCAGGAGTAACCTTAACTTGGTGTTGCAAGTTTGTAATCATGCAGGTTATTTCTGTCTTTTGATTCTACATACCTTATAGAGTTTTCATGACCTAAGTATTAATATCTTCCTGGGATGGTCTAGGTTGATATGCAGGTTGCCCATAATTCCCAAAATGATTTTGTTTGGGAAATAGAATCGAGTTTGGGTTTTTCCAGGAGTGATTTGGGTTGGACCACCAGTTCTGATTATAAGTGTTGGAGGGGTTTCTAAACTACTCCTGGAGAGCATAAATATTTTCTGTGGTGGGATCAAGAATATTTTGATTCAAATAATCAAAATTCCCAGTCAATTCTTGTGGAAAATAAGCTGAAAGTTGCTGACCAACAGGTGTGGCATCAATATTATGCAGATTTTCTCTTCAGAGAAGTTGTGGAGTGTTAGTGTGTGGAGAGTTAAAGTGTGGAGCATTAAGGTGAGGAGCTTGTTTGTTTATTAGCTTTTCTTCCATTTTCTTTTGGTGAATTTGCATCTGGTCCAGTCGTTGAGCTAACATATATAGATCATCTTGCGTGACTAGAACAGAGGTGGATTTGGAGTCAATTTCATTGACTCTGTGTCTGGGGTTTTGAGTTCTGCCAAAAGTTTCCATTGATGTCATATTAAATAAGATTTCACTCATTTCTTCAAAGAGGAGATAGGCACTTTCAGCATCTTTATTAAAGAAATTACCCCCACATGAGACATCCAAAAATCGCTTCAATTGATCTTCTAATCCATGATAGAAGATCTGCACTAACTGCCATTGCAGAATTTCATGGTGGGGGCAACTTCTTAAAAGTTCTTGGAATCTTTCTCAGGCTTCATGGAGGGGTTCACCAATTTTTTGCTGAAATGTCGTTATGGATCTTCTTAAAGCGTTAGTTTGACCAATCGAAAAAAAATTTTTTAGAAAAGCACTCTTTAATTGGGACCAGGTGGTGATCGGGCGTCTAACCGTTCTAAACCAGTGTGAAGCTTTATCTTTTAAAGAGAGAGGAAAAAGTCTCATCAACCACATGTCTTCCTGCACATTGCAAGAATGAGTGGTTTGAGTGAGAACAGTTAATTCCTCAAGATGACAAAAAGGATCCCCTCTTGGAAAACCATGGAAATGCTTGATCAGGTTAATTCTGACTCCCTAAGAATAACCTAAGACTTAGTCTACCTAGGAAATAAGCAATCACTAGTGAATACCCATTCTGTCAACAAATCTAGCCAAGTTGTTTAAAGGGAGGTTTGAGCCCAAGCGTTTCCCAGGAAAATCCCAAGTACTTGTACAAACCCACGCCTGGTCATTTGACATGGCTCCTCAGCTTGAACACCAAATATAGATGACAGAATTGATATCAACTAAAGAGAACTTAAGACCTAGATGGCAACCATAAGTTGATGAAACTTTAGGGATCAAGTTGCTACAGATTTTAATTAGGTCTAGGATACTGAAGTGCACATGGAATGTGGAGGACGTTGATTGGGTTATTACCCTGTTATTTCACTTTTTTGTTTGTGTGCAAGAATTAGAAAGTGGTTCCAATGAAAAGTAAGTTGTCACACAATTTTATGTATTCTTGTCTTTTAGGATTTGATTTAATTCAATGTGTTTTAGGGTTTCTCTTTTTAAATTTTCAAACAAGTTTGAAAATCCACAACCAAAGGAAAAACAAGTTGTATTGGTGATGTTTAATTTCCATTAATGTGGGTCTCTAAAAAGAAAGAAACCCTAATCCAATTGTCCCTAAGACAGAAAATTACTACCAATGAATTGTCTTTAGACTTTCTGTATTAAGTAGTGGTCTAAACAAATCAAACAACACCACTACTTTGAAGAAAATCAAATAAGGATTCCAGAAATTTTTTTTTTAAGATTTTAGGAATTTGTTTCATATTTGTTTTAAATTTTTATTTATGCTCGTATCAAAGTCCAAAAATGATACCCGTGGGTATTTTGCACTTTCTGTACCACCATCAGCCTTCGAAAATTTTTATGAATTTATGTGATGTGTAGAATTTCACAAGGATTCCAGAAAGTTATATTTCGGAAAAATTGAATAAGTAGAAAAAATATAAAAATTCACAGAGAGTAGAAAAATAGGAAGAGTAAAGGGTGTGACCCCTATGCAGTCCATGAATTTTTAAAAATTAATTACAAATCCAATTACTCTAAAATTTGGAAAATATGTTTCTTACTTGATTTGGAATCACTGGGTGAAATTTTATGATTTTAGGAGGCTTTTGGTGTTGGAAATTGATTTTTCAATTCCGAACAGAAATCTGGATCTGAAAAATAGAACACCAACGCTTGAATTGGAGTGGTGTCTAATGAAGCATACAAGCAAACAATAGATTTTAAATTTCACCACTCCACTTAATTAAGTTATTTAAGGTCCTGAAATCCAAGTTTAATGTGTTGTTGGCAGTTTTTAACGAATTATATGACCAGAAAAGGGAACCAACCTGAAAATCCACAGGAAGACAAGATATTGCAACCTTCTCATAATCCCGCTTTCTTCCTGCAATGCCTGCACACATGAAAGAAAAAGATAGAAGGGGATGAGATCCACTTCAACAAAGAGAAAAAGTGACAAATGCAACGCTGTGCCTCCATGGCAACAACGCCAAAAAGTGATACTAAAAATTACATGATTTTTAATATTGGGGTTTTAAGTCGTAACATGTAAATTCATTTCGCTTGTAAAATTTATAAAACCTAGATAGGGAAGTATCTAGGGTTGTCCAAGGAAACAACTTTTTGATAAATCAATCTCTTGCTTGGAAATACGGAAATCACCTTTCTTTTTGGCCTTTTCAAATATACATATTTTTTTATTTTTGAAATAAAGGGGCAATCGCAACATGGTGGTAGAAAAGGACTAAATCTAATTTAACTACTAGGTGACAAGAAAGACCTCTTCTTAAGCTCACCCTAGGTGCGTGAAGGCCTAGGATAATTGAGAAGAGGGAGTGAAAGTGCTAAAGAAAAACTAAAGCAAAGAAGAAGATACACCAAGTAAAAAAAAAGGCAACTTAATATTAAGCGGATTTCTGTTTTACAAAACTAGAGGAAAGCTTCTACTACAAAAAGTAAAACAACAAAAATTAAAACATAAATCCTGGATGATGATGGTGAAGAGGGAATGCTCCTTGCTCCAACTACAGCTGCTCCCGCAGTTAAAAAGGGTCCTCCTTCTCATTTTCTTGAGCTAGAGATAGTCTTCCTAGCAAGCCCTTGAAGGGAGTGCCTTCTCATTCATAAAGTGGGTGGCTCCCACTCCAAGAATTCCTCCTGAAGGTGGCGTGAACCACCTTTGATTCCTCCTCCAAGGGTGGTAGTGTACCACCCTCAAATCCTCCACTTCCTAAGGTAGGCGTGTACCCTAGGTTGTCCTCGAATGCCTGGCTTCCTTCCTTGGCTGCCATGGGCACAAGATAGAAGAGAAGAGGGGAAGGCACCAAGGGGACAAACTATCCCCTTAATCTTCTTCTTCTTCTCTTGACCTTCTATGTTGGTGGAAATATGGGTAGAAAAATTGTAGCCAACGGTGAGTTTTAATGGTGGTGGTAGGGGGTTTATATAGGAATGGTAGGAGGTTGAGGGTAGTTAATGGATGGAGGGTTAGGATGGCTTGTTGGAGGTAGTTAAGGGATCCTATGGTTGATAATGGTTGGTGCCAAAATGAGGGAGTGTTAGGTGTTTGGCGCCAACCCTAGGAGAGGACTAGGGTTAGGATTTAAGGTGGTAGAGTTAGGTGCCGTGTAGGTTATGTGTACGGTTAGGATGGAGTTGTTGGGTGGTGGTCATGTGATGGAGGGTAGATATAGGGTGGCGCCAAAGAGGAGGGATGCTTGAGGTGGTAGTTGTGGTGGAGTTAAGGGAGTTGGCACTACTTTAGGTGGGTTAAGGGGGGGTTAGGTGGCGTCACTAGATGAAGGGTTAGGATAGGTTGGGGGTTATTATGTAGGGTGTAGATGGGAGGAGGTGTTGGTGCCAAATGAAGGGATGTAGGGGGTGATTTTTGGCACCAACTAGGGAAGGGTTTAGGGTAGTTATACGAGTTTAGGTTTGGAGCCAATGGAGGGCTTCTAGAAGGGGTTAGGTGTAGGGTTTATATGGCCTTGGTTGATGATGTGTAGGGCTGGGAATTAAGGGGAAGTTGGCACCAAAATGAAGGGGTGGTTAGGGCATTTTGGCGCCAACTTGAAGGGGTGTTTAGGTTGGTAGTTATGGTGGGTTGGCACCAAAATGGGTTGGGTTAGGTTAGGGTTGGTTAGGGTTAAGGTGAAGTGGACGACCAAGTAGGTTTTTGGTGGAGTAAAGTTTAGCTAAGCTAGTTAAGCTAGCTTAGCTAATAGAGTAGAGCTGGAGGAGCTAGGGTTTCATGGAGGAGAATTGAGGAAGGGTATTCTGGAGCTAGTATCAGGTATTCTGGAGCTGGGACTGCTAAGGTAGCTTCAAGGGGAGCTCAACTATTGAGCTTAGCTGCTTAGTTCATATGCAAGTAGCCAAGCTTGGGTAGTTGAGCTGGCCCTAACCTAGCTGGGGCTAGGTTGAGCTAGAACTACCTCTGATGAGAACTCTAGAGTTGGCTAAGCTCCTAGTTGACAAGTAGTAGCTCAGCTAGCTTAGAGATTAGCTATTGTGAGATGGCTGGAGCTGAGGTGAGCTTAGCTTGAGCTGAGGTGGACTGAGCTTGAGCTGAGGTGGACTCATGTGAACCTAGTTGAGCTAGCTGGAGCTCCCAGAGAGCTGGTAGGAATTGAGATGAGCTAGACTCAGCTAGGTTGAGCTGAGGTGAACTCCAGTCAACTCAGTTGAGCTAGCTAGAGCTCCCTGTGAACTAAAGGGAGCTGAGATGAGCTAGACTCAGCTAAGTTGAGCTGGATCTGAGCTGACCTGAGCTAGGGTGAGCTAAGATAAGCTCTCTCGAGCTATTATTCAGCTAAGATGAGCTGAATGGAGCTGAGATGAGCTAATCCTAGTCCAAGTGAGCTGGATTCCAACTATGATGAGATGGAACAAGCTGAGTTTCAGCTAGTCAGAACTTCTTCACTTGTTGCCTTCCTGAGTGCTAGGCTTCTGGAGATATGACAATTTGTCTATACCTATCACTCAAAGAAACACATCAAAAACAACATAACAAATGTAATGCATGCCTAACCTATTTTATGCCTAAATGCAGCCCAAAAACCCATTTACGGATCAAAATCCTAAGAGCTAGGTTTGTTTTAATGTGTAAGAATGATGATAAACGGGCATTTATCATCTGCCAATGCATCATGAAGGAAATACCATTCATCGCATCCTGGGTACTGACAAAATCCCTACCTACAAGAGGTCTGTCTAAAAGGCTCCACTCTTGCTTGTAGGACGGAGAGGGTTGCACTGGAGGAGGACAAGTCACTGTAAAGTGCTCACAAGGCGAGAAAGAAGGAGGGATTGTTGATGGTTCCTGCTACTGCTACTGCTCCTGGGCTGCATCCTCACCATGGGTTCCCTGAGCTTGCTCCATCTTTGTATAAGTAAGCTTATCAAAAATGGAGACTCTAGTGTTTCTTATTAATATCCATGGGAACACCGAAATGTAGGAAGATGTGGGAAAGAAGTGTCCCAAACTGGAAGGAGCTAGTGGGTTGCTTGCTCATTAAATACAGAATCAAGTGGTTCCAGTTGAACCACTTGCTCTAAAGAAAGGCATAATGGGTAATGAGCATAATTAAAAGGCAGTTTTCAAAAGACGTAGATTTAGACATGAAATTCCATAAAAAGACTCAATTAAGAAATCTAGGTGGACGACGAAAATAGGGTGACTTGGCTGGATGACCTAAGTCAAAATGAGAGCGAGTGAGTGGGGTCTCCCTAATGGTATCTATCTATGTCTATTGATGGAGCTCAAGAAAGGTAGGACCAACAAACAGACAACCAAGAATCTTAGAAAGAACATCTGCATCAAATAGAACCTCTATGTCATAGACATTCGAGGCCAACTCGATGTTGAAGCCCTCGCCTATTTTTTCAAATTGGCATAAGATAGGTGACAAGCCATTGGGTCAACACCGGGTATGCGGCTATTCTTAGAATCCGGGTAAAAGTTTCATTCAAAAAGATGTAAAATCTGGTGATATGCAAATTTTTCGTGGATTCTGGGAAATATAGACTCAAAGTAGGCAAAATCTACTGGTCTACCAACGTGTGGTGAGAATTTGGCAAATAGAGAATAACGGGGGAGCGACCTCAGTGATGATAAATCGATCAAATGTATCATCACGATGAGCAGAAGAGGAGGCACGTGCACATTTTCGAGCCATTTCAGAGTATTTGAAAACACGTTGGTTGATCAAAATTTTAGATTAGTTGATCAAAAATGTCCCAGACAAGGTTCTGAAAAATCGACTTTCAGTCGAACAACCAAGAAATTTGGTCGACCAAAAGAGGTCAGACTCGACAAAAATTAGATGTAAAAGAATGATTTGCTCACTTATACTACACAGTTTCACAAGCAATCACATAAGGAAGCAAGAAAAACATTAGACCACATCATAGCACATCTATTACTTAAGAAAACTATCCAAAAGGGATGGATTTCTACTAAGTTTAGAGTTTACCATGACCAATCAAAGATTGGTCGATCAAAGGGTGGACGGAGAGGATGCGGAAGATGCCTGGTGAGAGGTTTGCACAGACAAAGGTCGAGGTGGCACGGAGGTGACACAAAGGTGCTGTCGAGTCAAGTGTTGTGATGCATGGAGGATGAACGAAAGTGGCATGGCTTCCTTGCGTGAGAGACGGCAATGGTCAGAGGCTGCGTGAAGGTTGGTCGATCATCACCGCCGGAGGAGAGGTGGGGTAGGATGCATATTTTTGTTTGGTGGTGGAGATAATGTGGGGACCAAACGGTAGGGTATAAGTGGTAAAAAAATAGGTTTGATGGTACAAATGTGTGTTTTTATAGAAGAAATGATTAGCAAAATAGGTAAAAACATTTGGAAAGCTAATCATTGTTATTGAGGTTGGTTAGGTATATTAGGAGATATTCGAGGCAAAATGATTGCAATCTCAAAAAGTAAAATCGCCCAGTTTTGGTCGATCAAAACTAGCTTTTGGTCGATCAAAACAAGAAATGATCAATCAACTAAGTTAATTGGTCGATCAGAGTTTGAACGATTGGAGGGAAAATTCCCGCCCAATCGGATTGGTTGATCAAACAATTGAGTTGATCAATCAAAACTCAAATTTTTGGTGGGAAATTTCTCACCAAGGAATTTGGTCGATCAAACAAGGACTTTGATCGATCAAAATGTTTTGGTCGATCAATTTTAAAAATTGATTGACAACAGTGTAGAATAGATCAGTCAAGCATATCAATTAAGTTATTTTAGTCTTGATAAACCTAGTGAATGGCAAATTAGGTTGAATCTTTCTTTTGGCAATGGTTTTGTGAAGATATCAGTTAATTGATTTTCTATTTTAACAAACTCTAGGTTAATTTCTCCTTTTAAGACATGGTCTCTTAAAAAGTGGCATCTAACATCAATATGTTTAGTCCTATAATGTTGTACTAGATTCTTAGATAAGTTAATGGCACTAATGTTGTCACACAGTATTTTGTTGTTTTTATAGGAAAGCCAAAATCTTGTAAGGTTTGTTCCATCCACAATAGTTGTGAACATGCTAAAGATGCAGCTACATATTCTGCTTCGGTTGTTGAAAGTGAAACAATGTTTTGTTTTCTAGAGAACCAAGAGACTAGGGAATTTTTGAGAAATTGACACGTTCCACTAGTATTCTTTCTGTCTATAAAGCTACTCGCATAATCAGCATCACAAAAGGAATATAATTCCAATGTGTCTGACTTTGGATAGAAAAGTTTTAGATCTTGTGTGTTATTTAAGTATCTAAGTATTCTTTTAATAGCATTTAAATGTGTTTCTTTAGAGTTCACTTGAAAGTGAGCACATAAACAAGTGCAAGAGAAAATATCAGGTCTACTAGTAGTCAAGTATAATAAAGATCCTATCATGCTTTTATATAATTTCTTATCTAGGGTCAGATTTTAATTATGTAGAAATTGCCATAGGTATGTCTTTACCCTTCACTTTGTCCATAGAGAATTTCTTCAAGATCTCTGTGGTGTATTTTATTTGGGATATGAAGATTCTAGAGGACAGCTGGTCAATTTGAAATCCAAGAAAGAACTGAAGTTCTCCCATCATGCTCATTTCAAACTGATCTTGCATTACCTTTGCAATTTATTGGCATAACAGATCATTAGTAGCATCGAAAATGATATCATTGACATATATTTGTATTATTAAGAGACCATGTTCTTTTCTTTTTGTAAATAAAGTTGGATCTATTTTACCATTTTTAAACTTGTTTTCAATTAGATAGGATTTTAATCTATTCTACCAAGCTCGTGGAGCTTGTGTTAGGCCATATAATGCTTTGTTTAGTTTGTATACATGGTATGGATATTTAGCATCTTCAAAATCTGGAGGTTGTTTAACATAGACTTCCTCCTTGATTAATCCATTTAGAAAGGCACTTTTGACATCCATCTAAAAAAGTTTGAATTTCATATGTGCGACAAAGGCTTGCAGCATTCTAATGGATTCTAGGCGAGCTACAGGTGCTTATGTTTCATCAAAATCTATTCCTTCTTAATTATATCCTAGGGCCACAAGTTTGGCTTTATTTCTAACTATTTCTCCTGATTCATTAAGTTTATTCCTAAAGACCCACTTGGTTCCTATAATGGTCTAAGAGTCAGGCTTTGGAACAAGTTCCCATACATGATTTCTTTTGAATTGATTCAACTCATCTTCTATTGCAATAATCCAACAATTGTCAGAAAAGACTTCCTTAACATTGTTGGGTTCTAATTAAGAAACAAATGCAGTGAAAGCTGAAGTATTAAAATAAGATCTGGTTTGAACTCCTTTAGACAATTCTCCTATCACCAATTCTTTTGGATGATCATTCACATATGAAATATCTCTGGGTAGTTCATCAGAAACATTTTCTTCTGGAATGTTTGATGGGTCATCTATTAGATCATCATCATCATTGTTTGCAGAAGATTTAGGTTGAGCTAATGTTTCATCAAATGATACATGCATAATTTCCTCAAAAACTGAATTCTTCTTGTTAAAAACTCTATAGGCTTTACTTCTTGTTGAGTAACCTAAGAATATTCCTTATGAGTTTTTAGCATCAAACTTATCAAGATTTTCCTTGGTGTTAAGTATAAAACATCGACAACCAAATATCTTGAAGTAGGAAATTCTAGGTGTTCCTCTGTCATAGAGTTCAAAAGGTGTTTTCTTTAGGATTGGTCTAATCAGGGATCTATTTTGCATATAGCAAGTAGTGTTTACAGCCTCTGCCTAAAAATATCAAGGTAACTTTGACTCGCATAGCATTGTGCGGGCACACTCTTGCAAGGTCCTATTTTTCCTTTCAACTACACCATTCTGAGGTGAGGCTCTAGGGAAAGAAAATTGATGTTTTATCCCATATTGATCACAAAAATGAGGAAAACGTTGATTCTCAAATTCTCCACCGTGATCACTTCTAATCCTAATCACTTCACAACCTTTCACATTATGTGGTCTTCTAACTAGTTTGCTAAAGGCATCAATGGTTAAGTCCTTACCTTTTAAGAATGATACCCAAGTAAATCTTGAGATGTCATCAATTATGACTAGATAATATCTACACCCGCTTAGGCATTCGGATTTGGTTGGTTTGAATAAGTCTAAGTGAAGTAGATCAAGAGGTTGAGGTGATAACCATCCTTTTTGGTTTGAAAAGATTTTTAGTTTGTTTACCAACTTGAGAAGAATCACAGACTTTGCTTTTCTTAAGTTGATCTTTGGCAGACCTTTGACAAGCTCATGTTTCACAAGTCTACTAATGTTTCCCATGTGAACATGACCTAGTCGCTTGTGCTAAAGTGTTGCCTCTTCATCAGATACAACAAGACATTCAAGACTATCACATTTGTTGTTGACAGTATAGATATCTTTATGCCTATTTCCTTTGAGAAGAGTTTGTTTTGTTTCCTTATCTCATATTTTAAATCCATTTGATGTGAAAGTGATTTTATATCCTTTATCACATATTTGGCTTACACATAGAAAATTATGTTCTAATCCACTAAGTGTACATTATCAAAAGAGGTGAAAGAATTACCAATTTGGCCAGTACCAATAATATGGCCCTTATGGTTGTTCCTAAATGTGATCGTACCACCTTCTTGGCGGTGAAGTTGTAGGAATAGGTCTTCCTCCCCGGTCATGTGCTTTGAACATCCACTGTTCATGATCTATCTCCTTTCTTCTCGTTCTTGTCACTGATTTGCATTTCTTCTCATTCCTGATCTATAGAGTGGCTTTAATGTTCCATTGATTTGTTGATATGTACACTTCTTATTGTCTACTTGACCTACAAAATTGGATTGCAATAGTGCTTTTGATATCCACTTTTTTTTGGGTCCACGGTGGTTAGATACTTGCTGTTTAGGCAAGCTACCTTTCTTTTTGTTTTGGCTAGAACTAGATGCTTCATGATCGTTTTTAGGTATGTAGCCTAACCAAAATTTTGTGGTGCTTTAGATTTGTGTTCCTAATAGCTTATGCAAGTTTCTACTTCCCTTAGTAAATTTAGCCAGATCATTTAAGAGAATAGCAGAATTTCTTTTAATTTATCTATATCTACATTTAAATTATCTATGAGTGATTTTAATGAGGTGATTTTACCAGATAACTCTTTGTTTCGTTGAGTAAGCATATCTTTTTGTGCTCTTTCTTCCTCTAATGTTGTTACTAGGTTTTCATTTTCTAATTTCAATGACTTAGATATGTCATGCATCTCAAAAAATGCATCTAATAGTTCATCTTGTGAGAAAGCGGTTACCTCATCTTCTAGAGCCATTAGTTCCAGAAGAGCTTCTTCTCTGGAGGTTTCTTCTTCTTCTGGACTCGAGTCTGATTCATCCCATGTTGCTGTGAAGGCCTTCTTCTTTCCTTCCTTTCTGAGAAACTTCTTCTTTTCTGACTCCTTCTTGAGAAATGGACAATCCTTCTTGATGTGTCCTTTTCTCTTGCAGTTGTAGCAGATAATGGCATCTGCTTTGGCCTCTTCTTTCTTCTTTCTACAACTCCTCTTATTTTTTAGGAACTTTTTGAACTTTCTAGAGAGGAGAGCTACGTCTTCCTCTTCGTCTTCGCTTGAGGAATCTCCAAATTGTTGATTAGCTTCGAGGGCTACAGTCTTCTTGACTCCATCTTCATGCTACTTCATGTGTTGGAGCTGAACCTCGTAGGCTATATTTGGTTTCCAATAAAATTGTCTAGTTTCAAAGTAGGCAATTCTTTTGACTCTTGCATGGTTGTAGTCTTAGTCTCCCAATCACTGATGAGCGATCAGAAGATCTTCCTCACCAAGGCTTCCTTCTTGCTTTCCTTGTCTAGATTCCTTAGGGAGTTTATGATGTCCATGAATCCCGTGAACATCTCTTTGATTGATTCTCCCTTTTTCATCCTGAAAAGCTCATAATTTTGCATCAGTAGATTGACTCTAGTTTCTTTTACCTTAGACGTCCCCTCGTGGGTGACTTCGAGAATGCTCTAGATCTCGTAGGCTATCTTGAAAGTAGAGATGTGATTGAATTCTGCTCTAGAAAGCCCATAGAAGATTGCATTCATGGCTTTTGCATTATGCGTTGCCATCTTCTTCTGATTTGGAGTTGCTGCTGCTCCCTCCTTAATCTCTAGGCATGTGTACTTGGAGGCAATGGCATCCCACTCAAAATCCACAACTCTAGGAAGATCTGCATCCTGGTCTTCCAGTAGCCGTAGTTCGTTCCATCGAGTAATGGAGGTTGAACTGCCGATTGTCCCTCTGTATATGTGCCAACAGTTGACTTAGACATCTTCTGGACAACCAAGCTTTGATACCAAATGATGGTTTGCTTGTCGATCGTAACGTATACTAGAGGGGAGGGGTGATTAGTATCGCCTTTTTGAAACAGTAAAAATCAAATGATTTCACAACAAAATCAAGCACAGCTTACACTTGAATTTAGAGTGGAAACCCAAACCAAGCGAAAGCCACTACCTAAGCCTATCAGCTTAGGATTTCCCTGACTAGTTGAGGCTAGTCAATCCACTATCGTACCACTTGAACGAGGGTGGTCCAACCTCTTTACAAAAACTTCTATTTTTATCCTGAAGAGAAGCAAAATAACAACAACAGATCTTCCCAACAACTTGGGATCCGTTAATCAAAACAATAATGTAAAAGAACAATAAATATATCTATGGAACCTCAATAAAAGTCAAATCAGAATTTCAGCAGATGTTTGAAACGACGTGCTTTGAATGACGTGAGTAGTGAAGCATAGAAACACTTGAAAGAAGCACGCGAAGCTCTAATCTTTTAGAGAATTTTTCTATTGAAAGTTGATATAAAAAATAGCTACATACGACCTCTATTTATAGTAAAAAGTTTCTCTGAAAAAGAGGTCAAATTGGTCAATCAATTAAGATATATTGGTTGTTCAAAATACAATGTGGTCGATCAATATAGTTATTTGATCAATCATCTAATTGGTCGATTAATTAGCTTGGTTGGTTGATCAAATGGATTTTAATCAACTTCCTAAAATAGGTTGGTTTGATCGATTATCTAAGTTGGTTGGTCGATCAAACAAAATTTGTCGATCAAGTAGTAAAATTGGTTGATCAATAACCCTAAGAACTAACTTCAGAAAGAGGTGCGAAAATCCATTTGAGTTTTATTTTGATGTTCCTTACAATAATATCCTAGACTCAATTAAAGGTAAAAGACACAGATCAGCAACCATCTGAACTTGATCCAAGAGAGAAGCTCTGATTTGAGATAGTCCTGAAATATTAGTCTTGTAGTAAACATAATTTTGGTGCATCAAAATAGAGGTGCTTATAGTTTTGGAGACAATTGTAGGTGTCTCTTGGTGGTTGTTGAGGGGCCAAAGGTTGCCTAGTTTTGGCTCCAAAAACAATTAGGAATAGGGGAGCTTAGGCAGACTAGGTTTAGGGATAGTAGGTGGAGCTAAGGTAGGTGGGTTTTAGGATTATGTAGGGATGCCATGGAGGTGGATTAGCTAAGCTAAGCTAGCTAAGCTAGCTTAGCTAGTAGATGAGTGGTCGAGCATGTTTCATGTGTTAGAAATCGAGGTTATAAGTAACCTATCGTCGTAGTTGCAAAACACATCAATCAAATAAAATTTATACCAAAACTCCAAGTGAGACCCGGGTTGAACACATGGAGGCGACGTTTACTTTACTTGAAAACCGCATTTCGTTTTGTTTCTTTTTGGTATTTTAGGGTTTTGTTATTTTTTTATATTTTTGAAATAAAAGAAAACAAGCACATGTATCACAAGATAGAGATGTGGAACAAATATGATATATATTACTTCCAATGTCAATTACAAGAAACTATGATAGCATATAAAGAGAAGGAGGTGAGAGGAAATCTCCCGAATCGGCTGTTCGGTGAGACGACGGTGCTTAGCAGAAGCTTGGACGAAGGAGGTGAGGAGC
Organism: Thalassia testudinum; assembly: GCA_037157565.1. Taxonomy (NCBI): domain Eukaryota; kingdom Viridiplantae; phylum Streptophyta; class Magnoliopsida; order Alismatales; family Hydrocharitaceae; genus Thalassia; species Thalassia testudinum. The sequence goes on along the minus strand of JAZHRO010000062.1, from coordinate 12,672,005 downwards.
GGGACGACGAAGGTGAGATGCTGGAGGACGTCGGGTTGAGGAAAGCTTCGGCATAGCTCCGGAATGGAGGTGAGAAGATGGAGTTGATTTGCTACCGAAATGGAGGTGGGAGGATGGCTCCAAGGTGACCTATGAAGGGAGATGGGAAGTTAGAGGAGTATTTCGTGGGGCAGAAGTTCGCTACACTGATAAGCACCTTGGGAGCTTGAGAACAAGCTCTAATGGAGCGTTGGTAGGCTTGCTAGAGCTTGGGAGTAGGTGGGAGTAGAGTAGGTAGAGATGGCTTGGAAGGGAGGGGGTGTAGGTCCTTTTATAGCGGTGGAGAAGAGGCAAAAATCGATATGGGACCATTAGTGACATCCAGGCCGTCGCTGGAAACGTCGTTGTACGCCCACAGCTAGCTTTGCTAGCATGTGATGAATTGCCGACGGTTGTAAGCATCGCTATAAGTCCAGCTCATGCATCGCTGTAGTCCACCTCACGCTGCGCTGGCACCGCTCTTGCCTTGCCGCGCGCGCGTGCGCGCCCACGCGCTGGCGCTGCGTGCATGCATGCCTGCGCGCCCGCGCACACACCCACACTGCTGCGTGCGTGCGGTGCTGCAAGCGTATGCTAGCGACTTGGGCTGCGCCACGTGGCGTAGTCTGTGCCGTCCATCTTCTTCTTGTTGTAGGGGCTGCTACAGAGGTCGGATTGAGTCGATTTTTGCACTGTTAGGCTGCGATCATCTACCCAAATCCATCTGCACGGTCGGATTTATCATTTGAAGCTCTGAATTATGTCTCCTAGTCCCGTGGCCATTGATCTTCCTTGGACTGCATATGGTGCTACGGGACTCCGATCGAGGCAATTTCAAAGGTGTTGGACTCCGATCATCGTCTTGATCAGATCCGTGTGGTCGGATCATCAATCCAAGGCTCCGAAATAAATATCCTTCTCTCCTAACCACAAAAGGATGCAATTAACCTAAATTATATACAACTAATCTAAATGCAGAATGATGCATGCTATGCAATATTTATAACATGAAATGCAAATCTAAGCCTAGGAACATGCATGAATAGGCATTTTACCCTCAACAAATGTGTTTACATCATACCCCCATGCCTACCTTTTGCTAGTCCCTAGCAAAATTAAACTATATGCTTTGTATAAAATTAGAATTAGGATTAGATCACTTAGGCCTAAGTTGTTTATTAAAAATAGAAAATTTCAACTAAGGTCCTAAACAACGAAAACTCAACAGTACTTGGGTGTCTGGAAGAATGCAAAACACCCAAGTTCTTGCCTTATTTGAGAAGGGAAGATATATATTTTTTTATTTTTCTTCTTTTCTAATTTTTTTGTACTTTTGGAGTTTGAGAGTTCCGGGATAACTTTTTACAACTATTCAACCCGCCCAAGACTCGAAAAGGACTCTAAATACTAAGCATCTTTGTGAAAAAGTGATAGACTCACAAAACGGCCGTTAAGATAGACTTCGGGTTTCTATGACCCTTGGTGGACTTGCCTAAAGGTTTATCTTTACGATCGGTAGCTTTCTCCCTACTTTTATTTATGGGGTCAACATAAGGGCGAACCCAGTGTATATCTCCGTGGTTTATTCTACTTCCCCACTTCTTCCCCAAGTGTTTTGGGAATTATTGTGCATTTATTTTTTTGTGAGCTAGGTTCTGGATAACCGGCCGATGAGCTGTTACCACCAACAACTTGCCAGCCATACTCGTGCGGTGAAGTGTGGTTTTATTTATTTTTTTATTTTCTCCTTTTTCTTTTTTTTTTTAGTGTTTCTTTTTTTTTTCTAAGTAGGTAGCTTCCCTGATCTAAGATTTACCTAAAGGCAGTACAACGAAAATGGTATTGTGGCTGGGCTCTAGACAACCAGCCGATGAGCTGTTACCACCGATAACTTGCCAGCCATACCACCCAAGTCGGTCCCTTAGCTACCCAATTTCCGTAAACACCATTGGAAAGTGAGTCAGTGCAAAAAAAATGTGTGTAGATGCTTAGGTTTAAAGTCCCCCCAAATTAGAGGGCGGGTTGATAAGTCGCATACTTATCATCCCAATTTATTTACCAAATTAAAATGAATTTTAATTGGCAAGGACTCGAGACTAAATCCACATTCGAGTGGGCACCCGGGCTAATTAAGCCCGAAAGCCTGAAGAGTCTAGGTGTTTAGGTCCTCTCGTATCATTTCCTAAAGTTAATAACTTCCAAATGCCTAAGTTCTCTTTACCTAATTTCTTTTTTTATCTTTTTTCAAATTTTCAAATTTTTTTTTAATTTTATAAGAAACTAAAAGAAATTCTACGGAGTTAACATAATGATTTCAAGAATTGATTATCCACCCCCCATGCCTAAATGATGCAATGTCCTCATTGTAAAAATAAAGACATGAAAAGGGCAGAGTAAACAGAACATCACCTGAGTGTCGTGAAAATTCGACCAGCTCTGCAGAGAGAAGAGTGTATACACATGTGCTAAGTTTAATGCCTTCAGCTAGGCATAACATACATACAAAGAAGAAATTGAGAATTCACAAGTACAGGTCAGAATCAAAATAAAAAGGTTGATCCTGAAACCCGTCTGCAGAAGATGTCCACAGACATGGACGAAATTATGGTGCAGACCCATGCCCCGGGTCGAGTGGTTCTCAGGTTCTGGATGAAAATCACCTAGAATCGAAGGTTGTTGTGTTTGCGAGGCCGGGCCTGCGGTTTAGTGGTGTGAAACCCAAGACCAAAGTGTCGAACAATGGGTAAAGATGGTTCAATAGGTGCGGTTGTCCACTTAACATCTAACTCAGAAAAATAATCTGTTATTTCAAGCTTGGGTTGCATGTGAAAGATATCATAAGGGTCCTAGTAGAAAGTAGGTGGTTTTAGGTCAATAGGTACCATTAGATCCAAAATCAAACTTCCCTCAAAATTAACCTCCCAAATTTTCATTTCAACAATTCTATCCTCCAACATCAAGGGCTTAGGCTTCGGGACCTCTAGCATATTATTCACCCCATATGATTCTCCCAAGTCTAGAAATCGTGGCTGAATCAAGATTGACTTGGGCACAAAGATCTCAGAAGTCAGCTCTTTGGGGTGCAAATAAGGACTGGGGTCACTGATTGAATCATCAAGATTCGGATCCTCCAAGTTAACCGCAACCGAATCTAAATCTTCAATAATTGGGCTATCAACTGGTTTGTTAGATTCCTCAAGCCCATTTGTCTCACTAAAATCCTCTTCCTTAAGTTCATGTGAGACTTCACCAAAAGATTCTTTACCCTCAGAGTCAAAGAATCCATGATCCTCATTTATATTTCTCAAAATCATATGTCATTTCATGGTCCATGGAGATATATTTTTCCCCGCTCCCTGGCTCGGGGACCTTGGGTGAAAAATCGGTTCATCCTCAAATGGTTGCTCTAGCCCATCCTGGTCATCCCCAGTCTCAGAAAATGTATCCCCCCTGACAGGTGCCCGAGTGGGTTCAGACATTGGCTCTCCTGAAGGGGGTTCATCTTGAGAATCATCCTAAGATTTGACTAGTGCAACCACAATTTTCATCCTCAACCTCGACAATTTCCCAAGAAGAAACTCACCTAAGTCCCTATCCCTAACACTTTGGAGCAAATCCAAAAGAGAACTATTAAGTTCATCAATCATTTTGATCATAGGCTCTAGTGCTTTAGTGCATGGTGTTGGCTGAGTTCTAAAGATTGTATAGTGTTCCTCAAATTAGCCAACACCCTATCCTGGATCTGGTTCACCTGAATCGACTGGTTCGGTTCAGGTTAAATCTAGGGGAGTCAAGATGTCGAGGTTCTTGGGTCCCTCCCTGAAAGTAGGTCATTCTAGGTTGTTCAAAGGATGGTGGTAACCTATATTCAGTGGAATACTGGGGAGGGTAGGTGTTATAATCATGATATCCTTCTTGATTGTAGATCGGGTTGGTTTGGTCATCAAAGGAGAGAGATCCATAATCATTATAGCTCTGGGAAGGATAATAATCATAGTCTTGTCATCCAAGGTTAGGCCCTGGACACTGAGGTCCGAATTCATGTCCCTAATCAAAGTCATCCCAGCTAGTGAATGGGTAATTACAAGTCAAGTCGGGATAGTAATCATCTTGGGGATAAGTGGTGGTAGGAGAATAGGATGTGAAATGCGTGTAGGATGTGGAAGGGTACATGTGAAGTAAGGAGGGAAATCAGAAGAGAAAGGAGCCCTGCAATACAAAAATACAAAATTGTCCTTAGTTTGGGTAGCCTAAAGGTCTACAGACTCTCAGAATCCGTCCTAAGATTATAGACGATTTACTCTACTTATGTCTAGGCAATCCGACCAGTTAGGAGGGACTGGGGAGAAGGTTCTTCCTTTGGTTTACGCCTCCGGTTCCTAGTGTACCCCCCAGCCACGGTCATTTGACGCTACTCCCCTAGCTAGACATCAAATTGACTAGTATAAGAAGGTTAATCATGAACAATCTCAATCTGGATCCCGACGAGCGAACCAGTCCTTAGGGCCAACATCTAATCAATTTTAGTTAGGCTTGGGACAGTGGTGCTTCAGGAATGTGATGGGCCCTTTGGATGGGTTGTGCCCTTAATGATCAGTTAAAATGTGTGTGCGTGCACAACCAAGGTTTTTAAATAAGGTTATTTGATGATGTGTCTTTTAGGATTTAACCTTGTTTTGTAGCTTTTCGGGTTTAATTCTTAGGTTGGTTCAATAAATGTTTAGTAGAACACTCTAAGTTTTGAAAGCATAGGTGATGATATGTTCCTTTAAAAATAAAAAATAATGTGGAGTGCTTAGTTCAGCCCTAAGAATCAACCCTAAGTGGCAAGCTACTTGATGGATCAGTTTTAGATTGAGTGGTGCGACCCAGACAGCTCAATCAATTGGCCTATTGCACCACTTAGTTAAGGCACACAAGAATGCTTAACCTATTCAGATTTCTACTCACTTATGTGTATTTAGTTGAAGTGTACCAAGTCCATAGGTTAGATCCTGGTTAAGTGGTAGAATCAAAGTGATTGTGTGCCTTAGGATAAGAAGTTGTGGGTGTTAAGTGTGTAGCTTTCAGAAAATCCCACAATTAGATAACACTTTTTTTTTTTATGTCGATGGCAAGGTGAGTGGAGATGGCAAATAAACAACCAAATCTATCCTAGGGTTTATAAAAAGCACCTAAGTTGATTTGGGTTTGAGTTATTAGGTTATGGAATGAAAACTAAGGTGGGGGTGGTGTGGGGGACACTTACAAAACACTCTACCCATACTTTACTCCGGTGTACCGCACTTGGATCTCCATGCTAGGGTACCTACAAGATAGTAGATCAAAGACAAGTAGGGTTGGTGCTATGTAAATGCAAAGAAACGCAGAAACAATAAAGTAAATTTCGTTGCCTCCCCGGCAACGGCACCAAAATGGTCGGGCGTGTTTCGCGTGTTAGAAATCGTGGTTACAAGTAATCTGTCGTCGTAGTTGCAAAACACGTCGATCAAATAAAATTTATACCGAAACTCCAAGGGAGTCCCAGGTCGAACACAGGGAGGCAACATTTACTTTACTTGAAAATCGCGCTTCATTTTGTTTCTTTTTGGTATTTTAGGGTTTTGTTATTTTTTTGTATTTCTGAAATAAAAGAAAACAAGCAAATGTATCACAAGATAGAGATGTGTAACAAATATGATATATATTACTTCCAATGTCAATTACAAGAAACTATGAAAGCATATAAAGAGAGGGAGATGAGAGGAAATCTCCCGAATCGGCTGTTCGACGAGACGACGGTGCTTGGCGGAAGCTCGGACAAAGGAGGTGAGGAGTGGGATAACGGACGTGAGATGCTGGAGGACGTCGAGTTGAGGAAAGCTTCGGCGTAGCTCCGAAATGGAGGTGAGAAGATGAAGTTGATCTACTACCGAAATGGAGGTGGGAGTTCGGCTCCAAGGTGACCTATGAAGGGAGATGGGAAGTTGGAGGAGTATTTGGTGGGGCAGAAGTTTGTTACAATAATAGGCACCTTGGGAGCTTGAGAACAAGATCTAATGGAGCATTGGTAGGCTTGCTAGAGCTTGGGAGTAGGTGAGAGTAGAGTAGGTAGAGATGGCTTGGAAGGGAGGCGGTGTAGGTCCTTTTATAGTGGTGAAGAGGCAAAAATCAGTATGGGGCCATTAGTGACACCCAGGCCGTCGCTGGAAACGTCGCTGTAGGCAGTTCATGCCCTTTGGTGCCCACAGCTGGCTTTGCTGGCATGCGATGAATTACCAATGGCTGTAAGCGTCACTGTAAGTCCAGCTCATGCGTCGCTGTAGTCCACCTCACGCTGCACTGGTGCCGCTCCCGCCTTGCCGCACGTGCGTGCTCGCCCACGTGCTGGTACTGCACGCATGCGTGCCTGCGCACCAGCGCACGCACCTATGCTGCTGCACGGGTGCGGTGCTGCATGCGTGTGCTAGCGGCCTGGGCTACGCCACGTGGCGCAGTCTGGGCCATCCATCTTCTTATTGTTGTAGGGGCTGCTATAGAGGTCGAATTGAGTCGATTTTCGTGCCGTTAGGCTGCGATCGTCGACCCGAATCCATCCACGTGGTCAGATTTATCATTTGAAGCTCCGAATTATGTCTCCTAGTCCCTTAGCCATTGATCTTCCTCGAACTACATATGGTGCTACGGGACTCCGATCGAGGAGATTTCAAAGGCGTTGGACTCCGATTGTCGTCTTGATCAGATCCATATGGTAGGATTGTCAATCCGAGGCTTTGAAATAAATATCCTTCTCTCCTAACCACAAAAGGACACAATTAACCTAAATTATATACAACTAATCTAAATGCAGAATGATGCATGCTATGCAATATTTATAACATGAAATGCAAATCTAAGCCTAGGAACATGCATGAATAGGCATTTTACCCTCAACAAATGTGTTTACATCAATGAGTAGGGTAGGAGGCAGAGGGAGCTAGGGTCTTGAGGGTGATGAGTTGGAGGAAGTTGTCTTGAGCTACACTGGAGCTGGTGGCTACTGAAGAGAGCTGCATGGAGCTACCTTAGCTAACTTCTGCTAATGTGAGCTGAGGTAAGCTAGGTCTGATCTTCCCAAAGATTACCGAGCTAGCTGGAGTAGCTAGCTTAGGTCAAGTAGCTCAGCTCAACTAAGTTGAGCTGAGTTGAGCCTCCAAAAGCTGGACTTGAGCTAGCCTGAGTTGGTTAAGGTCATCTTCTACTGACCAGGTCTAGCTAGTAGCTAGTCCTAGTCAGGCTAAGCCTCTAGTGAACTCTTCTTAGTTGGAGGAGCTGGAATGGATCTAGGATCAACTATCTCGAGCTAGTTTGAGCTGCCACCCAGCTAAGGTGAGCTAAATGGAGTTGAGGTGAACTAGCTTGAGCTACCACTCAGCTAAGATGAGCTAAATGGAGCTAGAGATGAGTTTATCTAGCTAGACTGACTTGGGATCCAACTGGAATGAACTGGAATTAACTACAATCCAGCTGAAATGAGCTTCTTCTTCATCTTCTGCCTTCCTAAGTGCTAAGGTATGTGGGATCTAACTCTTTGCCTATCCTTGACACTTAAATAAACTAATCAAAAAGACAATAAAATGCAATGCATGCCTAAATGCAGCCTGAAAAACCCATTTGTGGAGTTAAAACCCTAAGAGCTAGATCTGTTTTAGGGCATAAGAATGATGATGAACTAGAATTTATCACATCACCATGCTTATCTTTTACTAGTCTCTTAGCAAAACTAATTTCACAAAATGAATTTTTAGGAAAGACTAGCATTTTTACTTTTGAGGAGAAGATTATGAGAATTTGGTTGATTAAAAACATGAAAGGCACGGGATTTGTTAAAGTTAAAACATCAGGATTTGTCGTTAGATCTGAAAGTTAGATGAATCAGGATCAGTATATCCTTCAAAACTTCACAAATTAACTCACTGTTAATTCAATTGACCCGAAACCATTTTGCAGTTAGGATTTCTTTGGCTCTTGAATCCAACTCACAACTTGCATAATCCTTTAAAATCTTCTATATGTGCCTTGTGAATGCCAACATTTATAGGAATATATCATAAGGTCTTGCTTTTGAAACCTTTTTCTTATCTCCCCCATGCTTACACCTAGCTTAATCCTACAACAAATGTGTCTGGATCATCATTCCCGTTATCAATCCTCGAGGGGGCTCTGGCACCAGCACTTCGAGATAGTACTGTCCAATACACCACCCAGGTGCTCACAACCCCAAAACACAATGCGGTGTAAAGGGGTGCACCAAGTAAACTCAAGCTCTTACTTCAACACTTTTGGTAGAGCACCATCAAAGACACTTGAGCACCAAAATGTGCCTTAATGCTCCATCTAAGGATATGAAATAAAGATACAGAGCAGTGCCTAATAAATGCCATTTTATCATCATTCTTATGGCCTAAAATAGATCTAGCTCATAGGTTTTTAACTCTGCAAATGAGTTTTTGGGTTGCATTTAGGTATAACCTAGGATTAGGCATGCATTACATTATTTTTGTATTTTTAACATCTTTACTTGAGTGTTAAGGTTAAGTGGATATTCAAACCCTTAAAACCCTAGCACTCAAGAAGGAAGAAAGTGAAGGAGAAGTCCAGATCAGCTGAAACATAGTTGGATCCAACTCATCTCAGTTGGATATCAGCTCACATTGGTTAAGTTTAGCTCCTTCCAGCTCCATTCAACTCATCTTAGCTAGATGGCAGCTAAGGATAGCTCATCTTAGCTCAGATCTAGTTCAACTTAGTTGAATCTAGCTCATCCTAGCTGCAATCAGTTCACTGGGAGCTCTAGCTAGCCTAGCTTAGTTCACGAGAGTTCATTCTAGCTCTAACACATTCCAAGTCCAACTCTACCCAGCTGCACTTAGCTCACAACAGCTAAACTCCCTACAGCTTAGATAATACTTTCCTACTTAGTAGCTAAGCTAGCTTGGGGGTTTTCATCAGAGGCAATTCCAGCTCAACCTAGCTTCAGCTAGGTTGAAACCAGCTCAATTTAGCTCAACTACTCAAGCCTAGCTACTAGCATAAGAACTAGCCAGCTAAGCTAAGTAGTTGAGCTCCTCATGAAGACCTCCTCAGCAGATTCAGCTCCAGTGTAGCTCCAATGTAGCTCCAGTCAGCTCTTTCTTAGCTCCTTTTCTCAAAACGTTAACTCCTCCACTACTGCACTGCTAGCTAAGCTAGCTTAGCTAAGTTCTACCTGACCTCACCTACATGGCCTTCCAACCTACCTAGCTAACTCCACCAAAAGGACCATAAATACACCACTACTTAAGCTACCTACTTCTACCTAAAGATGGCACCACCTTAAAGCACCCCTTCACCAAATAACCACCGCTTAACCAGCCCATTTTTGGTGCCAAAACCAAGAGACACCAACACCCACACCCCTTTATTGCATCGGATTCGCACGTAGAAAGGATTAGATTTTGGAAAACCCGTCGTCATAGTTCGATTCACGATAAAATCCATCAGTCAGATAAAATTTATAATCGAAACTCAAAAAGTGAGCCCCGGGTCAACACAGGGAGGCAAATGTTTGGTTTTGAAAGATACATGTTTCACTTTATTTCTTTTTTGTCATTTTTATTTTTTATAATTTTTTTTGGAATTTTTTAGAAAGCAAGAGATCTGATCGACAATTGCTTATCTAACTAACCTACTTGCAAAATATAAGAGAGAGAGAGAATCACATATATTTCTGAATCAAACGTTTGCTACAACTAGGAAAGCAGGAAAGATTACACTATGAAAGTAATAAAGATAGAAAGAGGTGAGAGAATCCCCCTCGATGGTCCCTCGGAGACGACTCGCTCTGACGTCGCCAAGAGTAAGGTGGTGAGGAGCAGGACGAAGGAGGACGTAGCTGGAGGACAGAGGATGGGGTAGGACGGTGTCGTGGAGAGGATCTTCTTCCCGAAGGGCAGTGAGAGGATGGACATAGGATGCTCCACGAAGGGGGAAGAGAGGCAGGAACAAATATTAGTTTTCTACTATAGAGGAGTTTCCCAAGCTTGGGACAAGCTCTCTCTAGAGCCTTGGAGGTGATGAGAAGAAGAAAGGAAGAGATGGTTTAGAATGGAGGGGGTTGGTCCTTTTATAGTGGAGGAGAGACAAAATCATCCATGGGCAATTAGTGACAGCAGTAATCGTCGCTAAAGATCCACCCAACTGTCATAGAAGATCCACGCCCTTCAATTCCTTTGCTGGCGTGTGCATAGCACAGGCCATTAGTGATAGCTACGAGCGTCACTAAAGGCCCGCCCAACTATCGCTGAACATCGCGCCCTCGCCGTTAACGCCCCGCTGGTGCGCGCATTGCGCGCTCCTTGTCCCATGTACGCTCGCGTGCTGGCGCTGCACTGTGCTACCCTACGCGCTGCACTGCACTTGCACGTGCATGCCTCAATTGGCCAATTGGGGGGGCTGCAGGGATTTGAACCCACGCCCCTCCGGTGAAAGCCTACACCTCCACCATTGCGCCAAGTCGTCCAGATGGTCGTGCAGACGTCTTAAGGCGGGCGGTGGAGGAGAGTTCTTAGTCGCTGGATCAAGATTTAACGGCTGAGAATTGATGATGAAGATGATGAGGGTGCCTTCCAGTTGCTGCTGGCCGATATTGGGCGGCCTGGACATGGCACCATCTAGGTCGTCCATCTTCTGTCTGTTACAGAGGGTGCCACGGTGCTCAGATCGAGATAATTCCTACATTGCCGGACTGCGATCGTCTCTCTGGATCCATCCGTACGGTTGGATTTTTCATCTGAAACCTGTAAGGATGTTGCATTACCCTCCTAGCCGTTGATCTTCCTCACACTTCATATGATGCTACAGGACTCTGATCTAGATGATTTCAGAGGAGTTAGACTCTGATCGTCATCCTAATCAAATCCATACGATCCGATCATCCATCCAAGACTCTAAAATAAATCTTCTCTCCTAACCATAAAAAGGACCTAATTAACCTAAAATATATACAACTACTCTAAATGCAGAATGATACATGCTATGCAATATTTATAACATGAAGTATAAATCTAAGCCTAGGAACATGCATGATTAGGCATTTTAACCTAAATAGCTGTGTCTATATCACCCTTCCATACTTGGCTCCAAAAATGAAGCTAACATCCACCGTCCATCTCCCTTAGAACCCATCTCCACCATCCACCTAACCCCCTTCTAGAATCCCCCCTTTGGTGCCAACTTTAATACTCCCATCCACCACCATAACTACCCTTAACCACCAACTAAGTTGGCGCCAAAACCACCTATCCACACCCCTTCGAAATGGCGCCAACTCTACCTCCAATCACCACCATAACCCATCTCCTCCATCCACATGTTGGCGCCAAAGACAAGCCCCTTAACCACATCAAAATTGGCACCAACTTAACCCAAACCCACCTACCCTACACCCTTTCATGTGGCACTAATTAACCTCAACCCTCCACCATATAACCACAACCTAAAGACCTAATCCTAACACTCCATCCATCTCCACACCAACCCATAACCCTTAACCTACAAAGAGTTGGCACCAACTCCATTTAACCCAACCATAACCACCACTCAACACACCCGTACATATGGCGCCAACCTAATCTAAACCTCCATCCATTAACCACCCTCTTGAGCATCCATCCAAACCCTACAACATACCATACAACCCCTTAACCCTAGTCTCCACCTAGGGTTGGCACCAACTCCTAAGAAGCCTCTTCATTTTGGCACCATTGACCCTAACCCTACGATCCCATAACCACACCCTATAAGCCATCCTAGTCATCCATCCTTTAACCATACCTACACCCCTACCCATCCTATAAAAAGACCATTAACTACCCACCTCAAGTCATCCTTAGTTACATTTTTCTACCCTTACTCCACCCATATACAATGTCCAAGGAGAGGAGGAAGAAGATCAAGGAGACACCTTGTCTCCTTGGTGGCTTCAACTTCTTCTTCTTCCTTGTGTCGCCACCAAACCGAGGAAGGCCAGGCAAGGATGACATCCAAAAGAGGAGATACTGAAGGTGCTCCATGCCCTTAGGGAGAAGTTCTTGGAGTGGAGATCTTCCACACCAAGGAGGAGTAGGCACGCCCACCTAGGGTTTGCCACAAGGAGGACATTTAGGAGAGAAGATTTCCTTTTGGTCTTAGGGCAACTAGGATTGGAGTAGGAATTCTGGGCAGCAACATCTTCCTAAGCTTTCTTCTATATTCTTGTTATTTCTTTTGCATAGTAGTGTAGTGCTTTTGTTGGAGATTATAAGTAAGAATCACTCTCACTTGTGAGTTCTCTAACCCATTGTAAAATAATTTTTCAAATCAACAAAATCATTCCACTATTTTTTAGATAGCTTGTGATTGTGTTGTGACTTGCTTCTTCATTACACTAGGCCTTCCGTGCTTAGGGTGAGTTGGAGAAGCAAGACACTTGTTTCTTTGCATTTCCCGTAGTTTCAATTTTCGTCTCTACGTATTGTTTTGCCGGTATTCAAAAACCCAAAAAAGAATTACATATTTCAAAACCCAAAAAAGAAGTTGATTTCCAAGATTCAAGTGAGAGATTTGGTTTAAAGCATTCCTACCTCTCTTAGGACAACCCGAATACTTTCCCAAATACTCAAAGCTTATAAATTTAAAAGCGATCCAAATTGCGTGTTGTCATGACCTAATTCACGATTTTTACAAATCACTCTTTTTAGAGATCACATTTTGGTGCCATTGCCAGGGTGGCATGACTTTGCTTTACCATTATTCTCTTGCTTGATACGTGAATCTCATCCCCTTTTCTCACTTTTCTCTAGTGTGTGCAGGTATTGCAGGAAGAAAGTGGGATTTTGGATGCGAGAGCTTGAAGTTCCTTTTTCTTCCAACCGATTTCAGGTTAGTTCCTTCTTCCTTGCACATTAACCCTAAAAAAACTATCAACAAAATATTAAACTAGACTTTCAAGATCATAAACAATTAAATTAAATGGAGTGGTGCTTTTAAAACTCATTGGTTGTTTGTTTGCATCTTTAAACACTACTCTACCTTAAGTGTTGGTGTTTTGATTTTCGAGTCCATACTTCTATCTAGATTTCAAAAATCAATTCCCGACACCACAAACCTCCTAAAATCTTGAAATTTCATCCAAATCAAGCCAGGAACATCTGTTCCAAATTTTAGAGCAACTAGATTTGTATAAAATTTTTAAGAATTCGTGGACCATAGGGGGTCATCTCAAATTTCACTATTTGGTTACTGTCTGTGAATTTTAGGAATTTTTATACTTGTCCGATTTTTATGAAATTTCATTTTCTAGAATCCTTGTGAAATTCTACACAACACATAAAATTACAAAAATTTTTGGTGGCCAGTGGTGGTACTGAAAAGTCCAAAATACCTACAGCTATCATTTTTAAACTTTGACACTAGCACAAAGAAAAATCTTAAAAAAAAATCAAAAAATTCGTAAAATCATAAAAAAATAATTTTTGGAATCATTGTTTGATTTTCCTTCCAATAGTGGTGTTGTTTGCTTTTTTTGGACCACTACTTTAAAAGTAAAGGCTGAAGCAATTCACTGATAGTTAAAATTTCTACTTAGGTTCAAATCATTTAGGGTTTCTTTTCATTTTTTTAAGTCCCACTTTTTAAAAGAAAATCTATCTTTACCCATACAACTTGATTTCTTTTTTATTATGGAACTCAAACTTGTTTGAAAAAATCAAAAGAAAACCTTAAAAGACATTAATCTAAATCAAATCCTAAAAGTAGAAAAACTACAAAAGTTGTGTGACAACTTATTTGACATTGGAATCACTCTTTCCAATTTTGCACACACCAAAAAAAATTGAAATAACAAGGCATTATCCCAATCAATGTCATCTGCATTCCCATGCGCATTTAGAAACATAAGCCTAATTGAAAAGGTAGTCATTTGACTACTTAAGGACTTCACCAAAATTTAGGCTTGATATCCAATATCTAAGAGTTACTAAGCATTCTTGATTCCTCTTGAAAATGCGGCGACAGACTTAGAGGGAAGTCATACAATGGGTGTGGGTTTACACAAGCCCCTAGTGATTTTCCCAAGACATGCTTGGGCCCAATCCACCTTTTTAGTCTAACTAGGTGATCATTAGGAAGCAGGATCACTTATTAATTTCTTATTTATTGGGTTCCCAAGTCTTAGGTTTTATTAAGGAGTCAACCATAAGATAGTTTAGGCTTGGTTGTTTGAATTGCACACTTTCTCTCATCTTTCTCTCTTCTCCTCCCCTCTCATCTTTCGTTTAATGTATGCAGAGCCGAAAGTCCCAAAATCCGCACTTGGAGGGACCAACTGATTTTTCGGCCCGCTGCACCTCCCATATTCGCTAGTTTGATTCATCTTCTTCCCTTACTAAAAATCAAGAAAAAATGGAAAAAGCCCAAAATCACAAAAAAAGCACTAACCCATCATCTAGTAACCATCAAAATGAGAACTCCAATTTCGAACCCGAAGTTGAGGTTCCTGAATCGCAATTTGAAATGCCACAATTTGAAATTCCATCTCAGAAAAAGTCGACGGAAAATTTTCAAAATTCTAATCTATTTCTCATGGTAGTAACTCAACTCCAACAGCTCCTAGCAAATAAAAAACAATTGACTAGGACCGTTACAAACCTAGGCAACAATTGACCACCTAGTGCTGAACATACTATTCCATTGAGGGAATTCTATGATCCCTCAAACTATGAAGAAAGACCAGGGGTGGTCATCTCTAATGGAGAATTTGAAATTAAACCCACAGTCCTTCATCTCATTAAACATTTTCATGGCCTTCCTTGAGAAGACCCGTTTAGCCATTTAGAGTAACTCACGGTCCTCGCCCAAACCATCAAATCCAAAAACATTTCGGAAGATTTATGCCTAATGCAGCTTTTCCTGCTTTCTCTTAAAGATAAGGCCGCTTATTGGTTTAGGACTGTAGGAAAATCAATTACTACCTGGACGCAATTAAAAAGTGCATTTCTTAAAAAGTATTTTCCGATTGGTCGAACTAATGCTTTACATCGCGCTATAACGACCTTCCAACAAAAATCCGGCGAGTCTATCCGTAAAGCATGGGAAAGATTTCAGGACTTATTAAGAAGCTGCCCCCACCACGAGGTGCCACTTTGGCAACTCGTGCAAATATTCTACCGTGGTCTTGATGACAAATTGAGGCGGTTTGTTGACACCTCATGTGGGGGCAACTTTTTAAATAAAGATGCCAAAAGCACCTACGAGGTTTTTGACGAAATGAGCAAAAATTCCTTCAATCACTCGTCATGGACACCTTTGGCAGAAATGCCAATTCCCGTGTCAGTATCCATGAAGTAGGCACATAACAAGAATCTCTCCATGTAACACATGACGATTTGCAACTTTTGCACAATGACCTGACCAGATGTAAATCAATCACAACAAAATGGAAGAAAAATTTAATGCGCGACCGCAAAATCCATTACTCACTAACCCTAGCTCTCACCTTTCTAACTTCGACACTAACTCGACTCTCCTCCACTGGGAAAATTTGTAGTAAATCAATACAAGCAGATTTCCAAATCTCGACTTTGCACCTGAAATTGTTGGGACTTCTGATAGTTCTTCCATATATATCCCAGTAAACAAAAATATATCCACTCTCCAGGATAATTTTAGAAATAATACTTCCAACTTTTATAACCCTATTTGGAGGAATAACCATAATTTTCCTAGAAGAATACCAATCAAATTCTGCATTTTCAAAATCAAACGGGGAATTTTGGCCAAAACCAACCTTCGTAGGCTGATATTAATAATCAATTAATGAAAACCATGCAAGGAGTGAAACAACAAATGAACGATGTTACCCGTGCCATTTCTAATTTACAAAATCAAATCACAATAGCGCTCGATCAAAGGACAATGAGAAATTTACCCTCCCAACCTGTCCCAAACCCTAGAAATTAGAGGAATCAATTTCAAAGTGGAAATAATCAAGGTCAACAACCAATAAATCTCACACCTCAATTCACACCCAATTTTCAAAAATCGCAACAAAATCAACCTTTTCCACCGTGAAATAACCACACTGCCAATGCAGTCACATTAAGAAGTGGAAAAACTACACACAATGTAGAACCCTCGCAGGAAAATAAACTGAATTAAGAGCAATTTTTTCCCACCTCCGTTCACTCTCAGGAAAATCAACCCAGCACAAACACGACACCTTTCCCATAGGCATTGAACTCTAAGAAGAAGAAACCCAGAAAAACTGAGCCAACTGAAGAACAATTGCACGAATTATTTGGCTAAGTGGAAATTAACATCCCTCTCCTAGACACAATTAAATACGTACCTACCTATCCAAAATTTTTGAAAGAAATTTGTAAACCAAAAAGGTAGCCTAAAAATCTAGGAAAGGTTGTCCTTTCTAAGACAGTTAACTCTCTTGTTCAGAGCAAGCTACCTCATAAGAGAGAGGTCCCAGGTGCTCTGTTAATATCTGTTGTCATTAATGACACAACTTTTGATCACGCCCACTTAGACCTAGGTGCATCAATAAACCTCATCCCTACCATCCTTTTCAATGAATTTCAGTTCAGTGAACTCAAATTACTGAAGGTCACCCTTCAACTTGCTGACCGATCTATTATTCACCCTAAAGGGATCGTAGAAGATGTCATTGTTCGGGTACAAAATTGTCTCTTCGCTGTGGACTTTTTAGTCCTCGACATTGATGTACCCAAACTTTAAAGAATGCACCTATTATTCTTAGAAGACCCTTCCTCGCTGATAGAGAAATACGCGTGATTTGTAAAAGCGGGTTTTTAACGTCGTTGTAACACTCGAATTCGTATACGCTTTTAAATTTATATCCTAGATAGGGGAAGCAGCTAGGGTCATCCAAGGAGGCCAAATGTTTACAAAATTAATCCTCTTGCTTACAAATAGATCTCAACTTTTTTTTTTGTATTTTAAATATGTAATTTTTTTGTTTTGAAAAGATGAGGCAAAATGCGAATTGTAGCGGAAAGTACAAACACCTATAATTGCTTAACTAAAATTTAAAAGATAGATATATCTTCTTCCTAAGCTCACTCTAGGCAAGTGGAGGCCTAGATTAATTAGGAAGAAGAGGTGAAACAAGTGCTAGAACCAAAAGTAATAATTGCAATAAAAAGCTAAAAGAAGGCAATTTAATTAACTAGAATTAGTGTTCTTTCCAAGGACAAGTAGAGGAATGCTTCTACTAAAATAAAAAAAATCTAAAAGCAAGAAAAGAAACACAAATCCTCTTGCAAAAATGGTGAAGAAGGGAGTCTTCTTGCCCCAAGCCTAGTGCTCCTTGGCATGAAAAGAGGGCCTCCTTCTTCTCCTTCCTTAAGAGCTCCTCCAAGGTGGAAGTTGATAGACGACTTTTCGCTTAGCATTATAGTATTTAAGTGGTGGAAAAATCGATTAATCAAAAACAATGAAAATAACCACTCGCAGAGGAGCGGGTCGTGTCCACAGGGAGGCAATGATGCAATCAATACTTAATTATTTAATGTTATTTCGGATAGTGCGAAATCCCTGTTCAAATCTAACTTAAAATGTGGAGGAAAGTAGATTTGCAATAACTTAAAAAGATAAGGGTATAAGTGCTGTTTTCCCTCACAGAAATCCTCAATAAATTTAGGATGAATTCATGCAGTTTTCACATGATGTATACTAAAGACAATTAGTACTTAAGTTAAGCCCAAAATCAATCTTTAAACTAGTTAATATCAATACCATGCAATTATAAAGAACTATGACTATTCGAATGCAATTTTGCCACAATATAATAATAATAAAACAAATCAAATTAGGTGGCAATGGTATTGAATGTAAATTTTAATTGGGGGAAAACAGGGCTTTTTTCCTCTCTCCTCTTTGCGAGAGAGGGAGAGCACCGCAGGGGTTGATGCGAGGCTCAAGAGGACGGCGAGGTCGAGAGCTCTCTGGTGGTGGCTGCGGCGGCGACGCAGGTGGCTAGAGGTGGCCGGCAGCGGTGGCCGGAGCTCCGACCTGTTGAACAAGCACGCAGAGGTGCTGCTGCAGGGCTTGCGCGCGCTGGTGTGCAGGCATACATGCGCTGGTGTGCCTGCAGATGAACGGCGGAGCGTGCTTGCAAGCATGCGGTCTGCAGGAAGGTGGAGTGGTGCGCCTGCAGATGGCACTGAAGGGAGAGGTGGGCGGGCGGAGAGGGCGTGAGCGCCTGCAGCAGGGCGTGCGGTTAAGAGCGCCTGCAGCAAGGGGCTCTGGAGATGGCATGCGGGCAGAGAGGATGCGCCTGCTATGGCGTGGGCGGAAGGTGATGAGGGGCGTGGCATGGTGCGTGCGGGTAGGCTGATGGCGCTTGAAGGCAGGAAGCGGCCTGCAGGTGTGGTGCAGGTGTGCGCACGCTGGTGAGGGCGCACTGAACTACAGGAAGGAGGAGGCGCGCAAGGAGGGTGCGCTGGCAGATGGCGGAGGTTTTTCCTGCAAGGGGGAAGAGGGCACAGTGCACGCTTCCCTTCCTGGAACCACAGTGTCCGCTGAGTAGTTCCCCGCCAGGAGGAAGATGAAGCAGCATCCCCAATGCACCTCCTCTCTTTCTAATTCCTCTCTCTCCCCGCATGCGTGAGTTAAGGGATTTTCAAATCCCTTAACTATTTCTGGCCTCGTCAGTTGAAGGATGGCGGAAGATTAACCCCATGTGCGGCGAGGGAGGGGGGAAAGAGTTGCAGCTGTTTGGGGAGATTTATCCCCCCACCCTTGTTCTTTCTGCATTTTATTGCCTACACATAAAAACAATAGAATCATTAAGTTATAGAATGTTATAAACTTAAATAATGAGGTGTACAAATATTCTACAACTTAATTGCCATTATTAACACACCTAAATTATACAATTAAAGATACTTAGGCTTAATATTAGTCCATTTTAATGGACTCATCAAATACCCCTATGCCTAAGATTTGCTAGTCCCTAGCAAAAATGAAAAATAATAGAAATAATCAGAAGATTTCTTCTTTTCTTACTTCAAAACTTTAGGAATCCAGACAAATGTGAAGTGCGGATAGCCTAGGTAACAGATCCAAGTGAAAGAGTCGATTCGCATTGGGAGTTCATACATCACCCTTAGCAAAAATTTCTGTCGAGATAGGCAACTACTTCCCTCGGGGATAAAGCAGACGATAATCTGTAATTTGACCCCGACGTTTGGCTTAGGTAGGAGATCTCAAGTTGAATGGATTTGTATTTGGTGGCACACACTCAACTGGTGCTACATATAGTCTAGTACTACCGACTCTAGCTCTCTAGACTATTAGACAAGTCAACTCTGAGAGAGGCTACATAACTATGCACTCTTGATGTTCCTGGCACTCTCTCTTTTCTTTCTTTCTGAGATCACGAATCTCGCTAGAATTAGAAATTATACTCACCATTTGGTGGCCTCACATGGCATCCACACTTCAATTAAAGTCCTAATAACTCTATAACTAAGTTAGAGTTCTCAACCAGTATTCAGGCGATCAGAAATACTAGAAGGTAGGTATGGGTCATATTTGGTGGAACGCGATAGGTGTTATGTTGCCTCAGAAACAATGTTACATCATATGCTTAGACTTTTTTTTTTGTAATATAACTTTTTTCTTCTTTTTCTTCTTTCTATTTCTTCTTTTTCTACTTCTTTTCTCTTTTCTTCCTTTTTCATATATATATATATATATATTTCTTCTTGTTTTTGTTTCTTTTTCAATCAACACAACACAATACGGACTTTTATTTATGAGGCATTATTAGGGATGATGATGGTCAAGAGGAAGTTGTGTGGCTTATTTCGTGGAAGTGCCTATTCTCAGCACCGGAAAGGAATGGATAGGACAGGTGTATTTCTGACCTTTGACACTATTACCCTCCTTCAGCTGAGGACTCTATGAAGGACAGTCGTAACGATCCACCATAGTTATAGCTTTATTAAGACTCAATCTCTATGTATCTGCCTTATTTGGTGACTCTCAGGAATTCACTCAAAGTACGCACACAGGAATAGAGAGTGAAAACTATTCCTAACTCTAAAGTATCATCATCTAATTATCCAGAACTTAAGAGTCATTGCACTAGACTTAGCGCACCAGTAATCTCTCTACTTCTTCTCAGAAATAGGAGGTGGATTTATTAGAAGATAGTATGCCTAACTCTCCATGAACTGTCCAAGGGTTCAGTAGACTAAAAATGCTTATTGGTTTTCCTCAGGGATCTATTATCAAATCTACATGCACGTGAAATAAATGCACTGGATTCTAAACTTAAGAAATAATTCCAGAAGAAGAACCTCTAATAACAAAGGTATTTTGCTAGGGACTAACCTAATCAGCTCAAGAAAAAAAAAAATTTTTAATAAATATGTATGCAAATATTTATAAATGCTATAAATACTATAAACATTCTCAGGTTATATCCCCCCATGCCTAAGACTGATAATGTCCTCATTGGAAAAATATAGACATAGAAGAATATCACCTGAGGAGGAGAGTGGGAGGAGCTAAGGCTCCTCAAGCCGTAGTGCGTCCAAAACCTGGCCATCTGAAAGAGTAATATACGGTTTAAGTCGCTGGCCATTTACTTTAAAGTTTGCACCTAAAATAGGGTTCCTGATCTCTACAGCTCCATGAGGGAAGGTATTGATAACAACGTAAGGCCCATCCCAACGGGACTTGAGCTTTCCAGGAAATAATTTAAGTCTAGAATTGAAAAGCCGGACCCACTAGTTGGGCTCAAAAGTCTTTCTAATGATGTGCTCGTCATGGAAGACTTTTGTACGTTGCTTGTAAGCTTGAGAAGTTTCATAAGCTTCATTACGAAGCTCCTCAAGCTCACTTAATTCTGACATACATGATTTTCCCGCTTTATCCAAATTTAAGTTAACGTTTTTAATATCCCAATAAGTTTTATGTTGGATTTCAACGGGAAGGTGGCACGCTTTTTCGTAGATAAGACAGAAAGGAGACATACCCAAGGGAGTCTTATATGCAGTTCTGTAGGCCCAAAGAGCGTCATTTAGTTTTTTAGACCAATCCTTTCGATCAGGCCTGACAGCTTTTTCTAAAATTCACTTAATCTCCCTATTAGACATTTCAACTTGCCCACTCGTTTGGGGATGATAAGGTGTGGCTATCATGTGATTGACTCCCAAATTTTGGAGTAGTCTAGTGAAGTTTACATTCTTAAAGTGAGGTCCTCCATCACTTATGATCATCCTTGGGCACCCATACCGAGAAATGATATTAGCCTTAACAAAGTCCAAGACCACAGAATGGTCATTGGTTCACGTGGGGATGGCTTCTATCCATTTTGATACATAATCAACAGCCACAAGGATGTATTCATATCCGAAGGACACAAGAAAGGGACACATGAAGTCAATGCCCCAAATATCAAAGATTTCAACAGGGAGGATAGGTTGTTGGGGCATCTCATCCCTTTTTCCAATGGTTCCCGTCTGCTGGCAACATAGACATGCGCCTACATATGTATGTGCATCTCGAAATAATGTGGGCCACCAAAAACCAGACTGAAGAACCTTATGAGCAGTCTTCTTCCCACTAAAATGTCCCCCACAGTGGAGGTCATGGCAGAAACTTAGAACACTTCTTTGTTCCTCATCAGGGACGCAACGGCGAAACAGCTGATCAGGGCCTATTCTAAAAAGCTCAGGTTCCTCCCAGTGATAAAATTTAGCATTGGCGATAAACCTATCTCGCTTCTGCTTGTCCCAAGTACTAGGGGTGATGCCCGTGACTAGATAGTTCACTATGTCAGCGAACCAAGGAGTTTTAGTTTCCACGGCCATTAGAGACTCATCAGGGAAAGTCTCTTGAATACCGCCAGCGGGGTTTGATGCCTCAATAGGGATCCTAGACAAATGGTCTGCTACCACATTCTCAACTCCTTTCTTGTCTTTAATTTCCAGGTCAAATTCTTGGAGTAGCAGAATCCAACGAATTAGGCGAGGTTTGGTGTCCTTTTTACCCAGAAGATGCTTAAGGGCAGAATGATCAGTGAACACCACAACCTTGGATCCCAAAAGATAAGACCAAAACCTTTCCAAAGCAAATACTACAGCAAGTAATTCCTTTTCCGTGACCGTGTAGGTTTGTTGAGGATCCGTAAGGGTCTTGCTGGCATAATGCAGCACATGAGGTTTGCCATCAACCCTTTGACCTAAGACCGCTCGCACTACAAAATCAGAAGCATCGCACATAAGCTCAAACGGGATGGTCCAATATGGTGCTTGGAGAATCAGTGCGGTAATGAGGACTTTCTTCAAAGCTTGGAAAGCCTCACCACATCTATCATCAAAATCGAAGGAGACATCCTTCGCTAACAGGTCGCAGAGTGGCTTAGAGATTTTACTGAAGTCTCTAATGAAGCGCCTATAAAATCCAACATGGCCAAGGAAAGATCTAACCTGACGAACATTGGCTAGCAATGGAAGCTTAGAGATGGAATCGATTTTTGCAGTGTCCACCTCTAATCCTCTCTCGGAAACTACATGCCCTAACACAATGCCCTGCTGGACCATAAAGTGGCTTTTCTCCCAGCTAAGCACCAGTTTTGCCTCTTCGCAATGGGTTAAGACTTTATCAAGATGCGAAAGGCATAGGTCAAACGACGAGCCATAAATGGAGAAGTCATCCATGAAAATTTCAACAAACTCGTCGATCATATCAGAAATGATAGCCATCATACAATGTTGGAAAGTGGCAGGAGCGTTACATAACCCGAATGGCATTCGGCAGAATGCAAAAGTGCCATAAGGACTCGTGAAGGTGGTACGCTCCTGATCATCAGGAAAAATGATTGTACCCAGAGTACCTGTTAAGAAAACAAAAGTACCTGTTCCCCACCAATCGTTCCAAAATTTGATCAATAAATGGTAAGGGGAAATGGTCTTTCTGGGTAGCCATGTTTAAACGGCGGTAGGCGATGCAGACCCTCCAACCAGTTGAGGGTCTAGTGGTCACCAGTTCTCATTGGTCATTCTCTTCCACAGTGATTCCTGCCTTTTTCAGAACTACATGAATCTGACTGACCCATTTACTATCTGAAATGGGATAAATAATCCCTGCATCCAACCATTTCAGAATCTCCTTTTTAACAACCTCCCGCATATTTGGATTGAGTCTTCTCTGCATGTCTCGGAAAGGCTTCACGGACTCGTCCGTGTATATATGATGCATGCAAAGAGAAGGATCAACCCCCTTAATATCAGCAATTGTCCAGGAAATTACTTCCTTGTGCCTTTGTAAACACTCAAGCAGAGCTCCCTCCTGCAATTCAGATAATGCAGACGAAATAATAATGGGGAGAGTGTTATTAGGGCCAAGGAAAGCATATTTCAATGTGCTCGGGAGGGGTTTCAACTCCAATTCAAGAGCCTTTTGGATTGAGGGTTTTAGTTGAGATGTCCCCGCCTCAGGCAGCAGATCTACCTTCACAGTTTAGGGTAGGGACAAACACTCAATGTGTATCCCCAGCAACTCTTCTAGTTCGGGCATTTTCCTTTCAGTTTCTTTAATAATCGAGGGATGGTCCTGAGATATAACCTTCTGAAGGGGATCTCTACATAAGAGTGCTAGAGTAGGCTCTTCAATTATTTCATCAACGACCTCAATCTGAGAACAATCTTCAAATCCGGGTTGCTTGTAAGTATCAAAAACATTCAACCGGATCTTCTTGTTCCCAAAGCCCATTTTAAGTGCCCCGGATCTACAATTTACAGAGGCATTAGCTATGGCCAAAAAAGGGCATCCCAGAATAATGGATGGCTTTGTGGGCTTATTAGATGGGTCAGTATCAAGTACCAAAAAGTCAATGGGGAAGAAGAAATCCTCCACTCTCACAAGGACATCTTCCAACAATCCCCGCGGTGTCTTAAGTGATCTGTCTGCAACCTGGAGGATTATTGGATTAGGTTTCAGCTTTCCTCCTCCCAAAAGGTCATAGACAGAGCTTGGTAGGATGTTTACCCCTACACCCAGATCGAGCAGAGCCTCGTTGACGGGTCGATTTTCGCTTTGAAGTCGTTTGCAGTTTTATGTGGTGGAAAAATTGACTAATCAATATTTAAAAAGAAATAACCACTCACAGAAGAGTGGGTCGTATCCATAGGGAGGCAATGATGTATTTAAATTCGCACCAGTTAAAAACATTGGTTCGTAGTTAGTTTGGACAAGAATCAAGCCAAAATTGCCTTCAGATTAAGGTTGAATCAAGAAATCATGCTGAAATAGCAATTCTGAGTAACTAGAGGATATTTGTCGCAATGCAGAATCAATAAAATATTATTAAAAATTGACAATGGCAGAAAATGTAATTTTTAATGGCCATGTTACTGTATCAAAACAGGGGATTTTTTCCCCTTTGTCGTGCACGACGAGGAGTGGATGGCCGAACGCAAGAAGCTTGGAGGAAGTCCCTTGGACCGAGGGCTTCGAAGCGGTGCCGGCGGCGTGTCACGTGGCGGCCGAAGCCGACCGAACGAGCTCCGGCGGAGGTGGCTGCAGCTGCTGTTGGCGGTGAGAGCGGCAAGATGGAGCGCGCGCTGTTGGCAAAAGGAGCTGCTGGCGTGGGAGGTGGTGCAGGCGCGGGACTGCTGGCGGGAGGCGCTGTTGCACGCTGGCTGGAGGGTGCGCGCTCTGTTGGCGAAAGTGCTACAGCCAGTGCTGCAGCTGGCGTGGGTGGTGGTGCAGGCACGAGAGGGTGAGCGGGAGTGAGTGGAGAGGCGTTGCAGGCTGTGCACGCCTTGCGTGCAGCTGGAGGTGTGCAGGAGTGAACGGGTGAGGTTGCAGTTCAGGTGCTGGAGGTGAAGTGGGCAGATGGTGGTTGCTGCTGGAGTGGGGGGGTGGCTTCAAACGTCCGGGAAATTTCCGGATGTCTTAAGTGACTGAGCAGGTGATTGCACAGAGGCTGCGGTGGTGCTTGTTGGTGACGACGGCGAGGGAGATGCATGGAGAGGTGCTCACGGTAATGCGGACGAGCTCCGGATGGCGGTGTGGCCTGTCACACCACACGCCCACGGTGGTGGAGACTCGTCGCCACGGTTGAGGCTGGCGGTGTGGAATGGAAGAGAGATCTCTCTGCACAGCGATGGGTCATTGGTGAAGGCCTCCCGAGCTCGGCTGCCTCCCTCCTTTTGTAGCCGCTTGCATAGATTTGAATGGAGAGGCGGGAGCAGATCCACATTCTCCGCTCGTCCTTGAATGCAGGCTTCATTGCGGTAGCTGGTGGTGTTGGAGCGGCAGCCGAAGGAAATACAGCCATTCCTGCAAGAAGAAGAATAAAGAAAATAATGTTAAAATATTATGGTTATTTATATACAGACCCTCAACTTTTATGTTAACGAAAATAATGTACCTAATTGGTTAACTAATTAGATGAATGACATTCTAAGCTAATTCTAAATGCACTTAAAATATGAATGCAATGCATGGATTATGTAATTAAATTAAAAATATGAATTACTCTATTTACATCCTAATTTATGCTAAATAAATGTTAGAATTAACCTAATGTCTAGGCACTTAAATACTTAAATAGCCCACAACTATGAGCTAATCACTCGTCAATGTGTTGGTTACCTATAACCACTGAAACATACGGGGCCCATGGGTCTTTCATTTTGGGGGGTGTTCCATGCTGAAGAACTGAGCTAACGTGGTCAGGCAAGATGACCTTGGTTTGGACCTGTTTCCTAGATCGGCGCTTCTGGGTGCATAGGTCCTTCAGAAACTTGGCATAGGATGGAATCTGTTTAATTGCTTCCAATAGAGGCAAGTTAATCTGGACTTGCCTAAAAGCATCCATAATCGCTTCCGTCCTATCCTTGGCTCCAGACGAGCCAACAGAAGATTCCCCAGGAGCAAATAGGTGCTCTGGATAGGGCACCCTCGGCTTCTGAGTAGAGGGGTCATCATGGCGGGAAAGCGGTGGTGGAAGGACGACATCCTCATTGTGGGTGATTTTTTGTGAGGGAGAGTGGTGTGGCTCTTCCTCGGTTGAGATTGAAGTCGGGTCAGGTGTAGAAGGGGAATTCTGAGATATAACCGTAGGAGTGTTATTAGGCTTGTCAATCTTTTTCCACTCCTCAATACGATCACTGCTTAGGCGTGCTCCCTGAATACAACCCCCTTGCCCTTAGGGTTTTCCTCAGAAGAGCTAGGCAGCTTCCCCGGATCACGTTGCCTAACTGCCTCAGTAAGATGACCAATTTGGGATTGCATATCAGTAATCATCTTATTCAGAGATTGGATAACCATATTCTGATGCTCTTGCATCGCTTTCATCATGGCCTTCAGTTCATCCATCTCAGAGGGATTATTCGGAAGAGGGTTTTCATAAGAAGGTTGGTATGTGGGCTGGGGAGGTAAGGGTCTTGTATTCCCTGAGTTAGAAGCATCAGCTTGCTTCCAAGAGAAGTTTGGATGGTTCCGCCACCCTGGATTATAAGTGTTGGAGTAAGGGTTATTGTGAGGGGGGCGGAAACCTTGGGCCGCATTCAAGTCAGCCTGAATCAACTCAGGGAATTGGGTTGCTTGATGGCACTCCGCAGTGGCGTGTGTTGTGCTTTGGCAAATGGAGCATTCTCTTGAAGCCTGAAAAATAAAGGCTGCTTGCGGGTTCATGCCGAGGTTTGCTAAAATCCTATCAAAGTTTTTATTCAATAGTTGAATCTGATAAGCCAAATCCTGAGAAGCCCCAGCTTCATGGGCCTCTATCTTCCTCTGCAAGATTGATGGTTTTCTTTCTTGATATGCAGAGGAAAAATGTATGGAGTTGTCACTTAAAGTTTCAAATAATGCCTAGGCTTCATTCTCAGTTCTGGTCATGAAGGTTCCTGCACAGGCTGCATCAATAGTTTGCCTATGCCTTTCAGATAATCCGTTATAGAACCTTTCGACCAACTGCCATCTTGGCACTTGATGGTGGGGGCATAACCTAAGAAGGTCATTAAAGCACTCCCAAGTCTCATGAAATTGCTCCCCTTCCTGTTGAGTAAAACCCATAATCTCTCTTCTGTAATGGTTGGTTTTACTCATAGGAAAATACTTTTTTAAAAATTCTCCCTTAAGGGTGGCCCAATCATTTACCATTGCATCGAGGGTATGATACCAGTGCTTGACCTTATCCTTTAGGGAGAAAGGAAATAGAGTCCTCATCAGGGCTTCAGCAGTAAAGCCCTGGAGCTTCACCGTGGAACAGACCTCGGTGAATTCCTCCAAATGCCGGTAGGGGTCCTCCCTAGTAGTACCATAAAAAGAGGGCAATAAAGATATGGTACTACTCTTGATCTCATATGGATTATCCCCTGCCGGTCGTCTTAGTACTTGTGCAGGTTGGTTGGTAGGAATAAAATAGTCCCTTAGGGTCCTTTGTTGATTTGCACCTTGCTCAGCCATTTCTTCTCTTTCTTCTCCTAGGTGAGCTCTCCTAAGAATTCTCTCAGGCTCAGGATCAAACACTAGACTACCCTCAAGAGAGCGTCTACCAAGCATACAAAACACAATTCAGAATTTTTTTTTTTTTATTGAGTAAGTCAAACCTCCACTCCAAAGATAAGTCAACAGATCAAGACTTATCCCTCCGTTCCCACGTAAGTGGTATAAGAGGGGTGTGGACTTGAAATCTTAACCTTATTTATTATGGATATTGAATTAGTTACTATAAATGGCCAAACAAGTTTTTCACTGCAATTACGTGCCTTAATTCAACCTTGGAGTGCCCTAGGACCTATACTTTGCTTGGATGATACTCCCAGGTGATCAAGGGAGAAGTTACTCCAAGGAAGAACAAAGGGATGCAAGTAGGGTGAACCCTTCCTTTGAGGCGATGCGTATGCAGTGCCCCTTAACTACCCTTTTGTTCCTTTAAGGGGTGTCCCCCTCCGTGGAGTATCAAAACACTTGATCAAAAGATAGTATCACCACTACCACAAAGCACAATAGGAGGGTCTGCATCGATAAAGAGATCGGTGCCTATAGCCTTAAGGGATCGAGTCTTAGTGCGGCGCCTAATGTGCATGCTCAGTGTCAAAAGTGTGCAACACACCGCAAATCTTTGTAATTTCTTTTGAAATAGCAGACAAGTCCCTTAGAATCAGATCAAAATGTGAATTGCTTTTAGGGTTGAATCTGATTATTAGTTCCGCTTTTAGTTATGTGACCACTGAATTAGTAAATTCAAACAAATTGGTGGTCCTAAATTTAAATTGGAATGCAAATGCGTGAACAGAAGCTGGATGCAAAAGTTAGAAAGATATACCTGTCTCCAGCAATCTTCATGCTAATATGCTTGCAATGCAATAATAAGATCTAATATGCTGCTCAATCACCCTTAAATGCGCGTACCTAAGGGCATGCAACTTCTAAATAGGCAACTCGATATTTTTTTTATTGGTTTTTAAAAGCAAGCAAGCAGAAAATATAATCATACATGCACCAAAAATATTGTAAGCCCTAGTAGCTAAAGAATGCGGGGACAAACCCCCAAAAATTTTGCCCCAATTACTACAAGGGCGAAAATACAGAATTAAATTGTGACGACGGAGAATCCTCTACAAAATCGGATCTTGGTCTCCGTCTTTTCCTCGTGTGGCTTAACTTGTGGTTTCTGTCGCTGCTCTCTTGCGCCTCGTCACCTCGGAGGATTCCTTGCACAATAATCAAAATGATTAGATAATTTCGCAACTCAAAAGACACAAAAATAACAAAGTAAATCTATTGCATCTGTTGCCTCCCCGGCAACGGCGCCAATTTTGATAGATGACTTTTCGCTTAGCGTTATAGTATTTAAGTGGTGGAAAAATCGATTAATCAAAAGCAATGAAAATAACCACTCGCAGAGGAGCGGGTCGTGTCCACAGGGAGGCAATGATGCAATCAATACTTAATTATTTAATGTTATTTCGGATAGTGCGAAATCCCTGTTCAAATCTAACTTAAAATGTGAAGGAAAGTAGATTTGCAATAACTTAAAAAGATAAGGGTATAAGTGTAGTTTTCCCTCAAAGAAATCCTCAATAAATTTAGGATGAATTCATGCAGTTTTCACGTGATGTGTACTAAAGATAATTAGTACTTAAGTTAAGCCCAAAATCAATCTTTAAACTAGTTAATATCAATACCATGCAATTATAAAGAACTATGACTATTCGAATGCAATTCTGCCACAATATAATAATAATAAAAAAAATCAAATTAGGTGGCAATGGCATTGAATGTAAATTTTAATTGGGGGAAAATAGGGCTTTTTTCCTCTCTCCTCCTTGCGAGAGAGGGAGAGCACCGCGGGGGTTGATGCGAGGCTCAAGAGGACGGCGAGGTCGAGAGCTATCCGGTGGTGGCAGCGGCGGCGACGCAGGTGGCCGGAGGTGGGCGGCGGCAGTGGCCGGAGCTCCGGCCTATTGAACAAGCACACAGAGGTGCTGCTGTAGGGCTTGCGCACGCTGGTGTGCGGGCGTACTTGCGCTGATGTGCCTGCAGATTGGAGGTAGAGCGCGCTTGCAGGCGTGCGGTCTGCAGGAAGGTGGAGCGGTGTGGATACAGATGGCGCTGAAGGGAGAGGCGCGTGGGCGGAGAGGGCGTGAGCGCCTGCAGTGGATGGAGGGAGAGGCACGCGGGTGGAGAGGGCGTGAGCGCTGATGAGAACCTCATCATGAGCCATAACTAGCTCATTTTGACCTAATACAAAGGATAAAAGCTCCTACATATCTCAAGGAAAGGCTTAACTCAGAGAATTCTGAGTTTGAGAAGAAAATAAGTCATAAGGGGTAAAAATGCAATTTTACCAGTATAATCTGCATACAGGGTAATTCAGGGCCCAAACATAGGTCAAAGCAGCTTAATAAGAATAAAAGTGGGATGAAATGATCTAGCAAGGGCTACAGCAATTCCAAGAAACTATATGATAATCTGTAACCCTAAAACAACCCACTTCAATTCACGAGGTTCAAGGCAAAGTAAAAATAGAATAAACCCTCTAAAATTCATAGAAAAATAATCTCTAGGGTTTAGAACCTTCAATTTGGCCTTCAGAACCCATTTTGACCTACATTGAGAACCATGCCCAATTAATAACTTAATTTGGGTTTTCTCATAAATTGATCGGTCAAACAAGGTTTAATATAGAAATGAAATTCACCATCAGATTCCTTAGGTCCTAATCAGTCATGTATAAAAACTTGAGCCTAAGAAGAAACCTCCTTGACCAACTTTACACTTTGGTCCTCATATATTTACTTTTTGGCCCTCAACTTTTGAACCCTCGCATTTTGGCCCCTAACTCTCCTTCGTTCTTTGCGATCAGGTCCCCCCTGCAAAACCTGCCACCACCATGCTCCGGCGACCTTGCGCGGAGCATGGCGCCGCGCAGGGTGAGGGGGGGGACCTGGCAAGTAAACCGGGGGTGCCCTGCGTCGTCAGCCGTCGCAGGTACACCCCCTTGGTCGTTGTAACCCACCATACCGGCCGTGCGAACGCACGGACGGCATGGGTTTTTGTTTCCGGCCATCCTCCGGCGAGGGAGACACGTCGTCTCCCTCCACCTTCCTCCCTATTTTGATCCCTATAAATACCCCCCGTTGCTCCACCGACCGGGGCAGCTTGGATCTGACGGAGAAAATCCCCAACTTTCCTCTCTTCTCTCTCCGGCAGACGCTCACCAGCTCCGGCGGTTCCTCCCCCTCCACCTCTTCGCTCTGCCGCAATACCAGCAGCAGAGAGTTCCTCCCCTGCTCTTCCCGCTCCACGCCGCACCCAGCTGGCGCCTCTCCGGCTCTCTGCTCGCCGCCGCCCCTTTCCCTGAGCATCGTCTTCTCCGGCGACAGTCGATACGACTGTCGCCCTGTTCCTCCCCCTTCGTCCCTGCAAGTAAGCTAGAACTACTCCCCTTCTTCTCCTCTTTCTTCCCCCACTTTCAATTTATTCAATTAAGCTCTCGACCGACCCTGACCATCGTCACCCCCTTCGTCTCCGGCCACCCTCCGGCGAGATGCTCCCATCGCTCCACAGCCTCACACACCTCGCCGACCTTCACCGAACCTCCGCCTCATCACACTGAGCACCCCCCACCCCTTCACTGCCACTCCACACCTCCGTAACGCTTCCCCCAACAAACCCATCCTCCGACCAACAGTCCGACCTAGGGCAGCCCTTGCACTCCGCCCCACGCCTCGCCACCACCCACACGAGCTTCGCCGCACCCTGGTGAAGCTCCCGGCACTTTCTGATTAGGCCGAGAGGCCGTTTTCTTGTGAACAGGCCACCCGACCTCCGCCGCCATTGCCGTGCAGAAGGAACTGCTTCCGCCTGCAGCTACAGGCGCGCCACGCCCAGATTCAACTCCCAGGCCTTGCGAGGCGTTTCGACAAAACACCAGGCTCGCAGCTAAGGCAGAAGGCTTCGCGTGACGCCGCGATCTCCCGCTGATTTCCCCACTGCGGGCGCGCAATTGAGGTGGGACATTTAGTCCCACCTCGGAAAAGCCTGAAGAGGCGCAGCGATATAAGATGCAAAAGTGCTGGAGGCTTACTGCCTCAGCACACGGGGTGAGGTCCCCTTCACCCGCCCGGTTACCCGGTCTCGTCCGCGCTCACGCCCCGCGGACCTGACCCGACCCGACCCGACTTAAGACTGACCTGCACTCCTCGCCCACCACGCACGCCGGTGGGCCTGGACCCGGGCGTGACCCGAACCCGATTACCCGGCAGCTCTGGGAGAGCTTTCCGAAGAGTGGTTTCAGAGAGAGAGAGACGCGGGGGGAGAGGGTAGAGTAGGTTTTGTTCTCTGACGTAAGCTCTGAAGTGTGCAGGCACAGGTGAAGAAGAAGAACCGCGGAAGAAGAAGGAAGCTGACTGTAGCAACAGGCAGTTTAAGTCGTCTGATTTGGAAATCAGACGACGTCCTGAAGGGAAAAGAAGAAAGACGGAAGAAGATCTGAAGAACAACAGAAGAAGGCGAAGCAGAGGGGAACACAAAAGAACAAGGGAAGAACTGAAAGAAGAAAAACAAAGAAGAAAGAAGAAGATCTGAAGAAAGACAGAAGAAAAAGGAGGAGCAGGAACAGCAGGAAGAAGAAGAAGGAGATCTAAAGAAAGAAAGAAAGAAGAGCATCACCTCTGCAGAACAAAGAGAAAAGAAGACAACAAATTCTTTCCCTCTCTCTTTCTTTTTGTAAAAGAAACATGTATATCTCTAGAATACAACTTGCTCCCTGAGTTCGACCTCGGGAACTCTTTTATTTTCCGAGTAAAAAAATTTACATATTTGAAATGTTGGTAATAACTGGCTATACTACAACGTTATAACAATAAAACCCGGTTGTCCCAACGTCTTCATTTTGGCGCCGCTGCCGGGGAAATCAGCGGCTATTCTAGAGGTAAACATTCCTGTTTCTTTTTTTTTAATTTCTGATAATCTCCTCTCTTTTGTGCAGCTACAGGAACTCAAGAAGACAAGCAACCACACGACAACCACTCCGAAGACAGGTAAATTTTTCCTCTCACTATTAACCCCTAAACTCTAAAGAGGAAGAAAAGAAAAGAACAAGCAATATAGGGCTAACCTGTCTTCCATACTTAGTAACCATAAAGAGTTGCATGTTTTCAACTCATCACTCCTGCACACTATTAAGGGTATTTAAGGGCTACCACATTCTTGCTTGAGCCCTAATTGCCCAACAAAGAGTTAAATGGACCAAGTAGAGCCAACATAAGGTCAAACATTAGGATTTCAGTAGAGACACACCCCTTAATCAAGAATTGAGGAAATCCAAAAGAGGTGTGCCCAAGCCATTGATTGAAAATAATTAACAAGAAAAATCCTAAACAATTGGCTCTCTCTAAACACTTGAACCCTAAAAGACAAGACCTGAAAGCTCTCAAAGAAAACAAGAGGTAAAGTTGACCCCTTGGGTCAACCAACCTTAAATTAGGTCACTCTTTGCACTTAAAAAGACTAAAGTTCAAGTGAAACCTTAAGCACCCTGATCTTAAAATTGGTAGACTTAAGAGGTCAAGATCCCCATTCTGGTTTACCTGGAACCGCAGTGACAAGAGAGGTCGGGTGGGGGAAACCCTGTAACCCGTGGGGACGCTCTACCGTGTAGGGGTCTTCGCGGGACTCTCCCTCTCTGGCTGCCCAGGTAATTCTCAGGTGGACGATCTTTCTGATCAAGGGGTCCATCTGCCCCGCACCTCTATAGTCACCCAACACATTTTTGGATGTCTTGATTGGGTCCAGCACCTTCTAAACTTACCTCTTCCAACAGTGCATGTACGGAAGGAGGTCCCTAAGACCACCCTTAAGACCTCCTTTAGAAATTCGCTCTCGTCAAGGCCAAGCCTCGACGCCCGTGTTTGTGCAGCAACACCCTCACATTATTCTCTCTTCAGATTCAGAACCAAGTTCTTCTTCTTCCCCCATCATGGCTCAGCCAGTTGAGGAAGAAAATAATCTGGAACACCAGCTCCAGCGACTCAATGACCTCTTCCAAAACTTCGTGCACCCACCACAGCGTCCTATGATGCGGGACCACTACAATCCTGCTGCGGTGGCCATTGAGCCTCGAGTCAGAATCCCGACTGGAGGACCTGATTCCGAATTAAAGCCCAACATGATTCATGCTATACCTAAATTCCATGGGCTTAATTCTGAAGATCCCTTCCAGCACATCAAACAGCTAAAACATCTGGCCCACACTTTTGGATCAGATGCGCAAAATCGGGATATTCTTCTCATGAAGATGTTCTCCTTTCCTCTTATGGACAAGGCCGCCCATTGGTATCAAACTCAGACCCGGCCGATCAACACTTGGGAAGAACTTCAATCCGAATTTTTGAAAAAGTTTTTTCCCGTTGGTCGGACCAACGCCTTGCGCCATCAAATTACACACTTCACTCAACAATCAGGAGAACCTCTCCATGAGGCATGGGATCGTTTTCAGGATCTCATGAGAAAGTGCCCCCATCACGGAGTTCCTAAATGGGAACAAGTCCAATCTTTTTACCAGGGACTCCGTGAGGACATCCGCCTTTTCGTCAATGCAACTTGCGGAGGAAACATCATGGGTCAACATGAAGACACCATATGGGAGATTCTCGAAAACATGTGCGAGAACTCCATCAACAATGACTCCATGGGATTATTCGACAGGACGAATACCCGCGCAGCGACGAATCTTAAGGGAGCACATGAGACGCAGGGCCTGTCCGCATCAGTCGACCTGGAATTAATGGCCAGTCAATTGGACAAGGTCTCAATCATTGAAAAGAAGGTGGATGAGCTGACTCAGCACTTGCAGCGAGCCACCTCCGCGCGTAACTCCTTTGCACAACCTCCTTCCACACAGGAGACTGTGCAAAACATCCTCCATCGATCTTCCCCTGGGATGGATCCATATCCACCCCCATCTGATTCTTGGACTGGAAGATCATCCGATCCTTTCTACACCAGCCGAGGGAACTCCATTCCCCCTTTCCCTGACTCTCAGGAGGTTCCTCAGACCTGCGAGGACCTCAACGCCATCCAGAACGACCCATTCTCCAACACTTACAACCCTGGATGGCGAACCATCCCAATTTTCAGTGGGCAGGAAATTCCCAAACTCAAAGACCACCTTTTCAGTCCCGCCCACAGCCCCCTCGTCATTACCAGCCGCCTCAGCCTCGGCCCAACCCTACTTATCCATCAGGGCCAAATCAGGATCAAATGTCCCTAATCCTTCAGACTCTGGCTGACATTCAAAAAACGAATGCGGCTATTCAAAAACAGCATAAGGACGAGCTTACTGAAGTTAAAACTCAACTGGCCCAGTTGGCAAATTCTCGCCAGCCAGGCACACTCCCTTCCCAACCTCTTCCTAACCCAAATAACGTGCCAACCCAGAAGCGCGTTATGAATCCAAATTTAGGCCACGCTCAATGGATTTATCAGGCCCCTACTGCTCCATCTCAAGACGAGATGGAAGCCTCAACTTCTTATGCGGGATTTCAGCAGCAGCCACCCCTCCTACCAAACCCAAACCAAAATCAGGTCGGATTAAATTCTGTAACAACACGTAGTGGTAAAACAACTCAAGACCCGCATTATCCAAACCACTCCAAGCCTAATAACCATGACCCTAGGATAGTTATCCAAGGTACCGCTGTTCCAGATCCACAACCTGGACCTATCCTAGAAGAACCAACCAAGATCTCGTTTCCCGAGGCCCTGACCAAGGGAAAGAAGACCACAAAACCCGTGGCCCCTGAGGAGGACCTGGTCAAGCTCTTTGAGCAGGTCCACATAAACATCCCCTTGATGGATGCAATCCGCCACGTACCAGCTTACGCATGACTTTTAAAGAATATATGTACACCCCAGCGTAAGCCGCGAACCAAGGGAGGGAGCCCAATTGTTCTGTCAGAACAAGCCAGCTCTGTAATCCTCAGTAGACTCCCACCCAAGGCAAAAGATCCTGGAACTCCCCTGATTTCCTGTAAGATAGGTGGTACCCAATTTGATAGAGCTTTGTTAGACTTGGGTGCATCCATAAACCTGATACCCACATCCTTACTCGACCATCTAGAAGAATCTGAGCTAAAACCAACCGAGGTGACATTACAATTAGCAGATCGATCTATAAAGTCACCAAAAGGGATTCTCGAGGATGTTATCGTGAGAGTGCGGGATTTCTATTTTCCAGTGGACTTTATAGTCTTAGATATGGATGCACCTGAGAACCCTAGGGATACACCAATCATTCTAGGGAGACCTTTCTTGGCTACTGCTAGAGCCAACATCAGCTGTGAGGAGGGCCAAATAGAGCTTAAGTTTGGAGATCAAACACTGAAAATTGATATATTTAAGGCCCAACAAGGAATTAATTGCGGCGTCATCGAGCAAATTTGTGACATCAAGACTTTGGTTGATGAATCACACCTCCAGAATGACTCGAGTATGCCTCATCAACCACAGAAGGATCTTGACCCGCAAACAGAGGAGTCAAATCCAGATGTGAACAACCCAGTAACTCCCACCCTTGAACCTCACATCTATACTGAACCACCCGCTGCTGCTGAAAACTCCATCCTCGAACTGAAACCCCTTCCTGCTCACTTAAAATACGTCTTTTTGGGTTCTAATCAGACCCTTCCTGTGATTATCAATTCCAACCTCAGTCCTGAACAGGAATCCCGTCTGATTGTTGTCCTCCAGCAACATCGCAGAGCCATCGGATGGACTCTCGATGATTTGACTGGAATAAGTCCCTCTTATTGTACTCATCATATCTATTCAGAAGAGGGCACACGACCTTCTCGTGAAATGCAGAGACGCTTAAACCCCAATCTGCAGGAGGTCGTGAAAAAGGAGATCATCAAGTGGTTAGATGCCGGGATCATCTACCCGATCTCCGATAGTCGTTGGGTGAGCCCAATTCAGGTCGTGCCCAAGAAGGCAGGACTCACCACTATAACGACTGAGACCGGAGAAATCATTCCTACCCGATTAGCCAACTCGTGGAGAGTCTGTATAGATTACCGCCGACTAAATTCCTCCACAAAGAAGGATCATTTCCCACTACCCTTCATTGATCAAATTCTCGAAAAACTAGCGGGAAATAGGTTCTTCTGCTTTCTTGATGGGTACTCCGGTTATAACCAGGTGGCAATCCATCCTGAGGACCAAGAAAAGACCACGTTCACCTGCCCCTTCGGAACATACGCTTTCCGAAGGATGCCTTTCGGTCTTTGCAATGCACCCGCTACTTTTCAGCGATGCATGCTTGCCATATTCTCAGATATGGTAGGTGATTATCTGGAAGTCTTCATGGATGACTTTTCAGTTTTCGGAGCATCATTCGACGATTGCCTCCAACACTTGGTCCAGATACTCAGGCGGTGCATCGATGTGAATTTGGTTCTTTCCTGGGAAAAGAGCCATTTCATGGTGCCTGAGGGAATTGTCCTGGGACACTCAATTTCGGAGAAAGGTATCCAAGTGGATCGAGCTAAGGTTAATCTGATCTCTCACCTTCCTATGCCTAGCTCAATCAGGGACATCCGATCCTTTTTAGGGCATGTCGGTTTTTATCGACGATTTATCCTTGATTTTTCAAAAATCGCACGCCCCCTGACCACTCTTCTCTCCAAGGATGTTCCCTTTGAAATCTCCAAGGAATGCACTCAAGCATTTGAAATCCTGCGTGACCGAGTCACCCAAGCCCCGATCCTACAGTCCCCTGATTGGTCTCAACCCTTTGAGATCATGTGTGATGCATCCGACTTCGCTGTAGGAGCGATTTTGGGGCAGAAAAATGACAAGAAACCTGTGGTCATTTACTACGCCAGCAAAACACTCGATGAGGCTCAGCGTAACTATACGGTTACTGAGAAAGAGCTGCTAGCTGTAGTATTTGCCCTAGAAAAGTTCAGATCGTACCTTCTGGGTTCCCATGTCATCATATACTCGGATCACACAGCTGTGAGGCATCTCCTTGCGAAGAAGGACGCGAAACCTCGATTAATCCGATGGATCTTGCTGTTGCAAGAATTTGACCTTGAAATTTGCGACAAAGCGGGAAAGCAAAACGTGGTAGCTGATCACTTGTCCCGTCTTCCTTCTGAAATAATTGACCCTTCCAGACCCATCACTGAGCATTTTCCCGATGAGCACCTGCTGACTATTGGTACTAGCCTTCCATGGTTTGCTAATATAGTAAATTACTTGGCATCTCATCAGACCCCGTCCGATTGGCCGAAGGCCAAGAAAGACAAATTACGCTCCGATGCCAAGTATTACATTTGGGAAGACCCGTACCTCTTCCGCATAGGTGCCGATCAGATCATCCGGAGATGTGTCCCGGAAGGGGAATTCAACAATATCCTCTCTTTCTGCCATGACCAGGCATGCGGTGGCCATTTTGCCGGGCATAAAACCGCATCAAAAATCCTCCAGTGCGGCTTTTACTGGCCCACACTGTTCAAAGACGCATACAATCACTGCAAGGCATGCAGTCGTTGCCAGACTTTGGGCAACATGAGCCATCGCGACATGATGCCTATGCAACCGATTCTAGTATGCGAAATCTTTGATGTTTGGGGGATTGATTTTATGGGCCCCTTTCCTGTTTCAGATGGTTTCGAATACATTCTGTTGGCTGTGGACTACGTGTCCAAATGGATCGAAGCCATACCGACCCGAACCTGTGATCACAAAATCGTTCTCAAATTCATTCATCAACACATTTTCTCAAGGTTCGGGATTCCTCGTGCAATAATCTCTGATGGAGGGACCCATTTCACAAGTGCTCAGTTTAGGTCACTGATGACCAAATACGGGGTGTCTCACCGAATCTCTACTCCTTACCACCCCCAAACTAATGGTCTAGCTGAGCTGTCTAATCGGGAGATCAAGAAAATCCTGCAAGTCACTGTTCGACCTGACAGGAAGGACTGGTCGTCCCGACTTCCGGAAGCATTGTGGGCCTATAGGACCGCCCACAAGACCCAATTGGGCATGTCTCCCTTTAGACTGGTGTACGGAAAGGCATGCCACCTTCCCGTCGAACTGGAGCATAAAGCCTATTGGGCAGTACGGAACTGTAATCTAGATCTTTCCAAGGCTGGGACCCACAGAAAACTCCAAATCAGCGAGATCGATGAGTTACGCATAGACGCGTACGAGAACTCGTAAATCTACAAGGAGCGGGTTAAAGCCTTCCACGACAAACACATCTCGAGAAAGATCTTTCATCCTGGTCAAAAGGTCCTACTCTTTGATACCCGACTCAAACTCTTCCCAGGAAAACTGAGATCTAAGTGGGTCGGACCATATTTGGTCCGACAGGTTTTTGGAAATGGAGCAATCGAAATCAGTCCACTCAGCCACGATTCAGAACCTTTCATCGTGAACGGTCAGAGACTCAAGCCGTTCATCGATGTAACTTCTACTGATTTGGCTGAGGCATCTTATATCCTCCTTTCCCCTTGAGCTTATTGCGCCCAGCCGATGGCGTAAAACTCAGTGCTTAACGGGAGGCAGCCCGTCATTCTCTTTGAAAACCTGAAACTTGTTCTGACACCTTTTAGCACTCGAAGTTCACCCTTGTAGACAGCCGACCCCACCTCAGGTGCGTGCATCTGAGATTAGAAATCGTCCGCAACAGTCACCCCGACCCATTCACTCATCCAAATTTCTGTCTTAAGGAATGAACTAAGTTAAATAAAAACCCCCTAGGTTACAATGAGGA
This sequence comes from Thalassia testudinum, assembly GCA_037157565.1. NCBI lineage: Eukaryota > Viridiplantae > Streptophyta > Magnoliopsida > Alismatales > Hydrocharitaceae > Thalassia > Thalassia testudinum. The sequence goes on along the minus strand of JAZHRO010000062.1, from coordinate 12,632,662 downwards.
CATTGCAAATCTTAGGCATGGGGGGGGTATGAAAGTGCAAAACTTGTAAGAAAAGGTTTCAAACAAAAAAAATTCACATATGCCAAAAATACCATAAAAAATTGAAAAAATTTTCGAAAAAGAGGAAAAGAGGAGAAGGAAATTTTCTAAAGGAGAAGGAGAAGAGAAACAAAATGAAAAAAAAAAGAGGAGCACAAAATTATAAAAAAGGTGATAGTCATTAGTAAGGAACTAAGGAATTAACCTAAGTTCTAGACCTCATTCAAGAAAATAACTGAAAAGTGCACAATGAGATTAGTAAGAATGCAAACCTTAGGCATTCTTGAATAGACTCGTAGTACCCATTAAGATCTGGACACTCCTCAAGAGGTTGAGGAAAATGAAAAGCTGAAGTATTAGGTCTAAGGCTTAGGGAGTATTTGGCCTTGTTAACTAATTTTTGGTTTACGGGACTCAGTAACCTAAGCACCCTAACCTCACACACAGCCTGGTTCAATAAGCGTAAAAATCAGAATCACGCAGAAGCGTCGCAAAATTCTGAAAGGAACACCTAGAATAGGAGCGGCCGATCAACACAAGTTGATTTGGACGAGTTCCCAGCGCGGAGAGGCGGGAAATCCCCTCGAAGATGCGTAGCAAAATATCATCTCCTCGGTGCTTGTCTCCTAGGATATTTACATATCCTACTGGGGGCATGTAAGCACTCTGCTGGTTCAGATTCCATGGATGGCATTATCTCGAAGTGTCAATTGCCAGGGTCTGGATTCGGCCACGGAACACCATGGATGGGATTATCCCGAAATCTCAATAGCCAGGGTTCCGGGGGTTGCCATGGGCGGTGCTATCTCGAAGCATCGATCGCCAGGAACCCTTGAGAATTGATGATGGGAGCAAGGAATCTGATACAGACCGTGTTGAAAAGCCAATCCTAGGCTAGAACTAAAAAGAAAAAGAGAGAGAAAACTCTCCAAACAGAAAAACTTTCTATCTCTCTCTTACAAAACGCACTGCGAACTGAGCCAGGGCTAAAATCATTTCAAGCATGGGTGCTTTAACCACGAAGTCAAATAAACCTTAGGTTAGTTCTTGTGGGCCTTAAAAACCTTTGCTAAAAGACTGAGGCTAAGGCTAGACAGATTTGGATCTTGATTGGTACTAGAGTACCTTTTATGCCTATGGTCAGCATTCTAACCTAATCTATGCTCAAATAAAAAAGGCACTTATCTAAAACTATTAAAAACTTCATGGTCTAGAACAAGGGATTGAAACCTTAAGTTTTTGCTAAGGGACTAGCAAAAGCTAGGCATGGGGGTATGATGAGAACCTCATCATGAGCCATAACTAGCTCACTTTGACCTAATACAAAGGATAAAAGCTCCTACATATCTCAAGGAAAGGCTTAACTCAGAGAATTCTGAGTTTGAGAAGAAAACAAGTCATAAGGGGTAAAAATGCAATTTTACCAGTATAATCTGCATACAGGGTAATTCAGGGCCCAAACATAGGTCAAAGCATCTTAATAAGAATAAAAGTGGGATGAAATGATCTAGCAAGGGCTACAGCAATTCCAAGAAACTAAATGATAATCTGTAACCCTAAAACAACCCACTTCAATTCACGAGGTTCAAGGCAAAGTAAAAATAGAATAAACCCTCTAAAATTCATAGAAAAATAATCTCTAGGGTTTAGAACCTTCAATTTGGCCTTCAGAACCCATTTTGACCTACATTGAGAACCATGCCCAATTAATAACTTAATTTGGGTTTTCGCATAAATTGACCGGTCAAACAAGGTTTAATATAGAAATGAAATTCACCATCAGATTCCTTAGGTCCTAATCAGTCATGTATAAAAACTTGAGCCAAAGAAGAAACCTCCTTGACCAACTTTACACTTTGGTCCTCATATATTTACTTTTTGACCCTCAACTTTTGAACCCTCGCATTTTGGCCCCTAACTCTCCTTCGTTCTTTGCGATCAGGTCCCCCCTGCAAAACCTGCCACCACCATGCTCCGGCGACCTTGCGCGGAGCATGGCGCCGCGCAGGGTGAGGGGGGGGACCTGGCAAGTAAACGGGGGGTGCCCTGCGTCGTCAGCCGTCGCAGGGACACCCCCTTGGTCGTTGTAACCCACCATACCGGCCGTGCGAACGCACGGACGGCATGGGTTTTTGTTTCCGGCCATCCTCCGGCGAGGGAGACACGTCGTCTCCCTCCGCCTTCCTCCCTGTTTTGATCCCTATAAATACCCCCCGTTGCTCCACCGACCGGGGTAGCTTGGATCTGACGGAGAAAATCCCCAACTTTCCTCTCTTCTCTCTCCGGCAGACGCTCACCAGCTCCGGCGGTTCCTCCCCCTCCACCTCTTCGCTCTGCCGCAATACCAGCAGCAGAGAGTTCCTCCCCTGCTCTTCCCGCGCCACGCCGCACCCAGCTGGCGCCTCTCCGGCTCTCTGCTCGCCGCCGCCCCTTTCCCTGAGCATCGTCTTCTCCGGCGACAGTCGATACGACTGTCGCCCTGTTCCTCCCCCTTCGTCCCTGCAAGTAAGCTAGAACTACTCCCCTTCTTCTCCTCTTTCTTCCCCCGCTTTCAATTTATTCAATTAAGCTCTCGACCGACCCTGACCATCGTCACCCCCTTCGTCTCCGGCCACCCTCCGGCGAGATGCTCCCATCGCTCCACAGCCTCACACACCTCGCCGACCTTCACCGAACCTCCGCCTCATCACACTGAGCACCCCCCACCCCTTCACTGCCACTCCACACCTCCGTAACGCTTCCCCCAACAAACCCATCCTCCGACCAACAGTCCGACCTAGGGCAGCCCTTGCACGCCGCCCCACGCCTCGCCACCACCCACACGAGCTTCGCCGCACCCTGGCGAAGCTCCCGGCACTTTCTGATTAGGCCGAGAGGCCGTTTTCTTGTGAACAGGCCACCCGACCTCCGCCGCCATTGCCGTGCAGAAGGAACTGCTTCCGCCTGCAGCTACAGGCGTGCCACGCTCAGCGCCACGCCCAGATTCAACTCCCAGGCCTTGCGAGGCGTTTCGACAAAACACCAGGCTCGCAGCTAAGGCAGAAGGCTTCGCGTGACGCCGCGATCTCCCGCTGATTTCCCCGCTGCGGGTGCGCAATTGAGGTGGGACATTTAGTCCCACCTCGGAAAAGCCTGAAGAGGCGCAGCGATATAAGATGCAAAAGTGCTGGAGGCTTACTGCCTCAGCACACAGGGTGAGGTCCCCTTCACCCGCCTGGTTACCCGGTCTCGTCCGCGCTCACGCCCCGCGAACCTGACCCGACCCGACCCGACTTAAGACTGACCTGCACTCCTCGCCCACCACGCACGCCGGTGGGCCTGGACCCGGGCGTGACCCGAACCCGATTACCCGGCAGCTCTGGGAGAGCTTTCCGAAGAGTGGTTTCAGAGAGAGAGAGACGCGGGGGGAGAGGGTAGAGTAGGTTTTGTTCTCTGACGTAAGCTCTGAAGTGTGCAGGCACAGGTGAAGAAGAAGAACCGCGGAAGAAGAAGGAAGCTGACTGTAGCAACAGGCAGTTTAAGTCGTCTGATTTGGAAATCAGACGACGTCCTGAAGGGAAAAGAAGAAAGACGGAAGAAGATCTGAAGAACAACAGAAGAAGGCGAAGCAGAGGAGAACACAAAAGAACAAGGGAAGAACTGAAAGAAGAAAAACAAAGAAGAAAGAAGAAGATCTGAAGAAAGACAGAAGAAAAAGGAGGAGCAGGAACAGCAGGAAGAAGAAGAAGGAGATCTAAAGAAAGAAAGAAAGAAGAGCATCACCTCTGCAGAACAAAGAGAAAAGAAGACAACAAATTCTTTCCCTCTCTCTTTCTTTTTGTAAAAGAAACATGTATATCTCTAGAATACAACTTGCTCCCTGAGTTCGACCTCGGGAACTCTTTTATTTTCCAAGTAAAAAAATTTACATATTTGAAATGTTGGTAATAACTGGCTATACTACAACGTTATAACAATAAAACCCGGTTGTCCCAACGACTTCAAGCGCCTACAGCAGGGCACGCGGTTGAGAGCGCCTACAGCAGGGGGCGCTAGAGATGGCATGCAGGCAGAGAGGATGCGCCTGCTGTGCCGTGGGCGGGAGGTGATGAGGGGCGCAGCTTGGTGCGTGCGGGCAGGCAGATGGTGCTTGAAGGCAGGAAGCGGCCTACAGGCGTGGTGCGGGTGTGCGCGCGCTGAACTGCAGGAAGGAGGAGGCGCGCAAGGAGGGTGCACCGGCAGATGGCGGAGGTTCTTCCCCACAAGGGGGAAGAGGGCACAGTGCACGCTTCCCTTCCTGGAACCACAGTGTCCACTGAGTAGTTCCCCGCTAGGAGGAAGATGAAGCCGCATCCCCAGTGTACCTCCTCTCTTTTTAATTCCTCTCTCTCCCCGCGTGCGTGAGTTAAGGGATTTTCAAATCCCTTGACTATTTCTGGCCTCGTCAGTTGAAGGGCAATGGAAGATTAACCCCATGTACGGCGAGGGAGGGGGGAAAGAGTTGCTGCTGTTTGGGGAAATTTATCCCCCCACCCTTGTTCTTTCTGCATTTTATTACCTGCACATAAAAACAATAGAATCATTAAGTTATAGAATGTTATAAACTTAAATCATTAGGTGTACAAATATTCTACAACTTAATTGCCATTATTAACACACCTAAATTGTACAATTAAAGATACTTAGGCTTAATATTAGTCCATTTTAATGGACTCATCAGAAGCTACCACCTTCAATGCTCTCTCCAAGGGGTGGGCGTGCACCACCCTCAAAAGCTCCTCCAAGGTGGCGTGGACCACCTTCAAAATCTCCTCCAAAGATCTTCCTTGCCTGGCTTCTCCTTTGGCTGGCGTGACTCAAGAGAGAAGGGAAGAGGGGAAGGCACCAAGGGGACAGAATATCCCCTTAATCTTATTCTTCTTCTCTCTTGGACGTGGGCTTCAAGGTGGAATATGAGAGTGAATTTGCTAGCCAAGGATGCCTTGAATGGTGGTGGGTAGTGGTCTTTTTATAGGGTAGGTGTCGAAGCGACTGACTCGATCGTGTTTTAACAGTTATTGCGTCGTAGTATAGGTGATCAAGCGTCGTCAACAAATAAAAGTTTTATTACTCGAAAACTGGAGTATCCGAGGTCGAACACAGGGAGCAATCGGAATTTACTACTAATCTCAAATGTAATTGAACACTCTAATTTACTCAAAAGTTTAATTCAAATGCATTTAAAAAGTAATCCAGGCAAAAGAGTAAAATTGGACGTCTGATCACAAGATCAGACGTCTTAAAAGTGTTTTCCCTTCTTTGATTATTCTTCTTCTTCTGATCTTGCTTTCTTTCTCTTCTGTCTTGGCCTTTCTTTATCTGCAGTCTCTCTCTTCTCCCTTCTCTTCTTTCTTCTTCTTCCTTGGCCTTCTGTTTCTTCTCTGCAGCCTTTCTTCTTCTTCTTCTGCTCCTCTTCTCCTTCCTGCAGCTAAGTCTCTTCTCTTCAACTCTCAGCCTGCCTGCACAAGGATCAAAACCTACCCTATCCCTCTACCCCCACGTCTCTCTCTCTCTCCGCAAATCGCTCACAGGACGCTCTCCCAGAGCCACGAGTAATCGGGTCGGGTAGCACACCGGGGACCAGGCGCAACGGAGTGAGGGTGATGCACGTGTGCTCAGATAAGGTCAGGTCGGATCCCGCCAGATCCGCGAGGTGAAACCGCGGATGAGGCGAGCGTGGGTAAGGTGAGGGACCTCACCCCTGTGCTTTCGGAGGCGACGAGAGAATAACACAAAATCAATTTAAACTGTACCTGTGCCTCGTAGATTGCCAATGTGGGACTATCAGTCCTGCCCTGCTCTCGCGCGAGCCCGCAGAACACTCTTCGTCGATTGCCAAAGCTGCGGACTTCGTTGCGTTGTCCACTGGGTCAGATAGCTTCGCAGTGCTTGCCCGAGTCAGCTACACCTGAAGCCCGGAGCTGCTTCGCGTCACCGTCAATGGCGGCACGGGCTTGAAAACTGTCAGACAAAAAACAAGCCTCTCAGCTTAATCAGATCACCGGAGGACCTTCGCCGTGCCACGGAGAAGGTGATCAGCCATGCAGCAGGTCGCGGGGTAGCCTAGGCGTGCGTGCCAAGGTCATCCTGTGACTGGAGGTGTGGGTGTGTTCGGGGGAGCGTTGAGTGGGTGTAGAGCGGCAGTGGGTGGGCGGAGGTTGTTCAGTGTGGTGAGGCAGGACTTTTGTGACGGCCGGCGAGGCGTGTGGGGCTACGGAGCGACGAGGGCGACTCGCCGAAGGTTGGCTGGAGATGAGGAAGGTGACGGTGGACGGCGGCGGCCGAGGGGCAATCAAGTGAAATAGAATGGGGAAAAGAAAGAGGGGAAGTTGTGGAGTAGTTCTAACCTAATTGTAGGGACAAAGGGGATGGAGAGGCAGACGGTTGTACCTGCTGTTGCCGGAGAAGAAGATGCCAGTGGTTTGAGGCAGCGTGCGCGAGTATTGCGCGACGCGGAGGAGAATCAGGAAGAAGTCTCTGCCACTGGTTTTGTGGCAGAGCAAAGAGGAAACGAAAGAAAGCTCGCCGGAGCTCGCTGGGTACCCTGGCCGGGAAGGAAGAGACGAATCTGAGGTGAAACCCCGGCCAGGTCGAGTTGAAAATGAGCGGCCGGGTTTGGGGGTTCTTTCATAGGCATTGGGCCGTGTGTTCAGAGCTTGGAGGGCACGCCTTTGTCTCCGACGGCTCGCCGGAGAAGGAAAGTGGGTGGATACCCAAATCCCTCGTGCGTTCGCACGAGAGATTGGGATCAAATCAGGGATCATGACTGGCCTCAGATGGAAGGGAATTCCCTAGAGAATCTCCCTTCCATTTCTGGCAGGGGATCTCTGAGGAATCAGAGAGTATTCCCTCTCTAATCCTCGCCAGAGAAGGATTCTGCCACAATAATGGTGGAAGGACCTGATTGCAAGGTTGGCGAGGAAGTTAGGGGGCTCTCTGTGATGATTTTCAAAAGTTAGGGACCAAAATGTGATTTGGGTGTACTAAATTGCAAAGTAGGTCAAGATGACCTCCCCTTAGGTCCAAATTTTGGTAAAAACCTAATTTTGACCTAAGGAATCCAATGGTGAAGTTGAATTTTTGGTTTTCCCCGTTTAACTCGACATTTTGCGTAAAAACCCAAATTAGGTCAATTAATGAGTTAGGACCCTAATCTAGGTCAAACTAGGTTCCAAAGACTAATTTGAATGTTCTAAACCCTAGAGGATATTTTTCCATGATTTTTAGAGGATTTACTTGATTTTTATCCTGACCGGAACCTTGTTGCTTTAAGCAGGCCTGTTTTAGGGTTACCAAATGTCATTTAATTCCTAGATTGCACATGAACCCATTTCTGATTGACTCAACCCACTTTTTATCTTATTTAGACCATTTGACCTATGTTTTGCCTTTGAGAAATCCCGTTTATGTACTGCAATGGTAAAATTACAGTTTTAACCTTTATTTCATGTTTTCTTCTCAAAACACTTATTTCTCTAATTAAGCCCTCTTCTTGGTTATGTAGGAGCTTTTATTCTCTTTATTATGTCAAAATGAGCTAGTTATGGCTGATGATGAGGCTCTCATCATACCCCCATGCCTAGCTTTTGCTAGTCCCTTAGCAAAATTTCAAGGTTTTAACTTCTGTTCTAGACCCTGAGTGTCTGTCAATAGTTACGATAAGTGCTTTTCTTTTTCTTTTGTGATTAGGTAGGAATGCCGACAATAGGCCTAGAGGTATTCAAGTACCAACCACAATCCAGACCTGACCTGCTTTAGCCTCAGTCCTCCGCAAAGGTTTCTAAGGCCCACAAAACTAACCTAGGGTTTGTTGGATTCCACGGTTAAAGCACCCGTGCTTGAGACATTTTTGGCTTAGGTTCAGTTTGCAGTGCGTTTTTGTAAGAGAGAGATGGAAGATTTATTTGTTTAGAGAGCTTTTCTCTCTCTTTTCTTTTTTTTATTTCTAGCTTCGGATTAGCTTCTCAACACGGTCTGTATCGGATTCCTCGTCCCCATCATCAATCCTCAAGGGTCCCTGGCTTTCGAGATTTCGAGATAATCCCGCCCATGGCAACCCCCAGAACCCTAGCGTTCGAGATTTCGAGATAATCCCGCCCATGGCGTTCTGTGGCCGAATTTCGACCCTGGTGATCGACATTTCGTCATAATGCCGCCCATGGTATCTGAACCAGCAGAGTGCTTACATGCCCCCAGTAGGATATTTAAATATCCTAAGAGACAAGCACCGAGGAGACGATATGTTGTTACGCATCTTCGAGGGGAATTTCCCGCCTCTCCGCATCGGGAACTCGTCCAAATCAACTTGTGTTGATTGGCCGCTCCTAATCTAGGTGACTTTTGTAGAACATTAAACGCTTTTGCATGATTTGGATGTTTATGCACACTGAACCAGACTATGTGTGAATTTGGGGTGCTTAGGTTACCGAATCCTGTAAACCGGAGGTCAGTTAACGAGGCCGAATACTTCCTAAGCCTTAGACCTAATACTTAAGCTTCGCATTTTCCCCAACCTCTTAAGGATTATCCAGATTTTAGCGGATACGTGAATTTTTAAGCTAAAGAATCTAGCCCAAGAGGCCTAAGACCAGCGTTCCCACTAATCTCTTGTTATGTCTTTCTTTTCTTGATCTGGTCTAGAACTTCAGTTAATTCCTTAATATTTTACTAATGACTATTTCTTTTTCTTTTTCATTTTGTGCTCCTTTTGTCATTTTTGCTCTTTTTCTCCTTATGAATATGTGGCTCACAAAATTTCCTCCCTCCCCCATTTTTTGTTCTTTTTCATAATTTTTCAATTTTTTTGTGTTTTTGACGTATGCAAATTTTTTGCGTGTGAGACTCTTGACTTTTTTCTTGGTTCTGTATGTATACACTTTATCACCCCCCCATGCCTAAGTTTTGCAATGTCCTCATTGTAAACGGAGGGTGTGAAATAGTGTTGAGGTCATGGACTTAGAACAGGATACATCAGGTGGGTGAATGGGTCGAAAATGACTGATGCGGATGATTTCAAGCTCTGATACGTGTACCAGAGGTGGGATTAACTGTCTAAGGCTGAACTCAAGGTGCAATAGACGTGGAGTACGGACGGATAATCAGATGGGTCTCTGTTTTTGGGATGACAGGTTGCCTCCCGTTAAGCGCTAAATTTGATGCCTTTAGCCGAGCGAAAAATGGGGTGGAGGGGGAGTGGTCAAATCAGCGAAATTTTGTAAAACAAGCACCTTGATTAAGATCCTGGTTGGTCCAACCAAGTGCTTGTTAAGATCAGTCGGCTGATGATGCAGCCCAAACCCAATAAGTCTGGTGGGTTGATAGATGTAGATCAACAAATGCAGAACCCACCATATGCAATGAAGTTCTAATGGATATGGAAGTGAAAACTCGGGTTTAGGCTGAGTCGACTCAGCCTGGCCAGAGTAGGGTTCCGAAAAATAGTCAATGTAAGGTGTGGAATCCCTACAGGGGTGATCACAGAATGTTGGCTCCTATTTTTCGATCTAATCAATGCCCGATACCCGGTATGGAGTTGAATCATCTGCAAACGGCTCAATGAGAGGTGAATCGGAATAGAAATTGAGTCCGGTTGCTGGTCGGGGTAGAGAATGGGTTTTGATTGGTTCTGTATATGTGGAGCAGGTGGCTTCAAAGAAAATTGGCTTATTATAATCAGGAAGTAGGTTTTCTCCGATGTTATGGTCAGATTCGAAATCGTCGGAGAGTTTGCGAAAATCAAAATTTGAATGAGATTCAAGATCATGAGTTCCACCATAGAATAAATCATATGTTGTAGATTCAGCAGCCTGACTGGGGTCTAGCCTAAATGTGAATTCTGAGCTTAAAAGGGTGTCCCTATTTGGTAGAGGCTCAGGTTCAAAGTTAGTAGGGCAGACCCAATCGAAACCCCACTCGTCCAACTCCTCTATTTCTGTATCGTAGAATGGCGTGACTTCCGAAAAATTGATTAGTTCCTCTGAGGATGTTGGCGAGGGATATTCATCAAATAGAGGCCCAAAATCATATTCTTCATTGAAAGATTGATCTTCTTCATATGGGGCCTTGAAATCTTCAAAATAGGTTTCAGATCTAGGTTCTAGGCTTAGGATGTGGGTTGAATTACTAGAATCTAGGTCCGAATAACTTTCGAGGGTCACCTTTTCAGGATAAAGGATGGAATTTACACCCTCGAGAGGTTCAGCTCTACTCTCATTATTACAGGAGTTTTGGGATTCTAAAATGAGCTCAACATTGTATTTTCCTACATTTGGAGCTTCCCAACCTTCTTCAATATCAGGCACATTATACTCCATCTGGGTTGGGAATCCACAACCATTTTGTGCCTCGAACCCGAGATCAGATTGATCCTCGATGTTGTCCCAAGATGGTTCATCCTCTGTTTGTGGTATATACGGGTACTTCTGGTCAATAACTTGTTTTACTAATCTCATTATCTCTTCCCGTTTTTCAAGACTATCTTGGTGTTGCTTCCAAAGTCGAGGATTTGTCATACATTGAAGATATTCAAGATTGTGTAGTTTTTCTATCTCAATGTATGCAGTAATGAGCAAGTCACGGGTTGATCCTTTTGTGGCTTCTGCTAGTTGTACTTGGGCACAAGTTATGATAAAGGTTGTGGTTGTTGGGAGATCAACCTGAATGTTTCCTACTGGTGTTGAGGTTTCTTCTTTTTCATAGAATTTCAAGGCATCCTCAATCATTTTATCTCTCATGGATCTCTGATATTCAGGTTTCTTGAATGGTAGTCCTAGGTGGTTTAGCTGCATATTTGGATCAGGTGGTGGAATCAAGATGTAGAATCAAGTTATGAATCAAGATGTAGAATTAAGTTATGAAGCGATCATATCTGAATAACGAGTCCCACTGAAAATGTGTGTGTGTGCTCTAAAGAGAAAAGATGAGGGACTGGACGTGTTTTTGACCCAATCAAGACACCCAAAGATGTTTGGATAACTATGGAGGTTCGGGGCGGATGGACCCCTGGATCAGAAGATTGTCCACCTGAGAATTACCTGGGCAGCCAAAGAGGGAGAGTCCCGTAAAGACCCCTACACGGTAGAGCGTCCCCACGGGTTACAGGGTTTCCCCCACCCGACCTCTCTTGTCACTGAGATTCCAGGTAGACCAGAATGGGGACCTTGACCTCTTAAGTCTACCACTTTTATTGCAAAGGTGCTTTAGGGTTCTCACTTGAACTTCAGATGTTTTGTTGTTGTGACCTAATTTAGAGTTTGGTTGACCTAAGGGGTCAACTTCACCTGACCTGTCCTATAGATGGTAGAATGATTCTAGGTTTGGAGCCTAGAGATCACCCTGATTTGACTCCCAGGTTATTAGGTCCAAAAATTTTAAGATTCAAGTGATTTTAGAGCTTCTTTTTCTTTAGGGTTTGTCTTGTTTAGATCTCTTCAATCAATGTCTTGGGTGACACACTGATGCGGGAAGGTCTATTTCCTTATATGCAGGCATGTATGACTAACACTCCAAGATCCTACTGTAGAAACCCTAATTTGGTTCTATTTCCAATCCTTTTTTCTTTTTCACAGAAATTCTCTTTGGACTTGAAAGCAAGAAGTGTGTTGTCCGTAGAGATTAAGCGTTATTTCTATTAGGCACATGAATTTGTGGGATAGAATCTGAAAAATCGCTCCAACTTCAAGAAGATTTGAAAAATTTTCGCAAAATTGGGAAATGTTTGCCTTAAAATGGTGATTACTATAGAAAGAAGGCAATTGATTCCTAAATTAATTTTCTTTCATTTGTCTTTCAAAGCTTAGGGGATAGTTTAAGGAAGAAAAGAAATTACCTGCCCTGGAGTCGTTGACTTGCGGGAGGGATTTTCTCATGAAATACCTACAAGATCACAACAAAGCAAAGTAGGGCAAGTTAGTGTTCAATATGATAAAAAGTATGTAGAGACTAGTGATAAATTGCGCGTTGCTCCCTGGCAACGGTGCCATTTTGTTGACGCGACTGACTCGATCGTGTTTTAACAGTTATTGCGTCGTAGTATAGGTGATCAAGCATCGTCAACAAATAAAAGTTTTATTACTCAAAAATCGGAGTATCCGAGGTCAAACACAGGGAGCAATCGGAATTTACTACTAATCTCAAATGTAATTGAACACTCTAATTTACTCAAAAGTTTAATTCAAATGCATTTAAAAAGTAATCCAGGCAAAAGAGTAAAATTGGACGTCTGATCACAAGATCAGACATCCTAAAAGTGTTTTCCCTTCTTTGATTATTCTTCTTCTTCTGATCTTGCTTTCTTTCTCTTCTGTCTTGGCCTTTCTTTCTCTGCAGTCTCTCTCTTCTTCCTTCTCTTCTTTCTTCTTCTTCCTTGGTCTTCTATTTCTTCTCTGCAACCTTTCTTCTTCTTCTTCTCTGCCTTGCTCAGCCTCTTCTTCAGAGTTTCTTCTTCTTCTGCTCCTTCTCTTCTCCTTCCTGTGGCTAAGTCGCTTCTCTTCAACTCTCAGCCTGCCTGCACAAGGAGCAAAACCTACCCTATCCCTCTACCCGCACGTCTCTCTCTCTCTCCGCAAATCGCTCACAGGAAGCTCTCCCAGAGCCGCGGGTAATCGGGTCGAGTAGCGCACCCGGGACCAAGCGCACCGACGTGAGGGTGATGCGCGAGGTGTGCTCAGATAAGGTCGGGTCGGATCCTGCCAGATCTGCGAGGTGAAACCGCGGACGAGGCGAGCGTGGGTAAGGTGAGGGACCTCACCCCTGTGCTTTCGGAGGCAACGAGAGAATAACACAAAATCAATTTAAACCGTACCTGCACCTCGTAGATTGCCGATGTGGGACTATCAGTCCCGCCCTGCTCTCGCACGCGCCTGCAGAACGGTCTTCATCGATTGCCAAAGCTGCGGACTTCGTTGCGTTGTCCACTAGGTTAGATAGCTTCACAGTGCTTGCCTGAGTCAGCTGCACCTGAAGCCTGGCCGTCCTGAAGCCTGGAGCTGCTTCGCGTCACCGTCAATGGCGGCAGGGGCTTGAAAACTGTCAGACTAAAAACAAGCCTCTCAGCTTAATCAGATCACAGGAGGACCTTCGCCGTGGCACGGCAAAGGTGATGAGCCATGCAGCAGGTCGCGGGGCCGCCTAGGCGTGCGTAACTAGGTCGTCCTGTGACCGGAGGTATGGGTGTGTTCGGGGGAGCATTGAGTGGGTGTAGAGCGGTAGTGGGTGGGCGGAGGTTGTTCAGTGTGGTGAGGCGGGACTTTTGCGACGGCCGGTGGGGCGTGTGGGGCTGCGGAGCAATGGGGGCGACTCGCCGGAGGTCGGTCGGAGATGAGGAAGGTGACAGTGGACGGCGGCGGTCAAGGGGCAATCAAGTGAAATAGAATGGGGAAAAGAAAGAGGGGAAGTTGTGGAGTAGTTCTAACCTAATTGTAGGGACGAAGGGGACGGAGAGGTGGATGGTTGTACCTGCTGTCGCCGGAGAAGAAGATGCCCAGTGGGGGAGGACGGCGGTGACGACAAGTCTGAGGCAGCGTGCATGGGTATTGCGCGACACGGAGGAGAATCAGGAAGAAGTCTCTGCCACTGGTTTTGTGGCAGAGCAAAGAGGAAAGGAAAGAAAGCTCGCAGGAGCTCGCTAGGTACCCTGGCTGGGAAGGAAGAGACGAATCTGAGGTGAAACCCCAGCCAGGTCGAGCTGAAAATGAGCGACCGGGTTTGGGGGTTCTTTTATAGGCATTGGGCCGTGTGTTCAGAGCTTGGAGGGCACGCCTTTGTCTCCGACGGCTCACCGGAGAAGGAAAGTGGGTGGATACCCAAATCCCTCGTGCGTTCGCACGAGAGATTGGGATCAAATCAGGGATCATGACTGGCCTCAGATGGAAGGGAATTCCTCAGAGAATCTCCCTTCCATTTCTGGCAGGGGATCTCTAAGGAATCAGAGAGTATTCCCTCTCTAATCCTCACCGAAGAAGGATTCTGCCCCAATAATGGTGGAAGGACCTGATTGCAAGGTTGGCGAGGAAGTTAGGGGGCTCTCTGTGATGATTTTCAAAAGTTAGGGACCAAAATGTGATTTGGGTGTACTAAATTGCAAAGTAGGTCAAGATGACCTCCCCTTAGGTCCAAATTTTGGTACAAACCTAATTTTGACCTAAGGAATCCAATGGTGAAGTTGGATTTTAGGTTTAACCCCGTTTAACGAGAAATTTTGCGTAAAAACCCAAATTAGGTCAATTAATGAGTTAGGACCCTAATTTAGGTCAAACTAGGTTCCAAAGGCCAATTTGAATGTTCTAAACTCTAGAGGATATTTCTCCATGATTTTTAGAGGGTTTACTTGATTTTTATCCTGACCGAAACCTTATTTCTTTAAGCAGGTCTGTTTTAGGGTTACCAAATGTCATTTAATTCCTAGATTGCACATGAACCCATTTCTGATTGACTCAACCCACTTTTTATCTTATTTATACCATTTGACCTATGTTTTGCCTCTTAGAAATCCCGTTTATGTACTGCAATGGTAAAATTGCAGTTTTAACCTTTATTTCATATTTTCTTCTCAGAACACTTATTTCTCCAATTAAGCCCTCTTCTAGGTTATGTAGGAGCTTTTATTCTCTTTATTATGTCAAAATGAGCTAGTTATGGCTCATTATGAGGCTCTCATCAGTAGGATGAGGGGTTAAGGTGCCCCTTGAAATGGAGGGCTAAGATGGAAGGATGAAGGTGGTTGGTGATCCTATGGCCAAGGGTATTTGGTGCCAACCCAAGGGGTGTTAAAGGGGGTGGTTATGGTGGTGTTGGTGGCTTTTGGTGGTGGAGAGACACCACCATTTTGGCGCCAACCTAGGGTCTTCTAGAAGGGGGGTTAGGTGGATGGTGGAGATGGATTTAAGGGGAATTATGTGGTGGAGATGAAGGGGATTTTTGGAGGAAAAAGTGGCTCCAACAAGGGGGTAGTTAGGGTGGTTTTTTACACCACTTTTAGGTGTCTTTTGGAGGTGGTGGATAGGCTAGGTTGGCGCCAAGTAGGTTAGCTTATGTGGAGCTTAGGTGGAGCTAGTTGGGTGGAGTTGTTAAGTGATGAGAGCCTCATCATGAGCCATAACTAGCTCATTTTGACCCAATAAAGAAGATAAAAGCTCCTACATAACCTAGAAGAAGGCTTAACTGAAGGAACAAGTGCTCTGAGAAGAAAATATGAAATAAAGGTTAAAACTGCAATTCTACCATTGTAGTACATAAACGGGATTTCTCAGAGGCAAAACATAGGTCAAATGGTCTAAATGGGATAAAAAGTGGGTTCAGTCAATCAGAAATGGGTTTATGTGCAATCTAAGAATTAAATGACACTTGGTAACCCTAAAACAGACCTGCTTAAATTAACAAGGTTTCGGTCAGAATAAAAATCAATTAAACCCTATAAAAATCATGGAAAAACATCCTATAGGGTTTAGAACACTTAATTTGGCCTTTGGAACCCAATTTGACCTAGATTAGGGTCCCAGCTCTTCAATTAACCTAATTTGGGTTTTTACGCAAAATGTCCAGTCAAAAGTGGTCAAACCTAAATTAAAACCTCACCATTGGATTCCCTAGGTCAAAATTAGGTTTATACCAAAATTTGGACCTAAGGGGAGGTCATCTTGACCTACTTTGCAATTTAGTACACCCAAATCACAATTTGGTCCCTATCTTTTGAATATCTTTGCAGAGAGCCCCCTAAGTTCTTCGCCCCCTTTGCAATCCGGTCCTGCCACCATTGTTAGGGCAGAACTGTGCTCCGGCGAGGTTTAGAGAGGGATTACTCTCTAATCCCTCAGAGATTCCCTCCCAGAAATGGAAGGGGGATTCTCTGAGGAATTCCCTTCCATCTAAAGCAGATCGCGATCCCTGGTGTGAACCCAATCTCTCGTGCGAACGCACGAGAGATTTGGGTATCCACCCTCCTTCCATCTCCGGCGAGCCGGTAGAGTTAATTGCGCGGTCTCCACGTGCTAGAAGGGGCGACCAGCACCTATAAAAGACTCCTCAGACCCTGCCGCAGAGGCCAAGCTGGAATTTGACGGAGATCCCCTCAAATTTCCTCTCTCCCATCTCCGGCCAAAAGACCCGCAAGCTCCGGTGACCTCCTCCCCTCCTTCTCATCGCTCTGCTGCCATACCAGCAGCAGAGTCAACTCCGCCGCTTCCTCCCGCGTCGCGCCGTACCAAGCGCACGTGCCCCTGCCCTCATCCTCGTCGCCGCTTCCTCCCTCAGGGTCCTTCTTCCCCGACGACGGCAGTTACGCGCCGTCCACTCCGCTACCTCCATTCCTTCCAGATCACCCCAGATACCCCCTCCATCCTCTCCTCTCTCTTTTCCCCCTGCTATTTTATCCAATTACCCCCTGACAGTGCCTAACCACCTCCATCGTCCTTACCTCCGACCGCCCTCCGGCGAGCCGCCCACACCACTCCACCCCTCCACACGGCCCGCCAACCCTCTCGTGAGCTCCGCCTCACCACCAGGACCTCAATCCACCCCTCCACTGCCACTCCATACCTCCACAATCACCCCCCGATCAACCCCACATCTCCGACCACAGGTTGACCTAGGCACGCACGCCTAGGCCAACTTGCGGCTTGCAGCACTGCGCATCATCTTCGCCGTGCTACGGCGAAGGTTTCTAGCTAATCTGATTAGGCCAATAGGCCGTTCTTGTGTATGACAGGTTGCAGCTCTTGCCGCCATTGACGGCCGAAGCAGCGAGGAGCTCGTAGCAGCTTCAGGCACCAGGGATCCCAGGCTGCAGGTGCAGCAGACTCACGCTGGTGTCGCGAAGCGAGTGAGGCCAGCAAGTCGCACTGCGAGGCCAGCAGCTGGGGCAATTGCACGACGGAAGCTCTGCAGGTGTGCGTGAAATTTGGACTGATCAGATAGTCCCACATCGTGGACTCGCCAAACACAGGTATAATATAAATTGTTTTTGTGTTTTAAGCTTACTGCCTCCGTAAGCACAGGGGTGAGGTCCCTCACCTGCCCTCACACCTACCTCGTCCGCGGCTTGACCTCGCGGATCTGGCGGGATCCGACCCGACCCTAACCTTGAGCACTCCTCGTGCATCACCACCTGCCGGTGCGCCTGGTCCCGGGTGCGAAGCTGACCCGATTACCCATGTAGCTCTTAGAGAGCGTCCTTGAGCGAATTGTAGAGAAAGAGAGAGACGTTTGGGTAGAGGGACGGGGGTAGGTTTTGCTTTGGCCGTGGTGTGCGCAGGAAAGAAGAAGCAAAGGAAGAAGCGAACACTTAGCAGCTGCAGAAAAGGAAGAGAAGAAAGAAGAAGAGGCTGTGTAGCAGAAAAAGAAGGAGAAGCTTTCGTAGAGAACCAAAGAGCAGAAAGAAGGAAGGCAAGGCAAAAGAAAAGAACGAAGAGAGGCCAAGTGAAGACTCTGCAAAGATCAGAAGAAGAAGAAGAAAGAAGGAAGGCAAGGCAGGAGAAGAAATAAGAGACAAGAAGCAAAGGCAGAAAGAGAAAGAAGCAGAAAGGAGAAGAAGAGAGAAAGGGGATTACATTTAAGACGTCTGATACACAAATCAGACGTCCAATTCTATTTCCTTTTACAAATCTTTTTTTTAAAATTCTCTCTTTGAATCACTCATTTTCACTTAACAGTTGTATTCTTTGGTTTTAAAAAGTAATGAGATTGCTCCCTGTGTTCGACCTCGGATACTCTAGTTTTTCGAGTAATAAAATTCTTTATATTTGTTTAAACGTTTTGTCGGTTATACTACTACGTGATACACTTTAAACCCGCACAAAAACGTGAGAACATTAAGTGGGTTTTTGGGGTGATACAAGCCAAGGAAGTTGGAGCATAGCTAAGCTAAGCTAGCTTAGCTAAAGGAGGAGTAGAGGAGGAGAAGTTGGAGCTAGGGTTTGGAGGGAGGAGCTAAGGAGGAGAAGTCTGGAGCTGAAACTGGAGCTGGCTGCTGCTGAAGAGGCTGGCATGGAGCTACTCTAGCTGACTTAGCTTGCTAGTTCTTTGCTAGCTGCTAAGCCAAGCTAAAGTGAGCTAGCTTCTACCATAATGAGCTGAGGTGAGCTAGGTCTGGTGCTCCTAGGGAGGATCAAGCTGGTTTAGGCAGCTAAGGTAACTTAGCTCAACTGAGTTGAGCTAAGCTGAGTCCCCGGGAGCTGGACTTGAGTTTCCTGAGCTGGGATGAGTTCTTCTTCAGCTGCTTGGAGTTGAGTGGAGCTAGATGTAGTTGGATCTGAGCTGGGGTGAACTCCCATCAACTCAGCTGAGCTAGCTAAAGCTCCCTGTGGACTAGTGGGAGCTGAGATGAGCTAGACTCACCTAAGTTGAGCTGGATCTGAGCTGACTTGAGCTAGGGTGAGCTAAGATGAACTCTCTTAAGCTACCATTCAGCTGAGATTAGCTGAATGGAGCTAGGATGAGCTAACCCTAGTTCAAGTGAGCTAGGTTACACCTGTGGTGAGCTGGATCAAGCTGAGTTCCAGCTAGTCTGAGCTTCTCCTTCACCATTTGCCTTCTTGAGTGCTAGGGTTTTAGGGATCTGTATATCTGTTCATCCCTAACACTCACAAAAACATATCAAAAAGACAATAAAAAACACAATGCATGCCTAACCTAATTTATGCCTAAATGCAGCCCAAAAACTCATTTACGGAGTAAAATCCTAAGAGCTAGGTTTGTTTTAATGCATAAGAATGATGATAAACTGGAGTTTATCACTCGCCACCGCCAAAACTAATATAAATTGCGATTTCAGTAAAATGGACATCACTTGTGGTGGTGAAACACTCACTTTAGATATTTTTAGGGCTTACAAAAGATTTCACGAGTCGAATCTCTTCAATGACTCAGATTTTGAAACCTCAAATCTTATTGAGGAAATGCTTTCTATGGATATGTGTTTTGCAATAAACGCTTCTCCTGAGCAGCAACAATCGTCTAACCCACCGTCACCCACCACACCAAATTTCATGCTAACTTCTAACCCTATTTTGGAACCCGACCTGCAATTAGATTTGAAACCTTTGCCGGATTCCTTAAAATATGTATTTTGGGCCCCAATGATACAAAACCCCTTATTATTAATGCCAAACTGTTGAGGTTGCAAGAGGAAAAACTACTCCAAGTCCTGAATAAATATCAAAAAGCAATCGGTTGGACTTTTAGTGATTTAAAAGGCATTAACGTATCCTATTGTACTCACTGCATTTATCTTGAGGATGATTCTAGACCGTCCCGCCAACCTCAACGTTGCTTAAACCCAAATATGCAGGAGGTCGTAAAATGGGAAATAATTAAATGACTTGATATGAGAATTATTTACCCTATCTCTAATAGCCAGTGCGTCAGCCCTACACAAGTTGTACCCAAGAAAGCTGGCTTCACCGTTATTACTAATGATAAGGGTGAAGAAATTCCCACTAAGACTGCTTCTTCATGGTGTGTTTGTAGTGATTACAGAAAATTAAATACTGCCACCAAGAAAGATCATTTTCCACTCCGATTTAATGATCAAATTTTAGAGCAGCTAGCCGGACAAGAATATTATTATTTCCTTGATGGACATTCTGGCTACAATCAAGTCACAGTCTACCCTGAGGATCAGGAAAAGACCACTATCACCTGCTCTTTCGGAACCTTTGCTTTTCAAAGAATGCCATTTGGATTGTATAATGCACCCGCGACTTTTCAATAGTGAATGTTAGTAATCTTCTCTGATTTGGTAGGTGATTTCCTAGAGGTCTTTATGGATGATTTCTCCAATTTTGGAGATTCTTTCAATCAATGTCTTTGGAATCTAGAAAGAACTCTCCAAAATTCTATTGAGGTTAACTTTGTTCACAGTTGGGAGAAAAGCCATTTCATGGTTCAAGAAGGCATTGTCCTAGGCCATGTTATTTCTGGAAAAGGAATCTCAGTAGATAAAGCTAAAGTTGATACAATCTCCAAACTTCCCCTACCCAGTTCAGTGAAACAAAGAAGATCTTTTCTGGGGTATGTGGGATTCTACCGATGATTCATAAAAGACTTCTCTAGAATTTCCTAACCTTTAAGCCACTTTTTAACTAAAGACCAGCCTTTAATATTTTAAAACTAGTGATTACTGAGGCATCCATTCTGCAAGCACCCAACTAGGCTCATCCTTTTGAGCTTATAACAGATGCCTCAGATTTTGCAATAGGAGCCATCCTAGGGCAACAAATTGACAAGAAACCCGTTGTGATTGTAGGATCTGTAAATCACAAGCACACTAGAAGGGGGATGAATAGTGTGGTAGATAAAAAATTGCAAGACAAAGCAAATCACAAAAACACACAAGATATATAGTGGTTCCCCTCACTTGGGTACTCCACTACCTAAGTCTTCCGACTTAGGATTTTTAACCTGATTCCCTCAACCTGGAGAGAATCAATTTACTAATCACCTAAGGTAATTAATGGGTTACCTCGACCCAATTACTAGATCTCGAAAGAAATAAAAACACAAGTGTAAGCAAAATGCAAATAAAAGCTTACAACTAATTCCTAAGTCTCCAACAAGTATATTGCTTAATAAGAGTATGTAAATTAATCTAACGAGAATACTAAGGAGTAAAACAAACGACTTAACAAAGAAGAACATGATCGCCTTTGATGACTTGTTGCAAGTGGAGAGTGGCCTTGAGAGGAATGCAACAAATCAAGTTCCTTTGCAGCTAGTAAATTGAGAATTGAAAGTGTAGGCAAGGATAGAATTTTGGCTTCTTGGTTGTGTGCAAAAGACACTCAAAGAGTGCTTATATAAGCCATTAAACACCTTCCCTACGATTACTAGCCGTCAGGGGCAATTTTGGAAGATTAGAAATAGGTTTAATTTCAAAATAGTCATTCAGATTAGTCACAACGGTTAGTTGGTACCGGTACTGACTGGCTACAGTCAACCCAACTTAGTCACTAGGTACCGGTACTCATGATGAGTACTGGTACTTGTGACTCACAGATTTGGGTCCAGTGACCTACATGTACCGGTACTAGTGATTAGTACCAGTACTTGTAAGGTCCAGGCAAAACAAGTGCACAAACTGTGACTACTTGGTACCGGTACTCACGATGAGTACCGACACTTGTTGTTCACAGTTTGAGACTTAGGCCCAAACCTGTGCCTAGCATGTACCAGTACTTATGACCAGTACTGGTACTTACTACAAGTACCAAATATTATAAGTGTAAGTCAATTTTTAGAGTTATCCAATCTACTCTAAATGACTTTATTTTGAAAGAATAGATTTTGAGTTTCGAAACAAGTAAATGAACGATATTCTGAACCCTAATTATCTCTACTTTTATTTTAACTCATAGATTATGCTTTACTTGTTAGGAGACAAACAAAGATTCTAAAATGCAATGAATACAACAAAAACTATAGTCTTCTAGTCTTCCTCCTTTATATGCTATCTTGTTGCTTACATCCATAGATTCTTTTGACCTGTAACACTTCATAAACATATTAGATTTTAAAATGATTTTGTTAACACCAAAATACAGAAGAGAGATGGAACTAGGTTCCAATAATCTCCCCCTTTTTGTTGTTGACAAAACAAACAAAATACTCATATTTAAAAATAAATAGAGACTTAATAAGAGAAGAATAAAACACTTGACAAGGAGTGAAAAACCTCCCCCTCAAACTAAGCTCTCCCTATTTTAAATATGAAGTATCCAATTATTTCTCCCCCTTTTTGTCAAACAAGCAAAAAGATGAGCAAATAATACAATTTTAAAAGTAAAACATGATATATTTCACATAATTAAACAGAGCATGATACATGAATAACCAACTCTATTCAACCTTCGTAACATGATAAAGTTCATAAAGATAAAGCTTGAGACAATTTTAGTACATAATTGTCTGAAAAGTCATACAAATTTAACAAGCAACAAAATGAAAACTAAATTAATTTCTAGGACATTTTCTAATAAGCTTTTGCACATGTGCACCATCATCATCGTCGTCGTCATCATCATCGTTGTCGTCATCATCATCATCTTCATCATCACTATCTTCATATGAAACTTCTTCATCTTCAGTGTCTTCTTCTTCTTCATCATCATGAAGAACAGGTTCTTCTTCTGCCATTGAAGATAAAACAGGAGATGGATCTTGAAAGTGTTTTTGCCTTCATTCACTGTATTCTTGAGGTGCTTTCAATTGAGTCCGCTTTCTTTGTTTAGGATGTTGAGTGCAAGAAGTGACATGGGAGGACTCAATAGAAAGAGAAAGGTCATGGAATTTGCGTTCCATGTGACGGAAGGTAAAATTTAGATTAGTTAAATTTTGACCAATGTAATTGAAGGTATTTATCAAATTGGGATCAGTTCCAAACACATTAGACAAATTTACCCAAGGTGTTTTAGGTTCTAGATATGGGTAGGTTATAGGAACGAGAGTAGAGGATGATTCAGGAGGTGGATGAGAAGATTGAGCATTTGGATCAACTTCTTCTTCATCATCACTAGAGGATTCCTCTCTAGCAGGTTTGACTCCCATTTTTCAGAGAGTGGATAATTTGAAATAGACCACTTTTCTAAGAGGAGTAAAATTAAAGAGGTCAATTTTATTTTTATGAAGAATGTGAGACACCAAAATATCTAATGGTAAAGCTGATGCACGGTAATGGGGTCTAAGAAAGTGAATGAAAACTATGTTCCAATTGACCAGAAAGCTAGTAATGATAGCATAAATTAAGGGTAAAATATCAATAGGCATTTTGTGAAATCCTGAATTTTTAGCCCTTAAGTTCCATGCTAAGATACGAAAAAGGACACGAGCAAATAGGGTCATATTTGGGGCAACCAATGCTTCGCCCTGGCAGTTAAGGAGTAAGAGAGTTTCATGGATTTTATGAGTAGGAAATTACTCCTTAAGTGTGTTAAATGCATGACCTTCATTAGGACATTCAGTAATTGTTGACAAGAATTTAGGTGTGATAGTGATTTTCTGACCAAAAACATTTGTTGTTAAGACAAGGTGAGCTTAGTTTTCTTATTCTTAGAGATTAGCAAAGAATAGACAATTGACATCAGGGTATACTCCAGTAACATCGGAAAAGAATGGTTCATCAAAGAAATGCATGAGTTTTTGTTCGAAAAGACGAGTGGTAAAATTAAAGAGTTGAAGAGATAAATCTTTCCACTCAACTGGCCTACAATGATGGAGTTTTAGGCCTTTATACCAATCAAACTTTGACTTAACATCCTCATTGATGCAAAATTTGTGAAAAGCATCTTAAGGTACTTTTCCCTTACTTTTAGATTTCGGTGCCATCTGTAAATATGCAATAACAAGGAATAAGAATATGATTAGAATATATAGAAAACTTCCTTTCATGTGTTTGTTTAAAAAAAACACATTTAAGTCTGCATGTACCAGTACTGGTGATTGGTACCGGTACTAGTTAGTTTCTGTTCCAACCAGAAATTCGAGCCAGTATCGGTATTCATATTCAGTACCAGTACCTACTCACTAAAGCAAGCACTGTTGCGCCAAGCTAGTACCTGTACCAGTGATGGGTACCAATACTACCTGGTACCTGACGAGAAACAAGTGTAGCAGCAAGAAAGGATTTGAGAGAAAGTAAACGACAAGATGTAGAATGACTCATGATAGCAAGATCTACTTAGGAGATAAGAATATACCTAGAGTAGAAGCTTAGAGGTGAGCCTTCTTGGCTAGGGCTTGGAGAGACACTTGTGGACGTGAACAAGGGTTTTCTTGAGACAAAATGAGGCAAGTGTTTGCACTTGGCCTCTTTTATATGGGATGGGTCATGTGCTTGTCACATGACCACTTAAGTAGTTGAGAGAAAAAAAAATTTACAACTTAGGTGTTGAACAAATAATGTAGTCAACAACCTAAATTAAGCAACCATATTACAAACAACACCTAAATATTTTCAAACATATGGAAATATTACAGTTTACCCCCTTTTTTTTAAGCAAGCATGGGTAAATTGCAGTGAGGCCCTCATAGATTTTTCTAAATACAAACAAATTCATATCAATCAAATTGTTAGTTTTGAATCTCTTGTATTGTATAAAGTCCTAATTTTCTTCTTATAAAGCAGAATCTCTCTGCTACAAGAGGTTTTGTAAAGATGTCTGACAACTGGTTTTGTATGTCAATGAATTCTATTTGACTTAATCCTTGAAGCACATTATCTCTAAGGAAATGATGTCTAACATCTATGTGCTTGGTACGTGAATGATGAACAGGATTTTTGGATAAATTTATTGCACTTGTATTATCACATAAAATTTTGGATTACGCAAAAATCAATCCAAAGTTGGATAAAGTCTGTCTCATCCAAATGACCTGAGAGCAAGCAAGTGAAGCAGCAATATACTCTACTTCAGTCTTAGAAAGTGAAACACAAGTCTGTCTCTTAGAGAACCATGAGACCAGAGATTCTCCAATAAAATGACATGTGCCGTTAGTGTTCTTTCGGTCTATCCGACTCCCTTCATAGTCTGCATCACTATAGGATAATATATCTAAGGATTGTGCTTTAGGATAGAAAAGACCAAGATATTTTGTGCAGTTTAGGTATCTAAATATTCTTTTTACTGCATTAAAATGAGATTCCTTGAGTTCAGATTGGAATCTCATACATAAACATGTAGCAAAAAGAATATCAGGTCTAGAAGCTATAAGATATAGTAGTAAACCTATCATGCCCTAGTGTTTCCTTTCATCTACCCTCTTGCCAGATAATCTTCACAAAGAGAAGCAAATAGAGCAATCGAAGTCTCTTTGCCATTTACATTTTCAAAGTCAAATTTCTTGTGAATTTCAAGACCACATTTTATTTGACTAATGTAAATTCCTATGTTTAATTGTTGAATTTGGAGTCCTAAAAAGAATCTAAGTTCACCCATTATACTCATTTCAAACTCAGTCTTCATAGTTTCACAGAAATGTTGACACAGGGACTCCTTAATTGATCCAAATATAATATCGTCAACATATATTTAAACTAGTAGGATGTCATTTCCTTCTTTTACAAAAAGAGTTGAATCAATAACTCCAATTCTAAATCTGTGTTAAAGAAGAAAGGTCCTAGGCCTATCATACCAGGCCCTGGGAGCTTATTTAAGTCCATATAATGCCTTATTGAACTTGCATACATGCTCTGGGTGTGCTAGGTCCTCAAACCTAAGAGGCTAATGAACATAAACTTCTTCCTTAATATAACCATTAAGAAAGGCACTCTTGACATCCATTTGATATAGCTTGAAGTCCTTTGCACTTGCAAAGGCAAGTAGCATCCGTATAGACTCCAAAAGAGCAACAGGAGCATATGTCTCACCAAAGTCAATACCTTCCTGTTGGTTATAGCCTTGAGCTACAAGTTTGGCTTTATTCTTGATCACTGAACCAGATTCATCCAATTTATTTCAGAACACCCACTTGGTTCCAATGATGGAATTACCCTCAGGAGCGAGTACCAAGTTCCATACATTGTTCCTTGTAAATTGGAGTAACTCCTGCATAGCTACAACCCATGACTCATCCTTTAATGCTTCAACAACTTTCTTGGGTTCAAGTTGAGAAACAAAGGCATTAAGCACAAAATCAGCTCTAAAGTGAGATCGGGTTTTTACACCTTGTTCAATATCACCTATGATCTGTTCTTGAGGGTGATCCTTATGGTGTACCCATTCTTTTGGAAGATCATGTACATTTCATGTATCTTCCATTTTTGATACATCAATGAAGGGAGTATCTTCATCATCAGAATCTAAATGATTTGGTTTAGGTTCACTTAAGTTTGTTTCATCAAATGAAACATGAAAGGATTCTTCTATAACAAAAGTCCTTTTATTAAAGACTCGATCAGCTTTTCTTCTTCTTGAATAGCTAATAAAAATGCCTTCATCACCTTTAGCATCAAACTTATCAAGCCGATCACGGGTGTTTTAAATAACATCGACTTCCAAACACCCTAAAATATGAAATCCTAGGAGACTTCTCATAATAAAGCTCATATGGAGTTTTCTTAATAATAGGTTGTTAACAGAAAGAAATCGATGTTTATAAATGCTGCGTTGTAGTATAGCCAAAATCATTTTGAAAACAAATACAATTTGAAGCCAAACAAACACAGGGAGCAAATAAGAATTCATGCACTAATGTCAATAGATAATATAAATAAGCACAATTAATTACTCAAAAACTAACATGCAATGTATAACATGAGTATATGATGAGATAAAAAGAATTTTAGATAAAATAATGGTGATTTGGATCACCAATTATTAGCCTAACACATTTAACAAATATTCAAATATAATCAAATGAAGGCATAGATAATTAGATGTCTGATTTTACAATCAGATGACTTAAAGTACGTTGCTATAGTGTTCCTTTCTTTATTTTACTTCTGCTTCTGCCTTTGATTTTCTTCTTCTTCCTCATTCTTTCCTTCTCTGCTTTCTCTTCTTTAACTTCTCTTCTTTTTTTCCTTCTCCGCTTTCTCTTCTTTAACTTCTCTTCTTCTTCCTCTTTCTTTCCTTCTCTGCTTTCTCTTCACGCACGAGCTTCCTTCCTTTCTTTCTTTCCTCTTCTTTCCTTCTCTGTTTTCTCTTCACTCTCCTCTTCAAGCCTTCTTCTCATGCTCGTCTTCTCTTCTTCAAGCACAGGGGAAAGGATCTTTAGATTTGGCTAAGGGTTAGCCAATCCTTTTTAGAGCAAAAACCCCCCTAACCTCGTGCTCTCTCTCTTTCTCTCCTTGGGTTTCCTCCTTTCTTCCACCTTCACAAGGCCATGCACAGTACCGGGTTATCGGGTATTCAGACCTAGAGCGCACTCAGGTCCACGGTCACCGGCGTGGTGTAGTGACCAAGTGTACAGGGCTTAGGAGGGTAATCAGGATTGCACCAAGTTCGCGGGGGAAATGTCATGGACGAGGAGCATGAAGGGTGTGAGGGACCTCACCCCTCAAGTGTTGAGGCGGTAAGCCCTCAACACTTTTTCAATTTATGCGGCCACAGTCTCTCCTTTGCTTCCGAGGTGGGACTAAAGTCCTACCCTTCTTTGCGCAGTGCAGCAGCAAGGTCCTTCCTTCAATTGCCATAGCTCATGAGGTCAAGGCATCCAATTGACCCCTGGGGCAGTGCCTGAAGCAAATCTGCACAACCTGGGACTTCCACCTGAGGCTATCAAGACCTAGAGCAAGCTTGAAGCTTCCTTGAAGCTCTTCGTTAATGGCAGCTGGCTGCCGCTCGACTGGCGGTTGTAATATCTCGTTGTAATATAGTGTAGAGGAGCAGTTACCAGTTTGATATAATTTATTACTCGGAAAAATAAAGTTCTCCCGAGGTCGAACTCAGGGAGCAAGTCGTATTCTAGGGGTACAAATTCTTATTACAAAAATAAAGAGAGAGAGAGAGAGATGAAAAATTTGGCTTCTTCTTCTTCTCTTCTTTCTTCCTCTTTGTCTTCTCTTCTCTTTGGCTCTTGGTTTCTTCTTCTTTGTCTATCTCCTCGTGGTCTTCTCTTCTGCCTTTTGTTCTTCAGATTTTCTTCTCGTGCTCTTCTTCTTTTTTTCTTGCTTCTCTTCTTCTTGGTTCTTCTTTTCCTTTCTTCAGATCTTTGCAGAGTTCTTCACTTGGCCTCTCTGTGTTCCTCTCTTTCCTCTGCCTCACCTTCCTTCTTCTTCTTTGCCTTCAGGACGTCGTCTGATTTTCCAATCAGACGACTTAAACCGCTTGTTGCTACAGCATCTCCCTTAGCTTCCTTCTTCTTCTTCTTCAGTCCTTCCGCAGTCCTTCTTCTTCTTCACCTGTGCCTGCATGCTCAAGAGTTCAGAGTCAGAGGACAAAACCTACTCTACCCTCCCCCCGCGTCTCTCTCTCAGAATTTGCTCTTAAGGAAAGCTCTCCCAGAGCAACCGGGTAAACTGGTACGCTGGTCGCGCCCGGGTCCGGGCCCACCGGCGTGCGGTGGTGGGCGAGGAGTGCAGGTCGGGCTAATCGGGTTGGGCCAGGTCCGCGAGGCTTGAGCGTGGACGAGGCTGGGTAATCGGGCGGGTGAAGGGGACCTCACCCCGTGAGCTGAGGCGAACAGCTTAAGGCACTTTTTGCCTTTAAGCGCCCGTTCGCCTCAGTGGGTTTCCGAGGTGGGACTAAATGTCCCACCCCAATTTGGATGCCTACGCGGAGGAAGCAGCGGCAGTCGAGGCTTCGCGCGAGGACTTCGTGCGAGGGCTTCGCCCCAACTGCAGCCTGGCACTTCGCGAAAATACCCCGCACAGCCTAGGAGCCTGATCTAGGCGCGGCGCGCCTGCAGCAGCAGGTCGAAGGAGCTTCTTCACTCGTTAATGGCGGCGGTGAGCGAAGTACCTGCCCACAGAGAAACGGCCTCTCGGCCTAATCAGATGCGCGGAGGACCTTCGCCGTAGCACGGCGAAGGTGGTCGGAGGGTCTGCAGGTGGCGGGGCGGAGCCTAAGGGCCGCCCTAGGTCAAATTGCAGGTTGGGAGATGGGTTTGATCGGTGGGTCTGCAGAGGGTAATTGGTGGGAAGTGGAAGGGCGGAGGTTGATCAGGGTGAGGAGGCGAAGGTTCTGCGGTGGTCGGCGAGCCGTGTGGGTTGCTGGAGTGATGGGAGCAGGTCGCCGGAGTGTGGCCAGAGGTGGAGAAGGTGAGGGCGATTGGTCGGAATCGAGGGCGACAGTAAAGGTTTAAAGTGAGGAAAAGGAAGAGGGGAGGAAGAGGAGAAGTTATACCTACTTAGCAGGACGAGGAGGGGCCGGAGCAGGCGACAGTCATATCGACTGTCGCCGGAGAAGAAGCTGCCCAGTGGGGGAGGATGGCGGCGACGACGAGGCTGAAGCAGCGCGTGCGGGTATTGCGCGACGCGGAGGAGAATTAGGAAGGTGGCTCTGCTGCTGGTATTGCAGCAGAGCGACGAGGAGGAGGAGGAACCGCCGGAGCAAGGGGGCGTCTGTCGGAGTGGGAAGAGAGGAAGTGAGGGGGTATCTCCGGCAGATCCGAGCTGAGGAGAACGGTAGAGCTTGTGGGGTTTTTATAGAGGTAGAGACGGAGAGGAGGGCGGAGGGAGGCGACGTGCCTCCCTCACCGGAGGACGCCGGAGGAAGGAGACCCATACCGTCTGTGCGTTCACACGGCCGGTATGGCTGGTTGAAGCACTCAGGGGGGTGCTCCTGCGACGGCTGACGACGTAGGGCACCCCCATTTGACTTGGCAGGCCCCCCTTACCTTGCGCGGCGCCATGCTCCGCGCAAGGTCGCCGGAGCATGGTGCTGCTCAGGTTTTGCAGGAGGAACCTAAATGCAAAGAACGAAGGAGAGTTAGGGGCTAAAATGTGAGGGTTCAAAAGTTGAGGGCCAAAAAGTAAATATATGAGGACCAAAGTGTAAAGTTGGTCAAGAAGGTTTCTTCTTAGGCTCAAGTTTTTATACATGACTAATTAGGACCTAAGGATTCTGATGGTGAATTTTATTTCTAGATTAAACCTTGTTTGACCGGTCAATTTACGAAAAAACCCAAATTAAGTTGTTAATTGGGCATGGTTCTCAATGTAGGTCAAAACGGGTTCCTAAGGCCAAATTGAAGGTTCTAAACCCTAGAGATTATTTTTCTATGAACTTTAGAGGGTTTAGTCCATTTTTACTTTGCCTCGAACCTCGTGAATTGAAGTGGGTTTGTTTTAAGATTACAGAATGTCATTTAATTCTTAAATTGCTCATGAACCCATATCTGATTGATTCAACCCACTTTTTATCTTATTTAGATCATTTGACCTATGTTTGGTCTCTGAGAAATTCCCTTTATGTACTGCAAT
The DNA here is from genome assembly GCA_037157565.1 of Thalassia testudinum. NCBI lineage: Eukaryota > Viridiplantae > Streptophyta > Magnoliopsida > Alismatales > Hydrocharitaceae > Thalassia > Thalassia testudinum. Next base: position 12,602,754 of record JAZHRO010000062.1, on the reverse strand, counting down.
GGTGAAATTGCAGTTTTTAACCTTTATTTCATGTTTTCTTCTCAGAATACTTATTCCTCAATTAAGCCCTTTGCTAAGTTATGTAGGAGCTTTTATCCTTTGTATTAGGTCAAAATGAGCTAGTTATGGTTCATGATGAGGTTCTCATTAGCAGCTAGGGAGTATACCTGAAATCCAAGAATACGGGTGCTAAGCCCTAGTTAAAATGCTCTAGAGGATCGTTGGTGGATGAGGAATGCGGTGGTGGTGGTTTTGTAGCATGGGAGTAAGTGTAGTGGTTGGACGAGGTCAGGAACGACGACGGAAAGGTCGGTTGTTGGAGGGTGAGTTTGGGTGAGCGAGAGGATGAAATAGGAGAGAGGTTTCGTGCAAGAAGGTGAGGCGAAGGTATTGAGGTGGTCGAAGAAGCAAATGGAGGGTTGTAGCGATAGAGACGCCTCGCCGGAGGTTCGGTCGGAGATAGAGATGATGAGGGTGAGTGTGTCAAGTCGAGGGTATTTTTGGGTTTTGAGGGTATAAAACTAACCTAGGAACCTAGAGAGACCTAATCTACCTATTCTAAGTGGACGAAAGGGGGAGGACGACACCGGCTGGTATGGCTGGCATCGAGGAAGATGAGTTCTACGGTGATGAAGCAGCGAGGAAGACATGGAAAGGGATGTCCGCTGGTATTGCAGCATGCGGAAGAAGTCAGGGAGGATGAATCCACTACTCGTTTTGCAAGATGGATGAGGAATGTGGATGGGGAACTCGTCGAAGCTTGTGGAGACTTGCGGCCGAAGAGGAGGAAAAGGGGGGTTTTCGGTCGAAATTCAAGCTGAGGAGGCTCGACAAGGTCTGGCGGTTCTTTTATAAGGGTCTAGAGGGCGAAAGGAGGTTGGAAGCCAAGCTTTCAAGCTTGGAAGGTTCACTGGAATAGGATACCAAATTCTTCCATGAGTTCGCATTAGGATTTGGGCAAGAATTGGAGGCCATGATGTGGTTCAAATGGAAGGCAACTTCCTCAAGAATTTTAAGACTGATTGATTGAGAATTGAGCGAGAAATCCTCACTCGATCCCAACGGTAAAGCTCAAAGTTACCTTTAATAGCACCAGGGACCTATTTGCAAAGATGATGACAAAGTTAGGGGTCTTTTTGTAAGGATTTTGAAAGTTAAGGGCATAGGTGTGATCAGACAGGTGCAAGTTGCAAACTAGGTCAAGACAATGTAAGATTGGGTGCAAGTTTTGGTACAAACCTAACTTGGACCTAAGGAATCCAACGGTGAAGTTGGATTTTGATTTTGACCACATTTGCCTAGGTAATTTATGCAAAAATCCTAATTAGAGCAAATATCTGTCTGAGACTTTGTTTTGGGTCAAGACGGGTTCTGATGGTCAAATTGAAGGTAACAAACCCTAGAGAATATTTTTCAATAAATTTTAGAGGGTTTAGGTGAATTTTATCCTGAGCAGAACCTCAGTTAATTAAGCCGATCAAATTTCAGGGTTTCGAAAGTCATTTAATTCTCGAAACATGCGAAAACCCTTTTCTGTCTGTTCTAACCCACTTGTTAGCCTTTTAGGATCATTTGACGCTTAATTAACCCCTGGGAAAACCCGTGGTTGTAATACATTCATGATATAATGGTAAAACTATAGTTTTAACCCTAGTTTCTTGTCTTTCCCTCAGAATGATTGTGCAGTGAATTATAGTCCTCTAGCAGTTATGTAGGAGCATTTAAAGACTCAATCAGATCAAATTGAGCTAGTTATGGCTCATGAGGTGTTCCTATCATACCCCCTTACCTAGCTTTTGCTAGTCCCTTAGCAAAATCTTAAGGAATTTAACTCAAATTTTAGACCACATGCCTTTTTATGCTCTGATGTGTGCTTTCTTTTATAGATTACATCAAAATGCCGATAATAGGCCTAGAGGTACTCAAGTACCAACCAAGATCTAGACCTAACCAGCTCTAGCCTCAGTCCACCACAAAGGTTTCTAAGGCCCACAGAAACTAACCTAAGGTTTGTTAAACTCCGTGGTTAAAGCACCCGTACTTGTAACATATTTTAACCCAAGTTTAGTTTAAAGTGTGTTTTTGTAAGAGAGATACAGAAGAATTTATTTCTTTGTTTTCGAAGAGTTTTCTCTCTCTTTTCTTTTTATTTCTAGCTTCGAATTGGCTTTACAACACAGTCTGTATCCGATTCCTAGTTCCCACCATCAATCCTCGTAGGGTCCCTGGCAATCGATGCTTCGAGATAGCACCGCCTATGGCAACCTCCAGAACCCTGGCTTTCGAGATTTCGAGATAATCCCGCCCATGGCATTTTGTAGCTAAATCCAAACCTTGGAAATCGACATTTTGTGATAATGTTGCCCATGGCATCTAAACTAGTACAAGGTGCTTACATAACCCCGGTAGGATATTTAGATATCGTAGGAGACAAGCAACGAGGAGACGGTATGTTATTACGCATCTTCGAGGGGAATTTCCCACCTTTCCGCGTCGGGAACTCTTCCAAATCAACTTGTGTTGATCAACCACTCCTAATCTAGGTAGCTTTTTCTTAGAATAGATTTAATGCATTTGCGTGATTTTGATAATTAAGAGCACTAATACAGACTATATGTGGATTGGGGTGCTTAGGTTACCGAGTCCCGCAAACTAGAGGTCAGTTAACTAGGCCGAATAATCCCTAAGCCTTAGACCTAATACTTAAGCTTCACATTTTCCCCAATCTCTTGAGGACTATCGAGATCTTAATGGACACTTAACCTTTTAAGCCTAAAATCACAGCCCAAGAGGCCTAAGATCAGCGTTCATACTAATCTCTTTTTGTCTCTTAACACTTTTTGTCTTTCATTTTCTTTCTTTTTGATTTGGTCTAGAATTAAGTCAATTCCTTAATCTTTTACTAATGACTCTCTTTTTTTTTCTTTTTCAAATTGTGCTCCTTTTTGACATTTATATCACCTCCCCTTTTCCTCCTCAAGAATGGTATGCAATTAATTTTTTAAACTTTCCTCCCTTCTCCATTTTTTTTTGTTCTTTTTCAATTTTCAATTTTTTTTATTTTTTGGAATATGTAATTTTTTATGAGAACCCTTCGAAACTTTGATCTTTGTATGTTTACACTTTACCACCCCCCCATGCCTAAGTTTTGCAATGTCCTCATTATAAACGGAGGGTGTGAAACAGTTAGGGTTTAAGAGTTTAGAATAGGATTATCGGGTGGGCGAACGGGTCAAGAATGACTGTTGTGGATGATTTCAAGCTCTGATACGAGTACCGGAGGTGGGATCAACTTTTCTAAAAACTGAACTCAGAGTGTAATAGACGTGAGGTATAGAAGGATAATTAGAAGGATCTTGAATTTTTGGAATGACAGGTTGCCTCCCGTTAAGTGCTAAATTCAACACCTTCAATCGAGTGGAAAATGGTATGGAATGGTCAAATCAGACGAGTTTTGTAGAACAAGCACCTCGATCAATAGCCTGGTTGATCCAACCAGGTGCTTGTTCAGATCAACAGGCTGATGATGCAGCCCAAACCCAATCACTCTAGCAGGTTGATAGATGTAGATCAAAAGATGTGGAACCCACCATATGCTCTGAAGCTCGGAATGATGAGGAAGTGTGAATCCAAGGTTTGGCTGAGTTGAATTAGCCTGATTATAGTAGGGATCATCAAATGAAAAAGAATTAATGGAGGATGTAAGAACCCTATGAAAATGATCAGAGAAAGATGGGGCGTGATTTGTAGTCTGATCAATGTCCGAAACTCGATTGGAATGTGGAGGAGAATCATCTGCTACCGGATCATCGAGAGGGGAGTTAGAGTAAAAATTGAGTCCAATTGCAGGTCGGGGTTGAAAACTATTTCGGGAAGGCTCTGTATATGCTGTGGAAGAGGTATTTTCTTTCAAATCATTGACCTCAGTGTCAGAATCAAAAGATGGGTCATTGTTGCTAAGGTCGTAAATTGGCTTACAGTTGTCAGGAAACAACCGTTCTCCAAAATCAGAGTAAGATTCAAAATCGTTGGAGAACTCGCAAGAATCATGTCTTGAATCTGATTCGGGATCAAAGGTTCCACCACAGAATAAATCAAAAGATGTATAATCAGCAACCTGACTTGGATCTAGACTATTCTCAGATTTCGAGATCATAAAGGTGTCCCTATTAGGTTTAGGCTCGGGTTCTTGGCTTGTATGGAAGACCCAATCAAATCCCAACTCTTCCAACTCCTCGGTTTCTGTATTGTAGATCGGCATGACTTCCAAAAAATTAATGTATTTTTGAGAATGTTAGAGAGGTGCATTCATCAAATACAGGCCCAGAATCATAATCCAAATTTAAACTCTGATTTTCATCACACAGGGCCTTGCAATTATCCCAATAAGGCTCAGATCCAGATTCTAGGTTAAGGGTGTGGGTTGGATCATTAGAATCTAGGTTGGGCTCTACAGGGATGTCAGAATTGCTCCCAAGAGTCACCTTATCAGAATAAGGGATGAAATTTATGCCCTCAAGAGGTTCTGATTCAATCTTAGTATCACAGGTGTCTGGGAAATCTAAGCTTGGTGAACCAAGTTCTTGGTTTTCTAAGGCTGGCTCAAAATCATAATCACCTGCAATTGGATCCTCCCAACCCGTCTCAAGCTCAGAAGTATCAATTTGTATATAAGTTGAATTTGAATTCATTTGGGTTGGGGGTCCATAACCACTATGATCATCAAATCCGGGATTTGGGAGATTGAGCTGGTTAATCCAAGATGTCGCAAGGGTGTATTGATGCCTATGATCAATAACACGTTTCAACATCTGCATTACCTTATCTCTTTTTTCCAGGTCATCTTGGTGTACTTTCCATAGTGATGGCTCAAATCTACACAAGATATATTCACCGTTATGCCTTCTCTCAATTTCATGGTATTTTGGCATGAGAACATCCGAAGTTGCCCCATTTTCTAATTGTGTAAAAAGTAGTTGTGCTTGTTCAAAGATAAATGTTGTTGTGTTTGACACATTAACCTATATATCCTCAAACGGGTCTATTAACATGTTGGGTTGCATTTTGAATCAAATGGTGGAATCAAGATGTAGAATCAAAACTCAGGCTCAGATTGGAGTTGATCAGATCTAAAAGAAATTCCCAAGAAAATTCTATGTATGTGTTATAATAGAATGGATGAGGGACTGGATGTGAGATTTGACTCAATCAAGGCACCCAAAGATTTTTGGATGACTAAGGCAAATTTTGAGGCAAATGATACCTCTAAATCAGAAATTCGCACACTCGAAAAGTACCTGGGTAGCCAGGAAGGGAGAGCCTCACATAGACCCCTACATAGTAGAGTGTCCTCACGGGTTACAGGGTTTTCCCCACCCGACCTTCCTTGTTAATGAGGGTCTAGGTAGACTGGAATATACGAAATTAAGTACTTAAGTCTACCAATTTTATGTCCTAATTTGTGCCTTGAGTTTCACTTGATTAAATTTTAATTTGACTTGTGACCTAAGTTAGAAGTTGGTTGGCCTACAATGTAAACCAACTTCACCTGACCTGCCCTAAAGATGGCAAAATGAGATCTAGGTTAAGACTTAGAAATCACCCTGATTTGACACCCAGGTTATTAGGTCCAAGGATGTTAGGGTTCAAGTGAGATTAGAGCCTGATTTTAGGATTTTTTTTTATTAGATCTTTTCATCCAAGGGCTTGGGTGGCACACAAATGCGGGAGGGTAACTTTCCTTTAATTCAGGCAAACATGTGAACTAGCACTCCAAAACCCTAAAATTGAAATCCTAATTAGCTCTATTTCCATGTCCAATTGATCTTGACATGTTCACCTTGGGCTTCAAGCAAGAAGTGTGTTAGCCCAACAGTGATTAGAAATTAAGCGTAGTTCATAATAGGCACAGGTAATTGAGGGTAGGATATCTAAACAGAATCGCTTCAACTCAATCAGATTTGAAAATTTTCGCAAATCAGGAAACTTGCCCTTTAAATGATAATTACTATAAAATAAGGTAGGTGATTCCTAATTAATTGTTTCCTTTTTTTATCTTTCCAAGATTACGAGGATGATTAGGGAATAATAGAGAAATTACCTACCGTGGAGTGGTTGATTTGCAGGAAAGATCTCCTCGTGAAGTGTCTCGCAAAATCACAAGAAAGCAAATAGGGCAAGTCAGTACTCAAATATAATCAAATATAGCAAGAGAATTGTGGTGAATTGTGCATTGCTCCCCGGCAACGGCACCAAAATGTTAACAGAGCAAGATCGATGTTTATAAATGCTTCGTTGTAGTATAGTTGAAATCTCTTTGAAAACAAATATAATTTATTACTCGAATTTGAAGTTCGAGGTCGAACACATGAAGCAAATAGGAATTCACGCACTAATTCAATAGATAATATAAATGAGCACAATTAATTACTCAAAAACTAATATGCAATGTACAACATGAGTATATGAAGAGATAAAAAGAATTCTAAATAAAATAATGGTGACTTGGATCACCAATTATTAGCCTAACACATTTAACAAATATTCAAATGTAAATCAAATGACGGCACAGATAATCAAACGTCCAATTTTATAATCAGACGACTTAAACTGAGTTGCTACAGTGTTCCTTTCTTTATTTTACTTCTTCTTCTGCCTGTGATTTTCTTCTCTGCTTTCTCTTCTTTAACTTCTCTTCTTCTTCCTCTTTCTTTCCTTCTCTGCTTTCTCTTCTTTAACTTCTCTTCTTCTTCTTCCTCTTTCTTTCCTTCTCTGCTTTCTCTTCATGCACGAGCCTCCTTCCTTTCTTTCTTTCCTCTTCTTTCCTCCTCTGCCTTCTCTTCACTCTCCTCTTCAAGCCTTCTTCTCCTTCCTATCTTCTCTTCTTCAAGCACAGGGGAAAGGATCTTTAGGGCTAAGGGTTAGCCAATCCTTTTCAGAGCAAAAACCCCCTGCCCTCACACTCTCTCTCTCTCTCTCCTTGGGTATCCTCTTTTCTTCCACCTTCACAAGGCCATGCACAGTATTGAGCTATCAAGTATTCGAACCAAGAGCGCACCTGGGTCCAAGGTCACTAACGTAGTGTAATGACCAAGGAGTGTACAGGGCTTAGGCAGGTAATCGGGTTTGCACTAGGTCCGCGGGGGCAATGTCATGGATGAGGAGAGTGAAGGGTGTGGGGGACCTCACCCCTCAAGTGTTGAGGCGATAAGCCCTCAATACTTTTTCAATTTATGTGGGCGCAGTCACTCCTTTGCTTCCAAGGTGGGACTAAAGTCCCGCCCTTCTTCACATAGTGCAGCAGTAAGGTCCTTCCTTCAATTGCCGCAGCTCATGAGGTAAAGGCGTGGGGCAGTGCCTGAAGCAAATCCGCACAACCTGGGACTTCCACCTTGGGCTATCAAGACCTGAAGGAAGCTTGAAGCTTCCTTGAAGCTCTTCGTTAATGGCTGCTAGGGAGTATACCTGAAATCCTAAAATACGGGTGCTAAGCCCAAGTTAAAATGCTTTAGAGGATCGATGGTGGATGAGGAATGCAGTGGTGGTGGGTTTGTAGCATGGGAGTAGGTGTAGTGGCCAGATGAGGTCAGGAATGACGATAGAAAGGTGGGTTGTTCGAGGGTGAGTTTAGGTAAGCGAGAGGATGAAATAGGAGAGGGGTTTTACGTGGGAAGGTGAGGCGGAGGTTTCAAAGTGGTCGGCGAAGCAGATGGAGGGTTGTAGTGACGGAGACGCCTCACCGAAGGTTTGGTCGGAGACGGAGACGATGAGGATGAGTGTGTCGAGTCGAGGGTATTTTTGGGTTTTGAGGGTATAAAACTAACCTAGGAACCTAGAGAGACCTAATCTACCTATTCTAAGTGGACGAAAGGGGGAGGACGACACCAGTTGGTATGGTTGGCGTCAGGGAAGATGAGTTCTCCAGTGATGAAGAAGCGGCGAGGGAGACGTGGAAAAGGGTGTCCGCTGGTATTGCAGCACACAGAAGAAGTCAGGGAGGATGAATCCACTACTAATTTTGCAAGATGGACAAGGAATGCAGATGGGGAATGCGCCGGAGCTTGTGGAGACTTGCAGCCGAAGAGGAGAGAGGAAGAGGGGGTTTTCGGCCAAAATTCAAGCTGAGGAGACTCGGTGAGGCCTAGCGTTTCTTTTATAAGGGTTTAGAAGGAGAAAGGAGCTTGGAAGCCAAGCTTCGAAGCTTGGAAGGTTGGTCGGAATAGGATACCTAATTCTTCCACGAGTTCGCATTAGGATTTGGGTGAGAATTGGAGCCCAAGATGTGGCTCAAATGGAAGGCAACTTCGTCAAGAATCTGGGTATCTTTATTGGGACTGATTGATTGAGAATCGAGCGAAAAATCCTTACTCGATCTCAACAGTGAAGCTCAAAGTTGCCTTTAATGGCACCAGGGACTTGCAAAACAATGACAAAGTTAGGAGCCTTTTTGTAAGGATTTCAAAAGTTAAGGACATGGTGTGATCAGATAGAACCAAGTTGCAAATTAGGTCAAGACAATTTCAGATTGGGCCCAAGTTTTGGTACAAACCTAACTTTGACCTAAGGAATATAATGGTGAAGTTAGATTTTGGTTTTGACCAGGTTTGATTGGGTAATTTATGCAAAAACCTAAATTTAGGCAAATGTCTGTCTGAGACTATGGTTTGGGTCAAGACAGGTTCTGATGGTCAAATTGAAGGTTCCAAACCCTAGAGAATATTTTTCTATGAATTTTAAAGGGTTTAGATGAATTTTATCTTGACCATAACCTCAGTTAATTAAGCAAGTCTATTTTTAGGGTTTTGGAAGTCATTTCATTCTCAAAACATGAGAAAACCCTCTTCTGTCTGTTCTAACCCACTTGTTAGCCTTTTAGGATCATTTGACACTTAATTAACTCTTGGAAAAAACCATGGTTGTACTGCATTCATGATATGATGGTAAAATTATAGTTTAACCCTGGTTTCTTATCTTTTCCTCAGAATGATTATGTAGTGAATTACGGTCCTCTGGCGATTGTGTAGGAGCATTTAAAGACTTAATCAGATCAAATTGAGCTAGTTATGGCTCATGATGGTGTTCCCATCATATGCCTTAAAAGAGTTATATTAAGAGCATAACATGCCGTATTAATGGCCTCTGCCTAGAAATATTTTTGAAGCCCAAACTCCAAGAGCAAAGTTTGGCCACATTCTTGTAGAGTGCTATTCTTGCACTCTACAACACCATTTTGAGATGGTGCTCGTGGAAATGAAAATTCATGGGTTATGCCAGAATTGACACAAAAACTTGAAAATTTTTCATTTTCAAATTCACCCCCATGATCAGTCCTAAGTCTAAGAATAGAGGATGATTTTTCCTTTTGAAGTCTTCGAGCAAGACTTAGGAAGGAATCAAATGAGTTATCCTTATGTTTCAAAAAGATGACCCAAGTGAACCTAAAGAAGTCATCAACAATAACTAGGCAAAATTTTGATCCATTTAGACTCTCAAATCGTGTTGGTCCAAATAGATCAAGTTGTAACAACTCTAAAGGTCCTGTTGTTGAAACTAAGTCTTTAGGTTTAAAAGAAGCTTTGCACATTTTTTCGAGTTCACAAGACTTGCGCAAAACATCCTTTTTATAAGTTAATTTGGGTAGGCCCCTTACTAACTCATTTGTGGCTAACCTATTAAGATGTTTGTGATTAATGTGACCCAGCCTACGGTGCCAAAGATCTACTTCAACATGGGAGGCAAGCAGACATTTTACAAATTTCTCTTGTGAAAAATGAAGAACATAGATATTTTCATATCTAAAGCCATCAATTAAAATCGTATTTGTTCCTTCTTTTAATATTTTAAATTCAACTTTAGTAAACAAAACATCACATCCATTATCACATATATAACTAACACTAAGTAGGTTTTGTTTTAAGTTTTCTACTAAAAGAACATTACGTACCTACTTAGAAGAATTACCTATTGTACATTCACCAATAATGTGACAACGTTTATTGTCGCCCAACTTGACGTGTCCTCCATCTTCGATTCTAGTCCACTTGATAAAAAGGTCAGAGTATTCCATCATGTGCTTAGAACACCCATTGCCTAGGATCCATTTGTCCTTCTTGACCTGCAAAATAGTTTATTAAATCTATTTTAGGTACCCATTTTGTTTTGGGTCCTTGATGGTTAGTACTCTTCAAATCCTTAGGTTTATAGATCACTTTAGTGTTAGATCTATAATTCTTAGGATTCTTGACCTTTTGATAAATCCATTCATGTTTAGGTGCATGTGATTTATTTTATGTGTGTGTTCTTTTTATTATTGAACTTGGCTTTTAAATTATTACAAAATTCTGTATTCAACCTAGTTGTTTTTAAGTTATTCAAAGTGCTCTCAAAGTGTTCATAAATATCTTCTAATTCTACTATTTTTTCATGCAATTGATTATTAGTTTCTTTTGACATTTCTAATTCTATTTCTAAATAAGATTTTTCTATTTCTAGAGTTTTATAACTATCATGCAAGACCTTATTTTCTTTTTTAATCAACCTAGCTTTGTGATACAAATCTTCATATGCTTGTAATAACTCATTAAAAGTGACTTCAGAATCTACCTCATTTTCTGAACTGTCGTTCACCATTAAGCAAAGATGTGCAACTTCTATTTCTTCATATTCTTCAGAAGATGATTTCGTGCTGGAATCATTATCATCCCAAGTCACCTTATATGCCTTCCTGGAACTCTTCTTCCGATCGAGTTCTTTGTCCTTCTTTTCTTCCTTCTTCTTGATCATTGGACAATCTTTTCATACGTGCCCCTTCTTCTTGCACTCAAAACAAATAGTCATTTGTAAATTTATTTACTTTCTTACCTTATTTTCAGATGAATCTTCTGAAACTTCTCGTTAGAAGAGCAAGCTCTTCTTCTTCGTCAGAGCTGGAATTGTCGAGGTCCGACTCTTCCTTTATAGCTTTGAAAGCAAGCTCCTTCTTATTGCTTATAGATTTTTCTTCGTTCTTCATATTTTCCAATTGGACATCATATGCCATGAGGCTTCCAATCAAGTCATCTAAGGAGAGAGTAGAAAGGTCTTTCGCCTCTTGGATGGTTGTGGTCATTGGAGACCAATCGTTTGTAAGGGATCTCAAGACCTTCCTTACAAGCTACTCCTCCTTCAGCTTGACTCCAAGGTTCTTCATTGGATTCACAATCACTCCAAATCTTGTGTACATCCCTTTGACAATTTCACCTTTCTGCATCCTAAAACACTCGTAGCTTTCTGTTAGAATAGAAATATGTGTTTCTTTTACCTTACTTGTACCTTCATAGGTGACTTGCAGCATGTTCCATATCTCGTATGCGGACTCACATACAGAGATACGGTTAAATTCTTCCCTTGAAAATGCACAATAGAGCGTGTTCATCACTTTTGCATTTCCCGCGATCTTTTTCTTTTGTTCTGTAGTCCAAACAACAACTTCCTACGGCTCCGGATCCATGTACTTCTCTTGGATAAGAGTCCACGAGTCCTCATCCATGGCCTTAAAAAAGATTTTCATCCTCCTCTTCCAGTATCCATAGTCCGTCCCATCAAAGTAGGGAGGACGAGTGGATGACTGTCCTTCTGTGTGCTTGACTGATGATGCCATTGTGAGAGAGAATGATTACTTCTTCTATTCACAACTCACTCTGATACCACCTATAGGATATGTAAATCACAAGGACACTAGAAGGGGGGATGAATAGTGTGGTAGATAAAAAATTGCAAGACAAAGCAAACCACAAAAACACACAAGATATATAGTGGTTTCCCTCACTTGGGTACTCCACTACCCAAGTCTGCCGACTTAAGATTTTTAACCCGATTCCCTCAACCTGGAGAGAATCAATTTACTAATCACCTGAGCTAATTAATGGGTTACCTCAACCCAATTACAAGATCTCAAAAATAAATAAAAATACAGGTGTAAGCAAAATGCAAATAAAAGCTTACAACTAATTCCGAAGTCTCTAACAGGTATATTGCTTAATAAGAGTATGTAAATTATCTAACGAGAATACTAAGGTGTAAAACAAATGATTTAACAAAGAAGAACATGATCACCTTTGACGACTTGTTGCAAGTGGAGAGTGGCCTTGAGAGGAATGCAACAAATTAAGCTCCTTTGCAGCTAGTAAATTGATAATTGAAAGTGTAGGCAAGGATAGAATTTTGGCTTCTTGGTTGTGTGCAAAAGACACTCAAAGAGTGCTTATATAAGCTACTAAACACCTTCCCTACGATTACTAACCGTTAGGGGAAATTTGGGAAGATTAGAAATAGCTTTAATTGCAAAATAGCTATTCAGATTGGTCATAACGGTTGGTTGGTACTGATACTAAACTTTTGGTACCTGTACTAACTGCCTACAGTCTGTCTAACTAAGTCACTAGGTATCGGTACTTGTGACTCACAGATTTGGATCCAGTGACCTACATGTACCGGTACTAGTGATTAGTACCGATACTTGTAAGGTCCAGGCAAAACCAAGTGCACAAACTGTGACTACTTGGTACCGATACTCACGATGAGTACTGATACTTGTTCACAATTTGGGACTTAGGCCTAAACCTGTGCCTAGCAAGTACCGGTACTTATGACCAGTACCGGTACTTACTACAAGTGCCAAATATTATAAGTATAAGTCAATTTTTAGAGCTATCCAATCTACTCTAAATGACTTTATTTTGAATGAATCGATTTTGAGTTTTGAAACAAGTGAATGAACGATATTCTAAACCCTAATTATCTCTATTTTGATTTTTAACTCATATATTATGTTTTACTTGTTAGGAGACATACAAAGATTCTAAAATACAATGAATACAACAAAAATTATAATCTTCTAGTCTTCTTCCTTCATATGCTATCTTGTTTCTTACATTCATGGATTCTTTTGACCTATAATACTTCATAAACACATTAGATTTTAAAATGGTTTTATTAACACCAAAACATAAATGAGAGATGGAACTAAGTTCCAACAGTGATTTATTACACTAGTAAAACACTTGATGAAATACAACGGAATTATGCTGTCACCAAAAAAGAACTTCTTGCAACCATTTTTGCCCTCGAAAAATTTCATTCATATCTGTTAAGGTCACACATCACCATATACACTGATCACTCAGCCTTGAAATATCTGCTCTATAAGAAGGATGGAAAACCCCTCCTAATTCGATGGATTCTATTATTACAAGAATTTGACTTGGAAATCATAGATAAAGCGGGTTCGCAAAATGTCGTGGCCAATCACCTTTCAAGACTTAACACTGGTGATGTGTTTACCCAAACAGCTATTTTTCTGGACGAAACACTCCTTGGTATGCTAATTATGCAAATTATCTCACCACTAGATGATTCCATTCTGACTGTCATAAACACAAGAGGGATAAGTTCTTTGCAGAGATTAAATATTACTTTTTGGAGGACCCCAATCTGTTCTGTATCTGTGCTAACCAAGTCATTAGGCAGTGTGTTCCTAATTCAAAACCACGTAATATTTTGAACCACTGCCACTTAATGGCTTGCGGGGGACATTTTTTAGGGAATGAAATAACCCAACACCTTGTTACAGCCTAAGACGTCTTGAGTGTTCACCAGATATCTGTCCAGATGTCTGGTAAAGGGCACCAAACGTCTGAAAGTACCTTTCCTTCTCCTCACGTGCCGTACGCAAGCCACGTCATTTCCCTCACCACCCCTTCCCTACGATGACCATCCCTCGCCACTCCACACCATCCCTCGCCATTCCTCGCCACCTCATCCCCCCTCACCTCCTCTCCCTTTATAACCTCTCCTCCTCCTCTTCGTCACACACCTCGTAGCAGGACGAGAGAGCAAAGAGTAGAGCGAGGGCAAGAGCAAGTCAAAGTAGGGAGCTGAGCGAGAGGAAGAGAGAGCAAGGAACCAGAGCGAGAACAAGCGGAGAGTGCTGCGTTGTCCTACTGCAGCGCCTGTGGCGAGGGAAGCTAGAGCGGTTCCGTAGAAGTCATTTTTCCGTGGAATCAGACGTTCGGAGAGACACCCAAACGTCTTACCGGTCGTCCAAAGGTAGAGTAAGATGTCTGGTAGAGATCTACTTTCCGTATTTTCTCTCTAACAAAGTCCTGATAGTGTACGTATATGTGTCAAAAGTTGGAAGGCAGACCGAGGCAGTTTCAGACGTTCGGGAGCACCTCCAGACGTATGACGAAACCCTTGGACGTTGGCACTGAGTTCCAGACATCTGATAGAGAAACACCGAGAGAGTATCCCTGAGAACTATTTTAAGACGTCTGGGACCTTTCCCAGACGTCTGATTTCTGTCTGACCACATGTTTTTGGGCCCATGCAAGGCCCTAATGTTATCAATTTTCTGCAAACAAAACGTCTCTATTTTCCATACGACTTTCTCTGTGTAATGATACCTTGTTTGTATCATTTTGAACCTTTTTGCCTATTGTTCCATGTTTTAGGTCTCCAGTCCATCGGGTGTACAGGACCTGCGGAGATGTCGGGAGCTACTGTACGAGCCCCCATTCCACCTGGTTACCCTGGTAGAGTGGTTATAACCTTAAATCTCTAAATTAATACATGCATGTAGTTAATCCTAGGACTTGAGATGAACCCTAGGAAGGAATAAATGCATACTCTAGAGTAAATTCTTGAACCCTAGGTTATGGCATGAATACTAGGGCTAAAGGAAATTACATGTGAATGATTAAGTAATGAAAAGCTGCCTGTATTATCTGAAATGGACTACATACTGTGATAAAAAACTCTTGCATGAACCCTACGGGGAATGTATACAAGAATACCATAGTACGGAGAACCGGATGGTTCTGGAATATGCCGCCCAAGGGCAGCTGTTAAGGGAAGTAAGCTGACCTTTGTTTACATGGTATCGAAGAGAGCAACTATCCCTTGTAGTATAGAGGGGAGCTTGCCGCCCTTGGGTTGAGACCCGGGGTGGGTTTGGCCACTCTACGTTGACTCTTGCTGGCCCTTGCGTACATGGTACCGAGGTAAGCTACCTAGTGTAGGGGGGAGCTAGCCGCCCCAGGGGGCCTAGGGCAAGGTATGGCCACCCTACATCGACTCTTGTTAGCCCGTTGGGAAAATCGAGATAGTCAGATGAGGATATGCGAACTGAGGAGGGGTGAGACCCCTGTTCTATTCTATTATGAGAGGGCAAGGCCCTATACCATTCTACGTTGTACATTGAGGTGTACCCGCTAGTGGAAACGACTGACCACGTGCCAGTGCGAGGTAGCTACCAGCGTGCTTACCACATGTGTCGTAGTCACCGCTACGTCATGACCGTGACCTCAGGGAGGTAGACTGGGTGTAGGACTACCACAGAGGGACTCTCCTAGCCAGGAGAGTGCCACGTGTGCATCCTACATCACGGGAAGCTGCAAGCAAAATCGTTCCTTTAAGGAACAAGAAGATTAAGAAATGAGATGAGCCATGATTAGAGATCTCTACATAGAAAATCATTACGAGATAAATTGGATGGGAAAGTAATATGTTAAATTACCTGATAAGTGTATTTGTTTATGTTTAGTCACCACTCTACTCAGCGTTAGCTGACTCCAGTTAAATAATTTAGTATAGGTCATGGATTTGAGCAGCCCAAGCTACCAGCTGCTGAGGATGCTGGGCCTAGTCAAGCCTAGCTTTAGTTCTACTGTTTGGTGTAGTGAGTTTCCATAGCCTTGTTTATGCTATATGTACTCATTTTTGTTGTGATGGCTGTATTATAATATGTAATATTACTGTTCCTTTCCCCTTGTTGTCAATTTCTTTCTGCTTAGATACTATACTTGTGTGATTGTGGTTTGTTGAATGTTATTTAGTTATTTCTTGTTGGACGACTAGGTTTGCGATTAGTCGAGGTGAGCCGATCTTAGGTCCTGTAAGGATCTGGGATCGGGTCGTGACAGGGAAGAAAACAGCGGCCAAGGTGTTAAATGCCAGATTTTATTGGCCTAGCTTACACAAAGATGCTCATGAATTTTCTCTGTCCTGTGTGCTTTGCTAAAGCATCGGCAACATGAAATCTAAGGATATGATGCCCCTTAACCCAATTTTGGAAGTTGAAATGTTTGATGTATGGGGCATCAATTTCATGGGACCGTTTATCACCTCTTTTGGGTACCAGTACATTTTAGTCATTGTCGACTATGTTTCAAAATGGATCGAAGTGATACCCACATGCACTAATGATCATCGGGTCATCATGGATTTTGTAAAGAAAAGTATTTTTTCACGTTTTGGTATTCTTAAGGCCGTTATTAGTGATGGAGGCTCACATTTAACACATTCTCAGTTCCATCAACTTCTTGAAAAATATGGGGTGAACCATAAAATCAACACACCATATTACCCTCAAACTAATGGCCAAGTTGAAGTCTCCAACTGGGAGATTAAAAATATTTTGCAAAAGATGGTTAAGCCAGACTGAAAAGATTGGGCGCTAAAACTTGATGATGCATTATGGGTTTAGCGTATGACTTTCAAAACCCCCATTGGCATGTCACCTTTTCGTCTTATTTTTGGCAAGGCATGCCACCTCTCGATTGAGCTAGAACATAGGACTTATTCGGCAATAAAAGAATTCAATTACAATTTAGATGCAGTCGGTAAACATAAGAAATTACAATTAACTGAACTTGAAGAACTTCACAACATGGCTTATAAAAATGCACACATTTACAAAGACTGAACCAAGAAATTTCATGATAAATTCATCGTTCAGAAAACTTTTGAACCTAAACAACGAATGTGGCTTTTTGATGCAAGGTTGCGAATATTTCCTGGTAAATTAAAATCTAAATGGACTAATCCTTACATTGTAGTTCAAACTTATCCCCATTTGTTAGTCACTCTGAATTGGAATTTAAAATTGATGCATTACAGTATAGATTGAATCAGCTTGAAAAAGAAATAGAATTTATACTTGAATGAAAGTCCGAGGTCGAACACTGGGAGCAATTTAGTAAAATAGTTCTCAAGATTGCAATTCAAGTGAAATATAAGCAATGTATAATAGAACTCCAAATAATAATGATATATAAATGAAAGTAAATGCTAATGGTGCAAAAAGAATGGGGTAAAGTGATGATTTGAATCAACAATTATCCCTCACAATAATAGCAAATATCTCAACAGTATTAATCAAATAAAGCCTCTCAATCAAGTATCAAATGGCTGAGTATTTATCAGACAGCTTAACCATCTCAAGCTACAGTGTGTAGCTTTTTCTCCCTCCTCAGCCTCTTCTCTTCTTCTTTCTCTTCTCTAACTGCTCTTCTTCTTCCTTCTCTTCACGCATAAGGGGAAGGGTTTCTTCTTCAAACGACTAAGTGTCAGCCGTTAATCTTCAGAGGAAAACCCCCTGCTTCACACTCTCTTTCTTTCTCTCTCTGGGATCTGCTCTCCTAGAGCCTTAGGCAATAGAATTCTAATCTAAGCGTACCCAGGACCAGGGCTGCGGGCATGATCGCAGCCGAGGAGTGAAGGTAGGTTAGGCAGGTCGGGTCAATGCCAGGCCCACGGGGGAAAGGTCACGGGCGAGGTGCAGGTAAAGGGGTAGCAGGGACCTCACCCCCTGTGTGTTAGTTGAGGTGATAAGCCCATATGACTTTTTCCTCTTATGCGCCTTACACTATTCTGCTGCTTCTGATGTGGGACTAAAGGTCCCACCTTCCTTGTGCAAGTGTCTATGGCTAGATTGCT